>OY978449.1:19998735-21198735 GCA_963854805.1 Plagodis dolabraria | reverse complement strand
CAAAAAACTTGCAGCTTCTGATATAGGTATATTAGCGACTTATGTAACAGAAGCAAAGTACCAACATAATCACTCTTAAGTTTGGTAAGCGGTAAAGTTGTTACATGCGACAATTAACACTCGGAGATTCTCATCCAGGTGGAATGTGTTTTGTTTCGCGAATGGTTCAGAAGGATTAGTAGAAATGGAAAGGATTATCTTCCTATCTCTGAGATACAAGAATGTCTATAGTTTTATGTACTTACCTATTTATCTTTATTCACTTATCTATACTGTTTATCTTGTCATAATCCGACAGTAACAATCACCCTCGTCTTTGAAATTATTGCGTTTCCTCCCCTTGCAATGGTCGACTTGAAGAGATCGGAATTACGCTCCAGCTCTAATATTAGTATATGATTCTTTTAAATAGTGATTAAAAAACCCTATGTATTTTTTTCGACTAAGTACTAATATGTTGAAAGTCTATTTTCAGCTGGATCCAATGAGATGTTAATTACCAAACATTACGAAACATTCAATTAAAAATCCATGTACACGACATTTTTATTTCAGTAAAACCGTGCGTTTTACTCTTTTTACTGAATTGAGCTGTGGTTTTCACAGCTCAATTTTATTGAAGCGTTTAATACATTCCGTTGACTGTCAAAATGAGTTCTGTTTTGCCATTATTACTATGTTCTATGGTTTTGCCAAAATAAGTTGGCGATTTTTAGTTGTTGCAATAGTAGATTTGTTCAAGGCGAAAACGTAGATTTCATATAAGACCCTGTTTATTTGCTCAAACTTTAATTATGAACCAAGAATAAAAATAATATAATATGTAGTATTCGCCCAATTCGCAAGCCATGGAAAGTATAAAAGTTTCATACACAACAATAGCGACATCGTGTAAAACGTATTTTTTTAAATAAAAAAATATTTATTTATATATTATATGTACTGAAACCATCCAAATGTTAAAAACCAGGGTGGTGAGCACAGTACAGTTCGTGACTAGTAACCAAATGCATCTGTTATAGACAGGGGTACCACTTAACACCAGGTCGGCTTTAGGATATTTTCGTCAAGTCACATTGTAAAAAACTCAATTTGAGATTACTAACCAGTTTTGTTTCTGATATAGACCCCATAACAAAAATAGTCTAAAATGTAAAATTTACATTACATTTATTTAGAAACAAAAATATGTACGAGTATATTCATTGTACTCTACTCTATGAGCTCTAGACCAATGAATATAATTATTCAAATTGTTTATTGACATAAAAACGAATTACACATTTACATTTATGTCACAAAAAATAATTTTATAATTAATTAAATCTAATTTCTAATTACACATAAAATTACAAATAAAATAATCAATTAATTCATACAATTATAAAAATGTCTATCAATAAATAAAAATAATAAGTTAGAAATCAATCAAAATATCATCAAAGTCGATTGAGTTATCATAACCACTTTACTTTTTTACTTTAGACCAGAACGAAGCAATGATGGCCGACCGGTTATAGCTATGGACTGCGGTGCAGCAGGTCCATGGTTCGATCCCCGCCGCCGGCTTGAGCTTCAATGCAATGTGAAAGGGCATTTTTCGAATGCCCGCCTGGCTAGCTACCACCCTAGCAAGCACCTAATAGTGTTTTCCGGCAGAAGTCCTTGAGAGCCAGTAAAATTACATGCACATGATGAAAGTCTCAGGGTGACGAAATGCATCTGTTATAAGCAGACGACACCGCTTAAAAACAGGTGGACCTCAGGAACGAGGCCCACCTGATGCTCAGGGACTTCCTATCATAAGAACATAAGTCATAAGAACATAAAAAAGGACTAATAAGTATATAATCAATACGTTTAACTCTAGACGATGGAACCCCACATGTTAAGGTTTGATCTATGACTTTTTAGTCTAATAAATCTATGAGTACATTTTAGATTTTTAACTCATTCCTAATACGAACTAGGGAAACATGACATACGGGGACGGATGGACATACAGCCAGCGGAGTCTCAGTAATAGGGCTCCGTTATACCCTTAAGCTACAGAACCCTTAAAAGGAATAAATTAAATACTAGTAAGATAAAGGAAAGTAAACTGGAATTTGTTGTTACGTTTTGCTTATCTATGCCATTGTTACCATTAATACAAGGTGCGGAATAAAATATACCACAAGCATTCAATTTCCTAAGAACATACACTAATACAATTTTATATAAGCAACATAATATAACATAAAACAGATGCTTTCAAGGAATTTTATTATGTATGCGAAGCGCATGGTCGTGTTTTCCTTACAAACTTAGGTTTCATCAAACATACTTTAATACTAGGTTAGAACTTAGTAAAGTTTTGAATACTTTATAAGTAGTTTAATAATTAAAAAAAATATTTTATCTTATATTGTGTTTTATAAATTATAATTTATAATCATATCATTGTTTTATAATCCATCGATTTATAATCGTCATTATTTAGATATAATTGTGTTGTATAGCAATATATAAACGTACCTATATTTATTATGATAATTTTATTTTATTAAAATATTAAATGTAAATATTTTTAAATTGCTTCCATGAGGTTCGATATGAGGATATTCAGTATCATTTGACTTACATATATTTTGTAATAAATAATTCAGCCGTATCGTATCTGGGAGAACCCAAACTTCGTTAGTTTGGAAAATGTTGTATGTTTTTATTTTGTAACGAGTAGCTGAAATGTAATGATGTGCTATATTTTTCATATCAGATCAAAAAGTGATTTCATTTAATTACTCACACAATAGGATAGTATTATGTACAAAAGAGATGACGTCATGTACTAAGGAAAATATTTTTAAACGGCTCAAGTTGATTGTTTTGACCTCAGGTGTGCGTGTGACAAACAGGCATTATCTACATCGATTTGCGTACATCATTAACTAGTACTTACTATTAACCAGAAGCATTGGGATTAGGGTCTAAGACGAGCATGAAACATTAGTTTATTAAACATTTTTTACAACATGAGTTTGGTGCCTATAAAATAAACTACGTATGTATAGAAAGCCCTACGCTTGTAGATCTAGGTCTGCGGCTATGTTATGCGTAGCGCGTCGTAGCGCTCTTCGTACACTGTTCATTTTAAACTCGTTTAGTTTTTTCTATTTTATATTATTCGGAAAAATAGTTTCTGTAGGAATTCCTATTATAATGAAAAGTAACTACGAATTTATAAAAAGATTACAAACAACAGATGTTTGCCGACATCATCAACAATTCGTTTGTAGTTCCGTACCCAAAGTGTAAAAACGGGACCCTATTACTGAGACTTCGCTGTCCGTCCGTCTGTCTGTAACCAGGCTGTATCTCAAGAGCGGTGATAGCTAGACAGTTGAAATTTTCACAGATTATGTATTTCTGTTGCCGCTATAGCAAGAAACACAAAAAATTGGCCAAGTGCTAGTTGGACTTGCGCACATTAAAACAAAAAAAAATGAAGTCTAATGTTGTATAACTAATGGTACGGAACCATTCGTGCGCGAGTCCGACTCGCACTTGGCCGATTTTTTTTATGCAGTGGTTGTAAGTTTGACTCTTGCTGTTTTGTCCAATTTTCTCAAATCAAAGAATGTTTTATACAAAGTCCTGTCCAAAGAATAAGATTGCCTAATAAAATGTACTTAATATAATAATAATATGTACTTCATGGGCTGTGTGGCTATTTAGCACATTTAGCATAAATTCGCAATTGATTTTTTTTCTTTCAAACTATTTAACATCATAAATGTTACATATACACTAAGCTATTAATTTTTAGAAGATAAAATTATGTGATATTTTGTCCATCTTTTTTCATTGCTATTATTTGACTTATCTGAAATCATTATTCTTAAAAGTTATTTTTTTAAATAGAACATATTATATAGCATTCCACGCACAGATAATTTTATTGTTTTTCCTTTTAAAGTGTTTCGATTATACCTACTTGCTAAAAGTAGTTTGCATTACTGAGAAGAGAGCAACAAGAGCTTTCCCAAGGAAGTTTGGCGACTGGTCATAAAACCGAGGCAAATATTTTACAATTATTATGTCCTGGTGATGTCAGGTGTGTTATTAGATATTGTAAAGATAAATTAGATATAGTACTGACTATACATAAGTGAGGTAAGGTAGACAGACGATAAGCCATTGTTTCACTATGTATCTAAAAATATTGTTCTTCGTGCTTAAATCGAAAAATGTAACAAAACAAAATCCATATTAATATTATAAATGTGAAAGTACCTCTGTATGTCTATGTGTCTCGCTGTCACGCCAAAACTACTGGACCGACGAAAACTATGCACGGGTGGTGCCGCAGCCGGAAACCTATATATATGTAGTAATGCTAGCTATATATATGTAGTAAGAATCTTACAAAAACAATATTATTCTGACAAATTAACTTGCGACATTAACCGAAGAGGAAGGTAATCCTTCAGTTGCCGTCGGGAGCTCGCAGACTTTGCTGACTCGGCCTGATGTTGAGTTTACGGTATGCTGAAAACCAGTATTCGGTTTCAAACGAAAATTTCGACGGTTTATCAATGTTATATACATGTGGACATTATTTCATTTTCTTCGACTATTATTATTGGTAGGTATATTGGTTCTACGTAATTTTATTTGTAATAGGAGCAGAAGGTCTCTGCAGGTACAAAATTATAATATTCATCTAGGTTAAATTGAATACCTAGGGAGTCTACTAGGTATAGAATAAATCCCATCTCACTAAATAATCCTCAGTGAAAGAGGGCGGCCATCGCCTCATATTCAACAATACCTATGCCACCCTCATCGTACCTAACCTAAATAGGCTATTTCGCTCCATTGTTTCGCAATCTAATATTTATGTGCTGAAATTATCGCAAAAGTATATAAATATATTAGTCGAGACTGAAAACTAACGGAACGGAAAGTTCGGGTCATTTGATCGAAACAATTATTTTTGCGCTTATGGCCTAGTAATAGGTAGATACGTTATATTATAGGTATCTTTATTTTGTAGTTTGCGGCGTGATGTTTATTCATTCTCAGACTTTTTCACGTATTTGCAGGCATAATGAAGTATCCACATCTACTAAAGTCTTTTTACAATACTCTACACCTAAAACAGTCAATTCGCTCAAAAAGGGATAGAATCAATATTTGGTTTTCCTCGCGATTAGTTCTACGTTCCGAAATAAAATGTCTGTTTTTCTTTGAGGGCCGATAAAACACGAAGGAGAATGCATTGGATTGTATCCCTCCGGCATTATTAGGGAGTGCAGATACCTACTAGTTGAAATTCCTTAGGGATCACGCGCGCACGAGGGAGTGGGTGAAATGAAAACTGGTCATGTGAAAAGCGGTTTCATTGCTTTTTACGCGTTGCTAGAGGCAATTTAGACGTTGTGGTGTTTTTAGAGAATAGTCCCCTCAGGGGATAGGGCTATTGATAACGCTATGTAGGCGACGCGAGCGAATTACGAATTTATTTATTGTGCTTCATTGATTTGAAGACAAACAAGGAATTGATATTGAAGGTTCGCATTCGTGTTCAGCGTTTTTACGACTGTTTGGAAAGAATAATAAAGCTGGAATTTTTAATACCTACTGCTCTATTATTTTATAAACGGCAGGTATGTTTGTCTGCTATTTTAGAATAAACGTTTAGATTTTTTTCTGTTACAGCTACGCATGAAACTTATCTGAGAGTGAAACCAAGCGTTCATGTAAAGTTCTTTTGTGGAATACACCTACCTACCTATTCCCCTGTAACTGTTTTGTTTTAACTACAAAACTTAAAACATTCACAGTTGATTTCTGCTTCTAATGTTTTCGGTTTTACATTTACTGCTGAAATTTCGGATGTGTGGTGTGGAGGGGTAGGTTAGATACCACACACGTTTTACACACAAAAAAAAAATACGGCTATATACTTATATTTCCGATGGATTATATTTAGTTAGATATGTTTTGGTTACATATAATAGAGGGCGGCCTGCCAAAAAGAAGATGAATACAAATAGCAAAACTATTTCTTACACGTCTTAGCAGTTGGAGGCGAATTTTGTAGAGTCAAACTTTGCCTGATATTTTTTTATGAGATAGGAGAGCAAACAAGCAGGTGGTAAGTGATCACCGTCACCCACAGACATCCGCAACACCAGAGGTCTCGAGGATGCGTGGCCGGCCTATAAGGTGGGAATATGCTAATGTTAAGCATGCATCATTCCACATTCCACATACCGCTTCTAAAAGTTATCATCAGCCGGAAGCCGGACTGCTGAACATAACATACACCTTCTCATTTGAAACGAAAGAAATAAAAGATAAAAAGGAGCGCCCATTCTATCGGCTGCCCTCATCTCTCACGATGGCGTCTGTCCACCCAGTGGTACTTTATATCTTCCAGTTTGGTTCCAGTTCGTCGTCATCTCTAGAGAACCATTCTAACAGTTATTAAAGATGTGGTATAATACTACATTGACTCTGATTCTTGCAAAAATGTCCTAGTTAGTACTATTACTATCTTATTTTATTATGCATAATCTCTTTTCGTGAATATGTTGACGCCTGTAAGACCAGTCATACAAACTTGAACAAATTCAAAATTATGTTATGTCGTTATCTGCTTAACCTTAACCCCGTGTGGGGTTGGTAAAATCTCTGCTTTAAAAACATTTTTAAACAAAAAATTTATTCACTCTTTTTAGGGTCCCTTGCAACTTACGGCATTGATCGTCATTCATGGTCAACGACTATATCATTTTTCAGTTATTGGACTGTAACTCAAAATCGGCTTAACCGAATTTGAAAAAAAACTTAAATGGGACTAAACGACAAGCATCGGCTATCAAACAAAAAAAAGAATTTTATAAAATCGCTTCACCCAGTCAAAAGTTCTGAGGTAACAAACATAAAAAAAAAACATATAGACGAATATTGAGAACCTCCTCCTTTATGGAAGTCGGTTAAAAACAAAAGGACAACACATGGACATATTATGTCTACTCTAACAACACGCAGGAACAACAACGTGCCTAATTTTAAAATGTTTTGTCTTTAGTTTTTTGGTCGACCTATCTGATGTCAACCCGCCTTGGGAATGTTTACTACCAACGTAACTCAACTCAACACCATTCCGGTTATCCGGATGTTCCAGATTTTGAAGAACCTGGTAAGAAGTTTTGAACACCACTAACATCGACGATAGCGCTGGAATGCTGCTCATTGGTCGCAATTTCCTCTTAGTCGCCTTTTACGACATCAAACAGAAAAATTCCTTACGCCGGCAACTGTACTGTACTGTATCAGCCGGATCGTCCACTGCTGAACACAGCCTCCCCTATTAAGGGGGTATATGCCATAATTCCCATGCTTGGCAGGTGGCTTGGGGATCGTAGTGTAAGATGGCAGTTTTTTAGAAGGCGCTGCTGCCCACCTTCCAGTATTTTTCCCTTAGTCGCATCTTACGACACTCACGGGATGATATGGGGAGGGGCAATTCTACGCCGCACCATACACCGGCAACTGTACTGCTATAAAATAAATATTTGGCTAGCACAAAATTAGATTATAGGTAATGATCATGTTCCTCGTGCTCGTGTGAATTCAAAACGTTCCATACGTGTCTTGTTGAGAAGGGATAGAATATAAATAAGAATGCCGACGACAATCTTATCCCTTCGTTTTAGCGTTTTGAACTGCTCCTAAATGCTTATTTAAATTAATGACTTTTATTTAAACGTGTTCGAGAGAATTTTCAAGAGGGTCTGAAACCAAAATGAGACAAATTAAGTACCTATATTCTATTTTTATTGCCGTCAACTTTGTCTCCACATAGCTTACGTTTTTATCAACAAAATCGTTATTTAATGTTAAAACTGTTAACCATACTGTTTATAAAAGGCAATAGTATTGATACCAAACCCATCTCTGCCCGTGGGTGTCATAAGAGGCGACTAACGGTAAAAAAATATATATTAATAATACCAGAAGGTGGGCAGCGATGGCTTCTGAAGAACTGCTGCCTTACACTGCGATCTCCAAGACTCCTGCCAATGCCCAATTAGGCTGATACAGTACAGAATAGATGATAGTACTTATACCGTCTTACAGGTGTCAAAGTTACAGATTAGAAGCGACCTCCTAATCTGTAACTTTACTTGGATCATTTTCAAATTTGGTTTAACTTTACACTGGTTACTCTTTACGTCTGCAACGCAGCAATCCGACTTTTGTCATAGAATAACTATTGAGGTTTAATAGCAGTGTGTCTGCCCCGTTAGCTGACCAACTCCAGCTACTGGGTTGCTCTTACACCCAAACTCAATTTAGGTTTTTACTTCGAATCCAGGATGTATGTATCTGCTAGGCAAGCATGTTCCATCGTCGACCACCTCGTCATTTTCCATCAGGTGAGCCTACGGTCGACGATCCGATAACCGTTGGGGAAGAAAGGTTCTGGAGTGGTTACCACACTACATCGGAAGACGTAGAGTTGGTAGGCCCCCACTAGGTGGACTGACGACATCGTGAAAGTCGCTGGTAGCCAATGGTTACAAGCGGTCACCTGCGGTCAAATATGAGCTTATCAAAAAAAATACTTGGTATATGTTAGGTACAATTTCGAGTTGCTACATTTTAAATGCAGTAAGTGTTATAATATATCTATTCTTTTTAAGCAACCGAAAGTACGACATGCCAATATGTTGATGCAAGATACCATATCTCATGTGAACTATAACAATTGCAATATCCTATAAAGCAAACAATGGGTTGGAAAACCCCTAACCAATCATTAGGGTAAAAAGCGAGGGGAGCCCGTCGGCTCAGTCGTGTGCGCTTCAGATGAGCAACCCAAATTTTATTTCGTCCCTATCTTTTATAGGGAACGATACACTCAAAAAACTTTTATGCAGACATTGCTTTAGGGGTAAGGGAACTATTGGAAAAGCCAATTATACTGTCATAATTGTTTCGGTTGTTTCATAAAAAAGAAAACCGTATAAGTAATTGATTTCTTTAAATATGTTACACAAAGGAAAACAATTTCAAGCAGAATTATATAATAAAACTTTAGATAAGATTTTATATTTTACATATATTATATAAAACCATATAAAACATACTCTTTTAGGGTTCTGCATTGCAACAACTCGTAAGAGAAGAAAAGGTTTATTAGTTTTGAGTACAAGCTTCAAAACCAAATTATAAATTAGCGTTTTCATTTTTTATGGTTAAATAAAGGTACCTAAAACACCGAAAAAGTTTTTGAGATAAGCCCATAAATGGTCTAAAATTGACAGCTTGGACGGCGTCCATTTATTTATTTAGTTAGATGTATATAGTGTACTACAGTACAATATATTTTTTTATCTACATCTATGGAAAATACTCAATTAGCTCTAGCTCTCTATGACACCCTACATCCTAGAGAGCAATAATACAGGGCGGTAAGAAGGAATTACGATCGAGGCTCTAGTTAGAAAGCCCTAGTCTTCGACTTCGGGCTTTATGAGTCGAGGTTCGTAATTCCCGTACCACCCGTGAAATATATAATGTTTTTCAGCACATTTGCGAGTAAATAATTATGAATTATAGCTTTAATACACAAGTCAGCACAACTATTATTACGAAATACATGGACTTTTTTTAAGCGAATGGCGGGCTTTTTGTCCACACCACAGATTATACAAATGTTTCGTTCAGAAACGTTAAGGGTATATTTTAGACGAACGCCCCCATACAAAACGCAGCTCCAATCTCATTTTAATAATAGCGAATAAAACTCAATGATTTTTTACCTACGTAATCACTACCCTAATATCAAGGTTTGTGGTGCATCACATTTTCATTAAATTGTACAGTTTTGAAAATACACCAGCTCAAAAACTCGCAATTTTAGATAAAAGAAAGACCCAACTTTAAGCATCTCTTTCAAGAAAAATAAGCATGTTTTTAATATTTCTATTGCACCACAAACATGGGGAATATAATGAACTTTCTATAATGGGAAGTTATTTATACATGCGTACTATACTTTTTAAATAAATCTGGAGCTACGAATAACTGGCTCAAACTCGTAAAAACGAGTGTTATATACTAAACACTATATAATAAAAAAATAATTATTAGTCCAAAAGAAAAAGGATTTAAGCCAGAAACGATAGGCTAATAATACACTATATTTACATGCGATTTTTTTTTCATAACAAGTTGAGTTTATATAAAAGTTCACGCTTTGGCTGGCGGGTATATGTCCTTAAGAGCAAATACTTCGTAGGTATACAGCCATGACGGAGTGTAAAACAAAATCCACGTTTCGATCCAAAAAATACTATTAAAATCGATTATTAAGAACACTGGTTGAGTATTTAAGTAAGGTGTAGCGAGATTGCAATGAAATTCCTCTTTAGATAACATTTTAAGAGTCAATTTTTCAATTGCGTGTAAACTCCTTGCTTGTACTTGCATGACCAATGTGCTGTGCTATAAATTAAAAAAAACTTACTTGCTACTTACGGTATCGATTGTAATTCATTGTCAACGACTATATCATCAAGAAAATATTTTTCAGTTATTGGAGTGTAACTTAAAAACGGCTTGACGGGTTTTTATGAAATTTATATGTAACTAAACGACAAGTATCAGCTATCAAATAAAAAAGGATTATCAAAATCGGTTCACCCAGTCAAAAGTTCTGAGGTAACATTGAGAACCTCCACCTTTATTGAAGTCGGTTAAAAAGGAGGATAGTTGAACGACGACAACATCTTCTGCTTCTGTACTTTCATCTGTGTTTTAAAGGCGCGGCGGCGATGCAATGGATTCATTCGCTAATACGTGAAGATACATCATAGGAGCGTTTTATAATTGATATACTTACTTACTTTGCGACTCTAACGCGCACTAGAGACCTGTGCAATATTCGGAAAGACATACAGTGGGCCGTCGTTTTGCTCTTTGGGTGCGGAACCATAAAAAGAAGGAAATTTGAAAAACTATTTAAATATTAGCTAGCGTAACTTAGATAGGAACTCCCAGACGCAGCTGCGCACTCGCCCTGATGATAAGCATCTGATATGCGAAACCTGGGTCGACGTATTCGATCCCCAACGTGAGTGTTTTTGCCGGTTTAATTTATAATATTTAAATATGTGTAATACTCACGAGAATTTCAACTAGTTCCAAATGCCTGGAATGTAATAAAGCCTAAATAAAGATTAATGAACTCACATACTATATTTAAGGGGAACTTAAAAAAACATTGCTAAAATATAGGTAATAAAATATAGGTTGTCTAAATGCTTTTATTGTAGTAGCTGTAGTGTTGCATATAGTTCATAGTATTTTGTTTAATTATTGCTAAAATCAATGTAGTGTAAACAATATCCTAAATATTTTTTGTGTGGCTTTTCCAATAATATTAACATGACTTATTCCTTATTAAACGACTCAGGCAAGAGATTATTAGAATACGTAACATTATTTCATTTGTGATAGGACGTTGGTGTTTTTGTTATCATAACATACCTATGCTTGTTTAGTGACATATTTGAAAGTTTAATATTAATTTATTAAAAAATCTAATATTATTAATAAAAAAACAGAACGTATTTCCAACACTAAAGAAATTATGAAATAACTTGTGCAAATCCGACCGTGACAATGTGAGGTCAGTGTTTGGAATCAGAATGGTACTGACTTCAACATTTATTTCATACTTCTCAGTGTTGGAAGTCGGTTCCGTTTATTTCTAAAAATAATAATGTTACTTTTTTCATGTGATTAAAGTTTCGACACCTGATTTAAGCAAATTAAACGTGTAAGTAACATGGTACTTGAAGAACGGCAAATGTATAAACAGCACGAGTCCAATTAGAACCTAAAAAAGTAACAGGTTTTTTAGTAAACTTTGAAATTTAACCAAGCTTTCAGTTAATTTACTACACACTTGTGTTATCCAATTTTCAGTTACCTTATCACATACTTTCATAATTTCAATCAGACGTTTTTATGTGTTTCGCTGAAGCACTAAAAAATGTTTATAGCTTTCACTGACTCGCGGCACTTACAGTTTTTGAATGAAAATATTGGTAAGTACCTAAAATGCAGTAAAAATCATTACGACAGCATTTTATTGAGTTTTCATGAGTGATTGTAAGATTAAGTAAAAAAATTAGGTCTAAACTATTTCTTTAACATTTTTCATGTGTTTATTACGGAACAAGCACGAGGGCCACCTGATGCTAAGCGGTAACCTCTGCCTGAGACAAATGCATTTCGACACAAGTGACGAACTGCACTGCGCCCGTCACCCTGAGACATACAGTGCCTGTCATTTTATTGGCTCTCAGGACTGTGCCGGAACACATTTTCTACAGATTAGACAGATTTTCTACTCGAAGTTGGCAGATAGCCAAGCAATCATTCGCAAAATGCTCTTCCATCAAGCTTTAAAACTCAAGCTGGCGGTGGCATCGAACCATGGACCTCGGCACGGCAGTACATTGTTATAACCGATTGGCCATCGCTGCTTCAAAAAATGCCTTTGGCAACAAATGAGGTACCTTTCGACGTTATTTGATTTTAAGAACAAAGAAAACAACTGACAGTCTGCTGTCATAAATCCTTTGATGATTATGCACTATACGATTCAATTTCTAAAATGAGTTGGAAACATTCATATCGAAGCTCCCCTCTAATTATGACATTTGACGTGCGAGGGATTATCGCGGGGGTTGTAACTGCGAGCACTTGCATAAATTTTGTCAATTTGGCACGGAGAAACCAAGGGGTAAGTTCTTGTTAGTGTTAGCTTGACTTATTATTACAAAATATTCGCTCTTAAGCGGAGAGCCAGCAATAATATATTGCGTGCGGTGCCATCTGTCCTATTACAATTTCTGTTCAGATCTGTTCGTTGGTATTGTTATGTCTGATATCCACCAGCTCCGGTATTAGATAGATAGATAAATAAAATAAAATATCTTTATTAAAAGACTATACAAAAACATATAACATAAAACCAAGGGTAACGGCGGGCGGTCTCAAAGCGATCTCTCGCAGACAACCAAGGTATGGGAATTGTCTAAATCATTTTGTAGATAGCTCATTGATATTAAAAAAATAAATTACTGAATAACAACATTGCGAAGGTTTTTATCTAATATATACATATATATCGAATTACACATTTTTAGTAATATTACGTTTTTAGGGTTCCAAGAGGTAAAAAAGGACCTAATAATGCCATTTTCCTGACTGTCAGTCGGTATGTCATAAGATAATAAATGGAATGACTTAGGTATAAGTCTGAGCTTTTTTATTTATTTTTTATTATTGTGCCGGAACAAGCTCGAGGCCACCTGATGTTAAGCTGACTAACCTCCGCCTATGACAAATGCATTTCATCACTAGTCACGAATTGCACTGCACCCGTCACCTTGAACTATGTCTCAGTTAAGGCGCTCCTGGCCAGAAAACGCCATACAAGAATTAACTTTTCTCAAAGAAAAAACTCGGTTATTAAACTGAAAAAAATATATGTTATTTTTAAGCATATTCTTGAGGTAAATCATAAATCTGATACACATAATAAATAACTTCACTCGATAGAAAAAAATCCTAAGGTTACCTCTATTTCGAATTTTAAAACGATTTTTGTCTCCCTTTTTACCAATCTTTAATGTTAAATTATTTTTTAATGCATTACTAATCAATAAAAGAAGTTAAATCATAAATAAAAATGTTAAAAAGTTATCATGTTAATTTTATATGATTTTTTAACATGAATTCATGGTATCAGAGCTCGCTCACTTGACCGCCAGTGCGCTTGCAGATCTCGTCGACGTAGGACGTGTGTAATTTTTTGCGATCTACGCAGCGCCACACAGAACAAGATCAAAATGAATATCAAACACAACAAAATAAAACATGCTCTGGGCTAACTTTTAGAAAGTCGGCTCGTTACGCTTATCTTGATGACTTCCTGATTGACGGTGAATGACAATAGATTTCGTAAGTAGTGAAAGTTAGTATGTGTGTTAATATTAAGAAAAGGGTGTTTTTTTTACAAATAAATGGAACCGGGTTCAACATTAAAAACTTTTAAATAACTTGTCGAACTCGGTACCGTGATAGTTCCAAAGTACCTATTATCACAATATTGTGCGCATGGTACCGACTTTGACAAGTTATTTTGTACTTTTGGGTGTTGAAGTCGGTCCAATTTTTTGTATTATTTATTTTTTTAAATTAATCTAGCTGAATGCCTATTATTTCGTACCCAGTGTCGAAGACAATGAAGTTAATAATCAAAGCCCAGTGTATAGGTACACACTGGGCTTTAATTATTAACTTTATTACTATTATATAATGAGAATTGACATGCTCCTCTCATTCTTCATACTGTATTTGGAGTATTTTACCATACATTACCGACTGTATTAGGAGTATGAGTACGTTCTTATTCCAATTTCGATGACGTCTGCCAAATAAAGAAGTTTTTCCGATTTGGCTGAAATTCAATATCTTGGTTGTTCTGGGCGTTCTTATTCCAAATTTGAATTTTTTTTTTCGATAACGTCTGCCAAGTAATAAATGTTACTCCGATTTGGCTGAAATACGATATCTAGATTGTTGTGGACGTTCTTATTCCAAATTTGTAATTTTTTTTCGATGACGTCTGTCAAGTGATGAAAGATGACGTATCTCGAAAACGGTATAAGATAGGTGGGGGTCTTTGAACTAATGTCATAGTGAATAAGGAGAGTATACAAATGACATTTGATAAAAATCCAAAATGGCGGCATTCAAGATGGCCACCATACAAGGTGCTTCGATCACGCTGAAGTGAGGCTGTAAGGCCGAGCTTCAGTGGGGTCTGATATGGCGTATGTGTATGGGCCAAAATATGGCGTATGTACCAATACACGACAAAAGTTAATTCCATTCTAAAATGTCATACTGACGTGATCTCCGCTACGTAGGTAGGACTCTACTGTACCTTACCTGGAGAGCTAAAAGCGTGCGCGCGTCGCATCGCACACATCTTTGTGCCGCATAAATGAATACGTCGCGCTCGCTTAAAATACCTTAAGTCCGTGGAAAGCCTCGCCTTAAGTCTCATGTGTCTGTAATTTCACTGGCTCTCAAGGACTGCTGCCGGAACACACCGTTAGGTTCTTGGCGACAGATTTTCTACTTGAGGGTGGTCGCTAGCCAGGCGGGCATTCCAAAAATGCCCTTCCACCATGCGGTGAAGCTCAAGCCCGCGGCAGGATTTAAACCATGGACCTGCTGCGCGGCAGTCCATAGCCAATGCCACTGAGCCATCACTTATTTTGACCCTTAATTTACTCTACCATATCGAAACTGTTATTCGTCCTATCTAAACCTATTTATTTTTACATTCTATTAATTTTAATTTAAGGGGCTCTTTATATTATAGCCCTTTGGGTATGAATCCCTACAAATATTATAATTCTAAGTAAATATTACTACATAGTATTAGATGCAAAATGATTATGCATATAAAATTATTATATATACTTAGGCACGTAGGCACGTATTATGAGTACATTTTTAACTACAATATAAAATACAAGTATATAGAGATAAAAAAAGCAGAAATAAAATAGAAAAATTAATAGGTACCTCAATCTTACTCACTCATTAATAGCAAACGTGGACTCCATTACTACTTGGAGACAGGCACTTTATCTGCCACTGCACTTAGCTTTCACAAGTTAATCAATTAAAACAAATAATTGACTAGTAAACTGAACGGATGAGCGATTCTCTCATTATGGGGTCGAGAAAGAGCTTAATTTAAAACGAAACTTGAGGAACATTTTACGAAGTTATGTTAGAAAGCAACGTTCATATTATTTTGTGAAAATACCCCCTGGCTTAGCAACGTCTGTGGAGTTATTTCAGCAAAAACAAAGAAAGTTGGAATACTTAACATGCTATTAAAATAAATTATATTATTGAAGCAAATATTAACGTTACCAGGCGGTCTGAGTTTTTTAAGGGATAGTGTGTTCGTTGCTCTTTCTATGCAAACGTTGTTTCGTCGTTTTTTAAATTACAAATGTTCAAAATCGTTGAAATTTTCATGCATGTCCTAAAATATATGCTTCTGGTTTGCCAGTTTTTCTTATTATTATTTATACTAGCGACCCGCCCCGGCTTCACCAGCTACAATGCTGATACTAAATAATCTGTAATATCTTCGAAAATATTCATTTAAATAACATGTTGTAAAGGGCCATACTGATCTTTATTAAATGCACAATGTAGTTAAGGTACTTAATTGGATAAGGATTAATGCTGTACCTACTGCTTAGAATTGCTTTGTAAATAAGCCATCTATTTGTAAAAAGTAAAGGATAATAAATGGTTATTGTGGGTAATTCCTTAGAGATAGACATATACCAGTTGCGGACTATTTTGTAGCCCTTTTCAAGGTGTACAATACTGGAAAACTAAAATATTATATTATTATTGATCTATCTCGTAGGGTACAGCCAGCGTTTGCAATGTTAGCGCAAAAAATGTGTTTGTTTACGACATCACATTAGAAACTCTAAAATTATCAGTGTTTGTCAATTATATTATGCATACAATATATTATACATATAAAACTTCCTCTTGAATCATTCAATCTATTAAAAAACCGCATCAAAATCCGTTGCGTAGTTTTAAAGATCTAATCATATATAGGTGCATTTATATATATTACATTACAAAGTACAAATTTACGAGAGGAAAAAATTAAGCAATGTGCGGGATTCGAACGCGCGTCCATCCACCCCTTTGGCCTGGGTATGTTCTGACCACCTGAACTAACATGTCAATGAGTCATAACTAAATTTTTTCCTATCGTTCTTTAACCATCGTATTGGAATGGAGCGACATCTATAGTTCAACTTACGTTGTACTATAGTTATATTACAGTTAATTCGTAGATTACGTATACAATACCAATAGTTAATATCAGGTATCAAAATGTCATTCGCCATAATAAATTAAACAACTCGAGCGCATATCCTGTACTCTGGAATCGTGTAAATAATGTCTCCCGATGTCATAATTGCGCAACCAGGCAGCCACCCTACACCGAAATATAACTATTACGCTTTTATTAAGCTCACGAACCCACCAAAGGGATACTCATAATTTAATTACAAGACCCCCGAAATAAGTTATTTCAAGTCGACGGGAAATGGTCCGAGGGGCTTAATCGAAACGAGCGGTGTTACGCGGGCGCTGCTGCCCTTATATACAGCCGAGCCGCCCGGTGGGCATCAGACCAGGAGTCAGGGCTCAAGGATGCCTTATTTTATGGCGTTATTGCTGCTAATTGCCTTCGTAACAGAATAACGCGTTTTGCATGCTGCTTAATGGTTATAACCAGCAATTTTTATCGGTTCAGGTAGCTTTTGTAAGCGTGTTGTTAAAAAACGCTGTTAGGTGCAGTTTTTTTAACTTTTTTAAAGGTTTCGTTAGCTGAAGTCAATTTTAAACTACCCTAATATTTAATTTTCCTGGAATTAGAAGCACTATTAATAACGACTGAATTATGATCTTTTTACGTTTTCCACTCCTATGTTTCCACCGTTTTGAAAAATGTCCACTGAATCAACAAAAAATATTTTGTTATCGAAACTACATGTTCAATTTCACAAGAATTGTAGAGGCATACGAAAGCATTTGTGCCCAAGCTGATATCGAGTCGTGTCTCTTGCACTTCGCGCTCGCTTGGTAATTTAGCTCCTAAGAGTTAATATAGAAAATAAAATAGTGATAAAAGGATCCTATAACCCATGGAGCCTGGCAAGCTTCCACCCTCTAATAGAATACACAATTAACGGCAGCTCTTTTTGAGAGCCAGTAGTAACCGAACCTAGTACCTTAACCTACATCGTCACATCATCACTTATCAAGTGTGTCAAAAGCTAGCCTATAAGCGATAAAAAAACACCCTACCCACGCGAGCTAAACGCGTGGTATTAGTTAGCGACTTTCGGTTATGCACCATCTTCCTTGTAAAAAAACCCCCAACTGCGAGTCGGACTCGCGCACAGAGGGTACCGTACAAACCTGTAGGTAATATATAAGTAAAAGTTGTGGTATTTTTATTGCTAAATGAAATCCATAACATTTTAAAATTATTTTACATATCTCTTGCTCTGTAAGTACACCCTTACACCCCTGAATGCCGGGGTGTATGACTATCATTACAGCATAGGTTTTGGAATTTGAAAAAAGAACTGTCATACTCATACTGCACGAAGAATATTTTTAAAAAGTTAATATTAATTTTCTCGGTATCGATTCGGAATTTATCGGAATCTAGACAATTTATTTTATAAAGATTTTATTTTAAATATGGAACTATTTGTTTCCACATCGTATGTTAGATGGAATCGATTTAAAAATCAAACTGGCCAGCAAGATTTGACGCGCTTGCGTGCGTAAAAAAAAAAAGACAGTCTACTAGTAGGCGCGAAAGCATCGCGAAAATAATTAATTTTCTTGTTTGAGTTCTTTTTCAAAAGTTTTAAACATGTCTAGTGACGAAGATCTAACGCCCGATTTTATTAAAGAAAGGGCAAAAACAGTTGTCGAAAATATATTACCGCCGAACTCGAAAGAAAGATATGTAAAGGCATACGACGAATTTATGAAATGGCGGTCAGAAAAAAAAGTGAAATCTCTTTCTGAAAGTGTTTTTATATCATATTTTGATGAATTATCTAAGAGGCTACAACCTTCCAGTTTATGGTGCTTTTATTCCATGCTAAAATCTACAATGATGACAAAACATGACGTGAATTTGAAAGATTTTTCTAAACTTACTGCTTTCTTGAAAAGGCAGTCTGACGGCTTTAAAAGCAAGAAATCGAAGGTATTTACTGCAGAAGAAGTACAGAAATTCTTAAATGAAGCTCCGGATGAAATTTATTTAGCAATAAAGGTACCTACGTATTTACTTGCCCTTTTTAATAAGTTACCAAAATATTTCACAAAAATACTATGCGAATTTGGTGCCTTTAATACAACTTGTGTCTTTTTTACAGGTTGTTCTAATTTTTGGGATATCGGGAGCCTGCAGAACCGTGGAATTGACAAACTTGACAATAGAAAATGTAGAAAAACAACAAATTACTACTCATAAAACTGCCTAACACGAAAACTAAAATTGACCGGTCATTTGTTGTGCATGAAGAATTTGCAAATTATGTTGAAAAATATCAAGCTCTTCGGCCTGAAAACGTGGATACAAATCGTTTTTTTCTTAATTACAGTAAAGGAAAATGCCACAGACAAGTAATAGGAAAAAACAAATTTACAGGCTTGCCAAAACAAATAGCCACATATTTAAAACTGAGTAACGTAGAGTTATACACCGGGCATTGCTTTCGCAGAACATCAGTGACTCTATTGGCTGATTCGGCAGCCAACCTCACTCTGTTAAAAAGGCACGGCGGCTGGAAGTCCAGCAAAGTGGCCGAAGGTTATATCGAAGATTCGATGGCAAACAAAAGCAAAATTACTTCTAAAATAACAGAAAATATAAACTTGAAATCACCACGTCAAAGCACATCATCTGAGCCATTTTTTAATGAAGAAAATAGTACCAGTCAACTGCCGCCATTTACGGTGCAAGAACCTCAAGTCACTCAAACTCAAGTCTTATCATCACAAACTCATATTCAAACTATAAATATTTCTAAAAAGAACGTGACCATATCTCTTACAAATTGTAATAATTTTACTATTAATTTTAATTAAATACACATTTTTTTCTTCTTAATAAATGTTCATTGAAACCTGCTGTCTTGTTGTTTACTTACCTCACAATCGATATGTAAAGCAGAGTATTTATCTCGGGCGTAAGCATCAATTGCATACTCGGGTTAACTAGCGCCTTCGCTTCGCTCAGGCGCCAAAAACCTCGTATGCAATTGATGTCATACAGCCCTTGGTTAATAATCTACTATAAAATATTTTTATTATATATTGTAACTAAAAATGTAAGCTTTTCGCAATTTTTCCTTTATCTGTGCAATAAGACGTTGATTCATAACTAATTTAAAGTTTCTGAGTTCATGAAAAGTGCCCTGTAGGTTTTGATTGCCTTGCAAGTGAAAAAAAATTGCAGCATATATACGGCTGTATCTTTTGATAGCGTTGGTTTAGAAGTTTGATGTCTTCACAGCTCCAAGGAACGGAAGGTATTTGATTTTCAGCTTGATAACAATACCAATAACATTTTCTCAGGGACTCGTGGTCCTGAGAAAAAGGGTCTTAACATACAGGCAGAAGGACAACAAAGTGATCCTATAAGGGTTCCGTTTTTTCCTTTTGAGGCACGGAACCCTAAAAATACTGTAATTGTGACTTGAGTTAGATAAAAAATATTTACGATAAGGTACAAATATTTTTATCACGCGCTCTTAATATTTGTTTTTATCTTGAAAGCTAGGCTATATTATTCAACAATTACGGAAGAAAAAAAGTAATGATTTTATTATGTTGGTAATCAGTAAACAGTTAGTGTATATTATGATGTTGGTTTGGCAAAATCAAAATAATAATTTCATTTAAAGAATCTTACATGGAATTTTTTTTAACAAAAAATGGAACCGACTTCAACACCCAAAAGTTTGAAATAACTTGTTAAAGTCGGTACCATGATGGTTCAAAAGTACCTATTATCACAATATTGTGCGCATGGTACCGACTTCGACAAGTTATTTCACACTTTTGGGTGTTGAAGTCGGTTCCATTTTTTGTGAAAAAATATTTTTTGTATCTTTTTAGTGTAACTCAAAAACGACCGATTTTGATGAAATTTAAAATGGGACAAAACGACAAGCATCAGCTTTCAAAAAAGAATTTTCATAATCGGTTCACCCAGTCAAGAGATGTAACAAACATTAAAAAAAAATACAGACGAATTGAGAACCTCCTCCTTTTTTGGAAGTCGGTTAAAAAGGGCCATTATTAACTTATTCAGGCGATTTGACAGGACAAGAAGATTATCTTTTCATTTTGCATTAGAATAGATTAAACAACAACCTACAATCATAATAATATGATAAACTAGTTCATAAATTGGTATAACAAATTGACGAGCTGATTATTTTCCTCGGAAACTACTATTAAATCGGAGTCAAACAAAATTATATATTTTCTAAATCAAAACCTAAGCACACCAAATTTACTTGAAACCTTTTCAGCCATTTTGGAGGTCACATACTTGGTGTTAGCATTTAGGTATGAATACGTGATATGATGTGATTCCACACTTACTTATATGTTCCCACGGCTTGTAACATAATCAGTACTTCAGTACTAATATTATAAATGCGAAAGTAACTCTGTCTGTCTGTCTGTCTGTTACGCTTTCACGCCAAAACTACTGGACCGATTTGAATGAAATTTGGTATGGAGATAGTTTGAGACCCGGGAAAAAACATAGGATAGTTTTTATCCGACTGAGCAAAAAGAGGTTAATGTTTTCGCGCGATAACCGACATACGCGCGAGCGGAGCCGCGCCCGGAAAGCTAGTATAAGTATATGTAGCTCCTAAATAATGTGCCACTAAAGATATCATGACCATAATTGCTCCCATGATCATACTTTAAGTTCGTGACGACCTATTAGTCGCAACGCAACCCCTTACTATACATGTCTTTAGGGCACAACCAAATTTCATTAATACAGATAAGAATATTTTTTTAAACTAAGATTTAATTATTAGTCTCTGTATCCAATGAGAAAAAACCTTTAAACCAATTAATTGGTTAAAGGTATTTTATTCATTAGATCGGTACACGGAGAATTAATTATGATCCAATCTCTTTTATATTGTGCAAATACAAAGAATTATCGTTCAAATTCGTTTAAATTTTCGTCTATAATATTGCAATCAGTAACTGAATACACTAAAAATTATAAAAACTTCAAAATCAAATATTAACAAAAAATATTTTTGTTTCCGTCCAATTTTCTTGGATTATAATTGGTAGCTGTCTCCCAATAACAAATGTCTCGAAACTCTAATTGATCGTTAAAAAAGAAGGTCAAAAGGGTTGCGTATTGATACTCTGTTATTATATCGGCCCAGTAAAAGATATTTTGTTAAAATTGGTTTTATTTTCATAAACGTGATTCGCGTAAAAGAGAATGTTATTAGGGATAAGAGAAGTCCACAGAGAGCATTTGGACCGGGAAGACAATAACCATTTCCCCTTCAATATAGCCTTATATATTTATAGGTACTGGCAGGTAGGTACGTAAGTGTCCCAGCGCGAGACTTGTATATTTTAAGCTTACTGAGACAAGATTTTCTTTGTCATTTTCACTCCCTAATTTCTTCAAGATGAAAGGGATGACGCTTTTGTATTTCAACTTTTGACCCCGAAAACCGGCCGTCCGGTTGTGTTTACCCGGCATTAACATTGAAGCAGATGTGTATGCTGCCGTGAATTGCTGATTTTCTGTCACTTCACACATTCTCTACATTTTATCGATCGTAGAACAACATGAATTGTTTATTACCAAAGGGATAAAGCAATGTCTTACGCCACTGGCGACTTATTGAATCCAGTGCCAAGCAAAGGATTTAATATAATCCTAAGTGCAGCGGCGGTTTGAAGCTCACCTAAGATGATGAGAAATTTATTCCGTTGAAAAATAATCCTACTAATATTCTATAAATTAAATAAATAAATAAATTGGTGATTAACGTAAATTACTAGCACTCAAGTGCAGCTGCCGGAACACACCTTTAGTGTGTTAGTTAGTGTAGGTGCTTCGTGACAGGTTTTCTTTTTGGTGGTGGTAGCTAGATAGGCGAGTATACGCAAAATGCCCTTCCATCGGACGGTGACGGTCCGTGGATATGAACCATGTATCCCCTCCTGCAAGGCAGTCAAGCTATTATCAGTACCGATTTAATACTAGAATTCTAAAAAATAACAATAGTCTGTTAGTTTTTTCACTACTTTTCTGTTTCCCTCTTTTCTCCAAAGGAAACGAGAGAAAGATAAATCTATGGATTATAATTATTGTATTAACGTTGCGGACTGGACAGGCCTGTGTATTTGTCGATTTTGACGTTTTCAAACGCGGATTGGAAAGGCATTAACTTCTTTAATTGACAAATTTGTAAGTTAGGTAGTTAAAATTGCAAGTCAGGGCGATAACAAACTTCTCTAGGGTGGGATACAAAATTCATCTTCCGTATCTAACTACGAAATTTAACAAAATTACAAATTTACGAGGGGACAAATTTAGACCATGTGCGGGATTCGAACCCGCGTCTATCCCCTTAGCCGGGTTATGCTCGAACCAATTGAGCTAACATGATCAACGAGTCATAACTGAATTTTTTCCTATTGTTCCATAATCGTATTGGGGTGGAGATCAGCAGAGCATGCGTTATTGAAAACATAAAAAATATTAAAATACGAAAATTTTGGTTCTTTTTCAAGCACATTATATTTATTGACTTATAAATTACCGTTGAATTTGATTTCTGTGTACGAATGAAACTAACAATATCACATATTGAATAATGAACTAAATATTACGTAATATAACATAAGTAACATATCAACTTAAAATAGAGCATTATCATTTCAAAGATCAGGGATATTATTAACAATATTTGTTTCTTCTCCTCGTAATTCCAGTGAAAATCTGAATGTATAACTCGCGCATAAATCCCATAGCCTCTACTTAAACATCTAAGTTAAATACCTCAGCTAAAATGATAGTTTTATGCACTCGTCGTACATGTACAATCTACTATTTTTAGTTAGCTAGCTAGCTAAGCGAACTCCTGTTACCACACAGGAGGACACTGAGATACAATCTTTCCATCTAACAAACAATATAACGAGTTAAATATATTATTCATAATAATGACAATTAAAAAAAAATACTCGTATCATTAATATGATATTCCATTAATTATTCATTACCTTATTTATTCATTAAAAAAAATAGCAACTATTACAGATTATTTTTTATTGATGGGTTAGCCTTTGACCACTATCTCACCTGATGGTAAGTGATGATATCGTCGAAAATGTTGTTGCGGCTAACCTAGACATAGGTTACTGGCTCTCTTAAGGACAGCTGCCGGAACACACTGTTAGGTGTGGCACTTGGCGACAGATTTTCCACATGAGGGTGGTAGCTAGCTTGGCGGGCATTTGCAAATTGCCCTACCACCATGCTATAACGACTGCCATCCTAAGATAACAACCGGGACCGACGGCTTAACGTGCCCTCCGAAGCACGGAAGCGTTCAGTAGTATTGTCACCAGCGGTACTCATGACCGCGGCGGACTTTGCTGATCGGTGCAGAATGGCTAAGCAAACTTCGCTACGAGCGCTTCAGATTCTTCAGAATATTTTGAAAGTATTGCAATCCCAGAACTTATTTACATTGTTTTAATATAATGACTGGATACACATTCGTAAGCAAATTCATATTCATATATTAATTGTTAAGGGTTAGGTGTTGCCATTCTAGCCACATATCTTTTATTCACAGTAACATGGGAGTATATGGTAGCTACATTAGATAATAGGCTAAACTTTCCGCGTGTAGCGGACGATGGAAGAATTATTGCGAGGACGCGCTCTTTGTATCATTTTTATAATAGAAAGGTTTCTTTTCATATGGATTTAGGTGAGGAGCTATACTATTTTTATTATTATTATATTATACCTAGGCTGTTCCCAATTTTTTTATTTGTATAGAAATATTAAATGTCGAGATTTATCCATAAGATGCGAAGTTCGTTCTACTGTATTGGTTGCCAATAATCCCTGCTAAGGTTAGCTCATCGGATTTTTTTCCAGGAATCCGTACTGGGTAACTAAAAAATATTATATTCCATAAATAGTTAGGGACGGTGGTACGCAATGCCAGTACATGCTGCTGGACAAAATGTTAATAGCGATCTATAAATTTATTTCATTATATTTCTACATAGATACCACCAAGTTTTAGGTTATATCTATATATTACGGCTAGAGTGCTCATGGCGTTTTCCATCCAAACATACTCACGGCCCGTTTCAGAATGTCCTAATAACGTTTCGGGTTGCTATGCAACACATAAAATAACTGAATGATAAAAATGACAGTTAACATGCCGCGCGTTTCAAGCTTTGAGTGTGAAACGCAAAGATAGTGTTTTGTTTAGTAAATATGTTCTGGGTAGTAAAACCGGAACTTACTCGAACATTCTGGAACAGGCCCTAAGTGTTCAAACTCGATGAAATTTAGCATGTATGTCCTTGAGCCTAATATCTATGCTTCTGTTTTTTTTTGTAGGGGAATTGTTATTTTGACATTAGTGTCTATATAGAAAACCACACAGTGCCTACTTTACCAACAAAAGTAACTAGGGAAAATATAAATAAAAATACCAGTTGGTGAGTACATCCCACGAAAATATTGAAGACTGACTTTTAATCACAAAACAATGACACTTAAAAATGCTACGTTCTAAAATTAAAATATTTGGTAAAAACGGCCAGTAAACATAGTAAAAACGATATTCTGTCGCCAACATGGCTCCGTGATAAAATAAATAATTAATCGTAAAACTAGCAAACAAGAAGCATATATATTATTATAGGCTCAGCAATATGCATACAAACAATTTCACCTAACAAATATTGAACTTTGTTTTTTATTTATTTTATTTAGATGCACAATACAAATGACAATCATTACATCAACTAAGTGTACAATATATATATATTATATAAATATATTTAGTTTTGAACTGGATTGTAATTTAAACAGATGTGCATTCAGCAAAAACAAAAAGTATCGAACGGGCACTATTGTAATCCAATAAAATAAGGAGTAATCATATATTTACAAAAAGGTAATTTATTAACCTGTGGGTAAATGTAATGATGCTTATGTAGGCACGAGTGCACGAGCAAGCAAACAAGCCAACCGATATGCTACAAACTATAGGAGTAGACATATTTTCATTTTCTTTGTCAATAATAACACACACACACACACACAGCATCAATTCAACCACCACGTCCATACGTGCCCACTCACATCACTTATATATTATTATTAATAATTAACTAGGACCATACGAACACGTTTCATCAGACGTGCCCGAACTTTCCGTATTGGGATAGAGGATATCTTTCAAAATTTTTATATAACCGCTGAGTTTAGGATAGAAAATATCTAATTCTGGATAATTTTCTGATAATTCATTATATAAACGGAATATTCTAACTAGAGGGTTGAAATACGAGATGTTGTTTGTGTAAACATTGAGAACAAATAAATTAGTAGTGTTAGACCGACGTCGGCTGTATTTTATATTCAGGGATATATTTGAAAGTAGATTAGGGGTGTCTGTAATAGAATGAGTAACTTTATAGAGATAAATAAAATCAAAATACCACCGCGCGTCTCTAAAGACTGAGTCTTAAATTTATTCAGCCTCATCGCGTAATTGAGGCGTGATCGCCCCAGCATCTGATGGTAACATAATATTTTTAGGCATTTTTTCTGTACTCTTTCTATATTATCTATGTGAATTTTGTAATACGGAGACCAGATCGGGCTTCCGTATTCCAAAACACATCTTACAAGTGTGAAGTAGAGATACAAAAAACTACGAGACTTTTAAAAACCTTTGGCGATCTTAAAACAAAACCGAGAAGTTGGTTGGCTTTATTTATTATATGTCGGTAATGAGGATAACTTATTTAAAATATAATGAAACTATACGTTTGTAGGGAAAGCCCCGGTGCACTCTACTCTTAAACCGTTATTTTGGTAAATAGATGCTGCGTAGCCGTTGCTACGAGAGAGCGACCGCAGCGTAGCCGTAGCAGTCGTACATAGCCGTAATGCAGTCATATATTATAAAAAAAATAGTAGCGCCCCCTGGTTTTATTCGTGTAAACTCACTTTATGTGACTTGGAAAACATTGTTTCATTATGTCAGGATTGCCATTATCAGCCCAAGTTGTGATATTTCCCAAAACTTCAGGAATTTCTTGATTGAATGTCTTGTAACTTAATTAACTTTTATCGCACTCGCAGGGGCTGAATGTTGAACTTCACACAGCAAATATATTACTGTAAACTATTTTTTTCGTTCATTAGTTACAAGAAATAGTTGTGGAAACTGTTTCTCGTATATCATATATAAAGTATAATTATATTAGGTAACTAGCTGACCCAACAAACGTTGTTTTGCCATATAAATTATTTGTAGTGAATATTTTGGATAGTAAAATAAAATATAACTCACTCACTTATTGTAAGTGTTTGGGAATTTGGAATATGACTAAAATAGGAATGGAGCGCTGTAAACGATGAGGGCCTATTAAAAATTAAATAACAAACACCGAACATATTTTGTTTTATTCATTAAGCTTTTATTATCTTAACTAATAAATTTCAAATTTCATATCTATCACAAATTATGATAATTAAAAAAAAAACATTATCAGTTTCTTAGTGCAATGGATTGTATGATATTTTAGTGAGTCCATCTTTAATTGCGTGAGAAATACAGGAGACCGGCTATGTTCTCATCCATAGTTTGTGCTGTTTAAGGGGTGAGAAGTGACACCGGTAGATACAAATAAAAATTATATAAAAAAAATCTTGAATATATATGAAAAATAGTTTACGTCCTATTCTCAGACATACGAATATACACACAAAATTTCATAGGACTTGGTTAAGCCATTTCGGAGGAGTTTTGTTACAAACACTGTGACACGAGAATTTTACATAATAGGAACAAAGATTTATAGAACGATACTCTCCTCCATCCGAAGTTCGAGTCGTACTTGAAAGTAATTTTAGTGTTCCATACGAGAAAATGTAACCATATCGTGCGAAGCCTACGTTGACTTTCCTTCTCTACCTGCCTACTTTGAATCTTTAACGCTGTGATTTTTTTTTAATGTGTGATAGGCAAGCCATTGGCCGCTATCTCACCTGATGGAAAGTGATAATGCAGCCGAAGATGTAGCATGCTTGTCTAGAAGATACCTATTCACTCTAGACTTGAAGACTCCCAAATGATACAGTTCGGGAAACAAAGACGCGGGCGATGAGTTCTACGCTGGACGGATGATAAATGTGGAAGCGAAACGCTTCGAGCGAAATGGAGGAATGTCAACCATGAAAGGATGACGGCCATCATGAGCGTCTTGTTGTCCGATGATAAAAAGGGCATGGAGGAATCAACCCGTGTAATATAAGGATTAATATAAAAGATATAACCGGATACCTATCAAGGCAGAGTAACAAAAAAATGTAAGCATCATATTATTCATGTAGTCGTTAAAATGTTATGGGTATTATAATACAAGCGTCAAACTTAGTGTGATTATTCTAGTACAAGCACTTTTACAGCGTTTTGGTGAGAAATAATAACAGAACGTACACGGAGGCTTAAATTCATTTTTGTGCGTGAAAAAACAATAAGCTAGTTGCTACCTATTACGAGATTTACGTCACGTCAATATGCTGGAACCGCGTGTGGAATTAAAATCCGGTTCACCCGTTTTGGCCGGATTGTAATGCCACCATGAAGGTGTTCAGTAAAACGACAAATAATAAAAACTGCCCAACTGCGAGTCAAACTTGCGCTTAGATCCTCAAGCTGAATAAAAATGTTACTATCATATGGCAAATATATTGTCTGTCAGTGACTACCATCGTTTTTTTTTAAATATTATGTGTGACAAACAAGCAGACGGCCCGCCTAATGGTAAACGGTAACCGCCGCCTATGGACATCTGCAACACTAGCTGCGCTGCCGATGCGTTGCATGCCCAGAGATAAATTTGTAGATGCCCCTTTTGAAATGGTCCATGTCGTAGCTTCGCGGAAAGAAAAAAATACTGGCCAATTTGAGACGCCATATTGAGAGAAAAAAAAACTTTTTTTTCCAAACTCATCGATTGGTGTATCAAAATGAAGGACTTAAAAAACGATTCCATAAATATATAAACTTGCAGTTTTAATTTCAATGGATGATAAAACATTTAATGATAAATAAAATAAATAATTAGCAACCTGAATTTCTAATTATTTAATTAGTTTATACTTGTTAAATGGATTAAGTTGCTCTCAGTTACGTAAAAAATACATAGTTTCTCGTAGACAAGTTTTACTGCTTGAATTTCAATTGAACAACACATAACTTTGATGTTCTGTTAGTTACAACACACCGTGTATTAATTAATACAAGTTGAATAAACAATAGAATTAATTAATTCTGTTTCACTATCTAGATTATGTAAGAGAAGTTTGCTAGTTCAAGCTTAAATCGTAGGTTCTATCACTACTTTGCTTATATGTGTGTTTATTTAATTATACTTACTTATATACATAGTTACATATACCTACTTATTATAACATATACTTACTTATATGCATAGTTACTAGGTAAAATTATTAGAGCAATACAATCATTTATGTTTATGTTATCCACTAACTATACTACCACTATGTAGTACTGCCGGGTTAGAATGTCACCACCCCATTTTATCCGGTGAGCGTCGTAAAAGGCGACAAAGGGCAAAATACCAGAAGGTGGGACGAAGCGCCTGCTGAGGAACTGACTTTTTTTATGCTTCATACGTTAGTCTTTGACCACTATCTGACCTGATGATAAATGTAGTATTTAACTACATATACTGCATATAATATTTAATACTAAATATGTAGTATTTAGTATTAAATAGTAAATGTATTTAGTTTTATAGTATGTAGTATTTGCTGTGACATCAGCTATACTAACACAGTCATGATATGTACAATTTAAGCGGCTACCTACTACAGTTTAAAAATCACAGCCCTGTATAATGCAATTTACTTAACTTTAGCGAATCATTGATATCCGTATGAGTGCAATATCTAACATCTAAAAACAAAATCAAATGAAACTGAAATCCGGCCAGCGCGGGCTATAAAGGTTACGATTTTATTGCATTCTGTGTACGGAACATCTTGGTGTGCGGGTCCAACTTACACTTGGCTGGATTTATTTGACATTAAATACCATTTTATTTTCTTTCGTTTCTGATGTTCCTTACATACCAAGAGAAGGTAAGGTACTCTTATCTTGTCCAACAGTAATGAATGACATATTTTATGAAAAGGTTTGACGTGTTTATTACATGACATGGCTACCAAGTTGAATTTGAGAGGAATATTTAAAATTTAGGTCATTGTAAAATATGCAAATTTTTACATAATGAACAGTGGTTGGTTTTACTGGAGATAGAATATTTTTCACCCAGACACATTGAAACATAATATGTTTTTACTGTATGGGAACTCATAGGTGAAGTTAAACCCCTTCCTAGTAATGTGTTTAAAACATAGGAGGCTATTTATTTTTAATAAGAACTCTTTTGTTGTTCGGGCACGTTGCCTAAAATATATTATTATTATTGTCATAACTTAAGAATTAGACTCTTGACGGTGCAGCTTATGCAATGATCTCCATTTTGTTATGTTTAAGGCCACCATGTTTTACTTCTTTGTACGACATGACATTGACTTTTTGTTATATTTGGCTCATGTACCTTATCCGTGGACTACCCCTTCCTCGCTTTCCTTCTATTATTTCTTCAATATTTTTTTTAATAAAGTTGTCATGTCCCAAAAGTAGGCCAATCATTTTTCCTCTTCTCAGTTGTATGGATCTTGAGTAAGACTCTTTTTTCATTTACTCTTTTTAGAACTTCTTCGTTTGTCACCATTTCTGTCCATTGTATTCTCTCCATCCTTCTCCCTTCCAATCTCTCTCTATATCTTTGTGTCCAAGTCTCACACCCATATAACGCTATGCTCCAAGCAAAAGTCTTTATAAATTTCTTTTTAACATATTTTGAGTAACTTTCTTTGGCTAAAAGGCATTATTTTTTCATTAAAAATAGAAACCTTAGCGCTATTCAAATAGCACTTGACTGGTTTTGTTATTTATTGTTTACTTTGGCTGCTACTAAATACATCACACCAACTATGACCCTTGTACCTACCATACATTACCATTTTCACTTCTAGCAAAAATCAAAAATCTTTGAAACAGAAATGTTTCTTGTTACTTTATTTTTATCTTTATTATTGTTTGTAAGCCACCCTGACATTATAAAATAAAACGTATACTTAATCCATATATAATTTGTAATTTTTATAATTGATGTATAATAAGACGTATACACATTTCGTGCAAAGTTTATCTTTTGTGGTCCTAAGGATTTACAGCCCTTTAAACATAGGTACAATGGATGTATAGTATATACTTAGGCATAGTAAGAGGGACCCGTTTTCTCTCACGGAATCTTTAGAACGGTACTTGAGTTACGCTGCGCAATACACATGTACTAGATAATTAAAACGAGCAAATTTTATAAAAATATATAAGTTAGGAACGTGTTTACTAACACGACGAGTCTATTCATGCACTAATGACTAACCCAGTTATATCAATCCAGTTGCATTAAGCGTGGGCACGAGGATATTGATATAAATATACCTTAGTAAATTATATGTACTTAAAACATTAATGATATTATCTAGAGATTAAAAATCTATATATTATGTAATAGGTAGGTACTCATTACTAATATTGCAATGCTTAAGTAACTAAAATATTTCAGTTAGTTTAGGTACCTAATTGTCTACATAGATTAGGTAAATGTATCTCAAATTAATATAACATGAATCTGTCTAACGTTTACAGAAAACAAGAAATTTACGAAAAAATATACTGAAATGTTTTATGTTCACGTTGTTATAATATATAAGTACATAAACATATCAGGTATATATTCCCATACGATAAATCGGCAGATAGTATCAGAGTTATCAAAATATTAAAAATTAAATCTGTAGTAGGTATATTAGGTACCTACTGCCATCAGTATTATAAACTTTGAAGAGATAAAATTTCAGAGTAGCCATTAAATATACAAATTTGATTTACCTGCGGTAAGTTAGCCTAAGCAGGCCCATAATGGTTTTAATGGGTGTCAGTTTTATCAAATGAACCGCTTCCGAAACGGGGGAAGGAAGCTGTATAGATACTAAACCTAATGGACCCTTTAATTGTAAGTACTTATTGCCGGATCAGATAAATGGTGAATTAACGGCCTTGTCATCTAGATAACGCTTTTATCATTCACATTATCTTGGTCCTCTGGAGAGAAAACGGTCCAATACATAAAGTCTTAGTTACCAAACTAATCATGTGCTATGTACCTACCTAGGATATATAAACATACTTAAAATCCATATTAAATAAAATATTATGATTCCCGTTACGTACCTTTACCAACATACTGTCTGAAACGCTGTGGAAGTACATAGTGGGTTGGAAGTTACTCAGAATCATGCATATTTATGAATATTACATAATGTAAATTCTTTCTCTCTAGGCATCAACATCAGGAGGTATTGACTCTTCGAGCACACGATAAAGAATAGTCGAGCATTCTTTATATTGCGTTATACAGAAGCTCGCGGTAAAGAAAAATTTGACGGATTTGCATAAGATCATCAATAAATATTTTATTTTTTAAATGTATTTCAATAATATTATTTAAATTTCTTAAAAACATTATTGATTGTGTTAATATTACAGATTTCGTAAAGTAACGCGTGAATGTATTAATTATCTCAAGATTAACTTCACAAGGGTTTTCATCGTATTTTGCATCCTCAAATCAATTAGGTGATCGAAGTCATAGGAGTAAGTAAATTTAATTATACGAGAATATCTGATATTTCTTGCAGGAAATCCTTCTCACGTCGCTCGCAATTTAATATAAACAAGAGAGAAAAGGAATGAATATTTCGTGACCTGCAAAGAAAGTTTTCGAAGTACACTTTTCCTTTTCAAACTTAGCCAGCTCTTTGAAAGTGCCTACGTTTAGGTACTTATACTGAAAGAACCTTTTAGCTTGCACAAGCAGAAGTTTACTTAGTATTCTTAACATGTTTATTTTATGGCTAACTTTTTACAATTAAATACCAAGAAAGAAAATAAATCAAACAATGTATAATAAATAGTCTTAATATGAATACTTACATATACACTGTATTTAAGGGAAGTGTACTCATAACGTTTTCAAACCAAACGTATAGTTTTGTGATATCTTAAACACTAAATGTTCAAACTCGCTCAAATTTAAATGCATGTGCATTGTACATGACCCTTATATTTCTAATTCTGGTTTTCAGTTTACCGTAAATAATCGTTTTGTAATCTTATCTAAACTTCTTTTTACATTTGTATATATATAAAATGGTCATTGTACATAAAAGTGGTAGGCCAGAATCATAAATATTAGGCTCTAGGAGATGCGTGTACAATTTCAGCAAGTTGGAACAAATACATTAAAAAAAATTTACTCGAAATGGACCGACTTTTACACTCAAAAGTGTGAAATAACTCGTTGAAGTCGGTACCATGATATTTCTAAAGTACCTATTATCACAATATTGTGCCCATGGTAACGACTTCGACAAGTTATTTCACATAGAGTGTTGAAGTCAGTTCTATTTTTAGGTAAACAATTTTTCGCCATTTTTAGTGGTGACCCTTGCTACTTATGGGATCGATTGTCATTCACTGTCAGTGACTTACTATACCATCAAGATAGAAAAACCCTTTTCAATTATTGGAATATCACTCAAGAACGGTTTGACCGATTTTAATTAAATTTAAATTGAACTACACTGGAAGTATCAGCTTTAAATTAAAAAAAATATTCAAAATCAGTAGGTAAATCCAGTTAAAAGATCTGCGGTAACAAACATAAAAACTACAGATGAATTGAGAACCTCCTCCTTTTTTTAAGTCGGTTAAATGTAACAGAACTACGTTGTATTAATCGGGACTTAATCGCGATAAAACATGTATATTATTTACCTCGATGTTTAGACCAGTTTGTATTGGTTGTGGTCACGAGAGGACTGTTTTCACTACGTTTGTATGTAAAGAAAGAGCTATGCATACGCTTCCCTTAACTCTCTGTATTACACACCTCACATACATCTATAGATGCTGATGTGGAGAACCTAAATACAATAATGGTATGGTGACCTAGAAAGAAAACTGGCTCTAAAGGATAGTTGCTGGAACACACCATTAGGTGCTTGACGAAAGATTTTCTACTCTCTTTACCTACTTTTTGTTTTCTACAGATGGCTGGGCGGGCTTTCTATAAGTTCACTACAAGCTATAGTTTTAATTACTCACCTACTTCTTACCCTTAACCCACACGTTGAGGGTAAGAACAATATATATTCTCTAACAACGCGGAGGACAACACTTGAACTTACGAACTTTAACTAGTATTTTTTCGCTAACACAAGGTCATATTTGTAAAAAGTGTTGGTTTAGGTTTTATTGTAGACAACCTTCTTACGTCAATCTTCCTTGGAAATGCTAACAACAACAGTAGGTATACTCACTGTCTTTCGGTTAGTTAGGGTGTTCAGATGGTAAGGAGCCGTGTGCAACAATACCACGCTGACATTACCGTAAGTGGAGGCATGTTGCTCATTATGCGCACTGATTTGGTAAATTTCTTATTCAGGTGCGAGAACTGTAACATAATTTTGTGAAATAGTCATGAAAACCTAAGATATCCAAATTTTACATAGGTATAGGTACTTACTATTGACCTACAAAATTTGTAAGGAGAACATACAATATTAGTTAGATAGCTATTATTACAAGTTATCGAAAGTAATAACTAAAATCTATTCAATAGTTCCAACGCGAAAGGGTCCCGATATATTAAGACTCCGACGTATAATGTTAGCAGACAAAGACATGCCATTTAAAATTCAGTAGGTTCAGAATACCTCCATTATCAACCGATACGGTGCCGGCGCCGACGGTTTCAAAATTATACCCAACAACTTTCCTAATGTTTGTTAAGTATAATTATATACTTTCATTACTTTAATATGTAGTAGTCGGTAGTAAGTAAACAGCGTTTATTTTTGTAAGATTTTCATAAAAGTGACACCACCTCGCCCGATGGTCAGCAAAGATAGAAACAAGATGCGATAAACTACGCTAATCGATACCCCTATGATGATCCAATATTTTGTTCTGTACCTACCTCATCTAATTATCATGTATGTATCATGCAAAAAGATTTTTATGGCTGCTTCATGTAGGTACAAAGCGTCAAGAGTTTGAAACGATATTTTATTAATTTAGATGCACAATACAAATAACAATAATTACATCAACTAAGTGTCCAATGTGTATATAATACAAATATATTTAGTTTTGAGCTGGATTGTGATAAACAGATGTGCATTCAGCAAAAATAAAAAAGAATAGAACGGACACTTTTCCACATCCTGCTTTGAGAAAAACACTTTGCAACCAGACTTTAAAAGTTCATTTGAAACTAAATTTACTACCTACTCCATAAATATAACTTCTAAGCAACCTATGAAATTTAACGATGAAAAAATTTAAGTGTAATATGCATGAACACGCTCGCAAACATACCTACACGACATTTGTTATGTATAAATAAGATCCAGTGCAGAGGCTGTTTTCTTTTTACGAAAGATAATACATACTAAACTACGTAAGTAGTTGATGTATTTTTATAATGTTAACTTCTTTATTAGTTTTTTATTTCGGCCAAGACCACAGCCCGAGCTCAGGAAGGTATATGGTACGTACTCGTAGGTACATTAAAAAACGTTTTACATTAAAAGAGTTTGTGCTTGTACCCAGCATTCGTTTTCTACAAGACCCAAGCAGACCATATTATGTCGCATCTATACAGCGTTTAGGTCAACAATATTCATAAAAATCAACAACTATATAATTACTTACATCAAAATATTGAATTTATTAAATTATTAGAAGACGTGAGAAATCATTCTATAAAAATTCGTCTTTCTATTAACCGCCAATTTACCTATCAAATATTAACTTTTACTTACATAGGTATGTAAACACATAGTATTGGAGTACATAATATATAAATTAGTAAGTACTTGAATTAAAAGATTTAATCAATTATTCTTTTTATTTTCTTAAAGAAAGTGTTAACAGTATATAATATTTCTATGGGATAAAGTTGACTTTGTCTTCTTCACACCACATATTACGACATACTATTTACATCAAAATATTGAATTTATTAAATTATTAAAAGACCTGAGAAATCTGAGCTAAAAAACTGTCGCGAGTTTTGTCCATAATTATTATTTAGTAACCGGCTAGGACTCGCGTAATATTTACCGGATATTGCTCCGACCAGTTTCGAACTTATTTGAAGTTCTTCGTCTGGGAGTCACGATTGTGCACAGCGTCGAGCGCGGGCCTCAGCACGTAACTGGTGTTGAGACGGTTGCGCCGTAGCTGTCAAAGTCAGGATTCCTCCGTCCGAACTCAATTCAATCACATTCCGACCTGTGCCGCCACGCCGTGCACACCTGTCTACAGCTCCGCCAGTATCTCCCAGTGAGACCGCAATAGTCCCCGCACTATTGCCGTCTCACTCGGGTCATCGTTCCGACGCTAGTTGCAGACCAGTGCCTTGGAATACGCAGTCCTGACGAAGTTTTTGTTTTGTGTGCAGAAGCTGAGCAGCCGCCGAACGCCGAGCAACGCGAGCTACGAGCTCGCCGTGCCGTCGCGCAGAGGCGCTCTAAGACGTCAGGCATTACCACCTACCCAAGTCCCTTGTTTCGGACGAACAACATCATATCGGGCTGGTGGTCTTGTTTTGACCGCACTTTTCGGTGCGCATTTCACCACTTTACTACCCGACACAACATAGTAACAGTCGCGTAACAACACACTTTGTGCTGTTAAGCGACGTCGTTCAGGCGTGGGGTAGCGTCAGCCAAACCCGTCTGAACGATCAAATCCGCCATTTGCTGCGGTCGCAGTGTGACACCCTACGGTGACAACGGCCACTGTTGTTGTTTTGGTTTAACCTTGCACCGTGGCCTTTCCCGCTTCACGGGTCAGCCGAAGCAAGCTGGGCTCCGGGATTACTGGCCTTGGGGTCGCCCCTAGTCAACCCCGGAGTAGCGCTTAGGAGCACCCCTCTCCGCCGAGAAAAAAGCTCGGAGAGGGTACACAACTAGGGCACACCCTAGGTACACACTCCCTCTCACACAGTGAGCTCACAAGGTGTGTGAGGGAATTCAAACCCTTGATAGGGCGTCCTGAGTATTCCCCTCAGGATGCAGTCCCGTCCCTCCAACGGTGAGGTGCAGGTCCTTCAGACCTTCGCCCTCCGCCACCCCGATCTGTATGTTGCACACATGCAACTCCTCGAAGAGGAAGCGAGTGCCCGCCTCACGGACACTCTTATTGCTCCCTCCGGGACTTCAATCCCGGAGGCCAACGTCCCTCCTCTGACCCGGTCCTTCTCAGAGGACAGCCCGCTTTCGCCCGCTCCGGGCCCGGATAATAGACGCACGGTGGCAGCCCCTCCCCGTGAGAGGTCTCGCTCGCGCTCACCGATCGGGAGGCCAGCGAGCACCCGTCCCTCCATCGCCGTTGTCGAGCCCACTTCGGACTCCGAAACGGAGATGGAAGTAGATCCGAGTCGCGCCTTACGCACTGACTCGGACTCCGATAACGACGGCTATACCGTCGTTGACCGCAAACGCAAGCGTGCTCCTAAAGCCGCTAGTTGCGCAACTTCCGCCCCTCCCGCCAAGGCACCCGCTAAGGCCCCCGCCTCCGGCAAGAAGCCGACCCCCGCCCCGCGCCCCGCGTCTCCTCCCTCCGCTCCGGCCACCACTGCCGCGTCCCCTCAGGACGCGAGCGCGCGCCGCGAAAAACCGCCTCCGCCCCTGTTCATTCAGGACAAAACCAAATGGGACATGCTGTCCCGTTTAGTTTCGGATCGTGGGATCCACTATACTAATGCCCGCTCCACGCAGCAGGGCATTAAAGTCCAAGTTTCCACCATTAGCGACCACAGAGCGCTAACTAAACTCCTCCGCCACGAGAGCATAAGTTTTCACACTTATGCGCTCGAAGAGGAGAAAGTCCTCCGAGTGGTCATCCGCGGTGTGCCCAAGGAGGTACATACCGATTCGGTATGTGCCGACCTGAAGGCACAAGACTTCCCCGTACATGCAGTTCACCGCATGTACAGCGGGAAGGACCGCAGCCCCTACGATCTAGTACTCGTAGTACTAGATCGTACTCCTGAAGGCAAGGCCATTTTTAATTTAAAAAAGGTCTGTGGCCTCTCAGGACTCGATGTCCAAGCCCCATACAAGAATGGGAGTCCCTCGCAGTGCCATAACTGCCAACTATACGGGCACGCCTCCCGTTTCTGCTTCGCTCGCGCTAGGTGCGTTAAGTGCCTAGGCGATCACGCGACAGCAGCGTGCACTCGCACCCGGGATTCGCCGGACCCACCCAGCTGTGTTTTATGCGGTGCTCAAGGGCATACCGCGAATTACCGTGGCTGCCCTAAAGCACCACGAGTGAACCACAGGGTGGCAAGGCATAGGCCGACCCGTCCCTCTTACGACCGTTACCAACGGGCAAGCCCTAAACTAACGGTAGTACCTGCCTCACAGGTAATACCCGCGCCGCTCCCAGCCCGTAACGCATGGTCTAAACCACCCAGTATGGTTAAGACCGTCGCTACCGCCCGCGCCCCGGCCCGCGCGCCCGCACCCGCGCCCGCACCCGCACCCGCCCGCGCCGCGGCCCCTGCCCGCGCACCGGCCCCGGCTCGCCCCGCGCTCCCGGCACCCGTCGCCAACACCATTCGCGCGCCTCCCCGCGCCGCTTCCCGGCCTCAAGCTCCACCTATGCCATTGATGGCTGCCCCTCTTCAAGAGGCAATCAACCTAGTCAGCGATCTGGCTATGTCGGTTGACATCAATGAGGTACAAGAGCTATTCCACAAGATGCAATACGCTCAATCCCCAGCGGACGTGATCCAATACACATTGGAACACGCGAACTTACTAAGCGCCCTTAAGCGCTTCGTTCCCCAGGCCCCTCCCCAGTACAACCACTATGGGTAGTACAACCGCACGCACGAAACCGCGCTCAGTTTCGTTAGCGTCATTCAACGCTAACGGTTTCTTTAGACAACGTGACCTTGTCCACGACTTTTGTTGCACCCACCTTATCGACATTATATGCGTGCAGGAAACCCTTCTAAAACCGGGGAAGGCGAACCCTAGGTTTGCCAATTACAGAACGGTACGTGATGATAGAGTGAACTCCCGTGGGGGAGGCACTCTTATCTATTACAAAAGGTCCCTGCACTGCATCCCCTTACCTACCCCGACTCTTGTTAATATGGAAGCATCTTGTTGCCTTCTAGCTATGACTGGTCATCAACCTATAGTCATAGCGTCCTGTTACCAAGCTTGTCAAAAGCCGATCGTCCGAGCTGACTTAGAAGCATTGTTCTCATTAGGAAGCGCCGTCCTTCTGATTGGCGACTTCAATAGTAAGCACATCCTATGGAATTGTAACGTCAACAATCCCAGAGGCATTGCACTTGAAAAACTAGTCGCAGAACTTAATTTTGACATAATTGCGCCCACTGAGCCCACTCACTACCCTCACACGGAAGACTTTCGACCTGACTTGCTTGACATGGCACTACTCAGAGGCGTAACACTCCAGTTACGCTCCATAGAAGTGGTTCACGAGCTTCACTCTGATCAACGACCCATTATACTGCGACTAGGTCCCGACCCAACAACAGACCTCCCCCGCCCCACTAAGACGATAGTGAACTGGAAGCAATTAGGCGTTGCCCTAAAGGCTATCAGTTCACCGGACCTTGACAAGATCCCTGACGACATCCTGACTAAAGATGACGTAACCCTTGCGATCGATTCGTTCACTAATCACCTCTCCACCGTAGTAGGTGCATCCGCAAAGGAGGTCATGGTGCCGGACATCATTCCAGCGGATGTGAGACGATTAGTGACGGAAAGTAAAGCAGTGACCCGACATTACGACTCTTACCCCAGTAAAGAGAACAAAACTAAGAAACGCCACTTTGAACGCATGGTTCAAAGTCGCATGTCTGAGTTGCGTGATCAACAATGGGGTGACAAACTTTCAAACCTCGTGCCAAGCCACCAGGCTTATTGGGACTTGGCGCGAGGTATGAAAGGAAGTAACTACAACGACATGCCTCCCTTATACAGACCAGTCCCACTAGTCCCAGCGTTCTTTGACGAAGACAAAGCTGAGTGCCTAGCTGATAGCCTAGAGGCTCAGTGTTCCCCTAACGTAGATCACGTTGACCAAGCTCACCTCGATTCGGTGGATGCTGAAGTCGAACGTAAAAGCTCTGTGGTCACCTCTGAACTCCCACCAATCACCTTAGCGACTTACGCTGAGGTGGCGAGACTGATCAAGGCCCTCCGACCGCGCAAATCCCCCGGTGCCGATGGCATCTCCAACAGGGTTCTTAAAACCCTCTCTCCTCCTCTCATCCATCTCCTAGTCAGCATCTTCAATGCTGCTATGAGCCACTGCTTATTCCCAGACACCTGGAAATGTGCAAATGTCATTGGCATTCACAAACCAGGCAAAAGCTCATCTGACCCCACCAGTTACCGCCCCATCAGCCTCCTCAGTGCCTTAGGCAAACTTTACGAGCGGTTACTTGCAAACCGTCTCCAGTCCCATGCTAAGGAACACCACCTTATCCCAGATGAGCAGTTTGGCTTCAGGCCCGGACACTCATGCGTCCAACAGGTGCACCGCCTCACGGAGCACATCATTGAGGGCTTTAACAAGTACCCCAAACCCCAGACAACGCTAGCAGTCTTCCTCGACGTAGCGAAAGCTTTTGACAAAGTCTGGCACAATGGCTTGATTTACAAGCTATACCAATTTGGCGTGCCAGAACGTCTTGTGCTCATCCTACAAGACTTCCTTAAAGCCAGAAGCTTTCGCTATCGCGTGGAAGGCACCCTCTCCTCCCCCCACCCAGTCAGAGCCGGAGTCCCTCAGGGCTCCGTGCTATCACCCATTCTTTTCGCGCTGTATACCAGCGACATCCCACGCTCTCAGCCTAACGTCCTATTAGCCCAATACGCGGATGATACCGCTATTTATACCACTGGGTGGCATATCAGTAGAAAGTCCATTCCCGCCCTCCAACGGGCCATCACCGAGATCGGTGACTGGTTCCGTAAATGGCGCATCGCGGTCAACCCAGTTAAAAGTGCAGCTATGTACTTTACTGAGAAGGGCCGCCCCCGTTACCCGCAACCGATAACTTTGTTCGACCAACCCATCCCCTGGGTTAGTAAAACAAAATATCTCGGAGTCACCCTTGATCGGAATCTCACCTTTAGCGATCATATAACAACCGTCCGTAACAGAGCGGCCTTTGTAATGGGTCGCCTTGGTCCCCTACTTCGCAAAGAGAGTAAAATGTCTCTTAGTAATAAGAAGACACTTTACACTGCCTGCATCCGCCCCATCATGACTTACGCATCAGTAGTGTTTAGTCATGCTAGTGAGGCCCACCTTCATAAACTTCAAGTCATCCAAAACCGTTTTCTTCGTAATGCAACCGGCGCCCCGTGGTATATCCGGAACACCGAGTTGCATTGCGACTTAAACCTTCCCTCTCTAGCGCAGTTCAATAAGGACTGCGCCCGCCGATACTTTGATCAAGCGCCCCACCACCCGAACCCATTGGTTGTCCAGGCATCGAACTACTCGACTGCCTCTTCTATCCCATTTTTCAAACCCCCCCGTCGCCGACCACGGCAGGTATTAGACGACCCGGATGACCCCATCGCAGCCATTACGTTGGCAGCTTTAGCGTTATCCGCAAGTCGTCGAGGTAAAATCCCCAGGTGTGAGGTAATCAGAGGTCACACAATCAAACACCGAGCTCGCCGGCGAGCTCGAGGCAAAAACAAGGTCACGATAAATTGCTCTCCAAATAGTCAAAGAGTATTATTCAGTAGGGCCCAATTGTGCAACACTGCAGTTGCACAGAGGCATTTTGCTCCGATCCCCCCCATGTCTCTCGACAGCGAGACAAGCCGAGGTCCGAACCACAGTGGTGCCCTTGAGCTCGCTGTCAACCCCTCCTATAATAGCGGTACGTTTTCGGCGTCCGCAGGAGACGGAGGTAGAAAGCGCTTTTCGCCTTCTACGCCCGTCTCGGGAGAAGTGCCTTCGGCACTTCTCCCTCCCGGGCTATTGTAGGGCCAGGCCCTCGCCCAAAACCCGGTGGAGCTGGACGACCGCACAGGCGGTAGCCAGCATCTATGTCCTCCCTAAAAAAAAAAAAAAAATCCGTCCGAACTGTCACTTCTGTCACTATCACTGTGATTGTCACTATCGTTTTGGTAGTTAAGGGAATGTTGACGCACTTCACTTGTACTATCCTCTTCGCAGTTCCACCCCGATGCCGTATCACAAATGTTAAGGACTGGTATCCAGGCCGGCGGAATGTTCCATCCACGATCCCGATTAAACTTAGGGTGGCGTCTAATTTCGATGGCCTCTCGTACTTTACGCGGAACGAAAAACTTCTCTCGCGCTAGTACCGCCAATTTACCTATCAAATATTAACTTTTACTTACATAGGTATGTAAACACAAAGTATGCGAGTACATAATATATAAATTAGTAAGTACTTGAATTAAAAGATTTAATTAATTTTTCTTTTTATTTTCTTAAAGAAAGTGTTAACAGTATATAATATTTCTATGGGATAAAGTTGACTTTGTCTTCTTCACACAACACATCACGACTTTTAATGTCGTGATGTGTGGTGTGAAGAAGACAATGTCAACTTGTCAACGCTGTATAGATGCGACATAATATGGTCTGCTTGGGTCTTGTAGAAAACGAATGCTGGGTAGGTACAAGCACTCAATTATTTTTGTAAAGTCAAAGTCAAAATAGTTTATTCAATTTCAGCAAACAATAAATATAGAGCCACTGCGAGAAGAATGGGCAAGAAACTCGGGACCATTCTTTTAAAAGTTTTTTAACTACTAATATAGTAAAGTTATTACAATATTTATTTACATTACGTAGGTGACAGGCGCTAGCTTGGCAGAGGCGAAGTCCAAGCATTTTTGTCGTTTAAGTAATCACAAACTGTGTAGTAAGATTTCTTTATCAAAATGTTCTTCAAGTTAAACTTGAATTTTCTTTCTGTGAGCGTTGTAATATGTTTGGGCACTTTATTATAAAACCGCACACAATTGCCTAAGAAGGACCTTTTATTTGTCTTTGCTAATCTAAAACCTGGCACCGCTATTTTATTTTTATTCCTGGTGTTATAATGGTTTTTTTTATTTTTTTGTTAGATTTAAATTAACTCAAATGTTTACGAACATACATAATATTTTCAAATATATACAGACTTGGTAAGGTTAAAATATCAATTTATTTAAAAAGATCTCTCAGAGATTCCTTAGGATCCATTTCATATATGGTTCGAATTGCACGCTTTTGTAAGATAAATATTGTCTCAATATCAGCAGCAGCTCCCCACAGCAATACACCATATGACATAATAGTGTGGAAGTACGCGAAATAGAGTAGTTTTCCATTATTGGAAATCCTCAAATGCTAGAGTACCTTTCCGTTCTCTCTCCTAAAAGTAGGTACCTATAAGATAAGGTGATAGCAGGCATCTACATATTTGAAGCGTTCGTAGTGGAGCTTGCCTAGTCGTTCTTTACCTATCAAATATTATGTTAGGTATATAAGAAAAATCTTAATGATTTCTAAAAACGTTTGGTGCTGAAAGGCCAGCCCGTAGGCTAACTCACCTGATGGTAGATTGATATGCTCGAATATGTTATAAAGGTTAACTTAGAATTACAGGCTCTCAAGGGCAGCTGCCGGAACACACCGTTAGGTGCTTGGCTACGGGTTTTCTACTTGATAGTGGTAGTTAGCAAGGCGGGCATTCGCAAAATTCCATACCACCATGTATAAATATCGCTTAGCAGGCCTTAACCCTATTATTACAATATTAGTAGGATAACCTGTTGACAATTAAAATACGCGGGAAAATGTTAGTTTCACATTATAATATGATCACATTCTGGGAACTAATGAGATGTGATACAGCAAAGCAAACAAATGCTCTTTAATTTCATTATAGTCGGTCCCGAGATTCTTTTGAACATCTATTGTTTTTCACTTTAGTTTTGGATAATAAATGACTCCGTGTAAACAGTCTATAACAAAATAATGGTACCTACATCATTATCCTGTGATATACATTATAAAAATGGGTACACCTACGCACTGGCTTATTTTTAAAGAAGATAACTTTAAACATAAAACAAGAAGCAACTGAAACACAAATTAAAATTGTAATGAGATTTGTTCATTACTTATATAGAAGTGAACATCAAACAGAACCGTGAACAAAGTGAAAGAAAACAATACACAGCCATGTTTGTTACCTCAAAGAAAGTCTTGTAGGTACTCTCGAGCACAAGCACCTCTTAAAAGTAAAGAATCTTGACCCAGGGTAAGAGGATTCGGCGAAAGAATCTTTTAAATTTATACATTTTAATTGACAGTATAAAAACATTATTATACTTTTTTGCGAGTGGTTTTTAGCACAACTTTAACGTTTTTGGTCAACTAAGGGATAGGCGTATATGGTATGTAGGTGGTAGGGGATTTTGCGAATACCTGGCTAGCTACCACCCTCAAGTAGAAAATCTGTCCCCAGGCGCCTGTGTGTTCCGTTCCGGCAGCTGTCCTAAGGTTTTTTGGTTCCGCATTGTAACAGCCCGTAAAAAGAAAGTTTGTTGGGTTTTTATCATAGTTTCAAAACTACATCATCAACGTTTTTAATATTGGGTAGAGGATAAATTACCATCATCATTAACAATTTCAAAGCTAATTTAAAAAATGACTTTTTGTTTTGTTAGAACGTAAGTTGAACTAGTATGAACTAGTAGAACTATAGATGTGACGTAAGAATACTTAGGAGAAGCAGCAAATAATTATATTATTTGACGAGTAAATTGTTTTATTTATGAGTTACGCAAAACTTTCAGTGTACCCCACGTATAGATGTGACGTATACTATTGTGATATGTAACGTATCTTTTTTTTAAAATATATTGTAGATAATAAAGAAATAATAATAAAGAAACTAACAGAGATAAGCATTAATTTTACCAATTAATTAATATAGGTATGTCTTTATTAACCAATGACAAGCCGAAAAGCCGTAAAAAGCAAATAGCTCCATCGCCATAAAAATCCCAGTCATTTATCTAGTATATTGACCATTTGGCTCTAGTCCATGTCGTATCCTTAGCATTTACCTATATAATAAACCTAGTAGTATACATTATATCTACATAATGTAGTCAGTAAAACAGTTCTAAAGTAGGTGTGTACCTATATGTTCTAGTTGACGGTCTAGTATTAAGCTGGGCATCAAAGCTTCCATAGCTTTGATGCCCAGCCGGGAAGAAGTTAAAATATTTACTGATTATTTTCCATTCAAGTAGTGAGCAATGATAGCCGAGCGGTAATACCTATGGACTGCCATGCTGCAGGTTCATCCTGATCGCCTGCTTGAGCTTCACCACGACTGGGAGGGCGAATGCTCGCCTGGTTAGCTTCTAGCGTCCCTCAAGTTGAAACCCTGTCGCCCAGCATGAACAGTGTGTTCCGGCAGCAGTCCTTGAGAGCCAGTAAACGAAATTACAGGCACATGAATCTTAACAACGCCTCAGGGTGGTGGGCGCAGTGCAATTCGTGACTTGTGACGAAATGCTGTTATAGGCAGAGGTTAATCCGCTTATGTCAGGTGGGACTCGAGCTAGTTCCTTTACAATAACATAAAAAAAAATACTCCAAAATGCTCGTCTCGAAAAATTGTTTATAGTATTGTTTATAGCTTTACGGGCGCGGCTCCGCCCGCGCGTATGTCGGTTATCGCGCATAAACATTAATCTCTTTTTGCGCAGTTGGATAAAAACTACCCCATGTTTTTTCCCGGGCCTCAAACTATTTCCATACCAAATTTCATTCCAATCGGACCAGTAGTTTTGGCGTGAAAGCCTAACAGACAGACAGACAGAGTTACTTTCGCATTTATAATATTAATTACTGATTCTGTGAAACAAATTTGTAGTAAAATACTACTTTGATATTGATTCGTACTGCATAGGTGATTTTATGTGATAATCTAGATGAGAGGCGTGTTACGTGTTCAATGATGGACAAAGTTACAAAAATTTACCCAAAGTACTTATTTCACGAGAAAAATATACTACCATACACATAAAACTAACAATTCTGACATTCTGAATAAATAAGATATTTCCATATATTTACTGTCCCACGGAGAAAACATTTCTACGTGCACAGTCCATTTTTTTACTTTAATGTAGAACACGAACAGTTTTACAACTATTTACTTAGTTGCGTAATCAGTAGCTCATTGTCCGCGAATATGAAAATCAGAGGCAAATAAGGCTAATTTCAGCGCGTGCCCCGGCATGGCAATTACTTAAGGCAAAATTTTCGTCTGATAAACACTAAAACATAAGATACTAATACGAAATGCATGAATTACGGGCTTTCAAAATTTGTGAAGAGCTCTTAGCGAAGTTTGCTTAGCTGTTCTTAACCGATCAGCAAAATTAAGCAACGTCCACCGCGGTTATGAGTTGGATGGGTGACCGCTACTGACATTACTACTGACCGCTTCCGTGCTTCGGAGGGCACGTCAAGCCCGATCCCGGTTGTTGTCTTAGGATGGCAGTCGTTATAGCATGGTGGTAGGGCATTTTGTGAATGCCCACCCTACCATCCTCAAGTAGAAAATCGGTCGCCAAGCACCTAACGGTGTGTTCCGGCAGCTGTCCTTGAGAGCCATTCATTCTAGGTTAGCCTGAACAACATCTTCGGCCCCATCATCATGAGATGATCAACGTGAGATAGTAGTCGAAGGCTAACCTATATAGGCATGAAAAAAAAATATCAGCGGCATTGTTGACTAATTCTTATAATGGTAATGAAAATGATCTTAATTTTAAAATTAAAATTCCATATGGGGCATCGTTTTCAAAGGCTCCTCTCCATCTCCATTACCAATCTAGTTAGGCATTATAAGCAAAGCCTTGTCTAATTCCAATAGTAAAGCAAATTATATGCATTTTAAAATTAGAACTTCATAATACAAAAATAAAATTAGGTCAAAATGATGATTCCGTTACCATTCTAGTAAGACAATATAAGGCCCTAAACTGCGGCCGCCGAGAGAATGCGTTTGACAGTTCGTTTTGTGAATATTTTTTCCCCAGTTCAAAGTAACATAGACAGTTTGACTGCATAATATTGTATTAGTCAGGCACCGAAGTATATAAAATAGGGTAAATATTTTATATTACTCCACGTCACAAAATTACAACCAGAGATAAAATTATTAGTATATCCCGCACTTGACTATAATTTTCAATGTTTTGTAATGTAATACAGTTTTTTTTTCTAAATATGATTATAAAAGCACTATCGCGTGCTGAGCGTTAATCACATTTACAAATTATTGGAGTACAACATTTTTTGTTCCGGACAGGAATCGAACCAGCGTCCTCGGAATTCGCGCCGGATACAATTGGAGCACAAATTTTGGAGCGGTTCCGTTGGCCTACTAGAGTTCTTACATTGTTTTTTTATCTTAGGGTATGTGAATCGATTATAAAGAGTTTTTTATAATTATATAAACGTTGTGTGATTGTTTTTATTGATTCCTTAAAAACATCTAAACTGATGGTAAGAATTGTATGATCGAAAGTACTGGCACTCAAGGCTTGCTGCTGGAACATACTGCTGGGTGCTTGGCGACAGATTTTCTACTTGAGGGCGATGGCTAGCCAGGTGGGGCATTTGAACGTTACCCTAGATGCCATTTTAATATGTCGGAGATTTCAGGCCGCCCGAAGGCTTACGACACAGCCTAATGACCGCCATCCTAAGATAATAAGACCAACGGCGTCGTAATATAATTAAATATTATAGGTTCAACGACCCAGACGCGGGAAGGTTAAGGTGAAGTCAGCCTCAAAAAGTGAAATTTTGAAAGAGAGTACGTCTCACAGACATAGGTACATAAAATATGTCATGAAGGATATAACAAATACTATTCCTGATCCGAAAACACGATTCCATTTATTTGAAGCGCTCGTAGCGAAGTTTGCTTAGCAATTCTGAATGGATAAGCAAAGTTAAGCAACGTCAGCCGCGGTCATGGCTTGGAAGGATGAGGGCTAGTGCCTAGCCTAGTAGCTTAGCCGTTGGTCCCGGTTGTTGTCTTCAGGCAGTCGTTATAGCATGGTGGTAGGGCATTTTGCGAATGCCCGCCTGGCTAGCTACCACACTCAAGTAGAAAATCTGTCGCCAAGCACCTAACGGTGTGTTCCGGCAGCTGTCCTTGAGAGCCAGTAATTCTAGGTTAGCCTGAACAACATCTTCGACCACATCATCACTTACCATCAGATGAGATAGTGGTCAGAAGCTATTAATCTATCAGGCATGAAAAAAAATCTTTCGATCGAAAAAAATCATGAAAGCAGCCCTAAAATTTTGCGTAGTAAGTTTTGTGTCACATATTACTTGAGAGCCAAGTAATTCTTCACTAGCTATTTTAGAAATTATAGTGGGTCATAGATTACCTTTGTACCTAGCTTTTTTAAGTAAGTACCTACTTAATTTTTTTAATTTTTTAATTATCAACGGACAAATATTTCAATTAGGTGGACCTATATCTGCAAAATATCGATAATTTTAGACGTTATATTTATTTTTCAGTAGGTACAAATTGATATTTTATAATCAGTAAAATATTAGTTAAATTTGATGTACCTATTTATTCTTATGACTGAATAAGTGTAACCTATACATTTAATTACTATGTCCAGGTATTTTACTTTAATACTTATTATTACTTAGGTATATATTACTATGTATATATACCTAACCCTTACGGACCGTTCCAATACAATTGTGTGGGTCACAAAGTCGAGTATAATTAATTCGTTTAACGTTGGTAGTGGACGGGCCTAGTATCGTACGATTGTGTGGGAAGTGAACTTTCAACTCCCATGCAAATTTTATCCGACGCGTCGTCGGAGAAAAAAATTCGAACTGTACAGTTCGTGACTGATTGCGCACCCCGACTTGGCGAACGTAAGTACTTACTATTGTTTTATTTTGTAACTCTAGTAATATACGAGTAATTGATTAGATAAATAGTCAAACATAGGATGTTTTTGTGATAACAGTAACAATTGGTAAGCAAACGCTTTGCCGTAACAGCTTAGCGAACTTTACTGACACAATTGTATCGACGTGGGCCTGTATAACCTCACGCGTATTTTAATTTTTCGAATGATTATTAAATTTTTCAGTTTCCGCACCATGTTTCCGGTTATAAACGACGCTGCTATTGCAGTGATGCTTAATGACTCTGGGGACGAAGGCGATGGACAAATACGAAATTGATTTGACCAGCTTTATTGCAGCAGAAAACCCCAAATATTCAAGTTTTCCTTCTTCTGGTGAAGGCGAAGAAAGCACTAGCGATAACGTACCTTTGAGTATGCTAGCAAGATGGCAGAAAAAGCCCTTCATTGGCAAACCTCTTACAGAAGATGCTATTTGTGATCCAGGAGATATTAAAACTCCATACGAATATTTTAATCGCTATTTTACTGTCGAGCTCATGGAACAGATGGGTTTGACCACAAATCAATATTATGTGGCCAATAATGGCATACAAATGAAACCTGTTTGTTCTACACTGCATATAAAGTAGTTGTTTGGAATACATATGCAATTAACTATATAAAATTTTCAAGACTGGAGATTAATACAGGTATGAATTATGACCCGATTGCAAATGCAATGTCTAGGGAACGGTTTTTCCTTCTCAGGACAAACTTGCATTGTTTAGATGGTACAGCCGTGAATCAGTGATGAACATGCCAAAAATAGATCCAGCCTGTTCTAAATTTTAACAACAAAGTGAATTTAATTAATAAACTAATAATAAAAAAAACTTTCAGAAAATTGGTCTCATTTTATTACAAAGTTGAATTCATTTATGACATTTGTTGATTATTATTAGTATAAAACTAGTACAAAGTTGTGTTTGTGATTTCTAATAAATATTTTGTAACTTTCAGGTTTATTTCATTCAAGGTCTCTTTTCAGAAAAACGTATAAAAGGATGTGTTAGGCCCAATATGATACAATTGTGACCCTCACAATCGTACATAGGAAATGAAGGGCCCAGTTTGATACAATTGTTAGTAAATGAATTTTCCAATAAGGCGGCGGAAAATTTGGAAAATTATAGCAGATTCGTTATCTGCGGCCCCGAATTACCTAGGATCAAAGTTCAAAATAGCAAATTTCTTTGTAGTTTCATCGCCGGTCCGAAAGGGCTAAGTAAGCACCTATTAGATTCCCTAACATGTCAGTAAATAGGTAAACAATATAGTAGATAGGTGTTACCTTGTTTTTTAAGTTATTTTGTCTTGGAGAAATATAATCATTATAATTTGTATTAGGTATTCGGGGAAAAACAAGCGGGAAAAGTCGTGACTTCCGATAGATCTGAATAGCGCAATGTACTATTTTTTTTAACGTTTATATATCTACACATTCAGTTTGCTAACCTACCTACCTACTCTAATATTATAATGAGGAAAGATTTGTAAACAACAAATAAACTTAAAAACTAGTGGACCGATTAGGATGAAATTTGGTATGGATATAGTTTCAGACCCTGGGAAGGACATAATATTATGATAGTTTTTATCCAAGTGCGCAAAAAGTCAATGGTTTTGCCTGATAACCGACATACGCGCGGGCTGATCCGCGGCTAGAAAGCTAGATACCTACTACTAATAAAATATTAATTATAATATAAGCTGTATATTGTATAGTCGTGTTTATGGGTACTTTAGTAGTGGGTACATATACCTACGTTCCTTAGTAGGAAGCCAAGTTTATTAAAGGAGCTTGAGAAACCAGCTTGAACAAAGCCGTTTCTTTTTAGTTTGGGCCATCAACTTGCCCGCTGCCGCCATCTAGTAAAAAACTTGTAACATGCGCAAAGCTATGCGTGGTTACGCTACGGGCTTGCCAGCTTGGTAGTCAAGCAAGAGCCAACCAACACAACAAGCAAAGCAGACTCTTGTTGTTTCACTCACTCTTTCGCCATCTCTTTCACCCGCACCGGTTTGTGATTTGAAAATTATTCAGGTTTGGACAAACCGTCCTCTGGCTCGGTCGTGGTGTTCCGTAACGCTGTGAGACGGTTCGCGCCAAAGTTTTCTATGTACTTATTGGAATACAAGTTTACGTGTAGTTTCGTGAAATGATAAATGAGTGCGCGTGTGTATGTTTTTATGGATCACAAAAGAGGCAATACGATACAAATGTTTAAAAAAAAGTGAAACTGGAAAGTTGAAGTGTTTGTGATGGGCGCGTAGAAATATTTTGGATTAAGTGAGACATTTCCTACTACATCATGAGGACCAGCTGGCTACTTTCACCGTTAACGTTGCTGATGATTTGTACAGGTAAGCGGCTGCCTACTTACTTTCTGACTCACCTCAGCCTGCCTCAGCTTAGCTTGTAGAACGTGGCGTCTTGTCGGCCGTTGTATCAACAACAGGCAGCCGAGTCGAGGCAGGTAAACTGCTTACTTTTGCATGTGTGCGTTTGTTGACTAGCTCGTCTCGTTCGGTTCGCTCCTCCCAGCCAACACTTCACACAAGGGGCAAGGTAGCGTAGTGACTGCGGTGCGGTAGTGTGCTAGCTGCACTGCAACCACTGCAACTACACTACGTTGGGTATAATGAACCATTGTTGACACTGTTCGCTTACCTGCAGCATAGCCCTTACCTTTATTGTTACAGTTTATATTAAGTATACTTTTTTTGTTTGTGTTTGCTACGAGATAATAGTAAAACAACAAAGAAAACTGAATAATAATAATACATAATAAAATAACCCATTTTTTGTCATTTATAGTTATAAGTATGTAAACTAAACTTACTTTACTATTATTCTCGCATGTCACAAATATTTACATTTCAATACCTATTAGGTATATATAAATGAAAGTTTCTGTGTGAGGAATGAGGATGTGAGGGTAGAGATGTGTTGTCCTTCACGCTGAATCCGCTAAACCGATTTGTAGGATAATTGTAAACAGATACTAACTTATAAATAGGTACCTACCTACTACCAACTTAGCTTAGGTCTTGGATTAACCCATAAGATATTTTTATCTTCTTCATCATCACTTTTCATCATTGTCAAAGTAACTACCTAATAAATTCACGTAATATTTTAGCGTTGTCTTGAAACGCGTAATTATTATTTTTTATTACAATCTATTTTTGTAGTAGGTACCTATAAAGGCTCTTCATTTTAAAACTAAATTTAAAAGAAAGGCTATTGCAAAGATAAATTGTAATAAATATTATAGGTACCTACCTAGTTTGACACTTTAAATGACAGAGGCACTTTAGCTCTAGCTTCGATTTGTCGCGTTATAGGTAGGTACCTACCTACCTAGGAACCTACGAACAAATTTAAACAAATCATAATTTTGAGTAGGTACCTATTGGTAAACAGTCCATTAAATTTTTTACTTAGTTTTTGTGCCTTTACCTACAAAATAAATACAGCAGAATTGCTTAACGATGTTAATGCCAAAAAAAACATAATTCAAATAGTTTTGCGGTTAAAAGGTTTTTGCCGATGACTCTTTAATAACAGTTTATTATAACGTTAAATAGGTCACTAACTCACGTACAGATAACCTATTTACTACAGATAATATATTCAACGTTAAGAAATAGGTACCTAGGTAGGTACCTATTTTTTACTTTATAACTAGCTTTCCGGCCGCGGCTTCGCTCGCGCGTAGTTCTTTTGTCGAGCAAAACCATTAACCTCCTTTTGCGCAGTTAGAGCCCTTCCCCCTGGTATCAAACTATTTCCATACCAAAGTTCATCTAAATCGGTCCAGTAGTTTTTAAGTTTATTCGTTGCATAGAAAAATACAAATCTTTCCTCTTTATAATTTTAGTATATAGCCATATCTATATCTGCAATAGCAAACTTCTTATAAAAGTTATGTTTTAAGATATGACCATTATTTTATAAATAATTGTAAAATCTACTTATAATGAAGTAAAACACTAGGACGGCATTAACAAAGATCATAACTTTGCTCTGCATCTGCATGCATGATTTAAAATATGTAGGTAGGTATATACGGATTGGATTTCAATGATTTCCGTATATATATATATATATATATGTAAATTACATATCACGTTGTTAGTCCGCGATGGACTCCTAAACTACTGAACCGAGTGCAATGTGATCCAAATTGAAAGAGGATAGCTTACATCTCAATTTATAGTCGCAATTACCAGTGCAAAGCCGGGTCGGGCCGCTAGTCCACTTATATAATACAATCTACTTCATTGAACCGAAATCCTCCCTGGCCCATTTGTCTCATACATAGTAACGGCTATATATTATATACCTATTTGCTTTTATATCAAAGTTGCACACCCCTAAAAGCATCGTACGGGTCATCACAGCCTTCCTGAACGATGAACGAGAGGAAGATAGCAATAGCAATTTTAGCGATTTTTACCCTAGGGAGGAACGTACTTCTCTTGCTATGCCTGTTATCCCGGTCATCGGGCGGTCAACTTTGATTCGGGTCAATATTATCTTACTGTGCAGCAGTTTGAAGAGAGCTTCTGAGATCATGATCTTACAAGGGATCTACTTTTACCATTGATATTTATTTTCTCAAAAATGGTTGAGTTAGCAATTGCCATTTAGGTATATAGGCATTTTCAAATAATTTTAAACTGTTTTTACACGACTGCCTAAAAAAAGGAGAGTTATGTTTTTAGGGTTCATGTATGTATGTATGTTTATGAGTTTCTTTATTCCACCATAACTTCGTAACGGCTTAACCGATTTTGATGTTTGTGATATCATTAGAAGCGTTGAGTTATTCCGGGTAACATAAGCTAATGAATGTTTAAAAGAGGGGGCCATAGTTCATGAAATTAAAAGAAAATAAAAAAAAAATCGTGAAAATTTTACAAATTTTACTATCACCGTCTAGACCTTGCTTAGTACATAACAAACATATATAACAGTAGTATTCAATATACATTGGTTCACTAATATCAAAAGTAATAAATATTGTCTTATCCGTTTCTACACTTGCTTCTTGTAGACACAAGTAATACAAATAAATAAATCCATGGGCATTTAATTTCTAGAAATTAAATGCCCATGGATTTAATAAAAATAAATAATTTAAAAATTAAAAAACACGCCTGCCGTACCAAAAAGTGAACTAAAAAATTACAAACAATTTACATGATTTTAATGTTGAATAGACACATTGTAGGTACTAAATAGATTATATTTACTGTGCAATTAAAACACCATTGAACCCAAAAATGGAAAAAGATAACCATTCTTTTCATCGAAGTCGGGGGACCTGTAAAGAACTATTCCAAGGAACTGTCCTCCGACTGCAATGAAAAGATTGGTTATCTGTTTTCCATTTTTGGGTTCAATGGTGTTTTAATTGCACAGTAAATATAATCTATTTAGTACCTACATTGTGGCCATTCAACATTAAAATCATGCAACTTGTTTGTAATTTTTTAGTTCACTTTTTGGTACGGCAGGCGTGTTTTTTAATTTTTAAATTATTTCTTTTTAATAAATCCATGGGCATTAAATTTCTAGAAACGTCGCGTCGTCATTAGGTACTAAATTGTGACGATCTTACTCTACTTTGTTACTAACGGCATTGACGTTATTTCGATCATATTAGTTATAATGCGAAAAGACTTGACTTATTATTATTTATACGATATATATATCTTTACTCTTTATCTTTAGCCTTCTAAATTCTATCTAGTGTTCTAATTTATGTTCCGCTTAATTTTACCAAGTATTGTAATTAAACAACTTTAAACGGTTTAAATCGCGTATATTTGTCATTATTTTTGTCCCAAGTATTGTTGATAAATTATGTACCACACGAATACATCAGTTACATAAAGACTTACGAATATTTATCTACATAAATAATCTACCTTACCATACTGTGTACCTACACAGTTTTAAGCAGCTAGGTTCATTTCTGAGATGAGAAATGAACCAATAAAAAAATGAACCAATCAAATGGTAGGTACAATCGGCAATCTAAGGATTGTATCTATTTCCACTGCATGGAAACTTATCATGGTGTTATTAAAATTATCTTCAGATTTCTTAAAAAAGTGAATTTTATGGTTAATATTCTTTGTTCAAGCTTATAATACATATTCCTGTACTTTCATAAGCCCTGAATCAGGATTAAAATGATAGGATTTAAATACATATAGGTACGTAATAAAATTACGTAATTATGTACAATAAACGCGAAATTTCTTTGGAGTTGCGTTGGTTTCTTTGGACTGGTTTTTCATTCCGCGTTTTCAGTCATCTGGCTTTAAAAATAAAACTACTTATGTTTAATGAGACTTCATAATTATGTATTTTTGTTTAAAACATTTTTGTTGTACTTTAATTGTACAACGAAAATTTTGAAAACATGAAGTATGTAATAAAATTATTTCCGAATGAAGTTATTTGTTCTGCAAGTGAGGAAAGTTGTGTTTTAGTGCGAGTTTTGACTTTATTATTTACTTGATTCAAATTTAGGTTCTAGTAGTTCAAATATCAAAACAAACAAAAGGTATTAAGTAACCGTCAAAAGTAAAGTTGCTATATATTAAACACTATTCCTCACACAAAAATCGATTTTGCTGCGATTTTTTGAACACTGAAACCTGTATTTTATTGCTGGAGAGGTGAAAAGAACATTTAAATAATTCATCAAATAATAATAATAATCTAAAGATATCTAAAAAGACTCACGTTTTACAATAAGGAAACATTGTGTGGGTAGGTAAGTACATTATAAATTACATTACATAAGTACGGTATGGTTCAATTATTAAACGCTGGTAGGTACTTACTTGGTACTAAATATTGAACGTTGAATGACTGTTCAGTCTGCTTGAATTTAAATCTGTTATAATTTTCGACGTTTCAAACACTTTGCAGTGATCGTGGTCACGGGGTGATGTTTTTTAATTGATGTATAAGTATAACAATCGCGAAAACCTAAGACAACGTTGCAAATATATCTTTTAATTCATGCAGTTATAACTATGTATAAATTGTATATACATCATATACATATAAGTACCAGATTAGAGAGAAATTTAATGTCCTGGATTATTACTATCAAACTGCCTTCACTCACGCACATGCAATTTATTATATTTCTGAAATTTAAAATATAAACTTGTTTAAAACTTACATTGTTCATGTATCCAATTCTGATAAGTCAAACCTTGGAGCCGGCATTTCTATTATATTCTACATTATGTTTAAAATGAGAACAGCTTTGTATGCTTGTATAGATACTTAAATTAAGCAACGCCACGCTCGAAGAGTGAAATCATGTTTATAGAAACCGGTTTAGATGCAGGTGTGCGCGGTGACGGCGCGGCAGCAGTGCGGCTGGCTGGCTTGAGTAGTTTTGTTATCCGTTATTTTACTGCGCTGCCTGAAGTTAGGTTACAGTATTAAACATATTTTTATTCAATATAGGCACTTCGGTATGATTTACTTGTATTATCGAAAACGGTTTTTGTTTTTAAGCGTGTTTGGGTTATGAATGTACCTAGGTACCTATGTATTTGTAATTTTGTAAGATTCAATTAAATAGTAAATACGTAACTCGATATTTTATGGCATATATTCACCTAATACATGTACCTGTAAATCAATTTCATCGATGATTTGTAATATTAATTATTAATAATAACATGTGTTTTTATAACTTTATTGAATAAGCTTTTTAAGTTTAAGTATTCCGTAACATTCTATGACCAAATTTCACTCACTTCTATGATATATTTTTAAGTTGGTTAAAATGACTAGGTAAAATGTAATTGTACAATGGTAGGTATATTCAGACATTCCTATTGAAGAGCCAGAAGAGATATTTAACTTAAGACGCTGACAAATGTAGAAATTCTGTCACTATCGGACTGCATAGGAGTGAAAGAGATGGAAGGGCATTTTGCGAATGCCCGCCTAGCTAGCGACCACCCTCAAGTAGAAAATTTGTCACCGAGCACCTAAGGGTTTGTTCCGGCAGCTGTCCTTGAGAGCCAGTAATTTTAGGTTAAGCCTGTTAATACCTTCGACCACATCCCTTACCATCAGAAGAGATTGTGGTCAAATGCTTACCTATTAGCAATAAAGAAAAATATTGCAAGGAATGATATAAAATAATTCTAAGACTAGGTAGGTATTACGGTGGATAAAAGCTTTAGAAGTGCTTTTTCACACGTTTACCTACTTAAAACAACTCTCGTTACCGTGTCAATAATTGTATAATTCGCCCTGCAAATCGTGCATGCAATGAATGGCGTGCATAACTGTGCTCGTTAGCTGTGCTCTACTTTACTAGCAAGGATACTTATTATGAACTTTTTTTACTGCTAAACTAACATTTCTAAGTAACGATGTCGAGTTGTAACTACTTACTATTCATTTCATAACTTTTGTTAATCCGCTCATTACCATTCAAAGAAATAAATTTGAAAGAAATGTAGGTGTATATATACGTTATGAAATGAATCGATTTTTTAGAGCTGTCCACCATAACGATAAAAATCATAACGCTATTGCTGTCCTGAAATATATTAAGGGTGTTTCTCTATTCGGGCATGAGTAGAAAGTACAAAATTAAATTAAATTCTATTTGAAGACCTATTCAAATCCATACGTAAATTATTTATATATACCTAAATATATCTTTCAAAATTAGCAAATATGTATTAAATTCTAGCATATATATAAATGTTGTCTTCTACATATTTTTTCATATCTATATGACGGGCTAGGCTTTGACAACTATCTCACCTAATGGTATGTGATGATGTGGTCGAAGATGTTGTTGAGGGTAAACTATATTTACTGGCTCTCAAGGACAGCTGTCGGAACACACAGTTAAGGGCTTGGCGACAGATTTTCTGAGGCTGGTCGCTAGCCAGAGGGTCATTCGCAAAATGCCCTACCGCCATGATATATCTGCTGCTGCCGTACTTAAGGCAACAAATAGGATCGACGGTATAACGTGCTTTCCGAAGCAAGGAAGCGCTTAGTAGCAATGTCACTAGCGGCCACCCATCCAAGTCATGACCGCGGCGAACGTTGTTACGAACGCTTCAAAAATCTGATTGTAGCTGAATATAATATTATAAAATACATACATGGTAAGCAGGTATTACCTACCTAAATAAAATACCGTTGTAAATATTTTCTTTGATACCTACTTCATCCACGAAATTTTCATGTGACGCCATCCGAATAATTAAACAGAACAGCTCTCTGGCGAATTTAACACAACAAATCTGTCATGTTCATTAATCGCATTAATTAAATTCAAAGACAATTCGTGCTTTGTTTAATCCGTATATTTCCTGTACTGTAACTAATTGTAACGTTTACTGTCAAAGTTTGCTATATTAGCTATCTAAGGTACTTATTATACCTACGGCTATATTAGTATAAAAATTAGTGAAAATATATTTACGAAAGATAAATAAGAGTTTTAGCAAACTGAAACCTACGCTATAGGCATAAGTGTTATCCTATACACAAAGAACAAGAAAGAACAGGAGTTGGAAGTTGGAGTGTTATAATATCCACCATCATGGCGAGGGTAAATAGGCAAAATTAGCACCTAGTCGTCGATTCGAAAATCAAACAAAATTATAATAAAATAGGCACGCCCTGGAACGTAGCAAATTTCTCCGTTAGATGTTCGCGAAATAACATTTTTTCTGTCACTACTAACTTCTTTTTAGATATTTATCTTCTTTACTATTTATGTAGAAATATTTTGTTCAATGAGGTCAACATTTATTTTCGTGTAGTTATATATAGATATATATTTCCGTTACCGTCGCAAGCAGTGATGGCTCAGTGGCATTGGCTATGGTCTGCCGCGCAGCAGGTCCATGGTTCGAATCCCGCCGCGGGCTTGAGCTTCACCGCATGGTGGAAGGTCATTTTGCGAATGCCCGCCTGGCTAGCGACCACCCTCAAGTAGAAAATCTGTCGCCAAGCACCTAACGGTGTGTTCCGGCAGCAGTCCTTGAGAGCCAGAGAAATTACAGGTACATGAGACTTAACAACTATGTCTCAAGGTGACGGGCGCAGTGCAATTCGTGACCTATGGTGAAATGCATCATCTGTTATACATTTTATCTGTATGATACTGCCACATGCAGAGGTTAGTCCGCTTAACATCAGGTGGGCCTCGAGCTTGTTCCGTCGCAATAATATAGAAAAAAAACTTCAAATTTTAAAAATGCTTTTATCGACAGTACCAATCCAGTAATAATTATATACCATATAATAATTATGTACTTAATTTTACTTGCAAGTATTCTTACCTTCCCACCTAGGTATTATCAACAGTTTTGGTTTTATACAATGGTATATACCTATTTATACCTACGTATACATTATCTCATTCCCGCTTACTAATTGAAATGCATTCACAATGCAGATAAAACAAGCTGCGTTTATTTTTAGCTTATTGCGCCAGAGACCGGTCGTGCTTCAAGATTTAATAAATAAAGCAGCAAGCTTAGCTCAGACCGGACTACAAAACGAGTGTTGTTTCCAAAAACGTTGATTATTTGAACTTCTCGAATTACATAATTATCGTCACTGTCATAAGTCATATAATATATGGAATATACTTCCTATTTCATATAGTAACATTATTATCAGTTGTTAGTATATTTATCGATAATCGGTAAATTTTAAACGTACCTATGCTTTATATACCCATTGTATTTTTTATTCCATGTTTATCAGCTTTCATTCACTGAACTTCTGAGCTTATTTATTTATCGAAGGCAATATATTTACATCATAATGTAACTATATATAAAAAAAATAGAAGCAACACAAAAATAATGATTATTATTAAATTTGTAACTATATAAATTTATTAACAATGTTTTAGAAGACTCCACGAGTGGGGTACTCATAAGGCTAGCACCATTACTCCGTTGAATGACAATCTAATGGCATGCATAATTCTCTGGCCGAGGTAAGCGCCAACCCTTCTGCCGTTTGTCTCTTTTATCAGCGCTTTGACAAAGCTTTATATAGAAACCATGCGTTTGGACCTCACGCACCTCAATCACATGAATATGGCCTCAATGATCATTGATCTGAGGCTTCATTATTGTAAAAATTGTAACTGTCACAGTTGTAATAAATAACATTTTTCTTTAAATAATGCAGCCTCAATATTTGCAGCCGCAAATTAATAGTAAGCAGGTAATATCAAGAACCCTTTTTATGGTATTTTGATGGAACAAGCATGAGAGCCTTTTATTTACCAGGTAAAGCGGTAAACTGTTCCTAAAAACAGATGCAATTCGACACAAGTGACGAATTGCACTACGCTCATCACCCTGAGACATAAAATTTCATGTGCTTGTAATTTCACCTGCACATATAACCCTTCTAATCGGAACACAAGAATGTAAACGTTACTGTTTGGAGATATAAATAGGTATGGCGGCATTACTTCCCCGGACGAACTTGTTCTGATAAATAACATATCCTTATATATATAAAAATTAATAATAACAAATACTTTTAAAAGTATCCTAAAAAATATTAAATAATATTTAAATAAAACACTTAAAAAAGCATAAAATTATATATCTAGTGACATTTCCGCCTAATTTTCCTGTTATCTACGTGAAGTCACAAACATCACGCAGCCTAACCGGAAGAATACCCGACTAGTTTCGCTTCTAAACGAAGCATCTTCAGGAGGTCTTGACTTGAGTCTCGATCGTGCGCTCGGTAAGTCAAGAACTCCTGAAGATGCTTCGTTTAGAAGCGAAACTAGTCGGGTATTCTTCCGGTTAGGCTGCGTGATGTTTGTGACTTCACGTAGATAACAGGAAAATTAGGCGGAATTGTCACTAGATATATAATTTTATGCTTTTTTAAGTGTTTTATTTAAATATTATTTAATATTTTTTAGGATACTTTTAAAAGTATTTGTTATTATTAAATATGGATTTCCGCAAAGTAACGCCTGAATCTATCCATATAAAAATTACGTGTCAATTTGTTTGTACACGATGGACTACTAAACTACTGAACCAATTTTAAATTTTATCTGCACACCGTGTACAATTTAATCCAAATTGACAGATAGGATAGCTTACTTCTCAATTTATAGTCGCAATTACCCGTGCGAAGCCGGGGCGGGCCGCTAGTGTTAGTATATAGATATATTTTTCTAATATTATTTTTTTATATGGTTTTGTTCATTTTCCACAGACTCCGGGGTCCGTGCCATTTTTTAAGTTAACCGAGAAATTTGTTAAGTAATTACATTACTATGGGGAGCATTCTTACATACTAAATGGGGGAACACAGTTTTAAGGAATATACTACTACTAAATAGTAGCAAACAGATTTGCACAGGCATTCCGAACGGACCAGTGTCCTCAAGCAGCACTCGTTCACGAGCCAGCCATCGTCCTCCTCAACCATTTTTGAGGGAAGAGGGCGACCCGACACACGATGCCACCGCTTGCCAACACATTTTCGTGAGCATGACTGTTCCGAATGCCCGCACGAATCCGCTTGCTAAAGGGGGAGAAAATTATAATTAAACACTAAAACTTTACGCATTACAATAAAAACTAAACCTAAAGCTTAACCGATTCTGTAACTGTAATAATTTATTTCATACCTTGTTTACTTCAGAAGATAGATACACCTATGTAAGGCAATGCTGACAGCATGCTGGGCACGCTGCCAACTGGTAGTTGGAGTGCCTGGGAGTCTGCAATGGCTTATAGATTGTAGTAGCTGTAGTAAAAACTTAGTTCGTATTAATAAAGGCATACCGCCGGTAAAAAAAAAATACACTTATTATGTATGTATTTATACAAATTACTGTTCTCCCTGAACTGATGCTGAAGTAGTTAGTTACATAATTAATGAGTTGTAAACATTTGGAATCAACTATTTTTACACGTTTTATGACACAGTTCACAACTTCACAGACAAACTTCTGTGACAAATTTCATGAAAATATACATAAAAACTTGTAGTGGACAGACCTCGCTCGGGCAATATAATTGCAGTCTGCAATCTGCATCAAGTAAGACGCGTGACAAGACAACCGCGACGTATTTCAATGTATACCTACCCGTAGCCAAGCACCTACCTACGTATTACGTGGCGAATATGTTTAGATATACTTTATAGTTAGATACTTACTCACTAGGTATTTGTACAAAAAAACATTTAAAACTGTTGAATAGTTATTTCAATGTTCGTAGATTTGATCAGTTATTTTATTAGGCATTCGGTAATAAATATACAACAATCAATTAATATCAATTTGACGTAAGATTTTTATTCAACGACTTTGCTAACGAACCACTTTTTCAGTACTATTAGGCAAACCATACGTAAAATATAACCTTGTGGCAGCATATTTTTGTAAATTTTATAATTAACTATATATTAATGTATCATTAATTACTACATTTGCGAAAAATATGCTGCCCCGAAGCTCTACGCGCGTCTTTCTCATTTTCTTCCGGAAATTGACATTTTCCGAAAATATGAAAGTCTTGTTGCTAAAATGGTATACTCGTATAATGACATAACAACCTACTTTGGTTATATAAATAGAATATTACTCGGGGTATTTTTTTATCCCGAATAATATTTTAATACCAAAAGTTTTTTTACCGGCGGTATGATTACTTACAAATTACTACGAACTGTACAACACTACAGCTACAATAAAAGCATTTAATTTAATTTAATTAATTTAGACAACCTATAAGTCATTACAGACTTACAGGCAGTCCAAATGTTCCAATAGAACAAAATTGCAAACCTCCCCATATCTTTCTGGTGGGAGACGCGACAGGCGATCAAATGGAAAACACCAGAGAGTTGGCAGCAGCACTTTTAAAGAATTGTCTTGCACCAAATCATCTTACACTGAAGCATGGATATTATGGCAAACCCCACATAATGGGCGAAGCATTTGTTCAACGGAGGAGGTTTTGGCTGTAATAGCAATGCACTTATCAATTCACATTATCAGAAAATTTCGATAATCGTATTGCGTGGTGGTAGGGCATTTTGCGAATGCCCTGGTTTACCTAACAACCTTAAGTAAAAAATCTGTCGTCAAGCACCCAACGGTGTGTTCCGGCAACTTTCCCCGAGAGCCAGTAATTCTAGGTTAGCCTGAACAATATCTTCGACCACAACATCGCTTACCATCAAAGGATAGCCTAGAGACCATCAGCTTTAAGTAAATTTAAAAAAATACCGATCTCAAGAAAAGAAAGTTCTCAATTCCACTTTTTTTTGTTTCCTCATAACTCTTTACAGAGTCTACTTAAAAAATCCTCAAAAGCGAGGATTTTTTTTTATTCGAAAACTGGTGCTTGTCATATCCCATTTAAATTTGAGTGAGATCTGACGAGTAATATTTGAGTTATTCCTAATAAAGCGAATTTTATGTTTTGCGTCGGTTTTCTGTTCAAATTTTCATTATTGTATTTTGTGGTTGTGTTACAAAGTAGGTATTAGTTACGCGGGTAACTATTCAAATGGTAGATTTAGTGACTGTATATAACATTCTTATAATGGTCTGTTTTAGCTTAGAACTTTGACCTTTACATGGATCTCCTTGTTTCAGCCCTGCAATTGCCATGGGTAGCGGTGAACATTGTAATCGCAAGATTTTATTTACCCACTCACAATATACCTACCTAAAAATTTTAACATTTATATATATATATTTTTCAAGTTACATATCATCATTTATATTTGAAAAGAAAATAATGTAAGTTATTGCTAATAACGCAAAAGGATACTCTTACTCACATTTTATGGTAATAAGGACATATTCCCGCTCATATAAGTAAAGATCATAACAAAAATAAACCACCCTAACGATATTAGACATATTCTACCCATAAACCTTTAATATAACGACATTACAAGCATATAATAAGCCTTATTACATCATACATAAAATTTCAGACGGCATAGAACTCACGATTTACTGATAATAACAAATATTTCAAGGGAGGAAAATATACTGCTGCTTATTTAAGTAAGTACATTGTATATTCCCATCTTTCAATAAAGGTAATATAATATTATTTGACAAGTTGATAGGCAGGTACGAGAGTGGCGGTGGTAATAAATTGGCGTTACTACAGGAATTCCGACAAGGTAGAATACACGAGTATAATAGGCATAAGTACCCGCTCGTCAGTTGTTAAAAAGATAACATAAATACAATAAAGAATTATTTATACTTACAACTTACTTGCTAGTCAAATACGGATGCTCACGAGTTTTGACTTATTTAATTAAATAGGCGAAAGCCCTCGGGATACTTTGCTATTTACGAATTGTTTCGCATTTCAAAACGAACCTAACAATCTTAATAAACAAGTATTTTTCTTGAAAACAACATGAATCTACGGGGAGGATCGACGTTGTGTTGTATACATTTAAACAATAGTATATGAAATTTTAGAAAATAGAGCGATACGCTTTTACAGTAATTAGCGTACATATACTTACCTACTTACCTGTACATAGTATCTACACAATACACAGGTACTAACAAACCGTCGTCAACCGTCGGACGGTTAGATTTCTGCCGTGCTTCGGTTCACACGGCCTTTGTTTCCTTTATTACGGGTGGGTTCGCGACTTGCCCTTCCGTTGACATGCCTGACTGTCTTTGCAGACTACTGACCCCTCATACAAATAACGCATAGCAAAAGCACGAGCGAATATTTTTTTCAAATCTCAACATATTTTTCCTCGTCGTAGTCAGGTTTTCACTTCCATTTTGCCACCTTTATATATTCAGTTTAAACCTTGTCGAGCCTTTGTAGTAAAATTAAGTTCAAAAACGGAATAAACGACTGCAAATGTATGCATGTGCCGTTTCATTAGGGGCGCAAACATTTCGCGTTGCTGTTACCAAACAGTTTAGTACTTTGTAGCTTGCTTTGGAATGCTAGTTTCGAGGAGATTTACAATGCGGCAAGGCTGCAGTATCAATGTTGAATGTAGAGAAAGAAAAACGTTATCCCTCGCGCTGTGTTATATGCATAATTCCTCGACAGAAGCTATTTTCTTTCTTAACAAGTTTAGCGGATGTACGACTCCATAAATCAGGAGTGGAAGTGAGATGGTGTTCCGTGTCCAATTCGAAATAGTACAAGAGTGAGTGCGCCTTTATAAACGGAATACGGAGGTCTTGACTCTTGTTTTCGAATAAACAAGAAGCAACGGACTTATAAATAAATTCTTTCAACCAATTTATCTTGCGGCATAGTATTGGGAATTCAAGATAAAGAAAATAAATAAGTTGGTATAGGTAAGTATACGTAGAAATACGAACTCTCTGAGTAGTTCTGAGATCTACCTACGCTTTTAACGTTGTTTCCGTGTCGCTTATCAATGTTGTTTACTTTGTACTTAGATATAAATGTTTATTTTTAAAAATTATGTTCTTTAGGGGTACTTAAAGTATAAAAGAGGAGTACACGTGTACCTGTTTACTATATTTTTTTGTGAATGATATGAATATTAGTAAATTAATTTAAAAATATTTTTTGTTGCAATATAAATGAAACGCAGTCCAAAGTCTGTATTTCTAACTGGACTAGCTCCACAATATATGTTTTATATATTATGCTGTAAAAGTAGTTTCTTTACTGAAAAATGTAAAGAACTTCAAGGCTGAAAGTTTAATTAAAACCTTAACTTCCAGATAAGTATTTAAGATAGCCAAGTAATTAGTTATGTTTCGTAACTGTTCATTTAGTTTATTGGGCTATGAATAAAAAATTACGTAGAAACTGTGTTGGTATTTATTTACGTAAAAATAGGACATTTTTCAAGTTACTATAGCATCGCATGTTGCACGATAACTTATTACGTTATTTATTTAATTAAAAATTGTAGTTGGGACAACGCGAATTGCTTCGATTGCTTTTACCTGTTGAATAGAGAAAATAGTGATTTTGAACATGTAGTTATTAACTGTGTTAATATATAAAGTTCCGGTTTCAAATCGGATATTAAATAACTATTTATGAATATCAAGTTGTGTAATTAAATAAGACATACGTGTAATAGATTCGTCATTGGTGAAAAAGAGATTGACAAAAGCAATAAAATAAAAACATGTTTTCTGTTTGATGAGTGTAAGTTCGAAGTATCATGTTTCTGATGCTGATCAAATTAAGAACTAAGTTGTTCGCTTATGAAATGATCAAATAATTTTCGATGATAAAATTTAACATAATTTACGAAATAATATTATCTAATTGCTGTAACAGCCGAATCAGCCTCCCCTATTAAGGGGGTATTTGCTTCGGGTGCACGCTTGGCAGGCGTCTTGGGGATCGCAAAGTTGACAGTTCTTAAGAAGGCGCTGCTGCTGACGTTTTAGTATTTTTCCCTTAGTCGCCTCTTAGGACACACACGGGATGATATGGGGAGGTGCAATTCTAACCCGGCACTCCACGGGGCAATCTCTAATAAAAAAGGGCAAAATTCTAATAGCACCTAATAAGCATTGCAATTCTACGGGGCTGTGCTACCAGCATGCTGGGCATGATGCCAACTGGTAGTGGGCTGGATGGCATTTGGACTGCCTGTGAGTCTGCTATGACTAATGGGTTGTCGAAATACTTTTATTGTAGTAGCAAGTATTGTATACCTGTAGTTCGTAGTATTTGGTTATTAATACCGCTGGTATAAAAAAATTAATAATAATAATGATAAAATTAAATAATTCCATTGATCCACGTGCTATTAATGATATTTGAAGATGAAATTCCGGAATTTAGCTTGAATTCTACATAATATGAACTACCTTTAGCACAGACAATGTTATGGAAATAGACCCACGGAGGTAGCGCCTTAATTGGCTAGCGGAGTAGCCGGTGTCCTTATTATTAAGAAATAAGTGCATCTATATTAAGAATCGGTGTTTTGGTTGTAAGTTCGTCTGAATGAAGGGCTTTATTATTATTATTAAATTAAGAATAGAAGATGTGGTGTATTCCGGTCTGATGCCAAGGACAGATCCCAAAATATTTATTTGTTAGTATCATCATTAATATAGTATAAAATTTAAAAAATAACATACTGTTTAAATGTATTTTTGCTCCTTGGTAACGTATAAGCACTTTTCCACTGCAAGCTATTATCACTACCTACCAATGTAGTTATAGAAGGTGTGTAATTAAGCATATCACGATAATATAGGCATGTAGGTATATAGGCTCGTCGATATATAACGACCACATATAACGATAATATAGGCTCGTCCCCTATAAAACCTGCCCATTGGATATGAAGGCGTGAAGATATAAGGTCTGGTGCAAGGTGTCCGTACCAAGGTAAAAATATCTTTATCAGTGCATGCATATGAAAATATACGCCAAAATATGTTTTTAATTTTGTTGGCTGTCTCGTTGTCTCTTTTTAATTACATCTTGCTGTTATATTCTCTAGAGTTCAGTAACGCCTCCTTCATTGTTTTGTTTCATGAAAACCGATCCTTCTGAAAGGGATACACGCGGTTTATTAATAATTCTCTTTATTATTTCGAACGAAACAAAAGTAGGTGCTGATCTCATTCAGTAGTGTATCTAATTATTGAAATCTTCCGTCTTTTGGTCACAAGAGCAGTGTAGATAGAGCGATTTAAAGGAGGGATAATAATAGGGGATAAGAGTAATGATTAAGGTAAATTGAACCGTCAATGTTACTTTCGAAAAGACAAAGTATATCGGGGAGAAGTCGCGGGAAACCTGTATCAATTAATAAAATAATGAAATTTTTGCTTAGATTTTCGCACGCGTATATTTAACGCTATATTTATTCCGATGCTGATGTTTCAACATAAAAATATTAAATTCATAGTTTCCTATATTCAAAGGTGAAAATCATGAGTCACCGAACATTTATTAGTATTTAATATTAATAATAATATTAATTTAGCATCTCCGAAAATTCACCATTTGACATTTTAAATTAAAATAAACTAAATCTCAACTATTTACTGTAATCTAGCAAGGAATTCCTTTTCGTGTTGGTGAGGTTAAAAATCTTTTTTACTGTCCAAACAGCGCATGCACTTTAATTGTCCCCGTTATGCAAGTATACAGGTGGTAGTAGTTATAAAACGAGGGAATGCATGCCTCGCATGAAAGTAGGTACCGACAGCATGCAACACTTTCGAGACAATGGCACACAATGGCGTTATGTGCAGAACAGAAGGCACAATAGATGTTTGTGTCTTATCTGTAGGTTCCCACTAGGTGTTTCGCACAAAATTTTCTCATTACTCTGTTACTTTTTGTTTAAATTAAGGTCAATGTGCGTGGAGCTAGATTTAATCCAAGTTGCTGACTGTACTTTTATGTTTGCCTTGTTAAGTAAGTAGGTATGTTATTTTAGCATTTAGAAATATAAATCTGATGAAGCGGTGTAAATTGGCAGCAATATAAACTTTGATTTACATTTATTCGTTATTTTCCCTACCGTTCAAACTGGGCAGGGAATTGACATCTTTGGGAAAACATGTTTTGACGCTGAGCGCCGTGGTTTTTATTTACAACGGAAACCTTTATTGCAACATCTTAGTAATTTACTTTATTTTAATATAATTTAGAAGAATTATACATATGACTATTTTTTTAACAAAAATTATGAAAAGTGGTGCGCGGTACCTATTATTAATCCAGGCAGCATTTAGTGTATCGCTTATTAATTAGTTATTACTAAATTACCGGGTAATTTGTGTAAAACGATTTAATAACAATACATATTAGTATTTAAATATAAGTGTAACGATTATTATGAATTGTGGATGAATAAGACCATCATTATAATATATTTAAATGCAATAACTATTTCATGACGACACATATTTTAGAAAGATTTTTAATATCTTACGTAGGTATTAAAAATACTATTTAATACGCTTATTTGTTGTAAGTAAGATGAACTTTCCCAAAAAGAAGTACTAGGTAGGTACCCATCATTGTTCATTTTATCTCGCAAACCGCTCTGGGGAGCTAATTTAAAACAGAATAGGACAAAAAGCGTTGGCACAGTATACCTCCTAATTTTGGAATAACTTAAAAAGTTACAAACGCCGCAAAATATTTTAAGTGGTTTAAAAGGAGAGTTGAAGCTCGTTGAAGTGTCGGTTTAGTTGAAAAGTTGAGGAATGTCGCCTTTGGGTCCCGTTAGCTGAACTTGGATATCCCTCAGTTACTAATAGGCAGTTCTTCAAACGAGCGAGTTACGACCTATCGCTTCGTGTAAATGGAGTGAACAAATATGTACCCCGTGTGTTGATGTGTACTGCGGGTTCATAATTTTAAATGAGCTCGCTGCAGACCACGTACAAAATTCTGGCGAAATTAGCGCTCAGAATTCATAGTGGTTATCAGCCAACGCTGTATATTGTGCGTCGCGTAGGAACAGTGTATAAAGAGTTGGTACTTATGAGGGACATACTAACTTCAGTTCATTACGTATTCAATGCGTAGCTTGAATACCGGTGCGATGGCCACGGAGGCACGTAGAGGCCGTTCTAGACGTCGTCCGCTGCCAGGAGATGTCCTGCAAACCAGAATACTTAATAAATTGTCTATTCCTTAGCCAGATTCTCAGCTTGGTTTAAACCGGTAGCTCTGAATTGACACTTGAAATGTTCTTTAATTTGTTGTGTTAAGACAATTTTCTGATAAGTCTTCAATATAATTTATATCTCAGCACATTGTTCATGAATGGGTTACATATTGACATCTTACTATAAAACTCTGAATCATTCTGTTTTATTTTTCTACTCTTCGTTAAATATAGGGTGAGGTATGTAGGTGTTATCTTCTTCTTCTTCTACTCAGCTCTATCAGCTGTCATTTAGTATTCACGCTTTTTGTACACATCAGTCCATCCCTATCTTATCAGCAAACCTCTTCCCTTACTCTGAAAAAAAAAACACTGAAATATAAACTCCATGTGATAATTTCTTTCAGTAAAGGTAAGAAAAAAAATTACACATTCTGAGCAAAAATTAATAACAAAAATACTTCATAATTAACGTTGAAGACAAAATTATGAAACCTAATAAAGGTTATAGTGACTTTCCGAGTTGATATTTGATTTTGTGTAGGTACATAATTCCTGAATCGCGCAAGACTTTATTACAAATGAAGGCCAAAGCCGCTCGTGTTTTAAAGTGTATCGGATCTGATTTGAAAATCTATCGACCTCGGCAGACAATTTCTTCATCATTCGATAGGTGTATAGAGGCAGAGAATTTTGCATATGCATTTTCGCCCGGCTAGCTAACACTCAAGTAGAAAATCTGTTGCCAAGCACCAATCAGTGTGGCAATCAGATGGAACCATCAACGTTTAGTTCCCAATAAAGTTGTAAAGTGACGTACCTACCTAAAATCGTTTGCTGGATATGTAAAATCACTAAACTTTATTAAATCAACATGATTCTGAACTGCACAATGAGAAACGGTAACATTGGTTGTTATAATTATATTCTTTCACCGAACCAATCATCTACACGGTTGTTTTTAAGTTGTTATTACAATCAGTTGCTCAGTGATTTATTGTAGCCATTTTAAGTGATAAGCTGATAATACGGTATTTGCGTCCAACCTTCAACGAATCCTATTTGAAAAGTATTTTTCTATAAAACAGTTTCCACCAAGGATTGGCGAAATCAGTTTAAAAATGATAGTCTTGAATGAATCCGGTTGCCTGCCGGCGAGGTTTTATTTTTTCTGTAGTTTGTCCGAGGAAAAGTGGGCTGGCAAAACGGCGGGCCTCAGTGATTGAGTAACAAATGATACCAGTCGACTTTCTCCTTTGTAATATTAAGTGTGATTTTTGTTACTGGTTCGGTTGAGTCACTGAGTCACGCGCTAACTGTAGTAATTCTGTTCTGTCTGCAGAAGGTAATGTACTTGTTTCGCAACGGAACGTAATGCAGCTAATTCCAGAGGCTTTGTCGTCGAAGCACCTTGTGAAATGCCGTTAACTGCCTAATTATTATTATATTGCTTAAATTTTCTATACAAGTGTTTGTCTTTTTTTTAATTTTGATACTGAAATATCGTAGCTAAGCTAACATGATTATTAAAGAACCTTTCTACAGATACAATTCTAGGTTAGCCTGAACAACATCTTCGATCAAATCATTACTTACCATCGAGTAAGATAGTGATCAAATGCTATCAAAATCTAAGCAAAAACTATCAGGTATAGAAAGTAACAAAATTTTTACTTGTTACCAAGGTAAGAAATGTAAGTAAAATAAAATAATTTCTGTTATGATAAATGCAAAGTTTGCATGTATCATTGGGTCGATAGTTAGCTCCAACCACATACCTACTTGATGCGCGGGTAGAGATCCACCTAAATAATATGTATTATTTTGGTATGTAGTATCTAACCCGCATGCAGTTTTGCTACATAGAAAGTACAGCCAACAGAAAAATTAAACAACTATTGACCGCCTCGCTAGTTGCTGTGACATGAGCATCTTGCAAGGAGGTTGGATTAGATCCTCTTTATATGAGGTAGGTATGCACTTTTTGATACTAAAATGCTCAACATTTTACTTGAATGGATTAAATGAATTTGCCTCTAACAAAGAGAAACAAATACAGGACTGCTTTCGCTGTTCTGAGCGTGCTATAACGTTCCAGCTCTCTTCTGTACTTTACTGTATAGATATGGCTATAGACTCGCCTCCTACATTATAAACACAAAATAACTGGAAAAAATGTTAGTATGCTAACCCCGATGCTTATCACTTTCCATGTAGCAATCAATGTGCAAGTACTCTAATCAAAAGAGGCAACTTCAATTCCTTTATTTTTTTGGCCAAAACAATTATTGTTTGCGTTTTTATTTATCAAAGCCAACAAGTATACAGTTTTCGGTCAACATTTTACACAAAATATGTACTTAACATCTGATTTGTCCCTAGATTTGTCGTTTACGATCTAAATGTCCGTGACATATCGACGTACAAATAGACAACAGAGCAGTATTCATATGGCTTCCTTTTGCTCTTTTTTTTTTTTTTTTTTTTTTTTTTTTTTTTTTTTTTTTTTTTTTTTGCCTGATAGGTTAGCCTTTGACCACTATCTCACCTGATGGTAAGTGATGATGTGGTCGAGGATGTTGTTCAGACTAACCTAGAGTTACTGGCTCTCAAGGACAGGCTTGGCGACAGATTTTCAACTTGAGGGTGGTAGCTAGCCAGGCGGGCATTTGCAAAGTGCCCTACCACCATGCTGTAACGACTGCTATCCTAAGACAACAACCGGGACCGACGGCTTAACGTGCCCTCCGAAGCACGGAAGCGCTCTGTAGTAATGTCACCAGCGGTCACCCATCCAAGTCATGACCGCGGCGGACGTTGCTTAACTTTGCTGATCGATTCAGAATGGCTAAGCAAACATGGCTACGAGCGCTTCTAGTCTAGCGCTCTTACTCGAACGGGTATTATATTATTGGTTTCCCTAAAAAACGTTTGGAAAAATTCAAACCACCTGAATACTTGTACAGAATATTAAAGTAATAATGTTTTAAGTGAACGTAAGTGTTACTTTATCTTTTGCGGTGTAAAATCAAATTCAAAATAATTTATTCAATTTAGGCGTCTACGACGCTCTTATGAAGCTCAATTACAAATTTCAATATTGAAATATTATAAATTGTACTGCCACTTTCAGCAAAAAAAAAATATAGAGCCACTGCGAGAAGAACGGGCAAAAAACTTGGGGCCATTTTTTTAAACGTCTTTTGACAACGTGTTATATACAATATATAATATAATTATTACAATATTTGTTTAAATGACGTAGGTGACAGGTGAAAGCTAATTACAAACTTTGTAGTAGGATTTCTTAATCAAAATGTTTTTCACGTGCAACTTGAAATTTTCCTTCTGTAAGAACGGAAGCTAATTAGAAAACCAGAACTCGCAAAAAAACACTAACAATTTTTTGCAAGGAATATTTTCGGACTACGTAACCACATGTACAGTAACAGTAATTACCGACTTACGCTTGTTTAATAAAGATCTCCTGAAGATTAATCAGTCTAAGGAGATTTTGGCTTGAAGCCATCATTATTTGTTACAGGCCACAATTCCTCTGAAACCTCCTATATGAAGGAGGAAAAATATCCATTTCGTAATACATGGTATCTTTTATTAACCTAATCAAACTACCTCTGAGGCAAATAATATATACCCGTATGTTGGGGTACACTAAACAAATACTTATTCGAAGGTAGGATTATATAGAGGGATCAGCACAAGTAATAAACCTATTTTTCTGTTATTATGGATATAAATATTTAACAAGTCAATAAGCATGTATGATACTAATGAGCTCCAGCGTGTATCATCCATTTCTTTTCTAATAACAAATAATACGCCATGTTCGCCGCGGTATGTAGCTGTACCCGAACTTCTAAGTTCTATTCAGAATTATATTATGTGCCTACAAAAAACCTTTTCGTTTATTAAGTGGTGTATTTTTTACATTTGAAAGATCAATGGTAACATAAAATGGAAGATCAACAGAAATCGCTATCCGAAAGCATCCAATTCTATTTGGGAATACTGTTTTTATGTTGGCAAATTACTTAGTCGTCCATTGAGCACAGTTAAATTTTTTCGGTTTGTTTGCTTGTTACAATCTCGCCTGATGATGTGATCGGAGGTGTTAACAGGCTTAACCTAGAATTACTTGCACTCAAGAACAGATGCCGAAATACACCGTAAGGTGCTTGGCGACAGATATTCTACTTGAGGGTGAAAATGCCCTTCCACCAGGGTCGGGCTGAAGCAAATTGACTTGTTTTACCTATCAACAACCGCCGACCCGATTTTGTTCACATAAGAAAGAATTATTGTCAGCTTCTATCCACATGGATAGGGATCTTCAAACAAACGGTCTGTAAATATACTTGCTACTAAAACTAAGTTTACACTCAGTAAATTAAACGATTATAATTTGAAGCTATATTTTCTTATACCTAAACTCGAATCGAAAGTAGAATTAGGAACCAAAGAGGAAGGCCAAATAGGTTTTATGATTTGGTTTAGAAAGACAGTTAATATAACACAGTTAAATATGGTTGATTTAACATTTTACAGAATGTATACCGACAATAATTCTATCATAGTTTCCCAATAAAAGATACCAAGGTTTTTTTAAGTCTGATCTTATAGACAATAGTAAAATATATAACAATTCTACCGTAACAATCACAACAATAACGAATGCTTCATTATCCATTAGATACATTTTGAAACAGTTTTGGCTCAGTGGCATTGGCTAAGGACTGTCGCGCAGCAGGTCCATGCTTCGATTCAATCCCGCCGCGGGCTTGAGTTTGACCGCATGGTGGAAGGGCAATCTGTGAATGCCCACATGGTTAGCGACCACCCGCAAGTAGAAAATATGTCGCCAAGCACCTATAACGTTGGGTTCCGGCAGCTTTACGTTATTTCTCCTTCGATCCTTTCTGGGTCGGATAGAGTTTCGGGCTGTCGCCCCTTACTCTTGCATAATCTCAGGGAGTCACTACTCCCTGGTACTTCTTCTTCACGTAGGCTTCTCATGACTTGTGCCGCTCTACGTGAAGTCTGAATTTGCTCTCAGTGCTTTAGTGATGTGTCTTGTTGATACTTTGTGTGTTCTGGGTTTAGGTTTAGGCCCTCATGTCTCCTCTGAAGCTGGTGGTAATAGCTCCCGGGGTAACGGACGCCGTGAGGGTTTCGTCTCTGGTGGCCTGGCATGAAGCTGGCGCTAGTCCCTGGAGTGTGGTGTGTGGTCCGTTGTCCGCCTTATCGTACATCTTCCTTGCCAGGCGCACAACGAACTTGGAAGTCAGTAATTATAGGTTAAGCCTTACCATCGGGTGAGATTGTGGTCAAATGCTATATAAATAAACTATATAGAAACCTATCAGCAATAAAAAAAACGAGTTAGTAGAACAAGTATGACAATGCCCATCATTAATTGTAGATAGAAGTTCATACTACCAAGGCTTATGCGTAGAAAAACTGAAGTTCGTAGTTACTCTGTCGACCAATTCTTAACTTGTTCTATATTATAATCTAGTACTAACTAGGTACTAACGTACTGGAAACAAGTATAAGAGTAAAAAAACATTTATTCACACAATTCCAGCCCAATTCGTTTTAAAAATTATATTATAAATAGTAAATGTAATTATTTTACTTACATTATACCATACCCTGACTCCATAAAGAGGTTATCAGGCCAAGAAACAAAGCAATCGTAAGAAAATTTTAATTTAGTCACACAAAAGTCTTCTTTGTTATATCTTGCTGCTTTGTTTCAACAAGAAGAAAGCAAGACTGTTGTAATTAAAATCGTAAAACCGGTTATTACAATTATTCCGTTGAGACCTTGGATCTTTCACTAGAAACAATGAGTTTGGTATAGTTTCAAATTTGTGTAATTTCAAAACGACACAATTGTTAACGAATTTATATTGGATGAATGAATGAAACGTTTTTTAGGGTTCCGTACCCAAAGGGTAAAAACGGGACCCTATTACTGAGACTTCGCTGTCCGTCCGTCCGCCTGTCACCAGGCTGTATCTCAATAACGGTGATAGCTAGACAGTTGAAATTTTCACAGATGATGTATTTCTGTTGCCGCTATCACAACAAATATAAAAAGTTGGCCAAGTGCGAGTCGGACTCGCGCACGTTAAAACAAAAAAATGTTAAATTATGAAGTCTAATATTGTATAGCTAATGGTACGGAACCCTTCGTGCGGGAGTCCGACTCGCACTTAGCCGATTTTTACTGACTTTACGCTGTATATTGGCTTCAATCTCACCTGATGGTAAGTGATGAACTGATCAAAGATGGTGACCAAGCATAACTTAAAATGGGAACTGACTCTAAAAGACAGCTGCTGATACACATCGTTAGGTGCTTGGTGACAAATGTTCCACTTGAAGGTGGTAGCTAGACAGCAGGTAAGCGTACACTCGCAATACTCGCACCCTACGTTCAGTTATTTTTTTCATTTTATTATTTCAGTTACTCAAAATGGTCTCCCTGCAACTAAAAATTTGTAGTATTAAATAAAATTACAAGCTTTTGAATTTAAAATACAATTGACGAATTTAAATTACTTCCTTCAAACTCAAAAATGTAGGTACTTATGTAAAAATATTTTCCATATCATATGTAAGTAATTATCTCGTATCTATCACATATTACTTGAATACTACTGTCTTTTTTTTTCCGGCGGTATGCCTTTATTAAACAAAATACTATATACTATATACAACACTACAGCTACTACAATAAAAGTATTTAGACAACCTATAAGTGCCCAGCATGCTGGCAGCATTGCCCCGTTGAATTGCAATGCTTATTCGTTGAGCCAAATATGTGCCAGCATTTTGATCACGCGTCGTATTGACCAAGCGCTCAGATAGGTTTTGGAAAATACGATCAAATATGTAATATATAATAAACCAAACGGCTCAAATATGTAACCCATACCGAGGTTAGCATATTTGCGCCGCTTGAGTTGCTCCGCCGAAGTAGCCGCAGCGCCAGCCCTCACGTTGGTTTCAGAAAGATGTGACGGCGCTAAAGTGTCCACGCAAGTAGCGTCCCACACTAAGGGCCGTCCTAACTTCCACGGAACCAGAGTCATGCCGTCAGGTCTTTTACCATCGTCACGCATCAGACCATTCGGTTCGAGAATAGCTGGAACATTGGCGCTGGTAAAAGCCCGGCGAATGATATCGTTAAGGCTGGCATGGCGCGAAATTCGACCAGCACTTCGAGAGCAGGAGAGGCCATGCGGACCGAGTTGATCAACTGCATTTTTGGGAATTCAGTATTTGGACAAGCCAGTCTCCATGTGTTTTTGGCCTCAGCCAGATATGCTACATCGAAAGAGCCTAAAGATCGTGCAAGAATTTTTTCTACTAATTTGTGTGTACTGTGTACAGAAGACAAAAAAGCTGGTAATGCCACACTAGAAATTTTGCGTATCCCTATGCCCCCCAACCTCACAGGGAGGGAAGCTTGCACCCAAGCCCTATCATATATATATCCCATCTCAACATTCAAAACCGACACTAACGTATCTTTTACTAAGTTGTCTAAGCTTGACAAAAGCTCACTGTGTTGCCACAGCTGACAACATCTTAAATAGTATGTAAATTTAGGAACGAAAAGGCAAAATCTTATAATTGTAAAAGCCATATGGGCGTTAATTTTGGATAATCTGCTAGAAGCATTTCTAAACTTTTGAATTCGTTCTTCTAATTTCTAATTTCTTTTCTACTGTCTTTGATTTTTAATGTTACATTGTAATGCAATTGAAAGTCAATATTTGATATACGTCTTGGCATTGTATATCGAAGCCGGAAGAAAAGTAGGTTGAACGTGGGTCGTCTCGTCTCACACTCAATCCTTAGTACGCTGTAATTTATTTTGTGCAGTGAATTGAAACCACGGGGAAATGAGTAGATTTGTCAACGAGGGCGACGGAAAGTCAGCCCACGCGATAAAAATAACGTAAGTAACCCTCTAGGCTAAGCCCTTGCCATAAATTATATATAGCAAAAACTAGTGATAAAGAAAGATACATGGCTTTAACCTTCCATGACACTTAGTGCCTTTACGTGCATCTAACGGATAAAATATAGGTTCCATTATCTCATTTTATTCGCTAAAGTTCTTGTTTATTGCCAAGACTATATCGAAAATTCTGTAAAAATTAGATATTATACAATTCAGAGAATGATAATACTGATAGATTACTTTTTTACCTAATTGTGACTGAACAAGCGAGTCCCACCTGATGTTAAGTGGACTAACCTCTGCCTGTAACTTGTGCAGGTATTTCATCACCAGTGATTTCACTGCACCCGTCACAAATAGTCACATTGAGACATTGTTAAGTCTCATGTGCCTGTTATTTTACTGGCTCTCAAGGATTACTGCCGGAACTTACTGTTGGGTGTATGGCGACAGATTTTCTACTTGAGGGTGGTAGCTACGAGCATTCACAAAATGTCCTTCCCTCATGTGGTGAAGCTTAAATCGGTGGTGTGAATCAAGGACCTGCTGCTCGGCAGTCCAAAGCTATCGTGGCCATCATTGTTTCAAGTAGATTGTAGAACTTGAAAGCTTATACTAATAATAACAAATACTTTTAAAAGTATCCTAAAAAACATTAAATAATATTTAAATAAAACACTTAAAAAAGCATAAAATTATATATCTAGTGACAATTCCGCCTAATTTTCCTGTTATCTACGTGACGTCATAAACATCACGCAGCCTAACCGGAAGAATACCCGACTAGTTTCGCTTCTAAACGAAGCATCTTCAGGAGGTCTTGACTTACCGAGCGCACGATCGTGTCTCGATCGTGTCTCGATCGTGCGCTATGTTTATGACGTCACGTAGATAACAGGAAAATTAGGCGGAATTGTCACTAGATATATAATTTTATGCTTTTTTAAGTGTTTTATTTAAATATTATTTAATGTTTTTTAGGATACTTTTAAAAGTATTTGTTATTATTAAATATGGATTTCCGCAAAGTAACGCCTGAATCTATTCATTACCTTATACTAATACTTTGATTTCCAAATGTCTGTTCCAATTCTTCTTACAGTAAGTAAAGCTTGTTAAATGTTAATGTAAAGATATCTTTATACAATCATTACGCCATTAATTGGATATGAATATTTATTAATATGAAGATATTTGAAAATTTAATGAGGGGAGGATATATTTAGCAGTAGAATCCGCGGTTGATGTTGGGATATGTTGACGATTGTTTATGAAATTGCCCACGCATTTGCACTTGAAAGCGATCCATAATTATAATGAGCACGATGATTAAAGTAATTATTGAGATCCTTTCTTTGGTCGAAATCCTGTTACCGCAGACTCTTCGTTCGGATGCCCTCAACGTCGTCCTTTGGCAGTACAGGCATAATTTATACAATTCCTGACATTGGCGAAAGGGCTCGAACAGTATGTATGACCTAAACACGCTCTGACACTCTTGAAACATTATAATGAATCTAAATCATAATCCTACCTGAACAATAACTTCGCTCCACCCTAATCAATGAAATCGACGCAATAAAAACATCCAAAGAACCTACGTATCTATTACAAGATATTTTCTCCTGAATTTAGTGGATACCATACCCTATATAAGCTTCTTTTGAGCCAGCACCTCGTCATTAATCAATTTTATGTCGCAACGCTCAATAAACCTCATTGTTAGCTTCTATATTTGGGTTGGAGACCTCATAAACTACCTTAGCTATGATTCTAACACTCATTATTATAGGTTGAATGTCTTTTAATAATAAGTAAATAAGGTTACAATATTGAGAAGATGGTCACTTACTTATTTGAGTTAGTAATAACAAAAGCCCGGTCAATTATTATAATGTGAACCCGCAGTTGACTATTATTAAGATTAGGTATATTGGATATAGCTAATCTTAAAAATAGTCATTAATATACTGAAGAGCTCGTAGCGAAGTTTGCTTGGCCGCAATGACACGATCAGTAAAGTTAAGCAACGTCCGCCACGGTCATGAGTTGGATGGGTGACCGCAAGTGACATTACTACTGAGCGCTTCCGTGCTTTTGAGGGCACGTTAAGCCGTAATTCACATTATGAGACAGATAAAATAAACCCTTGTTTTTGCACTGAACTAAACATGTTCATATTAGCCCACAGTTGAGTGACTCTCTTGTTTTATTTAATGTTATTATTCTGTTTATCTATCTAAACAAACAAAGAGGATTGTTGGTAGTAAAATAATTCAGTTTTATATAGATCTTCTAAAGCTAGCTCATGTGACTTGTTTTTGAACTACATTATATATTTATTATATTTTATACATACCTAATTATATTTTACTATAAATATAGGAGCCATTTTTAAGATAGGTTCTTATAGTACAACGGGTTATATAATTTTATGACTTTAAGGCAAATGGCCGCACCCCATCCTTTATAAATGTGATATAAAGTAGGGACAAAACGCTCAAAATACGTTAATTATCATGTGGTATGTAGTTGTGGTACTTTCTGCATAATGTGTTGTACTGCGTTACGTTGTTTATAAGTTTTGTATATAACTAATTCGTTAATGATTATATAGTTTCAGGGAATATCAAAAGATTATAGAATACTAGCGGCTAGCCCCGGCTACGCATGGGTACTTAACAAAAATTTAATAATATAATATTTTTTTAAGATATTCTATAGGCTATGTTCATCAGGAATAATGTAGGATTCTAATGGTGAAAGATTTTTTTCAAAACGGTCCAGTAGTTTTTAAGTTTATTCGTTACATACATAAATACAAATCTTTCCTCTAAAATATTAGTGTTGATGTTGTGATATGTGATGTGATATTATAAAAATATTATATATTCGTTATTAATAAAAATATGAGAGTTGTATGCACAATATACTGTACTGTGTCAGCCCAATTACCCACGCCCACTACTGAACAAATTATCTTTCATTTAGGGTTTTTCCATAATACCCACGCTTGGCAGGCGTCTTCGGATCGCAGTGTAAGATAGCATACAGTATGTACTCTAAATATCCTGATTATAAAATGTATAATAAGTGCCAACGTAGAAACGAAAGTGCTATTTACATAAAACGTCGTATAAAATTAATCGCGAAATGATTGGTCGGTGCAGGTGTCAGTTAGAGAGTTGTATGAAAGTATTCTGTTGAGTCCGGTTTCCTTCATCAATAATGTCGAACTAATTTAAGGACAGTCAACTTTTTGCTTTTACCCGATTAAAAATGTATTAAAGACCGGTGCTGATGTCGTCCTCACTGGATTACTTCTACGGAACAATGTTTATCCGGAAGACAAAGTAAAAAGATTTTGTATCTTACATTTGAGCAAATAGAAATTAATTCTTTCGCGATTGCCATCCGAGGGAGCAACGTTTTGTTATCTAGGTATTACTAGGTTAGGTAACTAACTGGTTGTAACCCTACAAGAAAAATTGACAAGTTATAAACTTAAGTAATGTTTTTCATAAATTTTGCCCTAAAGCCATTATATACTGTTTTAGGGTTCATGTATAGTTTTTTTTTTATTCTGAATTGGGTAGCACTTGCCCACTATCTCACCCGATGTCAAGTGATGATGGAGCGCGCTTACCGAGAAGGTATCTATTCACTCGCGTTTTGAATACCCCCATATTGTACTTAACCGGAAAGGATTGACAAAATTTAAGATATTTATCGCTATTTGCTCAAAAATGTATTTATTATTATTTATTTATTCATTAATACTATATTCCACGCTTCAAGCTATTCAATACTCCTAATTTCGAGTTGCAAGTTATCTCTATGCCTCAGTAATGTCTAGGATTTGGGGAATTTATTAGTCTAGTAAAACTCCCGCATGAGTTAGTAATTAGTTTAGTAATTATGTTGGCTTTTACCTTACCGGCAAAACTCTTATATTATCCCACTTATTATTATTTTCTGTTATTTTTTTTAACAAGCATTATTTAATTTCGCCTGGCGATGAGCAGATATAGTTTCCATATATTAAAATTACTATTTAGTTATGAGTATAGTTATCTACTATGTATCTAAATACTTTTTTCGATGTAAAATACCTGTTTCACATATAAAAGTATGTAATTACATATAATGTTACTTAAAGAATATTCCAACGCGATTTCAATAAAACCTAGCACTGAATCTTACTAAAACCAGTTTAAAATGAGATTGTCATAATTTAAACCTACGAATAAGTATAAGTATTCCTAAATTTAAACATATTGTTGGTGCCTAATCTTTGTACCTATTGTGTAGTAAATGAAATAAAAAACAGTATCACAAATGGATTACGAGCCTCGGCATTACATATAGCCTAATATATTATATATACCTATAATATATTATACATTCACATAACAACAATAAATAAAAAAGTTTGGCATCTACCAACATACAAATTACTTTGGTTTCATAATTACTCATGAAAAGAATAGATTGAATTGAAATAGAATGGTATCTAGGAGAAAGCCCTCCAAATCCGACATCTTTAAATTATCCACAGGACCCAGATAGACATAAACGATTAGATTAATATCTTTGTCAATTGGGTTTCAACGTTACTTGTAGAGGTACGTGGTCTTTCAGTGAGTTTGCAATAAAATGCAATGAGTATTAAATGAGTAATACTTTCTTACATTTTTGGTACCCTCCGCAGACGGTGGAAGCATGATGAATTGATAATGCCTTTACATTTCTTGATAAAATACTTATTATAAAAATTCTTAATAGTGGGTACGCGGCTTACCTCAATTGAGGTTGAAATTCAATACACGGTGTCACTTGAGTTCTTGCATACCTTGCGTTCTGAACTTGTTCAAGGGAAAGCAGAGCTGTTTTATTTAATATGTATATGTCTATCTACATTATATTATGTAGATACCTATATGTTATAAAGATAAGACACTAAAATATACCCGAATTAATACTAAAACATTTTGGCTACTGACACCACACTGAAAATGTGCTACAAGAATTTGTAAATGCATGATGTTTGTCGGTTAGCACGCAATATGGCTTGTAATCTTATTTAGAAATGTGAAAAAAGTTTTTATGACACTGGATAATATTAACTTAAAATATCACAGATATTCTGAAAGAGCACAAACAAAAATATTTTATATTAAAATGAAAAGGTACCAATTATATCGAGATTTTACAATGACTATCTGGCTATAGCCGTTGGATATATTGTTTCCATTTAATACAACCGAATCAAAAGTTTTAACTTGGTTTCAGTGCAAATCATAAAGTTAATTGATTTCATTAACTTTATTAATCCAACTTTAGCCGCTGAATTCATTTGGAAATAATCGCGCTCTGTAAAATGTAAAGGGTACTAAGGCGGAAGGGTCTGCTACTTTATACTTTTTGAGAAAGCTAACGCTGCGGGCTACGGGCCGCGTGAACGCTTCTCTTTCACGTATCTATACATACAAAAAACTATACAGATATTGGATGTTACTGCATCTGGCTGCGTGATTTCGTTGCGCGCACGCAACCACGGCATGCGGCGAAGGGGGCGAAGCACCCGCTTACCTGCTCAGCCGGTCTCGCCCGTCTCCCTTCAACATTATCGCCATCTCCTTCTAATCCCAAAGTTGCACTGCCACATAAACCAGTCACCCAGCGCAGCTGTACAGTTTCGAATTTTGCATCAGATTTTGGAGCTATGCATTTTGGCTGTCATTGTCAGACGCAGGCAATTTTCCTAATTAGATTTTAATGTTGGTACTCAAGTATTCTGTAATTAACTCATTAGGTACACTCATTATGTTTATAAATATTTAAGAGGCTTTTAAGTGAGTTCGTGCCCTCTCCAACATCAGCAGCCATAGGTATGCTCGTCACATGTGGGTGAAAGACTCTACATAACTTTGCGCGGAGAGACAATGGCCGTGTTTCTCGGAATTATCCGTGAACCTATGTTATAAAGTTATAATAATGGCGAGGCATTATGTTCGCGTCGCTATCCAGCTAAATTATTCAGTCGATAGCGTGGTCGCCATCGCAAGTCGCAATGAAACGTGATCGTTTCGGATCTACCTGGCGAGTTGGGTTAGCTAAACCCTGTTCTGCACCTTATGGCGAATTATCCATTCGAATGATATTGATGTTAAATTCCTTTATACATATCTGTGTAGACGTAATTAGAAACTATTTGATATTCGGTTTAGAAATAAAAGGTTTTTATTGGTAGTTCGTGAAAATTTTAATAGCATTATAATAATATATTTTATATTTTATTGCATACAGTAATACCACCACGATGATATAAGAGTACCTACCTCATTGAAAAATAGATCTACTTTTTGTAAGTTATTTTTTTAATAAACATGTCTTCTATCTTAGAATGAGTTTAACGAAAAAATGAAACCGGTTATTAAATATTAGCATAGATATTACGAATATTTCGTAGAAAGGTCTGTGTGACTAAGGAAGTTACACAATATCCTTTTCAATTGCGAATACTTTGAATTTATCAAGGCCCATCTCGGCAATTCAAATGAGTCAATCAGAATGATTCGAAATTCCGTGTCGCTGTAATTATAGTGATTTGTAAATTACCTAAGTACTTATGTGGACGCAGTAATTAGGAACCACGTTACAGTAAAAGTTTTTAAAATATTTTCTATTACGGCGATGGCTAAGTCGGTCTTTTTTTGTTAGTGTTGCCATACAACAACGTAATGCTGCCTGGTTGGTAGTGGGCTAGAGCATTTGGTTGGACAGCATGTAGGCAAACAATGGCCTTTAGAATGCCTAAATGCTTTTGTTGTAGTACCTGTGTGTTATTGTAGGTATAAAGTTTGTAGCGTTTGTGAATTCGCATACCACTTTTGTTATTTTATTTGCTGAATTTAACTTGCTGATATAAAAGATTCTTTTCATATGTAACAACACTTAGCATAACAAAAAGTTTCCTTGACGCCATAGAAAAAGGCAGAATGTATCTGTTCTGTAAGAATATAAATTTGCAGTTATTTATCGACTAGAAGCCGTTAGGCGTCCACGTGAGATGTGGTTATATCGTGCTTCATATGGAACTATTTCCTAAAAACAAATTAACATCCTTGTTTATTTTTCTCGCAAATCCTCTGTGTGTCAAATTTCCCTGAAATTGCAATCAGAATTTGTAACGCAATGCAAAAAGTTCTGTTCGTAGATCAAATATCTATAAATTATTGAAATCCAATATTCAAAATCGTACAATACATTTTGGCTTTTACTCCTTTATTTATACAAAATATCTAAATGGTAAAGGGTGTTCTTAGTAGACACTAGTAAGAATAGTAAAACAGGCAAAAAGTGAGGATGCTTTATCAACTTAGCACGATTGACTTCTGATTTGATATAATCTTTTTTAAGATTGAGTTCTAATTATTGTATTTGAAGTTTCCGGAACACCTTGTATCGTATTAGCTACTTGATATCCCAATATTTATTTATCACTTTCCCCGTGGAGCGTCGGGCTAGAATTTCACCTCATCACCTCATCCCGAGGGTGTAGTAAGAAGCGACTGAGGGAAACATACCGGAAGTTGAGCAGCAGCTCCTTTTGGAGGACAGCCATCTTACACTGTGATCCCGAAGACGTCTGCCAAGCGTATTATACCAAACCATTCCGGATGGATGAGGGCTTTGCTCAAAGGTGGCTGTTGATGTGTGAACGTATAATGGTATACTCTTTGTTGGTGCATCTGTGCATCATTATTCATTCAAAAGATTTCAACGCGCTCGCTTATAAAATGTCAAGGTTGATTCACTATAATGCTAGTTGCACATCAACCTCATCTTAATGTTGATTTCTACATTATCTATTCCGCATATCATTACTGTGAATAAATAAATTTATTGTGCACTATTAATAGGTGCAAATTAAAACAGTTTCATACTAGATTCAACACCAGCTGTGAGTACAAAACAGCATTCTTAGCGAGTATTTACTTTTGTTTTGGCCTTGGTTGTCTATAGATGGCGTATAAGATACTTGCCACTGCTCGGGCTATCAACTCGCACGTACCTTCCTATACGGTTTGAGTTCTATAAATAAATGAGAAGGTTGGAATACTTTGACGCGCGTACTTTTCATATATTTCGTGATCGGACGTCTAAAGAGCAGCGTCGGATCACTTGACCGTTCTTCAAGAAACGATAAATTCCCACTTGTTAAAATTGCATGGAACGGTTGTTTTGACCTGTATTTTTCACCGCGTGTAGGGTGGTGTAGGTACTTAACTATCTGTATGTAGACAATTGTTTAGTCTTGTCCGGAAATGCTGGGTAAGAAAATGGCGCAGTAATTTTGAAGGATAAATAAAAGTTTAATTTACTTACCCAATTGCAGCTGTTTCGATGACTCCTGCGCTTTAATTAGCTACCAGGCTTAGGAAATGTTTTGGTGACAAGCAATATTCGGCAATGGTATGTTTATCCGACGATAAATCGTCAATGGTTGATATTGTCTTTTGGAATTAGAAAATAGGCAAGCACAGTTTAAATTCTTATGTTTTCAAAATTGAGTCGGGTTTTTTTTTTGGTAAAATCTTTTTATCGCGTCTCGCAGTATCACTTCGGTTTGTACTATAGGTAGAATATCGTTTGTGTTCAGGACTCAGGATATTATTAGAAATCCATTTATTGGAAACCCGAGCGAAAGCGGAAATGTCAATAAGCGTAGCTTACTGTTGCCTGACAATAATGTCATGACAAAGCGTTGCAGTGCGTGTGGAATACTTAGCACTGGGTTCCGTATTCACCGGGCTTATTAAATTCTTCGTGAGATTATCCATATTGCGTACACAAAAACTAATCTTTTATCGTAAAATATGATGTATATTTATTCCAGCAAAACATCATAAGAAAATGTATGCGTTATTATTCTAAATTCCCTCGAGCATCGTTGTTGCGTTATATATACTATATTTATATATATTTTGTTACAGGTATATTGCTTCAATAAAATCATCTAAGACATGGCAGGCAGTGTCTACTAAACAAAGCAAGTAGGTAAGTAAATAATGTTTTGAAAATAAACATTAGCCAAATATTGAATCTTGTTCATTTTAATTACGTACTGAAACGTTAAATTCAAATCTATTCCAGAAGAATTATGGATTAAATTATTCAAACGTTTGATGTTGAAATTCATAAAGGTAAAATAACAAGTTACTTAGAACGAGATTGAGATTACACAAACGATAGAGCTCGTCGGGTCTAAAGCTAAGCTTCAATATATAAATATTAAATCAGTCATCTTCCTCACTGCGTTTAAATATTCCGGCTTTTGTTTATTGTTTGCAATTTATGGAGCTGTTTCCGACTGTACCGGGGTGGTGTGAACTTTATTTGGCCTCGCAAAAGGCTGAGGCGAATGGCCCATATTCTTTTTATGAATGAGGTAGTCGCCATAGATGACGACACACGCGACGGCTCTAACGTCATCATAACATTAAATTATACGCTGTCATATTTATACAACAGATTTACTCACTGTTCCACAACTTTTGATTAACTTTTATGTGACTGTTATCGTAAAAGGACGGAATGGCGATTATAAATAAACATAAAAGTAAATTCGTTTACGCCAACGATACACGCTCACAGCATTGGTTCAGAGATCACTGATCCGATTGGAGTCAATTTTTTTTTTTAAATAAATTCGGCCAGGTTTTGGTTTATATTACTGAAAAAGGTTTGACATTTTTATATATGTTCCTGTGAATATAATTGAAAAAAGTATTGGACATTTGTTTAGATGTTTAAGCTCAGAATATTTATGTCACCTTCAAATAAAATCAGCATTTACCTAGCATTTTGATTGTAACAAAAGATTCGAAGTAACCTTTAATACGAAGTTTATTGATGTACGACCATCAAACAGTTGTTATTTACATAAATATGTCTATAAAATCAAACAGATCGTATCAATCCAGGCCATAGAATCATTGATGTTTTGTATATTGTAAATGTGAGGGGCTTTTGGCGGGATATTTATTGTACAGGATGTGCTATAGGGAACGTGGAAGCGTACGGACGGCACATGAACGCTATACGAACGCGCCACATGTTCGCTTTTTACGCGACGAGCGCGCACATGTCGCCCCACTCACAAAAAAGACACAAAAACTATCCGACTCCATATAATTTGCACTAGAGGACGCTTAGTGCGTCCTATATGTGAACTTTAAACCTTTCAACACTTATGTTGTTGACTGGATGTGTACGGTATTCGGATTATCGTGATGGATTTTGAGTGGGCCTTGTGAAATGGAGGGTTGTTCAGAGTTGAGGGTCGAGGTGCTATATTGAGATGGATAGTATAAATAGTATATATATCTGTATATACCTATCCGTTATTGTTCAATGCTACCAAACATTTCAGGTCAAATCCAAAGCATCCTTCATCGAGATCCAGTAACACACGGTGCGCGGGCTATGCTTTAACAGCTGATCAATTTTTCGTCAAACGTGGTTTAAAACCATCGAATTATTGAATGCATCGAAATCGGATAAGCTGTTTGAGAGCTACGATGCCAGAATGTCACCACGAGAGACAGAACGCAAAAGGGATTTCGAAATGATATAATACTCATTTCCACCATCACGGGTTAAAATCGATCGGATAACCTACGAATAAATAGTATACTTATTCGTAGCAGATAACCCTAAAAAGTGAAAGAATAATTATTGACACACCGTAACTTTGTGACACTGACTAACGATGAAAAGAAAAATTAACTTCCATTACATTTGGAACGCTGTATTTACTACACAACAAACCCGGTGTTCATTAAACTGTCGAAACGAATACAAACGCCATTAAATACTTTTATTGTTTACATACATACATTCTCTGACACGCTACACAAAGAACATAGGCATACAAGCATAAATTACGACTAAACAAGAATAATATATAGCTTCTGTGAAATAAACTGGCTAAAGCGAGTTAGATAGAGGATTAATATGGCAGATGGTACATTAGTTCAATTAACTTGTCATGTGTGCAATATTTTTAATATTGCCACTATTGTCAACCAGTAAAATTATTCACAGTAGATGCTAAAAGCTGCATTTTCACAGGAATTAATGCATATCGTGCTCTCTCTCTAGAAACTAATATAATACAATAATCATTCATCACCTTTTACGCGTATCCGACTTCTTTGGGGGATGGTAATACCAAAATAACATATTGTATGAAGTTTTTAACAGAGTGTGAAACAGAGTGGCGAGCGAAGAATAATCCTATATAACATAGGATCATATTGTAGAATCTATAGAGGATATTTTTTTTTATGTCTGATATTATTATGTTAGCCTTTGATCACTATCTCACCTGATGGTAAGTGATGATGTGGTCGAAGATGTGGTTCAGGCTAACCTAGAATTACTGGCTCTGAAGAACTAATGCCGGAACACACCTATAGGTGCTTGGCGACAGATTTTTACTATATTCTTTTACTATTACTTGAGGGTGGTAGCTAGCCAGGCGTGCATTGGCAAAACGCCCTACCACCATGCTATAACGACTGCCATCCGGCTTAACGTGCCCTCCGAAGCAAGGAAGCGCTCAGTAGTAATGTCACCAGCAGTCACCCACCCAACTCATGACCGCGGCGGACGTTGCTTAACTTTGCTGATCGGTTCAGAATGACCAAGCAAACTTCGCTACGAACGCCTTAAATATATATGTCATTTGTTTAGCCTATGGAGTAGCAGCAGTCAGAACACTGAAGTATTGGATTTTATTATCAGACCACACACCGCTACTGCTGCAGTGTAGAAGGACCTCTTTTGGGCTGTAGCCTGTACCAAGATACAATATATAATTGAAAGTATGAAAAAGCAAATGTCTAGAAAATACATCAACGGATCAAGATTTTACAGCTTTATCTTATTACAAGTAAAGCAGTTTCTGTAAAATATCTGTGAATCAAAGTGTTTAACTTATTATATTTGAGCTATGAAACTAATAAAGTTTAGTAACTTTCAGAATATATAATCACGCTGTTGTGCGTTGAAAATTGAGCCTGTATATATCATAATATAATTTTGGTATTTATTACCTGTACAAAACTACTTTGACTATAGTTATAAACGCACGAAGTACCTAATAAGAATTTAATAAATTTTTAAATTGGCTTGCTAGAGTCGTAATACGACGCGAGCGTAGTGACATTCAGTTAATTAAATTGAGGTTTTTTTATGTTGTATGTGTACATCTTTTACATATTCAAGTGTATAGGAAATTCCATCATCTGCCTATTTTTATCCCACATAATATATGGGGTCAGTAATAGATGTAAATAAAAATAAATTATTTTTTTAAGATAGTTTGGTTTCGGTTTCATAATGACCACACGACTGTCGCCAACACGCCTTGGGAATGCTCTTGTTGGTTTAATATGCTCGCTATTTTTCGGTCAATGATTGGCGTAATGTTGGTAAATTGCCCTGATGTGCTAGTATGCGTAATATGCACCATATCCTCAACCCATGCTGCTATATCGGTGCCGCTATTTCCCTATATATATTCGTCTTTTCGACATTCAAGTAGAGAATATGCTGTTTAGCACATATAACTAATTTAATGAATGATTAAAATATTAAAAATGTTCTGCAAATAATGTACATATTTTTAATACTAAAACGAACTCTTTTCAAAAATAGTGCCAGGTAAAAAAAACGCTTGTCGCTACGCTCATTTTGTTTCACATTACAGAGAAAATATTTACATGAAAACAATAGTCTGTTTAATCGCTATTTTATACTTTGAGCCGTTAGCATAAAGTTGTAATTCGTCTAACTGCCATCCAAAAATATGCCATAACTACGGCTTTAAAAGACAATTTCCAGCTCCGTCGGACTTCGCTGTGTAAATGTGCTTTTCTATTTACTGTAACTAAATTCGGGAAATACGTTAGCCGTCCAAATGTACACGAAAACAATATCTTTTTATTTTGTAAATTCTGCAGTCGTTTGTTTCGGAATATCCCGTATAAAATTAGCAGTCATTTTAAATTTCGAACTAGTATTTGTATTGGTTTGTTTGCCTTGAAGAATTCAACATGGGTCTATCGCAAACAACTTGCGTAAATTTGCATGCGATATTTTGTTTATTATTGTTTCTGTCCGCGCCTTTGTCCGCGTTGGGTTTGTTTAGGCAGTGACATTCAACAACTTCATTATATCAGACTATAATATCGTTGTATAACTTAATTCAACGTTGCATAGTTCTACTCACAACACGTATAACTTCAGTTATACGTCTTAACCAATTATTTTGGCTTTGCGCTACTGCGTTTTACTACTGTATTTGATAAAGTTATGCTATATGATTATTAGCAAGGGAGTAGGTATTTGGAGAATTAAAGCTAAAATCTGGTGCATTATTGGATGAATATGGTACTGGAAATAAATTTGATTTTGACATTCAAACTTTTGTTTAACTTGGGTCATTTGGGAACTTGGCAGTAATGGGCTTGGAAAAGAATTGTAAAAGATATATACTTACGTATACTGCTTGCATGGTAGAAATTGCAACGGCAAAATTAAGTTTATCAATATTACAATTTTATTTAGACGATAAGGTTGAAATAACTGATCGCACAAGGTTGATATTTTATTTTTGTACATATCAAACTTGTTTATACTATATTATTGTAGTACAAAGTTTTATGCCCAAGGCGGGAATCGAACCCGCGTCCTCCAATATCGCGTTGGATGCCTAATACCATCTCGGCCACCTGGGACTTGACATTACTTTAAGTCCAGGCAGTCAAAAATAATTCCCACGCTAGCTCCGCCCATGCGGCGCAACGATCCCCGCTGCACCGAACGACGCGATGTGCAGCGGCGCACGCGTCTCGCTTATAAAAATATTTGTGTACTTGAAATTAGATTCGCGAACACAGATACCATTGAGACGGTTTCAACTTTTTTTATAATCTTATTTACTTGACGCATTTCGATACATAAAGTAACTTTGTATATACTGAAATTGATGTCACGTTTGTATTTTTATCAACATTACTAATATTTCTTAGTAATAAATTGATTATTTGATTTACTTTCCAAAATGATTCTTACGGTCGACAGTAGCTTATAAAACTAAAGCCAAAAGTTTTACTTTTTACAATATGATCATGTCTGCTCGACTTTATTGGTATATATTATTATGTATGAATCTATTGGTATATATATTATTCATATTTAACTGACTTCCCAAAAGAAAGAGGGTTCTTAAATTGACTTGTCTATTTTTTATTTTATGTTTGACCACACATAACTTTTTTACTGAACCTTACAATCTTGAAGATTATTTATTTGCTAGTACAGTTTAACTCTTAATTGGTTTCATTTTAATTTCATCAACATCGGTCGAACGGTTTGCCAGTTACAGTCAAACTTACTAAAAAGTAATTTGCCAAAATGCCTTGACGATCGCAGTGCTTCTAGCAACGAATGTAAATGGCAACTATAAATATAGATGAAAGTTATTGTTAAATAGTGATAAAATCTATAAATAATATGTGAATAATAATCTCTCTAGTAAAGTCTGTAGTCATCAGTATATCAAATAACCTGTCTAAGTCAGTTACATGAGCACAAAATTGAGATCATATTGCACCGATATCAACCAGTTAGTTACCAGACTTTTCAATTAAAAAAATTGTTTTCAAGTCTTTTTTTTTCTTTGCTATGTTGTTGTGTCGCAGTCTCTGTGTTTATAGAGAAAACATATTGCACCAAACCAAAATAAAGTGAGACAAGGGTCGGAATATGATGATGGTACATATCAGCCCAAACGGCACGATATATATTGATAAATGGGGGGTGTTTTTAAATTCTCCGTAGTAACGAAAGTGATTTCTACTGATTAAACTTACTACAAAAATTTCATTACCCCTTGGCGTGGACGATAATTTATGAAAGAATCAACATTGTTCTCAATATCTTGGAATGCGATTAATCAGATTACACATCATTAGAATAAAGTAAAATACCATCAAATTGAATGAGCATAACATTATATTATATTCGGTGAATATGGGTACAATTGACCTGAAATAAATGGATTTGATTTGATTAAATGTTAGTCGTGGCCAATATATTTTACCATGACTCGTCATACAAATATGAATTATAGTTTTTCATAACTGTGCTACGGTACACGTTCCCATAATAATATAAAGTAGGTTGTTTTTTTATTGCTATCATATAATTTTTAACTATTAATTACTAATGTTGAAAATATGTTCGTATACATCCTATTACGTTTTATTTTTCAGTTACACTGGTGAACAGAAAGGTGTTATTTTACTACCACTCTGCTTTTAGATACCAACTATGGTAAAAATTAGATAGACCAACCAGATATAGATCTAGCCACTTCTAAACAGCAGGATAAGATTTTTTACCAAACTTGCAGAAGAGTCTATATACGCAATTGTAATGGCCTTAAACTTAGGGTTTTTTAAAAATAACACAACTGCAGTAACATTGTAGACAACATGTTATACAAGCTTCTTTTAATGCAACATGGCAGATAAGTGAGAGAGTGAGTGGCACTGGAACAGGTGACTAAATTAGACATTTAAATAAAAACAGTGGATTCTTAGATTGTTAGTAAGTGGTTATAGACAAATTAAGTTAAGATGTATATAAATTAACAAAAAATCATTTATGAAATAAAAAATATATTATTTTCAATTTATACAGTATTAATGATTATACAGAATTAATGATATGCAAAAGTGTACGTGAGAAATAACGAGTATCGGAACGGAAAGTCAAGTTTTTTTTTCAAGTTTGCAGTCCCCCCGATCGTCACCCTGTGACCACGATCACTGCAAAGTGTTTGAAACGTCAGGACAAAAATAATGATAAATATACGCGATTTAAACCGTTAAATGTTGTTTAATTACTATGTGTAACAATCGCGAAAACCTAAGACAACATTAAGTCAAGTCTTCTTTTTATGGCGGGAGGAAGTACTGAAGCATTTGCACTTTGATGTTGCAAGTCACCCTCGACAGCCTCCTCTTGATTTTATCTTTTTCTAGAAGTATCCGCATATTCTTGATCCCGGATCAGTCTTTTCTTACGGTGGTGGGGATCGACCAGCTCGGGCAGAAGGGAGTTCATATAGAATGTGACTAGTTTTGTCTCCATTTTTTTCGTCCAAAATTCTTCATCTTTTTGTAGAATTTCTATTTTTAATTTGTTGTCTCCATACTACACGGCAAATTAGCATTTAGTTATATTACAAATGTTTTTTTTTTTTTTATGCCTATCAGGCATAAAACCTTTGACCACTATCTCACCTGTTGGTAAGTGATGATGTGGTCGAAGATGTTGTTCAGGCTAACCTAGAATTACTGGCTCTCAAGGACAGCTGCCGGAACACACCGTTAGGTGCTTGGCGACAGATTTTCTACTTGAGGGTGGTAGCTAGCCAGGCGGGCATTCGCAAAGTGCCCTACCACCATGCAAAATGTGCATTTAGCCTTCAGTTTGATAATATCAATCAGATTTTTGATTGATATATATACCTGCAAAATACATTTTACAGACAATCAGTTACCTGAAGCCTTCAGAAAAGCAACTGTACATTTCTGTTTGTCCGACAATCAATTTCGCACAATTTGTTATATAATTTGTAAGGATAAATGTCGGGAGAGCAGTCGAATGACACCTGTCAAAAATCCAAAATGGCGATTTCAACACGGCCACCATACAAATTGCTCCGCCCCTGCTGAAGCTCGGCCTTCAGAAAAGGGGTGTTGGGAATATGAATAAATGAATTTAAATACATAAATTCAAATAATTCGCACGTCAGATTTTTTGCACGTCAAGAGTACAACATCGCTCTTTACCATCTATCTAATACCCTAATAACCGAAAAGGGGGTGAAGGCAAGTATAATACGTATCAACGATGGCATTCGCAAAGGAGTATTGCTTCAGATAGGAGGCCGGCCATAAAATTTAAGTCTTACTCCGCACAATTATGTCAATGCGTTGTCTTTTGTGTAGGTACTCAGAAAAAATATATTGTTTATACCGATCATACAGAGGTGTGACAAGTGCAGGGCGATAATAATGAAAATTTTTTTTTTCAGTGTAAAAAAGAAAATTTCATTGTATTTATACATTTATACGTTATTTTATTTAATTTTACCTGCTGCTCTGCTATGGATAGGTCAAAATAATTTTTAGCCTAATATAGGTAGTATATAAAATATTTCCTTTACGAAATTTCCTGTGAATAAAATTTGCAAATTTAGCAATAATAAAGTATTATGTTCAAAGAATTACTCACTTATTTTCGTGTAGTGGAAGAACAGTCTAAACTTATAATATGAGATGGCGACTCCGACAGTTCTCCCTGTTCCGAGTGATCTCGGACTTCGACTGATTTATTATTTTTTTTCCTGAGAAAGAAGGTGCATTTTTGAGCACAGTCTTTTTTATTATACGAGTATATACACAATCTATTTATTCCACTCTATTATTTTTGTATAAATCGATACTTATATGTACATGTCTAAGTGATAAAATGTATATTTAAAAGTACCTATGCAGGTGACTTTGTAGATAATCTCTTGAATATATACCTACTTGCCTGATTCTGAATATTCTTTCATTGATATAAATCTACATCTAGTCTTGAGGGACATAAAGAATGTTCGATGTTTTATTGCGATATACCTACCCACCAAACCAAATGCTTTGATTTGCTACGCTTGTGTTATTATTATTTAGCAACACTCAACTCCATTTACGGTTGAACGGCAGCTGTACTTTAGAGCCAGATAATTTTAGTTTACACCTGTTTGGCACCTTCAACCACATCACTTACCATCAGGTGAGACCATAATTATACATATACCAGATATTATTATAGTACTAATCATACTTAGATTAGTACGACATATAGTTATTTTACAGCTCCATTACAGTACTATAGGAAACCTAGTTGGTATAGAATCTCTCAATTCTGTCGAGATAGTATGTTTCATGAATAGAATAAACACAAACGAATATTAAATTTGCATAGGTGCAATAGGTAAAAAAAACTGAAATATTATACGCTTTTGCCTCTCTCATAATTCTTGCAAAGTCTTTGTATCGACTCTTCTGCTTCCTTTTTTTATTTTTTAGTTATCTTTATTTCCCATATTGATTGATATACCTACCAAGATACGTATTTATACTGCTCAGGTGATAGCGCGCGAGCGACAGGTCCACGTCCAACGGCGCACAGCGCGGCACTGAAGGACAGCTCTTACGCATTGATTTTATTTCGTAAGCGTAAGCTTATAAGGTTGAATATCGAATCTTCCGATTGACCGTAATCCTGCACAGAACTAAAGGTCGTAAGTCTAAAACACAATTTAATTTATTATGAGAATACTAATAACTCTAGGTAAATTTTACTTTTACAGTGGATAATAAACTACATTTCCTTTCTATGTGTATTTATTATTGATATGTAACTGACGTAGTTTCCAAGAAAAATCCAATAATTTAAAGAAAAGGCTTCATTTAAAAAAATTAAAACTATCGAGTAAATTTCTTTCAAATGTGTTTCTGTCTTAACAACGGATAGAAAAAGGTTTGAAAATCAAATATTTAAGTTAACGTGTCGATTGCATATTTAGGTTGGTTAAAAAAACTAGTCGAATGAGAGTATTTTTTCCGCAGCCTCGTCTTAACCGTCATACGGGATTTGTACATGTCGCGTCATTTATATACAACTAGCTTCTGTGCGGCTTCCTTCGCGTTTACTTTTGTCTTCTTGAAATTTTATTTTACTTTTGATATGGAAATTCTCAATCTTTCACGTTTAGTAATTATTTATACATAACTCATTTAAACATTTCCCTTTACGTGATAACATAGACCCGAATCGACACCTACGTCTACCTCAAACTCGACTTGGGCTGTAAGTTACAATTTTTATCATCCACACCCTTACTTTCACCCTAATTACCCCCTACCTAGATACCATCACCCGTATTCCCTTGCCTACCTACTCCATTCTACACCACCTTAATCCTACCCGTATAAAAGTAATTTCTTAGGTTATGTTAACACGCTATATAAGAATTATAAGAAATACAGATGCCCAGCTTCAGCTTAAACATAAGACTACCATACAACATTGTAACCCCTATTGAGTACCTTAATAAACCCTTTTGTTAAAAATCGCAAGACCTTACTGTTTTATTTTATGTCTCGAAACTACTGAGTTTCATGCTTTTAACTTCAGCACCATACAATTTTCATGATTTCATTAAATGCTGGTTAAATGTTCAATTAAAGATTGAGTCGTACTTTAATCGATGATTCTTTAAACACCGTTTAAAGTACGCCGAAAAGTTCTGCCACCTATAACAGAGGGAATTTACCGTAAAGTACTCCAAGGTTGGAATACTCCATAGAGATATAATGTACACCAATCTAAATACTTGAATTCAAATTGCTTTCGATATATCGTATGAAGAAGTGGAGTAGACATAGCTGTAATTTAATCAGGTTAGACAGAAGAGGTTTCCTGATACATGTTGGCTCCTAATATTAAATTAAGTAGGTGTGTAGCACATGCGCGTATTTTTTGCACGTTCCCTGTAGCCGACAACCTTAATCTAATTTACAGAGTAATTTAATTTTGTTTATTATCTTTTGCTATTTTATTGGAGGTTAATTTTTTAACTATGAAAATATGCTCGATATCTCATTTCACTAACTTCACTAACTTTCTCATTCACTTTTTTTGAAGCGCTCGTAGCGAAGTTTGCTTAGCCATTCTGAATCGATCAGCAAAGTTAAGCAACGTCCGCCGCGGTCAGGAGTTGGATGGGTGACCGCTGGTGACATTACTACTGAGCGCTTCCGTGCTTCGGAGGGCACGTTAAGCCGTCGGTCCCGGTTGTTGTCTTAGGATGGCAGTCGTTACAGCATGGTGGTAGGGCACTTTGCGAATGCCCGCCTGGCTAGCTACCACCCTCAAGTTGAAAATCTGTCGCCAAGCACCTAACGGTGTGTTCCGGCAGCTGTCCTTGAGAGCCAGTAATTCTAGGTTAGCCTGTACAACATCTTCGACCACATCATCACTTACCATCAGGTGAGATAGTGGTCAAAGGCTAACCTATCAGGCATAAAAAAAAAAAAAAAAAAAAAAAAAAAAAAACTAAAAAATAATACTTATTTCTTTGTCTTAAGAATAAAAATATCTACCTTCATAATTAAACCTATCTTGAAAAGTAATACAATTGGAGCACAAAATTTCCAAGAAATGCCAAATCCAAGTGGCCGAGGAGATAAGGCATCCGACGCGATATCGGAGGACGCGGGTTCGATTTCCTCCTTGGGCATAAAATTATGTACTCCAATAATTTATAAAACACTACTTTGAAAAGTTATTGAACACTAATAAACATGTTTTTATCTATGAAATCCCCAAAACTGTTGAAACTATTGAAAATTACGTTAACCCGTAATAAATTTAATCAGTTGCAAAAAAATAAATTAATAAATCGACTCGGGAATCATGTAACATTGTTTAAACCCGACACATAACTATAGCAGACAGCTAGCGACCTGACTAACTTACAAAAGACAGTAAAAAACACATATCTTTAAAAAAATATTATATAACACCATATGGCTAAAATGGTGACTATATTATTAGATAGCAACATAGGTGCTCAGATATTTGCTTCCTGACTGGTACTAAATAACATTGCATTGTAACATGTACCTATTGTAAACGTTACACTTTTATTGTTTGATGAGCATGCTGAAAATTCCTGCGAATGCTTTGGTAACTGGATATGCCACCGCGGACAATGGGTCGATTGGCGACAGACCGACTCTATTAAATTACCGGTCTTTGACATGTTTTTTCCCAGTAAAATCTAACTTGACTTAAATACTACCTTTCTAATGAATATTATTAAAAGCTATGCAAAATGCAAACTTCCTTTTTGACATCCTTGTTAGTCGAACAATGACTAAAATATTACTTTAGTAATTTGGCATTTAAGCGTTCTGTATTGTTGAGTTTCTAGTTATTATCCCGTTTAGTAATAAAGTATATATTTTATGTCTCTATTTTGAATTATGAATAATCCAAAGACAACCCACAGAACAATCAGTTTCTGGATATAGAAACTCTTTAAAGTTGGAACTCTTAATCAACTGGTTGAAACCGAAGCCAAACATCGCTTCTAATGGAAGTCACTGCTATTATTCACTAGGAACATTCTGCAAACAGCACATACAAAACCATTAGTAAAATATTTCATTCGATGTGAACATTGCACTTTTAATTTATTTTAAATAAAAATTACAATTTCAAAACAGACGTTCTTTTAAATAATCGACATACCACAATACTTGGCATTTTCATCAAAAATTATACCGTTCAAATCTTGGGTTAGCAGGATTAACCTAAATTTGCGAACTTAATTAGAAATTAATTGGATTAAAAAATACCCATAAAGAATACTTCGCATTAAAAGTAAAAAAATGTACATAAAAGAAATACGAGTTTAATCATTTTTACAGGCAAAGTGTGACCGTTAGCAGTACCTACAGTTCATTTCGGTCTTCACGTTAAAGGCTTACCTGATGATGAATACTACAAGCAAATTATTTTTTATTAGTAAGAAGGTACATACAATTATCGCAAATTAGGCGCCTACCTACGTTGAAAGTGGGTATATACTACCGACTTGGGTTCTAATGCATGAATCCCACAGAGCCGAGGCTGAAACTTGCAGAATATATTTTTTGTGCATATACGTACATCACGCTTCTTTCCCGTAGGGGTAGGCAGAAACCACAGAGTTCCACCCTGACCTGGTCTTTTTTCAGGTTTTCATTTTTTTGTTCACCATTATGTTGTACGAGTAAACATATTGAGCAATACTTATGGTGTTCTTTGTTTTGTTAGGAAAACATATTGGCATAAATGTGATAAGGGTGGAATGTTGATGATGGTGAGTGTGTGGCGCATCTACATTGTATATTAATTCTGCTTAGAGTCACACAAAAGTCTTCTATAAACTAATTTCGATAGCGAGCCTCTTTCTCATTTAATGAATTAAAAACATGTTCAGCCATCATTATATCAAACTTTAAAATCCCCTTTATTATTACTTATATTTTTAATTGATGAAAATGCAGTTTTAGCATTAAATTGCAAAATCAGTTTGATAGTGGATATTGCCACATCCCTCTGCCCACAAAGCGCCATTTATAAAATATTATGCGTGTTATATTTCCAGTAAATTAATTACTTAATGCTAATAACTTATTACTATTAATTACCTCCTGTGTAATTAAAATTTCGATTTGCATAATTGAAAACTTTTTTATTACCAATGGCTAGATATTAACCGCTATATAATCTAGTATCTGACTGAGATGGTCGTAGAAGATTACTAAAATTATCTATACAATTTGTGCTCAAATTACTATTAAGTAATTGAAACAAATTAAAATACCGTGTTTTGAAGCTTTCGACTTAGCAAAATTAAAATGTGTATTATTAAAACTATTTGTTTTTTAATTATTACATTATTTATTATGTATTTTGCCTACACTAAAGGATGGCTATGCGAAGGTGTAGTTTACTCAGTGATATATATACTTACTTAATATGTAAAGTTTTGTATTCAGAATAGTAAGAACGGACTCAGAAATTCCTTTTATTTATATCCTATTCAGATAGGTACCCATTTAGATTTTTTATGCCCGTTGAAACTATGTCTGATTGAATTGATCTCCACTACAGTAAATATCCCGAACCGTAGGGAGCCGCGGGGTGCCGTGGGTTAGAATTGCACATACCCATATCATCCCATGGGTGTCGTAAGAGGCGACTAAGGGAAAAATACTGGAAGGTGGGCAGCAGCGCCTTCTGAAGAGCTTCCAACTTACACTGCGATCTCCAAGACGCCTGCTAAGCGTGGAATTATGGCAAATACCCCCTTAATAGGGGAGGCTGTGGACGATCCGGCTGTTACAGCACAGTACAGTACATGTTACTAATGCAATACTAACCCTTAAATTGTTATCCTGACTATTTAATATATATATATATATATATATATACATATTTATAATTAGTGTTTTAGCTATGTAAGTTTTTTGATCAATAAACAAATTTTATTATTTATTCATACATAAAATATGACATTAGAATTACTTGTCATAAGTGTTTTATGTCGTGACTGTCATGAGTACGGCACGAATTATTTATAACACGAAAATAATTTCAATTGATAGACAAACACGATATCTTTCAAATCGAAATTATATTATGGCTTCCGTGTGAAACATAATTTTCTGTAATATTCACGCATCTCTGACGAAGCGATTGTCGTAACCGCCTCGTCACAACCCGCGCTGATATGAATCTTACATTTCTACGGTCATTTGTTTTCGTTTGGACGTGTTGTACTTAGAAAGGTTATAAAGAGCTCCTTAGAAATTTACCATAAAACAACGCCTTGGTCGATAATTGAACATTGTACTTTACTTGCTTCTTGATAGCATTGATGAAATCTTGCTTCAATGATGTTTTACAGAATCCAAGCTGGGAGTAATTACAGGTAACTTTATGTTTACCTTTGTACCCTTTGTACAATAAATGTTTAGACCTTTTGTGTGTGTCCGGCTGACGGCAGGGTCAGGGCTCAGGCAAGGCAACGCTACGGTTCGGGATAATTATGAACGCGTTAATAAAATGTTACCTAGTATGAATAATGTATTTGTAAATTGTTACCTAGTATGTAATTCTAGGTAAGCCTGAAACCTTCGACCACATCATCACTTACCATCGAGTGAGATAGTGGTCAAAGGCTAACCTTTTAAGTATTAACTAAACTGTTTGAATGAACTAACGCGAAAAACGAAAATATTTACACGTATACGTTGATAAACGAATCCTTGTACGGACTTTAGCTTCAGTACAAATACTGTGCCTATTACCTATTACTAAGCGGAAAGGCTGTCGCCTAGCACCGGTGCATTCCGGCAGCTGCCCTTGAGACCCAAACTAAAACCAACCATCGACCTTATTTGAACCAGGCGTGATAAACCTTTGATTTATGATCATAATTATCTATCTAATCTAGATTATCAAAATGGTAGGTATAGTATAGTTAAGAGAATTTCGTAATTTAGCAAATTTGCTTACATAGACATATACATACATGTACTGGTTCCTAGTCGAAAGGGTAACAAAGCTACCGCTGAGATAACAATAATGGATATGTTTTAAAGCAAAACAAGGAACGTCAACAACATAGGGAATCGACACGGAATAGTCTTTGTCATTGCTTCCATATTAACAGTCTTCATTTGCTATGTTTAGTAAGATAGTAGCTAAGGAATATCAATAAGTACATATGTAAGTACTTAAGTGTAGTTTTGCATTTGTTTAGAGCATATTGCGAATGCCCACCTGATTAGCTACCACCCTCAAGTAGAAAATCTGTCGCCAAGCAGCAGACTGAGTTGTTCCGGCAGCTGTCTTTGAGAGCCAGTCATTCTAGGCAAGTCTGATGTTCTTCGACCGTCACTCACAGGTCAGGTGAGATAGTGGTATATGCATTTACAATCTCAAAAATTACTTATACAGCTATTTTTTTAACTGATTTACTCAATAGTTTTGCTGAATAAGTTCAAGTAGAATGAAGAATATTTCAATATTAAATTTTGTAATTGTAATTGACCTTCATAAGAGCCTCATGAACGCCTAAACTGAATACCTAAATGATTTTGATATTGACTTTGAATATTTAAGTAGGAATTAATTATTTGATCGAGAGAACAATAATGTGGGCATCTACATCTGTACATGCCCACATTATTTTTACTGTAGTAGAGCTTTTTTGTTTTCTTCTTTACATACTTAACGCCTCTTATCTCCCATCTCTCATCACAAAAATATCGTGATAAAACTCCCTGTAGAGTATTTACTATGTATGCACTACTTTGCAAAGACCTTTTCGTAGTTTTGTCAGACCATTGTACAGTCTCTCGATGTTTTGTGTGGTGATCCCACAATTGTCGAGGTCTCCACTTTGGCAGGTAGTCTCTCAACTTTAAGTATCACAATGAAGGCCAAGTGAATAGAGGCGTATTTTACCTGCGGAGATGAAGCGTTTAGAATGTATTTTAGGAGACACGATCTTATTTTGTCGCAGTTTCAATACAATCATACATTCATAATATAATATAAACTAAATACAACACTACAGCTACTACAACGAAAGCATTTAGACAACCTAGAAGCAGTGATAGCTCAGTGGCTTTGGCTATGGACTGCCGCGCAGCAGGTCCATGGTTCGAATCCCGCCGCTGGCTTGAGCTTCACCGCATGGTGGAAGGGCATTTTTGCGAATGCCCGCCTGGCTAGCGACCACCCTCAAGTGGAAAATCTGTCGCCATGCACCTAACGGTGTGTTGCGGCAGCTGTCATTGAGAGCCAGTAATTCTAGGCTATATATATAACCGAAAAGCAGTCCAAATATGCTAACCTCGGTATGAGTTACATAATTATTTCAGCCGTTTGGTGTAGATACGTTGAGGCCGTGGGGACCGGTCGGGATCTCATCGTATTTTCCAAAATTTATCTTAGCGCTAGGTTAGCTAGGTCGATGCGACGCGTGATCAAAATGCTGGCACCTATTTGGCTCAACGAATAAGCATTGCAATTCAACGGAGCAATGCTGCCAGCATGCGGGGCACGCTGCCAACTAGTGGGCTGGAGCATTTGGACTGCCTGTGAGTCTTCAATGACTTAATGGTTTTATAGTTAGTATTGTATATAGTTCGTAGTGTTTTGTTAAAAAAGGCTTACCGTCGCGTCGGTTGAAAAAAACTGAAAACTATCTTACCTATTTATATTCTGATTTACAGCTCATAAATGAGTATAATAATATTTATTGTATATTTTACATATATTCATACAGATGCACGAGGAAAGTATAAATACGAATATCAAAGATACAGTATATTTTGAAAGAATATATCGTTAGATATACACTACCGTCGAAATCTATGTATAATTCTTTCGCCCTCTTTGAATTCTGGTATCATAAAAGCTTACAAAAACACACCAAGAAAACTGAAGAATACTTGTGTGTTTTCATTTGTTTTTTCTATCCTTATATTTTTTATATTCACGGAACTTGTTGAACCGAACTTTCCTGTAAATGCGAGTAGGCAGTTCTATAACATCGAGAACTTGAAACATAAAAAGCCTTAAATGAAAATACCATGAGATAATAGCAAAGTTTTTATTAAGTCTAGGTAAAGTTCACCTACTCTATATTATACTCTATATTCTAGGTTAAGCCTGTTAACACCTTCGACCACATCATCACTGACCATCAGGTGAGATTGTGGTCAAAGGCTTACCTATCATCAATAAAAAATAAATTTAAAAAATACTGCAATCTCATCGAATAATTCATCATTATAAAGAAGTAAAGAAAAGAAACCATTATTTGAATGGCCTCCGATTGTACTATTTCACACACGTTTGTTCTAAGGCCGGACATACACTATCAAATATAATATGATCATTGATCATATATCTCATATATAAAGCTGTGTCTTCACCAAACAAAATTAATATTTGGAAATTTAAACCTGGGTTGTATATGACAAGATTTTAATGCATGTAGGTAATTTATATAGTATTTAGTGCAACTAACTTGATAAAATACAAAAAAGTAAGTATGACGTATGGTGTATCGAATGGTCATATATATGGTTGCACTTAGGGACCTAAGATACCTAAGTGCAAATTGAATACACATTTTTTTATATGGTCATTAACTTACTCGTTTTTTGTTTACAATATGTAAAAAAGGACTAATATGCCAGGAAGGTGTTAAAAATATAATTTAATCCAATTCCGTGGTTTTGACAATGTAGATTACATAAGGATCTTGACCAAATGTCCATTATAATACTCGGGCTATTTGATGTTAAGGACATACATTTTGGCATGTAGACATTATACTAGACCCGTGGGGTAACGGGCTAGAATTGCACCTCCCCATATCACCAAGGGATGATGTGTCGTAAGAAGCGACTAAGGGAATTAGTACTGATGGAAGGTGGGCAGCAGCGCCTTCTAAAGAACTGTCAACTTACACTGCGATCCCCAAGACGCCTGCCAAGCGTGGGGATTATGGCAAATACCCCCTTAATAGGGGAATCTGTATTCAGCAGTGGACGATCCGGCTGTTACAGTATCCATAATGGCAGGCTGTGTTCAGCAGTAGACAATTCGGCTGATAAAGTAGATACTCGTATTATACTACTGGAACATGCATTACATTCTATACAGGTAAAGTATACAATATGTTTAAGTTTGTGACAAAACAGGTAGGTATAGTAGTATAATAAAATGCCTTATTTGTCTTTACCAAGTATTTAATTGATATGCCAACCTTTCGTCTACCTTGGTATTTGTGTATAAATAGGTACATTGGTTACATTTTGTTGAGGCAGTAATCCAGGTCTGTTCTTCAAACAGAATGACTAATAGTACTTTAACACACTTCAACATGAAGACTGCGTGTTGATTAACCTCATTAGTATTTTCTATAAGTATGTTTTCGTCACGGAGATCCGAGACTAGCACAAAACGAGATTTCAATTCCGTAAACCGGTGTCGGTGTGAGTCCGAATTGTCACGACCGTTAGTTGCGCGGAACGCGGCACGGCCTGCGCCCCAACGGCCTACTAAAGCCGGCAGGGTCACACAAGCATAATTTGTTGTGTAGGTATTCGTATATCGCTGATAAAAATACTCTTCGAGGTTCATCTTACATTATCGTAGAAAATACTACTTTATTTGCATTATTCTTTTCCGTTTTTTCTTCACCTTGACTGTAATCTGCAAGTAAACGACAATTTATGTAATTAAACAACTCTATACGGTTTAAATCGCGTTTATTTATCATTATTTTAACCGTTTACAGTTTTTTAATTACTATGTGTAATAATCGCGAAAACCTAAGACAACATTAATTTAGGTAAAGTAAAAAAAACCTATAATGTATAATTAAAAACATATGTATTCGTTTCTGCAACAATTAGCTATGTATATTAACAGATTGAGCATTTATCTGTTGTTAATAATAAAACAACTCTAAACTTTAACACAAATACATATACATATAGTCAATACTACAGCTAATACAATAAAAGCATCTGGACAACCTATATGTCATTGCGGACTCACAGGCAGTCCAAATGCTCCCCCCACTACCAGTTGGCAGAGTGCCCAGCGTGCTGGCATGCTTATAAAATATATATATGTGTACATTCGTAAACCTTACTGTTTCATATTAATTTCAAGTGCATACTTCTCCCTTCTGAGAATATGGGTTTTGGCTGATTTTGTTTGACGGGCAGACAGATGAAGAACAAAGATATCCTATAATGGCTAGCTTATAGTTCACACTGATTACTTGACAACGTATCATAATTGCAATCTCTTCATCTCAAGACATTCAGGATTAATTCTGTGGAACTCTATGTACTATAGATAACTATTGCACACACAGATCACAGAAACTAAAGGCATGCACACTAATCAATGAAACAGTCAATACCGTATTGACATCGCATCACCCTCAGACAAGCTTGCAAAGCTCAGTCACAATGACAGCTGTCACATCGGAGATATGTAAAAGCTTGCTAATTGATTAAAACGCCGCTATTGTTTTTTATCCATGACTATTTTTCTGGTATTATGTGAATCTCGGAACAAAGGGACGTTGAAACGGTGCGGAGGCAAAACGCCTTCGTCGACTTATCTTATCTGTTGGTAAGTCTTGATGTGTTTAACAACCAATATAGAATAAGAATAAGAAGTGCTGACGTGGTCGAATATTTGTAGCAGTTAGTAGGTTGAATTCAGAAATGGCTATCGCGCACGGACCCTCCGCTTGGCGACAGAATTCCTATTTATGTATCCGTAATAGTATTCGCCTGAATACCATAAAAATTATAAATACAAGTCCTTATTAATACGTGTTACAAGTAACAAACTTATTTTACATCATAAATACATGTAAATAAACTTTATAAAGGAAAATAAATAGGGCGTAATACTTAATTTGTATGTAGGCTGTAACTTATAAGTACTTCTGAAACAAAAATATAGAATAAAAAGGGAATAACCCAAATCTACTGAAAATTGAAATAAAACTATACACATCATCTATACGGAGAATCCGCAGGATACTGGCAGCATTAAACCAAATTAGAATATAATGTTTGTGAAACTACAGCTATTAAGTAATACATATTTTATATTACGGTTCTAAGTAACATTCAACCTTACAAATTTACGAGAGAAAAAATTATAGTCATGTGCGGGATTAGTTCTTTTTTTATCGTAAATTTGTAATTTTGTAATGTAATTCGCCTAGCAGGCGTTATTGCAAACTTAACAATATTAAAATTATAAGGTTGCGTCATCATTTAAAAGTTTAAAACCAATTGCGAAATCGGTCTTGTTTGTAGTACAACTCAAGTTGAACTATAGGTGTCGCTCCATCCCGATACGATGGTTGAAGAACGAGAGCAAGAATTAAAGTTATGTTATGAGTCATGTTAGCTCAATTGGTTAGAGCATAGAGGCTAAAGGGGTGGGTGGACGCGGGTTCGAATCCCGCACATGATTATATTTTTTTTCTCTCGTAAATTTGTAATTTAATTCGCCTACCAGGCGTTATTGCAAACTTAACAATATTAAAACATTCAACCTGCAGAATTCGATTCCACCGTTACACCAAAAATATACCAATTCCATAAAACTAGATCAACTTATGAATGCGGCGAAAACCTTGTCGACAAACCGAAACTAATTTCTTGTTTTCTTTTGTAAGTACTTACCTTAACGTGGAGCAAGTGATGAATGGCACTCCTACTTTCAGGCCAGCGGCGTCCGCGTGACCTTCGATTGCCCATAATTACTCCAAGGGCCAAGCACTAAGTACCCTTCCTTACCTACATTAATGCTTTAATGACTCGGAACCCTTTTAGAACAAGATTTCACCCTCGAAGTTTTATTGCGTTCCCAATTGAGTTACTGTTTTATAAGGTGCAGCTATCTTGTTATATTAGGGCTAGGCTAAGTAATTATACGCTGGCAAATTATTTCGACGTGGTCTACGTGAGACGTGAGATCACAAATTATGTATCTGCCTGCCTACCTTGGCGAGCTTGCGGTATGCCTGAAGGTTTTTATGAATAACTACTAGCTTGGAGAGTTCTGTCCTGTGAATAAGCATTTTAACCGACTTCTAAAAAAGAGGAGGTTCTCAATTCGTCTGTATTTTTTTTTTATTTGTGTTACCTCAGAACTTTTGCAATCAAAAGTCAAAATCAAAAGTTCACCCAATGGTGAACTGATTTTGATAAATTTTTTTGAAAGCTTGTCGTTTGGTCCCATATAAATTTGATAAATATCGGTCGTTTATGAGTTACTCTCCATTAATGAAAAATATTTTCCTATCTTGATGATATAGTCGATAACAGTGAATGACAATCGATTCCGTTAGTAGCAAGGATCACTAAAAAGAATAAAACAAATTTAACCAAAGAATGGAACCGACTTCAACACTTAAAAGTGTGAAATAACTTTTCGAAGTCGTTACTATGCGCACAATAATGTGATAATAGGTACTTCTGAACTATCATGGTACCGACTTGAACAAGGTATTTCACACTTTTGAGTGTAGAACACGGTTCCAGTTTTCAGTAAAAAAATTTTTGATACTGATTTGATTATTATTTGTCTTAAAGATGTACATTTTCGCACAGAAGGCGTTTAAATGTTGTTTTAAATAATCAAGGTAATTCATCCGAGAGTCGTCAAATTAGGAGCTCGTTATGTGCGAGTACCAAAATCAAACAAACTGGTGTTGAATTGACGTACATATCAGCGCGCGCTATGACGTCACCCGTCGCGTCGCGGTAACGTCGCTCGTTCTGCCCGAAATCCGCGAAAAATTAAATAAAATATTAATAAACCGACTGTATTTAACTGAAAATTCGGTTCTGATGTTTTTTCAAATTATCTTTCCTATGATAAAAGAATTGAATATGGCGCATCAGTAGTTTCAATGACATATTATTTTAGGACCTTATATGAAAAATATTGGTTCCAATAAAAACCAAAATATTGATGATTTTTGAAATATTAATTGTAGTTGATTTTTGCCGATTTGTAAACCTTACAGGCCTAACATATAATAAATACGTCATGATTGTTAATTGTATCTATACCTGAACCTTCGCAGCCAGTATAGCCAGATTTCCCAGAAAAGAGACACTAGATCGACACAAATTTATTAATGCACAAACAATTTATCTACAAAGGCGAACTTATAGGTCCATAAATCTCTCGACTTATTGTAAATTTTATGGAAATTGTCAGTTGTTTTCGAGAGCGCAATAACAGTAATATGTGTAAGTATAATCACATTTACTTACAAATAATTGGAGGACAATATTCTAGTCCCGAGCGGCAATCGAACACGCTAGGCCATAGCACGGTAATGTTATCTATACATTACCGTGGCCATAGGAACATGTCCTAAAGGTCAGGGCACTCGGCGCTAATGCGGGGGAGACGGATTCCTTCCCGCTCGGGACAAGAATGTTTTGCTTGGATAATTTGTAAATGTGATTTTTGCTTAGCACGGGATAGTGCTTGTTATCCTAAATAACATTTAGAAATATGTATATAATATAAAACCGACTAAGTGCGAGTGGGACTCGCGCACGAAGGGTTCCGTACCATTATCTGTAACCTAATCTTGCACGTTACAGACACTTTTCGCTGTGTCCGATTGTGCTGGGTCGATACGTTCCCATCCTAGGTAGGTACGAACCCTCAGTAGTGATCTCACTAATTGTTTATTTTTAAGTAAATATAAGTAAATATTCGGTGAATATTTCAAGTTTCTACCTGTTTTCATTATTATTATTTTTAGCAAATAAACTGCGAAAAACCTCTTTCATTGTATGAGAGCCCCTTTAATTATTTATGTTATTTTATTGTAATTATTTATATTTAAAGATAACATAAAACTAAATACTCTGTGAATAGTTAAAGCGTCTATCATTAGTATCGAGCAAGAAACGGTAAAAAAATCAAGTTTGTTGTATGGGAGCCCCCCTTAAATATTTATTTTATTTTTACTATTTGTTGTTATATTTCAACTGTCTAGCTATCACCGTTCTTGAGATACAGCCTGGTGACAGACAGACGGACGGATAGCGAAGTCTCAGTAATAGTGTCCGGTTTTCACCCTTTGGGCACGGAACCCTAAAAATAGTGAACACATCTCATATTCCTCTTATAATTCTAAGTAAGAGTAATGTTGTCTTAGGTTTTCGTGATTGTCACCCCGTGACCACGATCACTGCAAAGTGTTTGAAACGTCGGGACGAAAATAATGACAAATATACGCGTTTTAAACCATTTAAAGTTGTTTAATTACTGAGTAATAGTATTTTAGTACCTTATTTACTTACTACAAAATGTAGTAAGTATACACACATTTAAATGGCGACTTTATTATTCTAGTTTTAACTTGGCAACATGCTCAAACATAAAGAAAGATGTCAAGTTCCATGAACTTGTAACCTCAATGAGATGGGTGTCTGTGTATTTCCGGAACAGCGAGGTTGACCTTTGCGACATAATTGGATCAGAATTCCGAAACTAACAATGCGTCAGTAGACAGTAGACTCTGTAGTAATGTCAGTGGACTCAGTAATCAGTTGTAACTATTTGTGTATTAGCTGCTAATGTTAAGTTCGAAAGTATTTGCCACAGAGAAGATACTTGCTATCTGCTCTGTGGTATTTGTACATAGGATTCGTCGAAGTCATTTCGATGGTTAATTCCTGCTGTCATTCACCCTATATAGCATCACGTTCTCTATCTAATGTTACCTAAGTGGATCTACCTCCATTGACCTAAATTACATTAAGGCGGAAACTCACACCTATAGCTTGATATTCCACTTATAAAACGTTTTATCGCGCTTGTTCACAATTCTACATGAGTAATTAATCAACTTTAAACGGTTTAAATCGCGTATATTTATCAGTATTTTGTCCCGACGTTTCAAACACTTTGCAGTGATCGTGGTCACGGGGTGAGTAAATGCTTTTATTTGCACATGAGTTATTAAGAAATTATTTGGTCTACCGTCAGAATTTTTTATATTAATCATAACGTTCCCTTAATAATAATAATAATTAATAATAATTAATAATTATTAATAATTAATATTAAATTTATATTAATAATTAATAATAACATAATTCACGCAGTATTCGCTCACAGTGTCCAGAGGTCTTACAGATTGGTGTCGTCTATGGGATTTAATTAATTTGATAATAGGATCCCAAGCCGGTGGTACTTGCCAACCATTATCTCTATTGAAATATAAAAGTATTAAATATAAAATAAAAATATAAGTTATGAAAATTAAAGGAAAAGTAAAGCGATTTAAACCTTTTAAAGTTGTTTAATTACTATGTGTAACAATCGCGAAAACCTAAGACAACATTAATTCTACATGATCATTGTATTCGCGAGTATAAAAAAAAATATGATCATGAAAAATTATTGACCACCATTTCACATACAATAAGTCACTCTTTAAAAATATAAAAATTATGTTTACCCGTTCTGACAAACGTAATCAATGCTATAAATATTATACTTTGTAAAAAAATATTCTCCGTATCTTACGAATTACATGAACAAATACAATAGTTACACGACCTAGCACCATAAACACAACAATTCAATATATACATATATAGACGTCAGAGTTCACCTTATATTTCTAAATTAAAAAAATACTTACAAGTACTTATACTGTCTGTTCCGGCAGCTGCCCTTGAGAGCCAGTAGTCAATTCTATGTTAGCCTGAACAACATCTTCGACCACATCATCACTTGCCATCAGGTGAGATAGTGGTTATTCACGCTAACCTAGAATTACTGACTCTCAAGGACAGTTGCCGGAACACACCGTTAGGTGCTTGGCGACAGATTTGAGGGTGGTAGCTAGCCAGGCGGGCATTCGCAAAATACCACCATGCTATAACGACTGCCATCCTACGACATCAACCGGGACCGACGGCTTAACGTGCCCTCCAAAGCACGGAAGCGCTCAGCAGTAATGTCACTAGCGGTCACCCATCCAACTCATGACCGCGGCGGGAGTTGATGAATTTTGCTGATGCTTACTACACAGTTTGTGATTACTTAAACGACAAAAATGGTTGGACTGGTTCGCCTATGCCAAGCTAGCGCCTGTCACCTACGTAAGTAATGTAAATTAAGTATTGTAATAATTTTACTTTAAAGTATGTACTTACTTAACACATTGTTAAAAAACGTTTAAAAGAATGGCCCCGAGTTTCTTGCCCGTTCTTCTCGCAGTGGCTCTATAATTTTTGTTTGCTGAACGTGGCAGTACAAAGTAGTAAATTTCAATATTAAAATTTGTAATTGACCTTCATAAGAGCGTCGTAGACGCCTAAATTTAATAAATGATTTTGACTTTGACTTTGATCGAGTCAGAACGGCTAAGCAAACTTCGCTACGAGCGCTTCCACTTATTTCTTGATTTAATTCAAAATAGCACACTGCTTTTATAATTGTTATAAATATCGTATTGGGATGGAGCGACACCTATAGTTCAACTTGCATTGTACTTCAAACCAATTGCAAAATTGGTCTTGTTTGAAGTACAATGCAACTATTGTTATAAATAGTTTTGTCGGTATCATTATCATAAGTGTAATTGGAGTAAGCTACTAATTGAGCATAATAAATTAAAAAAAATCTGTGTTCTTTTAAATACCTGTTGTACTACGACAGAGTATTAAATTTTTTATTCTAATTTCCATTGCTTTTGCGATTGGAATTCCATTCGAAATACAAAATTAAATAGACATTTAATTAAAACAACAGGAAAATTCTGCCCGATGCTCCAGGGCATAAATGTTATTTTGTTTTTCATTTACTTTAATATAGGTATTTTTATTTGATCTTTGATTATTTGGTATGAAACAGAAGATAGCCCTCGGCCTCGGCGATTTATCATTCTCGATTTTCGTAATAAACAGGCTCAAATCAAAATTGAATTAATCCTGGCTCTTTATTCCTCTAATTTGTAAATTCGGTTCGCTTGTACCGAGATCGGCAATTAGCAGAATTCTCAAATACATGCTCGGAAAGTTAATCCCGACGGTCTACTTATCGCGAGCAGATGGGCCCGGAGTCGGACGGACTGGATACGAAAATGTTGAAATTGCCGTCTGCGGTTCGTGTACTGAGGAGAGCATTTTTGCTTTACGTTGTTTTAGAGTTATGGTTCTTTGTTATTTATTATCTATCTATTATAATTTTGTTGTGGTGGTTTTTTAAAAAAGTCCAAAGTTAAGAACTTGGATTTATATTCTAATTCCAAGTCCTTAACTTTGGTTATATCAGTGATATACTCCGCTCCCTAAGAAATTTCGAAACTCAGTTTTTTGTTTTCATTATCATACTAGTTGCGCCAAACCTAAAAACGTATTGATGATCCATGTGATATGAAACGATCGTAGCGAAGTTTGCTTAGCCGTTCCTTGCTAAGCCACGTCCGCCACGGTCATGGGTTGGATGGGTGACCACTAGTTACATTACTACGGAGCACTTACGCGCTTCGAAGGGCACGTTAAGCCATTGGCCCTTGTTGTTGTGTTAGGACGGCAGTTGTTACAGCATGGTGGTCGGGTATTTTGCAAATGCCCGTCTGGCTAGCCACCACCCTCTAGTAGAAAATCCGTCACCAAGCATCTAACGGCATGATCCGGCAGCTGTCCTTGACAGCCAGTTATTCTAGAGTACAGCATCTTCGACCTCATTTCTTCGTTTATTTATTTTTATATTATTCAATTTACAGTTTAGTATCTAAGCGAAGAACAACGTGTAATCTTAAATAATTGTGAGCATATATATAGTAACACGGTCCATATACTACACAGTATTCAATATGACGAAGTAAGTCTTCAAAAGGCAATTTTGTATGCATAAAATATGTATATTCTTAAAGATATGACAAATAATTTGCCTGGTCCGAATACACGATTCCGTAAATACTTATATCCTGATGGAAAAAAAATCATGAATACATTTAATTAAATTTCGCTTAATCAAGTTTTGTCCTTATACTTACCTTTCCGGCCGCGGCTCCGCCCGCGTGTATGTCGGTTATCGCGCATAAACATTCACCTCCTTTTACGCAGTTGTAAAAACTATCCTATGTCCTTCTCAGGGTCTCAAACTATTTCCATACTAAATTTCATCCAAATCGGATGAAATTTAGACTAAAAGTAGTTTTGGCGTGAAAACGAGAGTAAATCGTGTCAGAACTTCTACAAATTTTACTTCTAATTATTGTTTAGTTACTATGTGATAAGGAACTTGAAAGATTTATTCCATCTTTCTATAACTTATTAAAAGAACTACTACTTCAATAACGAGTAGTTCGGTTTCGCTCACTCGGATGCGAAACGAGACCTCCGCCCTACGCCCTCATTCTGACATTTTTCAAAGGCGATTTCACCTGAAATCTAAATGTCAGGAACACTATTATCAGGAAATACCAATTGATCTTATACTTACAACCAAGTAGTTTTAAGTAATCCTCTGTATTTATATTAGTAAGTATTCCTACGAATAAATTTATTCGTAGATATATTCATACTAGCTTTCTGGCCGCGGCTCCGCCCGCGCGTATGTCGGTTATCGCGCAAAACCATTTCCTTTTTTTGCGCAGTGGGATAAAAAGTATCCTTTTTTTATGTTATTGTGACGGAACAAGCTCGAGGCCCACCTGATGTTAAGCGGACTAAGCTCTGCCTATAACAGATTCATTTCGTCACCGTCAAGTCACGAATTGCTTTGCGCCCGTCACATTGAGACGTAGTTGCTCATGTGTCTGTAACTTCACTGGCTCTCAAGGACTGCTCCGGAACACACCGTTAGGTTGTGTTTAGGGAGGACATAGATGCTGGCTACCGCCTGTGCGGTCGTCCAGCTCCACCGGGTTTTGGGCGAGGGCCTGGCCCTACAATAGCCCGGGAGGGAGAAGTGCCGAAGGCACTTCTCCCGAGACGGGCGTAGAAGGCGAAAAGCGCTTTCTACCTCCGTCTCCTGCGGACGCCGAAAACGTACCGCTATTATAGGAGGGGTTGACAGCGAGCTCAAGGGCACCACTGTGGTTCGGACCTCGGCTTGTCTCGCTGTCGAGAGACATGGGGGGGATCGGAGCAAAATGCCTCTGTGCAACTGCAGTGTTGCACAATTGGGCCCTACTGAATAATACTCTTTGACTATTTGGAGAGCAATTTATCGTGACCTTGTTTTTGCCTCGAGCTCGCCGGCGAGCTCGGTGTTTGATTGTGTGACCTCTGATTACCTCACACCTGGGGATTTTACCTCGACGACTTGCGGATAACGCTAAAGCTGCCAATGTAATGGCTGCGATGGGGTCATCCGGGTCGTCTAATACCTGCCGTGGTCGGCGACGGGGGGGTTTGAAAAATGGGATAGAAGAGGCAGTCGAGTAGTTCGATGCCTGGACAACCAATGGGTTCGGGTGGTGGGGCGCTCGATCAAAGTATCGGCGGGCGCAGTCCTTATTGAACTGCGCTAGAGAGGGAAGGTTTAAGTCGCAATGCAACTCGGTGTTCCGGATATACCACGGGGCGCCGGTTGCATTACGAAGAAAACGGTTTTGGATGACTTGAAGTTTATGAAGGTGGGCCTCACTAGCATGACTAAACACTACTGATGCGTAAGTCATGATGGGGCGGATGCAGGCAGTGTAAAGTGTCTTCTTATTACTAAGAGACATTTTACTCTCTTTGCGAAGTAGGGGACCAAGGCGACCCATTACGAAGGCCGCTCTGTTACGGACGGTTGTTATGTGATCGTTAAAGGTGAGATGACGATCAAGGGTGATTCCGAGGTATTTTGTTCTAGGAACCCAGGGAATGGGTTCGTCGAACAAAATAAGCGGTTTCGGGTAAGGGGAGCGTGTCTTCTCAGTAAAGCACATAGCTGTGCTTTTAGCTGGGTTGACCGCGATGCGCCATTTTCGGAACCAGTCACCGATCTCGGTGACGGCCCGTTGAATGACGAAGTAGGACTGTCTGTTGATATGCCACCCAGTGGTGTAAATGGCGGTATCGTCCGCATATTGGGCTAGGAATACTTTGGGCTGAGAGCGTGGGATGTCACTGGTATACAGTGCAAAGAGAATAGGTGATAGCACGGAGCCCTGAGGGACTCCGGCTCTGACTGGGTGGGGGGAGGAGAGGGTGCCTTCCACGCGATAGCGAAAGCTTCTGGCTTTAAGGAAGTCTTGTAGGATGAGCACAAGACGTTCTGGCACGCCAAATTGGTATAGCTTGTAGATCAAGCCGTTGTGCCAGACTTTGTCAAAAGCTTTCGCTACGTCGAGGAAGACTGCTAGCGTAGTCTGGGGTTTGGGGTACTTATTGAAGCCCTCAATGATGTGCTCCGTGAGGCGGTGCACCTGTTGGACGCATGAGTGTCCGGGTCTGAAGCCAAACTGCTCATCTGGGATAAGGTGGTGTTCCTTAGCATGGGACTGGAGACGGTTTGCAAGTAACCGCTCGTAAAGTTTGCCTAAGGCACTGAGGAGGCTGATGGGGCGGTAACTGGTGGGGTCAGATGAGCTTTTGCCTGGTTTGTGAATGCCAATGACATTTGCACATTTCCAGGTGTCTGGGAATAAGCAGTGGCTCATAGCAGCATTGAAGATGCTGACTAAGAGATGGATGAGAGGAGGAGAGAGGGTTTTAAGAACCCTGTTGGAGATGCCATCGGCACCGGGGGATTTGCGCGGTCGGAGGGCCTTGATCAGTCTCTCCACCTCAGCGTAAGTCGCTAAGGTGATTGGTGGGAGTTCAGAGGTGACCACAGAGCTTTTACGTTCGACTTCAGCATCCACCGAATCGAGGTGAGCTTGGTCAACGTGATCTACGTTTGGGGAACACTGAGCCTCTAGGCTATCAGCTAGGCACTCAGCTTTGTCTTCGTCAAAGAACGCTGGGACTAGTGGGACTGGTCTGTATAAGGGAGGCATGTCGTTATGGTTACTTCCTTTCAAGCCTCGCGCCAAGTCCCAGTAAGCATGGTGGCTTGGCACGAGGTTTGAAAGTTTATCGCCCCATTGTTGATCACGCAACTCAGACATGCGACTTTGAACCATGCGTTCAAAGTGGCGTTTCTTAGTTTTGTTCTCTTTACTGGGGTAAGAGTCGTAATGTCGGGTCACTGCTTTACTCTCCGTCACCAATCGTCTCACATCCGCTGGAATGACAAGGCGCCGGTCGTCCGGCACTATGACCTCCTTTGCGGATGCACCTACTACGGTGGAGAGGTGATTGGTGAACGAATCGATCGCAAGGGTTACGTCATCTTTTGTCAGGATGTCGTCAGGGATCTTGTCAAGGTCCGGTGAACTGATAGCCTTTAGGGCATCGCCTACTTGTTCCAGTTCACTATCGTCTTAGTGGGGCGGGGGAGGTCAGTCGTTGGGTCGGGACCTAGTCGCAGTATAATGGGTCGGTGGTCAGAGTGAAGCTCGTGAACCACTTCTATGGAGCGTAACCGGAGTGTTACGCCTCTGAGTAGTGCCATGTCAAGCAAGTCAGATCGATGGTCTTCCATATAAGGGTAGTGAGTGGGCTCAGTGGGCGCAATTATGTCAAAGTTAAGTTCTGCGATTAGGTTTTCAAGTGCAATACCTTTGGGATTGTTGACGTTACAATTCCATAGGATGTGCTTACTGTTGAAGTCGCCAATCAGAAGGACGGCGCTTCCTAATGAGAACAAGGCTTCTAAGTCAGCTCGGACGATCGGCTTGGAGCAAGCTTGGTAACAGGACGCTATGACTATAGGTTGATGACCAGTCATAGCTAGGAGGCAACAAGATGCTTCCATATTAACAAGAGTCGGGGTAGGTAGGGGAATGCAGTGCAGGGACCTTTTGTAATAGATAAGAGTGCCTCCCCCACGGGAGTTCACTCTATCATTACGTACCGTTCTGTAATTGGCAAACCTAGGGTTCGCCTTCCCCGGTTTTAGAAAGGTTTCCTGCACGCATAAGATATCGATAAGGTGGGTACAACAAAAGTCGTGGACGAGGTCACGTTGTTTGAAGAGGCCGTCAGCGTTAAATGACGCTAACGAAACTGAGTACGGTTTCGTGCGTTCGGTTGTACTACCCATAGTGGTTGTACTGGGGAGGGGCCTGGGGGACGAAGCGCTTAAGGGCGCTTAGTAAGTTTGCGTGTTCCAATGTGTATTGGATCACGTCCGCTGGGGATTGAGCGTATTGCATCTTGTGGAATAGCTCTTGTACCTCATTGATGTCAACCGACATAGCCAGATCGCTGACTAGGTTGATTGCCTCTTGAAGAGGGGCAGCCATCAATGGCATAGGGGGAGCTTGTGGCCGGGAAGCGGCGCGGGGAGGGGCGCGAACGGTGTTGGCAGCGGGTGCCGGGAGCGCGGGGCGAGCCGGGGCCGGTGCGCGGGCAGGGGCCGCGGCGCGGGCGGGTGCGGGAGCGGGCGCGGGCGCACGGGCTGGGGCGCGGGCGGTAGCGACGGTCTTAACCATACTGGGTGGTTTGGACCATGCGTTACGGGCTGGGAGCGGCGCGGGTATTACCTGTGAGGCAGGTACTACCGTTAGTTTGGGACTTACCCGTTGGTAACGGTCATAAGAGGGGCGGGTCGGCCTATGCCTTGCCACCCTATGGTTCACTGGTGGTGCTTTTGGGCAACCACGGTAATTCGCGGTATGCCCTTGAGCACCGCATAGAACACAACTGGGTGGGTCCGGCGAATCCCGGGTGCGAGTGCACGCTGCTGTCGCGTGATCGCCTAGGCACTTAACGCACCTAGCGCGAGCGAAGCAGAAACGGGAGGCGTGCCCGTATAGTTGGCAGTTATGGCACTGCGAGGGACTCCCATTCTTGTATGGGGCTTGGACATCGAGTCCTGAGAGGCCACAGACCTTTTTTAAATTAAAAATGGCCTTGCCTTCAGGTGTACGATCTAGTACTACGAGTACTAGATCGTAGGGACTGCGGTCCTTCCCGCTGTACATGCGGTGAACTGCATGTACGGGGAAGTCTTGTGCCTTCAGGTCGGCACATACCGAATCGGTATGTACCTCCTTGGGCACACCGCGGATGACAACGCGGAGGACTTTCTCCTCTTCGAGCGCATAAGTGTGAAAACTTATGCTCTCTTTACGGAGGAGCTTTGTTAGCGCTCTGTGGTCGCTAATGGTGGACACTTGGACTTTAATGCCCTGCTGCGTGGAGCGGGCATTAGTATAATGGATCCCACGATCCGAAACTAAACGGGACAGCATGTCCCATTTGGTTTTGTCCTGAATGAACAGGGGCGGAGGCGGTTTTTCGCGGCGCACGCTTGCGTCCTGAGGGGACGCGGCAGTGGTGGCCGGAGCGGAGGGAGGAGACGCGGGGCGCGGGGCGGGGGTCGGCTTCTTGCCGGAGGCGGGGGCCTTAGCGGGTGCCTTGGCGGGAGGGGCGGAAGTTGCGCAACTAGCGGCTTTAGGAGCACGCTTGCGTTTCCTATCTACGACGGTATAGCCGTCGTTATCTGAGTCCGAGTCGGTGCGTAAGGCGCGACTCGGATCTACCTCCATCTCCGCTTCGGAGTCCGAAGTGGGCTCGACAACGGCGATGGAGGGACGGGTGCTCGCTGGCCTCCCGATCGGTGAGCGCGAGCGAGACCTCTCACGGGGAGGGGCTGCCACCGTGCGTCTGTTGTCTGGGCCCGGAGCGGGCGAAAGCGGACTGTCCTCTGAGAAGGACCGGGTCAGAGGAGGGACGTTGGCCTCCGGGATTGAAGTCCCGGAGGGAGCAATAAGAGTGTCCGTGAGGCGGGCACTCGCTTCCTCTTCGAGGAGTTGCATATGAGCAACATACAGATCGGGGTGGCGGAGGGCGAAGGTCTGAAGGACCTGCACCTCACCGTTAGAGGGACGGGACTGCATCCTGAGGGGAATACTCAGGACGCCCTATCAAGGGTTTGAATTCCCTCACACACCTTGTGAGCTCACTGTGTGAGAGGGAGTGTGTACCTAGGGTGTGCCCTAGTTGTGTACCCTCTCCGAGCTTTTTTCTCGGCGGAGAGGGGTGCTCCTAAGCGCTACTCCGGGGTTGACTAGGGGCGACCCCAAGGCCAGTTATCCCGGAGCCCAGCTTGCTTCGGCTGACCCGTGAAGCGGGAAAGGCCACGGTGCAAGGTTAAACCAAAAGTTCGACAGTGGCCGTTGTCACCGTAGGGTGTCACACTGCGACCGCAGCAAATGGCGGATTTGATCGTTCAGACGGGTTTGGCTGACGCTACCCCACGCCTGAACGACGTCGCTTAACAGCACAAAGTGTGTTGTTACGCGCACTGTTACAATGTTGTGTCGAGTAGTAAAGTTGTGAAATGCGCACCGAAAAGTGCGGTCAAAACAAGCCAAGACCACCAGCCCGATATGATGTTGTTCCGAAACAAGGGACTTGGGTAGGTGGTAATGCCTGACGTCTTAGAGCGCCTCTGCGCGACGGCACGGCGAGCTCGTAGCTCACGTTGCACGGCGTTCGGCGGCTGCTCAGCTTCTGCACACAAAACAAAACTTCGTCAGGACTGCGTATTCCAAGGCACTGGTCTGCAACTAGCGTCGGAACGATGACCCGAGTGAGACGGCAATAGTGCGGGGACTATTGCGGTCTCACTGGGAGATACTGGCGGAGCTGTAGACAGGTGTGCACGGCGTGGCGGCACAGGTCGGAATGTGAACGTGAGTGTGACACCGTTAGGTGCTTGGCGACAGATTTTCTACTTGAGGGTGGTCGTTAGCCAGGCGGGCATTCGCAAAATGCCCTTCCACCTTGCGGTGAAAAGCTCAAGCCCGCGGCGGGATTCGAACCACGGACCTGGCTGCACGGCAGTCCTTACTTAATACCACTGAGCCATCACTGCTTCAAAAATCGTCCTTTGTCCTTCCCTGGGGCTCAAACTATTTCCATACCAAATTTCATCCAAATCGGTCGAGTAGTTTTTAAGTTTAGGTACTCATTGCATACAAAAATAAAAAAATACAAATCTTTATATTAGTATAGATTTTATAATATAAGTATAGATTATATTCGTATCTGTTTCGAGAAACCGCTTCGCCCCCGGGTCTAACAAATCGGTCATTAGATCGAGTATTTATTTCTGAGAAGATGGTAAGTGTACGCCAGTCACGCCATGTATGTCAACACATTATGGGGTCGAATGGTAACATACGCGATGAAAAACTATCTGGTTCTATGATGACCATACAAGTTGTGTGTATAGTAGGGCGCCCGCGCCCGCACCCGCATGCTCCCACGGTCTCGGCTTACAGATCACTGACGCCTTCCCACCACGTTTCCCACTTGTGTTCAGTTTTGCCATTATAATGCACAACACGTGTGTATGTGTTACCATGTACTATAGAACAAAGACATACTGTTGTCTGTTAACGTCTTTTTTATCGCCAGATGTCGCACTGTCCGCAGATTTCTGAGATACAACTAAATTGATATAATAGCGCGTAGGTGTTCCTCTATTTCGATGTTATATACTTTTGTTTTATAGAAATATAAAAAAGTATGTAACTAATTAAACTCAACAGAGTTTTAGTTTCACTGGTGCTGAAAAGTATGTAAGATTTAGTAAGTAATAATTGTGTTTGATAAGAATATCAAGGAATTTGATTGTTGTGAGTAGTGACTAACTAAATTCCTATTTGCGATACATATATAAGTCTTTTTAAAGGTAAATAAACATTTCATACAATATTTGTAAATGTTTCGTGATATGAGAAACACAATATCAAAAAAAAAATTTAGATTGCGAGGGTCTGTGTGTACGTTTGTTGCTCTTGCAAGCTGGAACGGCTTAACCGATTTGGATGAAACTCGGAATATAGGTAGTTAAGATCCTGGATTAAGATACTTACCTATTATCATCGTGGCCATCAATTTTCATCATTGTCTACGCGGGTGAAACCGCGGGGCACAGCTAGTGTCATACATAAATGCTAAAGTAAGTATCAGTATGTGTCTGTTGGCATTTAACTTCGAAGGGCTAAACGGACATTGATGTTACTCAGTACATAAATTCCTTAGGTCCTATATAAGAAGATTAGATTATTTTAATAGTTCTCGAAGGAGCTGCGCCATGAAACCAATTTTAACGCATTCGACGCCTCCGGCTAGTACCAGAAATACTTGAAAGTGTCAACCCGAAATCGCGAAAATTGTAAAAGATAAGGAATGAAAAGACAGTAAATATCTTTATTTAAATCTCATCATAAATTATGATGCTTTAGCTACCGACATTAAAATGTAAATGGGCACTTTTGCCTGTAAGTAACTGTTGTTCAATCTGTAACTTTGGCCCAAAGAGCCTCCCCCTCACTTTACGAGCAGGTAAATAGCCCACTTCAATACAAACCTCACCGTTGTTCCTTTAAATGAAGTTACTTGAATTAAAGTGATTTTGTATTTATCTAATTTATTTACGAAGGGAATTCGGTCTTTGTTACTTCGTCAAACATGTGTAAACCGCTAAAGGGATGGATGAGGAATAATTAGGCTTCTAATGAATGTAGAAAGCCTCTAGGTTATTTGCAAATGGAAATAGGGAACGGTAACAGAATAAAAGTCGATTCGAGTACACATACCTTAGTAGTATTTGCTTCCAAATATACAAGAAACACCTCCGTCTCATAAAATAAATCCCAAAACATACTACTAAAAACATCAACTATAGTTTTATATCAAAAAAGAGGTTAATATGCTGTGAAAAATTATACAGATGTATACATATATTTATGTGTATAATATTTTCAGGGTACCCAAATGGTTGCCGAAATTGTCCCGTTAAATGGCAATATTAATTATCTGGCCGAGGTTAGCGCCATCCGTTGTTCATTTGTCTTTTCTATCACACGCTTTAACTAATCTTTATAAAGAAGCCATGTGCTTGATATAAAGAACAAATATAGAAGTAGTCAATTATATATCTAAAGATAAAAATTCACCAGTCTAATTAGAACATAGTTAGGTATTAGGTGACCGTGTATTGATCAATGAATTGAAAAGGTGTCTAAAAGACGTTCCTTTTGAAGAGACGGAAAGGTTGAAGCATCTATTTCCTTTTAAATTTCGTTGTAAATTATTAAGCGTATTTAATATTAATGTCAACATCTTGACGTCAACGATACTGAAAGCATTTGTCCTGTTTTCATTAATATTCATAGTTACTGAATCTCTAATTCTCACCATATTCCTTTATATAGTCATCGCCGGTTCAATAACTTAGGTTCGCCACAAAATATAATATACCGAGTTGATATATAAATAAACGAAGCAAAAGCATTATAATGTTGTCTTAGGTTTTCGCGATTCTTACACATAGTAATTAAACAACTTTAAACGGTTTTAATCGCGTATATTTATTTATTTTTTTCCCGATATTTCAAACACTTTGCAGTAATCGTGGTCACGGGGTGACTGATTGATTTTGTTTGTCACATGAGCTATTAAGAAATTACTTATTAGAACGGTAGACCAAATAATTTCTCAATTACTCATGTGACAAATAAAATCAATTAGTCACCCCGTGACCACGATCACTGCAAAGTGTTTGAAACGTCGGGACAAAAATAATGATAAATCTACGCGATTTAAACCGTTTAATTTTTTTAAATTACTAAAAGCATTATAACAAAACAAAACCTAATTAGGTGCTTCAAAGGAATGGCCCAGTAGAATTAGCTATTAACTTAACTAACTCTAACTAACATGCCGCCGGCTTTAACTTTGTCGCAGTGGTCGGGCATTTTGTGAATGCTCGTCTGGCTAGCTACCACGATAGCCCTGTGGAATTAGCTGTGAACTGCCGAACAGTAATATTGAATGTACAATTTTTTCTAGAACTGTTGTCAAGGTTCGAATTTCCAAAACATTTTCCATGTGAGCGGATAAAAAGCACGTTTCTACGCGGATTTCGAACGACAAACATCGCCTTTCCGAGCTTGTGAGGTGAAAATAAAATTATTACTAAAGCTGCGAAGCTAGTTTCGCAGAATCCATTTTGGAAATAGTATTAACGTCTCGTATAAATTTTACGTCTAGTCATATCTATATACTTATAAGGTAATTAAATATAATTTCTGTGTAGGTAATGTAATAGGTAGAATATAAATAAATTATATTAAAATAACTTAGTAAATGTACAAAGTTTTTCGTATAAGTAGTGACTTTAATTATGTTATATGGTGTTGTCACTTTGCAGCAATCTCAGTTAATTTTTCCAGACAGCCGTAGACTAAAGTGGAGCTTTCCACTAATATAAAGGCAAGTACAAAGAGGGAAGGCTAAACATACCATATTTATTCTAATTAACTTGATGATATAGTCGTTGACAGTGAATGAAAATCGATCCCGTTGTATTAGCAAGAGTCACTAAACAAAGGGGAAATCTTTTTACCCAAAAAATGGAACCGACTTCAACACTCAAATGTATGAAATAGCTTGTCAAAGTCGGTACCATGCACACAATTTTGTGATAATAGATACTTTTGAACTATCATGGTACCAACTTCAACAAGTTATTTCACACTTGAGTGTTGAAGTCGGTTCCATATTTTGGTCATTTTTTTTTTATAAATGTGTTGTTTAGTTTTATAATGTGACTCCAAAGTTGTTGCAACTTACCATAATACTCAATACCTCAAACAAACCTTTGTTTATACATTAGGAGCAACATAACTCCTCTAATTCGATACTGCGGAGAGCTTGTGACATGGTTTAGAATATAACAGTACAGTCCCAGTTCTGAGAATGTAAACAATATTTTTCGCTATATGCAAAGGAGCTTCTTATCGTTGCGCAAAGGAAAATTAATCTTTTCATTTAAGTATTTGTGTATACGGTTTAGCGAAATTCGTCATCATTTTGGTTTGGGGTGGATGTTCTCAACAATAAAGGTTTTAAATGGAAGATGAAACGCGCTTGGCAACCTTGTAAGGATTTACTGCCGGAGCTCATTGTGAACACATGTTATTGTTAAAGTATATTTTATGAAATTTTCTTATATTCTGGTGAGTCTGACATCTCTTTCGCGAATTTCTTTTACCTACTAAAAGTAGAAACTTAAGGTAACCGCTGATGTATTTTCTGAGAAAATATTCTCTTCTATTTCAAAATAATAGTGGTAAATAATGGTGGCTGGGTAACTTTTTGTTGTTAATCTTGTGATACACGAGTTTTAGCGAATATACTGTTGATCTAATGAAGATTTTTATTCACTTTAATTAAAACTATGACTAATTAATATTATTGTTGATCATATTTTAGTCGGTATTAAGGGGTTATTTAACCATGATCAATACATAGTGTTAAATCATTTTTATTTGAAAAAAAATATAATATTGTTTGACAATTTTCTTTATTCACTTATAGGTAAGTAATTATAAGATAAGATTTTGTGATATAGTTATCACTACATATAGTATAAAACAAAGTCGCTGCCCGCTGTCTGTCTCTATGTATGCTTAGATCTTAAAAACTACGCAACGGATTTTGATGCGGTTTTTTTCAATAGATAAGAGTGATTCAAGAGGAAGATTTATATGTACAGTACATGAATAATATAGTAGAGAAACACCAATATTTTTTGTTGTATAGAAAGATATTCTGTATTATATTTAGTTATCAGCATTGCACCCGTGCGAAGTCGGGGCGCGTCGCTAGTTAGCAAAATAGTTTTCTTTTAATGTCCCGGGTTGAATGTCATTGCTGTAGCGAATTCAATTATCATACAATAGTTATCAAACCCAGCTAAAAAAGCAAAAAACATGTTATTTTTATTTCCCGCAAAAGAAGTGCGTTGCCACCGTAATATGCTAGGCAGATAAACAAATGTTTTGTCAATAGTGATTAAAAAAAACAACTCTATGTTAAACATATAAACATGTTTATGTTCAATTCGTATGGAAACTCTGTAGATAAGATTTTGCAGTTTCGTAAGGCAATGTTTTTACTAGATTCGTTATGACACAAACACGAAGTTTAGTCAAGTTTAAGGTCTAACTTAGGTTATACTGTATATACCATTTTATAAGTGAATGAAGAATAAGATAACATTTTTATTCAGACGGTCTAAAATTAAATAAACCCTGTAACAATTCCAAACATGATATCATAATGATCAATTGAATAACTCTCTTCGTTATGCGGCTTGGCTTACCCGTCTGGCGACTTCGAAACTTTGGAGAATCAGAAAATATTTAACCCCTAGTCCCTTCAACCCGCCTTTGAGGTTCTATATGTTACCGGAAAAAGCCGATCTCAGGACATACTAGTTCATATTTTTACAAATTATTGGAGTACAACATGTCATGCCCAAGGCGGGAATCGAACTCGCGTCCTCCGATATCGCGTCGGATGCCTAAACCACCTCGGCCACCTGAACTCGGCATTTCCAGCCGAAATGTCGTGCTCCAATTGTTTACTTTTAACCGTCATAGGGGACGGTGCGCATAAAATGTGTCTAGTATGGGCATAACATTTTGTAGTCCAATAATATTTAAAAATATGATTTTCGCATAGCACGCGATAGTGCTTGTAATCATATTTAGAAATATACTAGTTCATCCAGGGCTTAATTGGTTCCACCCAGAACTGATCTGATCTTATTATACCTACTGGTTCTCAAGGACAGCTGCCGGAACACACCGTTAGGTGCTTGGCGACAGATTTTCTACTTGAGGGTGGTAGATAGCTAGGCGGGCATTCGCAAAATGCCCTATCATGCTCATAACGACTGCCATCCTAAGACAACAACCGGGACCGAGACGGCTTAACGTGCCCTCCGAAGCACGGAAACGCTCAGTAGTAATGTCACCAGCGGTCACCCATCCAAGTCATGACCGAGGCGGACGTTGCTTAACTTTTCTGATCGGTTCAGAACGGCTAAACAAACTTCGCTACGAGCGCTTCAAAATCTGCACATAAACAGAGATAATACCTATATAACCTATTTGAGTACATTATATTTAGTAGAACCTCGTTGGCCTGTATCACGCGTTGCGGTTATCAAAAAAAATAAATTACAATGTCATGTCGTGACACCGAGTCGTGCCTCTGATGTCCCGTAATTTCCAGTGAAATTAAAAAAAAAAGTGTATTTTGTAGTATCAAAGGTCAATTACGAAAATTGGTCTCAATAACTCACTTAAAACATCGATAACTAAGTGTTTTAGTTAGGTTAGTAGTTAGTTACGTTAAACCCACATAATACGCAGAATGGTAGCCGTCATTCATGTGTTTATGTTACGATAACGCCTAGGGAATATGTCACGTACTAACCTAACTATCAAGTAAATAATCGACCGCAAATCAGCATTGATGCCGATGATACAAACATTGATAAAGGACTGAGTTGGAATAATCCAAAGCAAACAGATCGCGGTGCATTGTTCACGAGCTCGGCAGGCATTATGAATTCGTGTCGTGCAACATGCAGAGTGTGCATTTTGTCCCAGAAGTTACCAATGCCGTTGCTGCACCGCATTTATTCATGCATGTGCCCTGTTTGCCCGCAAAAATGCATGCTCGTGATTTTAACGTGAACGCCTAATGCGAGGACATTCCTGCTATGCGTCAAACATATAACCTGAACTTCGCGACAGCATTTTCAAATGAAGGTAGAGATCGTTTTTTAGTTTATGATTGCAGATCGCGTGACATTTTCATATCTATTGTGGTATTATTATGATATATTACCTAATTATTCACATGAACAAGGGGAATTTTACATAGGTAAGTACTTAACTAGTGAATTGACAATTACGTGCAGGTTCTCACTTCGATACGGATTTTCGAATTATTAGCGCCGCGCCGCTCCGAAGTCGCATGGCTGGTGCTCAGTTGGCTCTGCATTTCATACTATAGGAAGAAATATGTGTAGGTTATAAACTAAGTTATAATCTGTGCCAGGTACTTTTAATTGTTGTTTTAGACGTACAAATTTACAGCGAAAGTATAACGAACTTGATCACGTTATTCACACTTTCCAATGATCATGTCGGTACGGAATGCGCACGGTACTTTAATAGTTGTCATTTCTAGTAGAAAGTTCTAGTTTTCTGTCGCTAGATATTTTCTAGCAACATATAATATATACTTCACGTCACATCCATTGTAGAACAGAGCCTCCTATTAGGAGGTTGCATAATTATAATACCCACTTGCCATCTTGGGGATCGCAGTGCAAGATGGTTGGTAGTTCTTCAAAAGGCGCTTCTGCCCACCTTCTATTCTATTTTCTTACAGGCAGATATGGGGATGCACAATTCGAGCCTGGCACCCCACGGGACACTTCTATATACTTCTATACTTCACGTACTCGTATTATATTATAAGAATTATATTAAATATAATATTTCTCCTTTACCATAGCATTGAATAGAGATAAACATCCTATGTTGGAGTTTTTCAATCCTATCGGAAGCTTTCCACATTCAATTGAATCTCTTCAATATTTTCTTTTTATCCTTTATTTACTTACTTATAAACTCGCTGACCCACATGCTTCTTCACTCTTGGAATATTTGATTATATTAACCTCACTCCTGAGATAGGTATAAATGAGTGTTTCTATATGTAGACATAATTACTTGTATTATATTTGGAGTGTAATTTTCACAAGCAGACTTCTACGAATAAATGTATTGGTATTGCAGACATATAGGTGCCTACGCATTTATTAAGGTCTCGTAGCAAAAGAGGTCACTTGTAGTGTCGCCGTTTCCATCTGTTTGTCGATCTGTCTGACACGGTAATTTTTTACAAGGTTGAATTTGTTGTTGTTTAGGGAGGACATAGATGCTGGCTACCGCCTGTGCGGTCGTCCAGCTCCACCGGGTTTTGGGCGAGGGCCTGGCCCTACAATAGCCCAGGTTGAATTTGGTACGCCTGTACCTTTATATAGTTATAACCACAGGAGAAAATCCGGGTTAGGGGTAGATCAGTAGGGATGAAATATAATGTTTGCCGCTTCCGAGTTTTCGAGTGGGGTATGCCGTATGGTTGAAAGGGAATTTTAAAACACTTCTGTTATTGAAATGTTTATGTTCTAAGTTTTTAATTTCGATGTATAGATGTGAGTAAAGACTTGTACGATCTAATTACAAATGCATTTACCGAATTTTTAAAAGCCTTGAAAATTTCGTAATAGTAATTTTTGTTTATATATTTTGAATTTATCACAACTATGTTTTAGTTTTTGAAATACACATAGTACTGCCACGTATTGTGAATAAAGCGTACAGCCTGGGAAACAAAATCATTAAGGTCGATCGTGTAGTTTGTCAAATGTACATCCAATATGCCTTATATCTGTAATTGGAACTTTTTGCCTGTGGTGACCAGTATTTTGAACTAGAGCCATAATCTATCTTGTCATTTAAAAAAGACGGAACATACTTCCAACACTGAATACTATGAAATAACGTACGCAATTCAGACCATTAGAGGATAGGACCAGGGAGCTTAGAATGTTTTGAATCAGCATGGCATGGTTACTGTATATAACGAGTATAATATAGTATTATTTTTGCAGGCCGACTGTCAAACCTTGTTGCTCGAAGTCTCATATTAGACGATCTTATGGAGAACTGACGTTTAATGTATAGAACTGTCAACTGTCAAAAACAACATCGTAAGATCGACCTCAACTTTTATTAATACGAGCTGAGTTCAACTCTACGACATTCGGGTACCGACGACCCCCAAAGTAATCTACTACAAATACAAGGCGTTTCTGGTACTAGTTTTTTGAACAAAAAGTTTTTATTGTAGTTTGTATCGAATATGTATTGTGTTCAAAATAGATTTTATTTGGACATCGTCTTCAACTGCTCCCTCCGCTGCGTGGTTCAGTTGGGAAAGGTTTTTCTTTTGTTTACCATCGAATTTCAAATAATGCAAACAATAAAAATAGCTAGCGCACATGTCTCCACATTGGGACCGTGTAGGGGCTGGGAGCTCATCTTATTTTCCAAAACTTATCATAGATGAAAATGCTGGCACTTATTTGGCTTAACAAATCAGCATTGCAATCCAACGGGGTAATGCTGCAACCTATAAAGATTGCCCAAATGCTTTCGTTCCGCCAGTAAGAAAAAATATATAATGTAAACTTATAGATTTAAATTTTTACTTATCGCTAAGAATAATTGCTAAGCTAACTAGGAAAGAGATTGAGAATAATTTCATAGAGACTAGCAGTAAGTTAATAAATGAAGCTTAAAGTAGGTACACTATTAACAGGAACTTTTTTACTAACAAAGATAAACAAGAAAGTCCCTTTGCCACATTGCACACTGTTGAAGTGGAGTAGTGAACTAAATATTTAGTTCGTGAGTTTATCTTGCATAAAGAAGCAGTTTACTTTAAATTATAATGGCAGATTTTGTTATCTGTCCAAACGAAAAATATTTGTATTTGCTCGGAATAATATTTTTTCTGTATTGCGAAGGCGTTTCCATTTTTCTCGTTGTTATTTTGTGACCACCTATGCCTAGTAAAGGATAACCATGAAGCAGGAAAGATGCCCGCTCACTTTATAAACCCATATATTTAATTTATATCAGATATGACTGAGTGAGTAAATATTTATTTTATGTTCATTTTTATTTTCTTTTCGTGGACGCTGTCTTAAGTAAGACGTCGACATCGGAAGACTGTTTCATCATCTTTATGCGTCCCTATATTTTATTAAACTTCCTTTGGATTTTATGATTGAAGCATTAAAATTTATATGACGTCGTTTGCTATACCATAATCAAAATGCTTAATCTTAATTCTAAAACGGAACAAAATATCACAATATGACATAATAAATTACATCTTCGATACAATAGTTATATTAATGCAAAGTCCGCGAAATAGACAATTGCAGGTCGAGTATGACCCTGAAATTTTGAAGGCCGAGCCGCAGGCGAAATCTTGAATGATACGAAAAAAAGGAATTGCCATTTCCTCCCAGGCATATAATATAGTGCTTTTCTCTAAAAATGAAAGGAAATAAATATTGAATTCATTATTAAATTAATTACCGTTGTCGCTGAATATAATCTGGAGCTTCAAGTAAATACTGCTTTATGTTTATATAAGTTAAAAATTATTCAGATGGATATTTTTTTCTTCTGTGTCGAAATGTGACTATTTGTACCAAGATCGAAAAAGAGGTCTACATTCAAATGATACCTAGCACGCCTGCCATGAATTTCCATACGTTTGCCGGCGCGTTTATTATTCCAAATTCAAAAAGTGCGCCGGCAATGGATTTGGTTTTTCTGTGTACGTAAATATGATACTTCGTGGGCTCTTTATTCAAAAGTAATGACAATATTTCCGCGCATGCCTGAGAAAATAGAATGATCTTCTTATCTACCTATTTTTCCGCAGTGTTATAAACATCAACACACATTTTTTTAATTTTACTATTTATTATTTTCGCTTTAATACGTGACACGATACAGGATAATTACCATTTATAAACAACCTTAAATACAGTTGAGATTCCTGTTATACAGCAAAGTAATAATTAAAGTAACGGTCAGTTGCTGTAATAACAAATGAGTTATCGTCCTCGCTTACGTCAGCGCAGCGGCAGCCCTTCTCTTTTATATATAGACAAGTTACCTAGGTTTTAATTTTACATACAAATTTCAGAATGGTGTAGTAAGCGCGGATATCCCTATATAAGATTGTTCCCATAGACACATATTTTTATTATCACTACTTCTCATCATCACCTTCTTACCCTTGTTCCTACACATGTGGGAGTCGGTACAAAATGTTATCTCTACCAACATAAAGGACAACGGCCAATGCTGCCAGCATGCTGAATACGATGCCAACTAGAAGTGGCTTAGAGCACAGATATAGACTGCCTGTAGGCCCGCAATGGCCTTTAGGTTCTACGAACATAATTATAGGTTCTCTAAATGCATTTGTTGCAGTGGCTGTAGTGTTTCATTACCAAACGCCATTAAAAATAATATGGACTTAATTGTCAAAAGTCTGATCGCAACCTTCCTTGGGAATACCCTTGGTAGTTACCGTGGCTTTTATTTTGGCATACAAATTTATTCAGCGACTCCGAAGAAGCCGAAAGAACTACATAGTTATAGCAAGACACAATTAATTGGAAAATACTTCACTGGTATAACAGTGGTGCTTATTACATTTCATCGACATCAATAACCTTTTGACAGTCAATCAATAGTACCTCATGATTATTAAATAATTTATAAGTACTCGTACGTACGATTTCATTACTCAAACTTGATTTATCTTGATTGAAGGAAACCCTTAAATACTGTTGGTATTGATCGAGACATTCTACCTGGATCTTTGTGATTGGAAGCAATAATAGTACTTTACATTACTGTCCAGGTCTGAAATAAGGCAACGGCCGAGTACTATCAAAAGGGACAACGCGAAGCTCAATACTTCGAGAGTGATTTTAAAAGGATGACGCGCTTGCCCTTTCATTTTTAGGGTTTTATATGAGACATCAGGATTCAGAAGTCTTAATAGTTTCTAAATATAAGCAGCTTGTAGCCAGCGAGTACGAAAATCGAACTAACGGCCGTTGAAATAAATATCATATCAGCGCACAATGCGCTTCCCACGTGGCAATCTCGTTAAAATTTTCGTGTGAAATGCGTGAAAATTACGAAAATATAAGTAAAATGATCAGGACAGTTTGTGTTTATTTTTATATTTCCCATCTTTGGGTGTAAGAATCTATTATCATTTGTTATTACGGTATTGCGGGCTATATGATAATGAATAGACTTTAAATAAATAAATGCTTAGTAATGAGCAAAGACAATTAAATTCAACTCAAATGCAATCTAATATAATATATCAGGCGTATAGTTCACTGCTGCAACACAGCATCTCAAAGTCAAAGTCAAAATCATTTATTAAATTTAGGCGTCTACGACGCTCTTATGAAGGTCAATTACAAATTTTATTATTGAAATATACTACATTGTACTGCCACGTTCAGCAAACAAGAAATATAGAGCCACTGCAAGAAGAACGGGCAAGAAACTCGGGGCCATTCTTTTAAAAGTTTTTTAACAATGTGTTACATACTATATAGTTAAATCATTACAATATTTATTTACATTACGTAGGTGGTCCTCCATCTCCGATGATCTACCATCAAGATTCATCAAGATGGCAGGCGTCTTTGGGGATTATAAGATAGCAGTTCCTCAAAAGGTTAAAAAAACTGGACGTTACGGTTACGGGTTACGGGAAAAAAAGGGCCAAGTGCAATGAACGGGCATTAATTATTCTTTAGAGTGTTATTTTTATTTTGTTGATAGAATATGTAATTTTACCTAAAATATTCGGTACTTTAAGTGAAAACTGATTTGGCAACTCTTAAAGGGCCTGTATCTTCATAGGTATCCGGTTGAAGTTTGAACAGAATATGTGTTTTTATGTCGAATTGTCTAACAAATAATGATAAGAAAAAATTATGGGAGTCCTTAAACAAGAAAATTGTATCAAACTTGTAATTTTTGCATTAACGCCTGCCAAGCGAATAGCTTTACAAAATTACAATGAAAGGCTTTTTTTCGTTTGTAGTTAAAATTTTTCCTTTCAATGTAATTTTGTAAGAAATTTGTATATTTTAATGTTATTTTTTGCAATATCGTCTTTGTAACAATCGTACTACCTATAAACGTCAAACTTGTGATTTTAAATATTACGAACTGTAAAGTAAAATAATAAATAATTAAAACCAGTCAAGTGCCAGTCGGATTTCTAACTTAAAGGGTGCCAAACTGTATGAAAAAAGTGCCCGTAATAATTGAAAGCTTCACGAAACATTTCGGTGCTTTCAACTATTTTTTAGTAAACTATTTTAGTCCGGAATTATCTGTGTACGCGTCCCAACTCGCACAGAACACAGCGAAAAACTGTTAAGTTATATTTTAAGTGAGACTATATAGGTAAGTGAGAATATATAGTATATTTCTGAAATTTTCCAGGAAGCAAACAACATCCACGATACAATCTAATTTCCATTCGCTCCAATTCGACCTCGCGCGTACTTTGTTCTCTTTTTAAATGCTCGAATGAAATAAAATTCAGCTTACAAAGTAATAAAATATATCATGTTGGCACTTATAAAAAATCCTCAGTTAGTGTGTACTTTAAAACGTAGCATTCCATAAATAATTAAAAAGAAGTAACAGTCCAGCTATTTCTATTATTGTCGTGTTGGAAAATGCTGGCGTATTATTTCCTTGCGCATCGAAAAGAGCTGATTGTAGTATTGTTTTATAAAAAAATAATAAAAAATAAATATAATGACTTCGAATACATAAATACTGCATACATACAATACAATGGTTAAAGAACGAGATGAAAAATTAGAATTATCACATGTCTTTTCCTCTCATAAATTTGTAATTTTTAACCGACCTCCAAAAAGGAGGAGGTTCTCAATTAGTCTGTAATTTTTTATGTCTGTTACCTCAGAACTTTTGACTGGGTAAGCCGATTTTGAAAGTTCTTTTTTTTTTGTTTGAAAGCAGAAGGTCGTCGTTTGGTCCCATTTAAAATTTGCCGGTTTTGATTTCCACTCCAATAACAGAAAATATTTACCTATGTTGATGATATAGTCGTTGACAAAGAATGGCGATCGATCCGGTAAGTAGCAAGGGTCACTAAAAGAGTGAAAAATATGTTAACTAAAAAATGGAACCGACAAACTACTGTTACTGAGCCTACTCTAAAGTAATATGTAGCTGGTTGATATTTTCACACAATATGTATTTTTACGCCTTCTTAACTAACATATAACCATTATCTATTACAAAAAACAAAAATCTTAAAACTATGTTGGACATAAACGCGTTTTTTATTTTTTTCATTCTTACTCACGTACGATAAAAACGGTAATACTGAAAACAGTAACAAACTCCAACAATTACATTAACCTTTGACAAAAGCTATTGTAAAATAATAATGATTACAATCGGCGAAGAACAGTACGACCAACTTATGTGTGAACTCTAAGAGGGCGCTGTTGGTTGAGAAACAACAAATTTTTCGTAAGCAATTTCGTAGTTCCCTTTTCTGCCACTTCACAGATAACTTGGTTAAACTGTAAGTCGGATAAATACCGAGAGGGGCTTTATTTGTCTTTGTGTTGTTGGTTGAATGTTCATGTAGCCAATTTGTTTCAAAAAGTATTCATAAAATTGAGTCAAGAATATAAGAAGGCCTACCTACTTGTAATTTATGATGACTAAACAATACCTAAGATGAGACTTGACATACTACAAGTACCGCCTTATTACTCCTATATTTCCTCTCCATTCAAAGGTTGCCCGGAAGAGATTGATGTTAGTGATAAGGCCGCCCATTGCAACACTTGACTGTAATCCTTCGTAATTTGTTATACTGTAATGTAGTGGTGTGTACAATAAGAGTTATCTATCTACAACCTTATAATACTCGTACCTAATACGAATTATGTACCTCATAGGTATTAATTATCCTGTGAATTCTCAACGTCACAGGATAAAAACAAACAACCCAAATAAAGCTATATAGATGGGTAAGATTAAGAATAGTGACATTGTTTTAATTATTTGCTTAATAAACGGGTAATTTTTGTATTGTTACCGATAGTGAGCCTTTGCTCACTAGGTATCTGTTTTAATGTAGATATCTAGTTCCATACCTACCGTTTTAGTGGGTCGTCGAGGCTACGATGACGGTTAGCCTCCGCCACAGTTTAGTAAACAGTCACAGCTCCTCGGTAGCTGGAAGGCTGCGCGCGGGCACGCGACCTAGTGTCGTTGACCGCGGCGCCCGCGCTGATGCCGTCGCGTCCTCCGCTGGGTTGCTTAGGGTTCACACCTGCTACATATTATCGGTTATACGTAGATAGGAACCAACAGATTATGTTGAGTATTGAAAATTGGGGGAGCACAATCGTTATGCCACTACTGTAGGACCCTAACCAATATTTACAATACTACTAGCTTCTGCACGTGACGTCAGTGTACTGGATTTGTGAAGCGTAACTTCAAAAGTTACTCGTTAAACCATGACGTCAAAGTATTTTTTTGCGAAGGCGTTAAGTAAAACCACCATAATATTTATGTACCACCGTTCCAAGGCTATTTAAATAACTTAAATATTGAAATATTCGGTTTATAGAATTTATTTTTCTCAACAATAAATTCACATTTCACTTATATGATAAATTAATCTAAGGTTTATACCTACATATTATGCGTCGACATTTGACGAATACAGCCACTTAAGTACTAGTATAGTTTAAATTCAGTAGTGTAACACAATATTTATACGGTAACTTAAAATGTGAAGATGACAAATAATATAATATTCAAAATTAGTTCATAGAACTATGGTATAATCCGGAAAGAATTCGTATAATTATATAAATTTGCAAAACAGACCAGGGATAGAAAACCAGGGACAGCAAGGATTCAGCCAACAATAACAAATGTTGCATAAAACATTTTCAAAATGGCACGATGAAATGAATCGTACTTGCCTAATTAATTGAAGTTAGAGTAATCTATAATAGAGGGCGTCCAAGGAACTCACAGGATCATACATAGATGATAAAAAGTTATCAGCAAATATAAAAAAGAAATACATTAAGCTACAAGAAAATAAGCAAAATCATTTGTGACAACCCTATTAAAATCCCATAAAAGTAATAAGGTGAGAAAGAGACAGACCCATGGAAAATGAAAGAGATAGAATCTAAAACTAGAAGTTGAAGCGTAGTAAGAAACCTGTTTTATCTCATCAACAAAGCCAAAACGGCTTTGTTTTAAAAAGCTCTATGGATTTAAGTCAAGCAAACGTTTCTCCTACACATTTCTAGCTAAGCAACGAAGTTAAGGCAATTCGTGCCCTCAAATAAGAATAAGTAGACTTTAAAATTGGAATGAGTTCGTTGCTGAATTTAATAAAACTATTTTACTTGCCTATAAAGCTTATGTGGTAGCACGGAGCCTTCGACGCGCATTTTCTACGTGTTTGGTCGAATTTAATTTATGTATCTTCCTACTAACTTGTCGCTTTTATCATAAGAAATTCTAGTACCTACATTTTAGTACCTAACTATAGCTAGGCGTTTCTTTTTAATTTTCTCTCGCCAGCATTGTACGATTTATTTTAATTAATTTAGTAAAACTTTGACTAATTAACATAGGCACCGCAGAAAGCGCCGTATACCAGATTACGTTTATATATACAACAGAGTGCCTACCAACGCTTAGTGTTTATTTACCTGAAAAAGCTCCAATTTATGCTTGCGAATCGGTAAGGTATATTTTTGTTAGTTACATAACTGAGTTTTCCTACTGTAATAAAAGTGTTTTTCTAAATAAGTTTTACAAGCACCATTGCAAAGAAATCGAATAAGAATTTAGAGCATTCTCGAAGTCGGGGATGCGGATTCGATTCCCACTCGAGATCAAAAATTTGTAAATGTGCTAATAAATGCCTTATACTAAAGTGTCTATCAAGCCTCTGTGTGTGAAGTATTAAATTTACTTGTTTACTCCAGTACGAAAACTACGTGTTTGTGCGCTATCGAAATATTTATACTTTAATTTTATTTGTCTTTAGTTACGATATGATTGCATGCAGTACCCACTAGGTACTAATATGAATATCATACGACTGAATTTTCCTGATTCTGCTACATGATTGCTTGCTCCACATCAATATATTCACATAAGAGAGGGTCGGAACCTGCCCTGTTAAAATAACCAGAGAAAAATTAAATGACTTTTATAATGTATACCCATGGGGTGGCCGGGCTAGAATGTCACCCCCGCATCTCTACCCGTGGGTGTCGTAAGAGGCGACTATGGGTAACACACCAGAAGGTGGGCAACACTTTCTGAGGAACCGATATCTCACACTGCGATCCTCAAGACGCCAGCTAAGCGTGGGGTTTATGGCAAATCCCCCCTTAGTGGGCGATGCTGTGTTTAGCAGTGGACAATGCGGCTGATAATATATATAATAATTATACAATATTGCTGAATTGAAAATCAAGCCCCTTGGGGTGCCGGGATAGAATTGCACCTCACCATTTCATCCCGTAGGTGTCGTAAGAGGCGACTAAAGGAAAAATATTCGAAGGTGGGCAGCAGCGCCTTCTAAAGAACTGCCAACTTACACTGCGATCCCCAAGCCGCCTGCCAAGCGTGGGGATTATGGCAAATACCCCCTTAATAGGGGAAGGCTGTGTTCAGCAGTGGACGATTCGGCTGATACAGTACAGAAAATCAAACCCTGAAAAGAAAGTAACTGCATAACAAAACTTAACATCACCTCTGAAAGTAAATATCAAGCTAGGAAATGTTGCTTGAACCCACATAAGTAGTTTTAATATTGTTAAGTTTGCAATAACGCCTGCTAGGCGAATTACATTACAAAATTACAAATTTACGAGAGAAAAAATTATAGTCATGTGCGGGATTCGAACCCGCGTCCATCCACCCCTTTAGCCGGGGTATGCTCTAACCAATTGAGCTAACATGACACGCGGGTTTGAATCCCGCACATGACTATAATTTTTTCTCTAGTAAATTTGTAATTTTGTAATACCACATAAGTAGGTTTAGGGAAGATGCCTATGATTCAAAGTTCATATGAAAATATTGAATAGATCTTGATAGGCAGGTTGAATATGTACGTAACCACCTACAAAGCAAAAAATCCTCCGGAGGTAAAAATTGCCCATATTTTTTTTTGTGTAGATTGTCAGTGTACAGATATATGTTTTTTCAACCCGTATTTTTATGTTTTTAAAATAAAATACAAGATTTATTCATTTAAATGAGATTTCAGTAAAGCGAACTAAACGTATGAGATTTTATTTTTTAAAGTGGGTACTTAACGTTATCCTTTTCCCTCTAGCACATACAAAACATTACTAAGTGCTCATATTACTGAGTACTCACTTAGTATTCCAGTGAAATGCTCTAAATATAATCTAGAGGCTAATTTCTGAGGATCTGGTTCACCCTTTCCCTTTAAATTATCTATGTACCCTCTGTAAATTTGCATTTAAATTTAGGTATACAAATAATTTTCCTGTATACTAAGCCAGGTTGTGCCATTATAGTAATAAAAGCTAGGTAAAAGTTAAAATAGATATGCAACAAACCCTATACAAAGGTATTATTTACACTACAGCAGGGTTTCTTAAAGTGGGTTCCATGGACCCCTTAGGGGTCCTTAGCATGTGTGCCAGGAGTCCGCAGTGGCTCAGTTAACCCTTAAAATTTATATTAGGAAACTCTTGATTGATAGTTCAGTAAATTCTTGATTGATTTGGATAATACGAACGAAGACGAAGAATTGTTAAAGATGGCCTATTTGACATGAGATGTAAAGATGAGTTGAGAGCTGAATTTCATACAAAAGATGTTGGTGAATTTTGGTGCTCTTTAAGTCAAGCTCACCCTTTTCTAGTCAATCGAGCTTTCTGATACCATTAGCATCTACGTATCTATGCGAGGCCCCTGCCTCTGCCTTCTTAGTACTGGTATCAATAATAACAAAAAATCGCAGTCGATTAAACGTTGTAGATGACATGCGCCTTGCCTTATCGAAAAGAGCTCTACTCTTTAATGTGCAGACTGAGTCTAAACAACAGCATTCTTCTCATAAAATTAGTTTTAATTAAATTTAATCAAGTGTAAAAAATTAAGGTAACAAAACTACGAATAAAAACCAATTTATTATTAGTAGGCTTTGTTTTATCCTAAAATATTCCTGAAGAGAGGACCGTGGAATTTTTGGAATTCTGAAAGTGGTCCGTGACTGCAAAAAGTTTAAGAAGCACTGCACTACAGGCACTACGACGAAAGCAATTGAACAATTTATCGGCTGTACAGGTGTAAATATATCCGGATTGTAGTAAATTTTTAGCATAGAGCAAATTTGAAAACTTAAACTTACTTAACTATATAATAATTAATATTTTTTACAAAACCCTAGACTAATTGAATACCGGCAAACTATAGTAAAACCTTTGCATCATAAGAAATTTACCACAGTTATTTGGATCTTTTATTGTAAATAAAAAAAAAAACTAATTAAAAAGTAAAAAAGTCTGTAAACTAAACATATCATGAAAAGAGTATATTTTTGTTTTGTTTGCCAAATTCTTAACACTTAAGTCCTTTTCGATAAACACTTTTTCAATTGAGTAGGTAATATTTCAAATAAAATTTTAAAAAAAATACTTATGCTTCTAAATAACATTACAAGCACTAACGCTTGCTAAACTATATTGAAAGTTCCGCGCACCTTCCCCTGTGACGGTTAAAGTAATACAATTGGTGCACATAGTTTCTGCTCGAACGAGTACGCTGCGGTGGCTGAGCGGAATAGGCTTCCAGTGCGAAACTGGAGTATGCGGGTTCGATTCCCGCTAGGGACAAATATTTTAAACACCAATAATTTGTTGAAAAAGCTATACCTATGTATTTATCTAATATTTTACGTATAATATTATTATAAATAAAAACTATTCAATATTTTAAATTGAAGTGCTATTTAATTGAACCAAAATAATGTAAGCAGAATATATAATTAATTTAATATGGATAGGTATAGGTAAATACATAAGTCACCTTGTTTTTCTGATTGCCTTTATAACGCTTGTTAACTGAAGTATATATAATGCGCAAAACGCGCTCTCAAACGGTATGTTTACGTACATTACGTTTGGTAGTTACCACATAAATAACATTCCCTTTGTAAAATGGTCCAATTAACATCTACAATAATCTAGGCGTACCGTGTTTTCGTGCGGTTCTACATGAAATATAAAAATGTTATAAAATTTTCCGTTTAGTACGGTTCGGGTTGACTTTATGCCACTTAACCTTTCGAGGGATACGTATAACCGGTATAAATTAATGAAATACCCCCGTCCGACAAACCTAGTTACCAAAGTATGCGTAACTTTAAATATTCACCATTTTAGGATTTGCATAAGTTTTAGTAATTAGTTATTACAATCACGCTATATATTAAGTTGTTATACTTAGGGCCCGTTTCAGAATGTCCTACTAAAGTTTCGGGTTGCTATGCAACACATAAAATAACTGAATGATAAAAATGACAGTTAACATGCAGCGCGTTTCAAGCTTTAACCGATGGATAGGCTAAATCGATGACTGTGAAACGCAAAGATAGTGTTTTATTTATTAAATATGATCTGGGTAGTAAAAACTTACTCGAACATTCTGAAACAGGCCCTAACAATGAAAATTAAGCAGTCAACTTATACTAACAATAAATTACACTATTATTTTGATTTATCTACTACATCACACAGTGTCAATGATGTATGTGTATATTACAGAAATCTTACTTTCGGGAAATAATGAGTTTTGAATATCTATTTATTTCTCTTCTCTTTTTTATATTAAACAATATAAATGCAGACGAATTCTCGCTAATTTCAAGCTGCGGAAATTCGAAAGCCATATTTTAACCATTGTAACCGTAATATAATTATATCCTAAATAAATGTAAGTTTGTTAAAAAATTACTCAGTCATATTAAACACAGTTTAATTTGTCCAACAAAAGCATTAAAGTTTTAATAACTACACCATTGTAACCCTATATACATAGCAGAATATTATGTACTCATAACTTAACCTAAGTTTTGCTTCTCTGGCAACTAGGAAAACATACGATAGCAGTGTAAGATGTACAGGCGTATCCACTGACGAAGGGATGCCCTCTATATTTAGAGTGTAGAACTACTTCTGCCTACCCAAGAGATCATAATAAGTTTTACTGTACCGTGTACAAACAAGGCCCACCCGTACAAATGCGTATTATTAATTTACCGTGGAGTGCCTTCGTGAGTAAAAAGGTTTATATATTTTAATTATTAGGTTAAAATTTTCTTTAGGAAGTCTTACCTCCTCTTGATATGCTACGAACCTAATTTGAGGTGCCAGGTGAGATCCTCCCTTTGTGAAACGTGAGCCTTTACTAAAATAAATATTAACATTAATTTTCATTCATACTTGCTTTGCAATTCAATCGTATAACATTCCACGATCATCCCGATCTTATTTAACTAAGCTAATTAATTTTCTATTTGAATAACCTATGAAACGAGTAGGTACACAGAAAAAGGTTTTAGTGTCCATATATTATAAAATAATATTACCAAAAACCTCGGCCCAAGTGATTTGACTAGACAAATCTTATTCCGATACCTTTTAACTTTCAAATTTTTGGGGAATTGTTATCATTGTTCAGCTTCGACACGCTGTATAAATAAGTACTTATTGATGTGTATATAGTATACGTACTTACTGATTGATTGCTTGGATGGAACTGTAAGATGTCTGACAAAGAAACATGTAATAAACGTATTGGAACGACTGCTAAGCAAAATAATCAAATAGCAGTATGTTAAGCATCTAAATGACAATATTAATGACCTAAGTAATGCCAAAGACTCGGAACGCTTACCACAGGATCTTTTCGTGTGGAACTGGAAGATATCTGACCAAAAAACATGTAATAAGCGTATTGGAATGACTGCTAAACTAAACGAACAAATAGCGGTCTATCAAATATCTAAATGACGATCTTAATGGTCTGAGTAGCATAATGTCAAAGACTCGGAACGACCACAGGATCTTTTTGCACAGAGTACAAAGTTTTGCACAGATGTTGTCTTAGGTTTTCGCGATTGTTACACATAGTAATTAAACAACTTTAAACGGTTTAAATCGCGTATATTTGTCATTATTTTTGTCCCGACGTTTCAAACACTTTGCAGTGATCGTGGTCACGGGGTGACTAATTGGTTTTATTTGTCACATGAGTTATGAAGAAATTATTTGGTCTACCGTCAGAAATTTTGATATTAATCATAACGTTCCCTATTCACGCAGTATTCGCTCACGGTGTCCAGAGGTCTTGCAGATTTGTGTCGGCCATGTGATTTAATTAATTTAATAACAGGATCCCAAGCAGGTGGTACTTGCCAACCATCATCTCTATTGAAATTTGGGTACTTTTTGATTTCAATAGCCTCGCGTAACATTCTTGGCATAAACCGGGTCTCTCTGGCAAGGATTTGTGGGTTGTCGAACCGAATGTAGTGATTGGGTTTGTCCTGGGCATGTTCACAAACCGCAGACTTGGTCGAGCGTCTGTTCTTCATGTCAGCAATGTGTTCTTTTACCCGGATACCAACGCTCCTCAATGTATGACAGCCCACATTCACAATCAAGTTTGTAAACACCTGCATCTTGTAGGGGAATATTGCACTTAACAGGTCTTAAAAATTGGTTGATCTTCTTGTGCGGCTTGAAGTAAGTTTTTATTGAAGATCGTCTTAAGATATTACCAATTTTGTCCGTGACACCCTTGATGTAAGGTAAGATGGCAGGTTGTCGCTCAACTGTGGAAGGCTTGGGCCGGCTTCTGTGACGCATACGTGGGAGCTTGTGATTATTGCTTCGCAGTACTTGTTTTACATACTGAAGCTCCTCCTTGAGATGGTCAGTGTCGCAGATGCCATGTGCTCTCTGTAACAAAGATTTGCCTACGGTAGCCAACTGACATGGATGGTGATGGGAGTTGAGCATGAAGTGTTATTAAATTAATTAAATCTCATGGCCGACACAAATCTGCAAGACCTCTGGACACCGTGAGCGAATACTGCGTGAATAGGGAACGTTATGATTAATATCAAAATTTCTGACGGTAGACCAAATAATTTCTTCATAACTCATGTGACAAATAAAACCAATTAGTCACCCCGTGACCACGATCACTGCAAAGTGTTTGAAACGTCGGGACAAAAATAATGACAAATATATACGCGATTTAAACCGTTTAAAGTTGTTTAATTACTATTTTGCACAGATGTTAACTTCGTGTGTCGGTAACATATGCATGAGGTTTAAGATATAATATATTGGGTTGCTAATACAATTTGTAGGTACATTAATTGATCTGCACAGAATATTCAGTTAAATGAAGAACATTGTACTATGTCAGCACCAAGTGATCGACCTGATGTTAAGGTGTGTAGAAAACAAGCCTCACACCTTAACATAAGGTTGATCTCTTGTCCGATTCGATACGTTATGTATTAAAAACCAAAACTATTTCATTTAGAACTTGAAATTAAATGCCTAAAATGTAATGTAAGTATTTCATTTGTAGCATTAATAAAATGATTGACTGGGTGTTAATGCCACATGGAAACGATCGTTATATTTTTAGGAGCCAGACTTTGATAGTCTGGCTCCTACATGATCTGGCCATGACTAAGTAGTCATTAGGACACAGATAAAATAATGTTCCTATCAAGACTTTATAGTCTTAATCCTATTTAATAGCTTAGACCTCACTGAAACGAGGTCGTATACAAGAGAAAGAGAAGGCACTAATAATAACTACGAATAAATATGTAAAGAAGAGTAACTCATATACAGTTTCCGCTTTGATTTCGGGCTCATAAAGTTCACAATTTAGAAAACATGTACTCGTACTATCTTCCAAATTCAATTGGATTGGTTAATTTATTTGGCGCATAAATATGATAGCTTCCGATTGGTCGCGTCAAGGCAATGTTGTTGCGCCGCAAGGTATACTTTAAAACCACGCCCGCCGCGGTAAGGTTTGCGTTCTGCTGATTTTGAGCTTAGGTTTAGGTTTAAAGATATTTATTCTCATAACAAGACAGTACAGTCACTTACATGAGAACATTAATTAAATAATATTAGGTACATCGTCGTCATTATGAGCTTGACTTACAATTCTTTATATATTAATAATTACAAATAAACACACAGCTATGAAAGGTTATATAAGTACTCGTACAATGTATGGGTATTGACATAAAAATATACCAGTGCGCCATTATATCCCTAAAGGGGCAGGCAGAGCAGAGGTATCTAACCACCCAAGTCTCGCGAGAAATGTTTTAATAGGGGCGACTTCAAAACAATGTTTCTTGTATACCCAAGGGGGTATAGCAATGGAGTTATTTTAGGTAATACGTAGGTAATACATTATAACGCATATTCTGTGAACATTTCAACTAGCTTTACCTTTAGATACGGTTTAAAAGATACAGCTATTAAGGTATATAGCAGGCCGTACGGACAGACGATCGGCACTGGCTTAGTAATGGGGCCCCGTTTTAAACGCAAAACCTAATATCCACCATAATACAAGAACACAATATAATAATGTCCACAAAGATTCCTTCGGCCTTCCAATTTCCAGTTGGGTCCACGTCTGCTCACATTTACTTTACGCTACGTTTACGTTACGTCTCCCTCCACTCCACCATGGAATATATAATGGAATATTATATCCTTTTTGAAATATTTCGCTTTCCTTTGACATAATTTCTAGCAATCTATACACAGTTATATTATTTTACCATCTTTTATGAAGAAAAAAACTTGCTTCCGCTCGCCGATTCGTCCGCGAACACATCAGGGCTGACCGTTAATTCTGAGGTCTAGTAAGTATATCGGTTGGCTAATTGTTTCCTAAAAGACCGGTAATTACTCAGTAAAACAAGCGAAAGGTAACATTTGACCTAAACTAAGGTCTTCGGAATATAATGTAAACCAATTTTCATATCATCAATAGCCGTCGTGACGTCCGTTTCGGATACAAATATATGTTTTCAATAAATGTGAAGTAATGTACAGCCACGGCCACACAAGAAGAATTAGAAGAAGCATATACTTGCACACACATAATCGTACGATCACACCTAGGTATATTTATTTTAATAGTAAAAAAATAGCTAAGTAATACTTGGTCAAGTGTAGGTTTACATCGATGGTTCCATAGAATTAGAATGTACCAAAATCTCGTACCTTTTTCATACCGATTTTATTCCTAGGAAGAAGTAAATTTGACCGGTATTGGTCACATTAAGTTTGGTGCTTGTATATATTACCTTAATTACGATAGTGTCAAATGAAATAACCTTATAAAAACATGTTTCTAGCAGGCCCCCGCGTTTGGATTATTTGTTACGCTATCCGTAATACTAACACATTTACTATGTATAAAATTTTCTACCGGCTACCTTTTACGGTTCCAAACAAGATAGGTAGGTAATTATTGTCAATTTTTGTCGGAATTCTGATTATTTCATGTTTACCTATACATGTTTTCTTTGATATCAATCGAAAATGTTCACGTATGTGATCTGTCTCACAGATGGATAGCTTCCTTATACGCGTAGAGTTCAACTGTGCCTACCCTGAAATCTAGAAAATAAAATATCTTCTAGTACTCGTAATATAATATGCACATTTTTCTTTGCAAAATTCTCGTTATTATACAAAATTGATTACTCCAAGTTTAAGACCCAATTTTGATACCTTACATGTCTTTGCGAGACAAACTTGCCCTCGCATATTATATACTAGCTTTCCGGGCGCGGCTCCGCCCGCGCGTATGTCGGTTATCGCGCGAAAACATTAACCTCTTTTTGCGCAGTCGGATAAAAACTATCCTATGTTTTTGGCGTGAAAGCGTAACAGACAGACAGACAGAGTTACTTTCGCATTTATAATATTAGTACTGATTATAAGTACCTAAAAGCACCTGGGCGACGCGCGGCGGCCATTACTTACACCAATATTTCATTTCGAAACTTATGTAAGGCATCGTCAGTTTCTTGTGCTCATCTTATGCAGTGCACACTTTCCTCAAATTGGAGCACCCAAGATCTCTTGAATACTTCAATCCACTTAATTGAAACGTAACATTCGTCCCGCATCATTGGACTGTTTTCAAAGGACGTACTCGTAACATGAAATGTTTGAGCCTTAGGACTGTGGAGCTCTCAATTTTAGGTTCCCTATATTTTGCTGTTTAATTGTGTTACGCCTGATGAAATGTGATTGAAAAACTAATATGTAACTGTGAATTCTACGTATATTTGTTCGACAATCACTTTCGAAGATCTGCAGATTACATTGAAACATAAGAAGATCGTCAGTTGACTGGTTTTGGCGAAACCCGTAGGTAAACCGACAGTAGCTAGTTGGTTACTGAGGATAATATTTATTTCCAAGTACTGCCATCTCACACTGCGATCTTCACCTGCCAAACTGTGGATTATGGCAAACCCCCTTAATGGGGGAGGCTAAGTTCAGCAGTAGATTGATCAGGCTGATACAGGCCTACTTTGCCTTCATTCAAAGTCAAAGTCAAAATCATTTATTCAATTTAGGCGTCTACGCCGCTCTTATAAAGGTCAATTACAAATTTTAATATTGAAATATACTACATTCTACTGCCACGTTAAGCAAACAAAAATTATAGAGCCACTGCGAGAAGAACGGGCAAGAAGCTCGGGGCAGTTCTTTTAAACGTTTTTTAACATACTATATAGTTAAATTATTACAATATTTATTTACATTACGTATATTTATAGTCCAAGCATTTTTGTCGTTTAAGTAATCACAAACTGTGTAGTAAGATTTCTTTATCAAAATATTTTTCACATGCAACTTGAATTTTCTTTCTGTGTGCGTTGTAATATGTTTGGGCAATTTATTATAAAACGGCAAACAATTGCCTAAGAAGGACATTTCAATACTGTATCTTATAATTTCACTAAATTAACTGTTGCTAACTTTGTTGCGGTGCTCTATCTTTATACAATGCTTGTACGACATGACTTAACCAAGGTAGTTAAGGAAAAAATAATTTAATTGCATACCTTGTCTAGTCTATAGTCTTATATTGTTCCTGGTTTTTCACTTACCCGTAAAATTTCCTATTTTCAAAAACTATTTGGAAATATCGTTAAAAGATATTTTTATTTAAATGTCTAAAGATATAAATATGATGACAAAAAACTAAGCAGTACAGAAGCATTGAAATTATGTTCAAGGTCTGTCAATCTCTAAAAGAGTTTCAACATTTGTTATTTAAAATATGAAGACACACCTTTGTATAGCAAGCGTTACGCCAATTTCAGTTAAGCAGTCAAAAATATAGTTACACATATGTTTATATAACACAGTGTGATTTCCATAAAAATAACCTAGCCTACCAAGGACCACGATCGTTCTGAGTAAATATTTGGGGTCAAACAATTTTTTTTGGCACTGATATTGTCCAGTAAAATTTAAATCTTACTGAAATTGGTTCTTTATTTTGTATAAAGACTATTTAAAAAGCCCGTGTGATCATAATGCCACGGGTTATAACTACGCGAAAGAATATTATATTTATTATACCATGAAGGTTAAAAGTTCTAAGTAGAACACTTGTATTGTAACAGAATACCCAGGCTTGTAATGCAATCAAGCGGCCTTGTCTCGGAACTTGATATTACTTTAAAAATAAAATGTGTGAAGAGAACTAAATATGTTAAATTTTATCGCATGGGTCCTGATCCTGAAATTTTAATTATTTACACATTTTGTTTCACATATGGTAGGTTTGTATTCGAAAATAAAACATTTTTTTTACTGGCGTTATTCTTTAGGCCAAATTAATGTTAGATACAAAATGACTAATATTTTGTAAAGGAAACTTCAAACATTTCATCTATTTAGAAATCAAGGTAAGATTATTAGTGGTGAACCATTTCGTGATAATAAATAACACAAATTGTTGAAGTAGTTCGCTATATTTTTTACATTTTTAAAAATGATCTGCAAATAAAAATTATCGGAGAGATCTTTGACCATGAAAGAAAAATCATTAATATACGCTAGAAACAGAAAAGGCCATAAAATGTATCCTTGCGGAACTCTTGTTCGTGCAAATACGCGAAGATGTATTATAGATGTATACGATTGAGACAAGTCGACAGTCATAGAAAAAAATCTAATAAATATTTTCTTTTGTTTCAGTGGGGATTTCAAGCGCGGATGACGAGCAACATGATGCGAGGGAAGGAGACGACGTGACCATGCAGTGCCGCTTCGAGCTGGAGCCTGTGAACGGAGAGGCATTGACCTACTACTGGGTGCGGAGTACCGCCAGTAGCCACGAAAACGTCGCCATCGGCAATTTGCCGCTCGAGACCAACTATCAGTGAGTTATTTTATTCCCGATAGGCTAGCCTTTCAGCGCAATCACACCTTGGTAAATGTGATAACAGGTTTTAGGTCCAGAACGAAGCATGACATCGATTGAACTCTACTATATCGTATTGAAACAAATTTTTAAATAGATAATTTACTAGAGAGTTATATGCCTTGAAACATTTTCATATAATTTTTCTATTGCTCATAACTTGCAACTAAATTATATTTATAGAAATTCGTAACGATACAAGCCTAGATAAGGAAGAGATCAATCGATACCATACCCATTTCTGGACTTAAAACCTCAAATAAGGGAGTACCTAATCACCCTTCGACGTTGTATGGAAACGTGAGCGGCCAGATCACCTTTAAGAACAATTCCCGGTCGAAAGACACCGTTACTTGCATGGCGACTGATTTTCTAATTGATGCCTCTCCAATTAATATCACACGGTAGCTAGTATTTTTTAAATACGCTGCCTCGTGGTTATGAAGCCGCCCGAAAGCATCTGATATCAGCCTAACAACTAGCATCTTAAGACAACAAACGGGACTAAGTGACGACCCTGATGACCTGTACGGAAGTGCACAGTATAGTACCTACATATCTATAGCGGTCACCGATCCAAGTAATGCTTGCAGCTGGGCAATAATAACTGCGCCCGAAAAATAAATCACTTTCAATTTGAGTCTAAACATAAAAAACAGTGCGTATGTGTATCATTATTCAAATGAGTATGAAATGAACGCTAATATGTTGGCGGCATAGTTCGTTACCGGCAAGTATGCGACGTATGTAGATCAAACAGACTACACAAATGTTCATAGCAGCGCGTGCTGTAACATTCTCAGAGGTACGACCAAAGCTCTCAAAGAAAATAAGGTTTCATGCCATTGTTACTTTTCGTAGGCATTGCTTCTAATATATCAAGTATAACAGCTAGGTATCTACATATAGAATATATGACTATACATAGCCATGATTTTGAATAAAATCGTTAGTGTAGCTTAGACAGAGCAGCGGTGTTTTTTCAATAAACATGACTTATTTTACAATCAAATTAACTCGAGCACTTTTGCTACTATTAAATAAATACTTCATAGATAAAATAATTCGTAGTACATTTTATTTTTTATTATTCAACGACTTTGTGTGGAAGTAGGTCAAGTCAAATTAGCACTAAGCTCTATCTCCCTTTGATAAAAGCTAAGGAACTTACTTAATTTTACATAACTATAGCCTAGTTATGTATAGGTAAATACCATGACTCGGTATTGTAGAGCTACGAGTAGTTTATGTCAATTAACCCTGTCAAAAAAACTGCCGCAAGATTATCAAGTATCCTCATCAGATAGTTGCATTATTTCGCGCAAATAGTGTATGTATATTTTGATCTTAAAAAATAAACTTGGATTACGGTCAGTCCTCGCAATTTTCATGATGACATACAAAGTTTATATTTGATCGTAAACTTTCAGATTTCAGACGCAAAGCAGTTAAAGCTGCGATGGCAAATACAAACTGAACAGTTGCCCATTCCAACCAACTACGGCATGTGAGCAACTAAGTTTTAAATTAGTTCAGCCTCAGACACTAACATGTGAAGTGTAGATTACTTGGTCACTCTTTGTACACTTTAAAACCACTTGAATTGGAGAGTTCTTGATTCTATGAACTTCTTTGATTGGAAAACTTTGTATATTTGTTGCAGAGTCATTTACAAACCTCAGGAAGGGCGCTTTGACCTGATGGTAGGCAATGTGTCATATGAAAGGGACAACGGAAGGTTCGAGTGCAGGATTAAGGCCGGGGGCACGGGGCGTAATCTGCACGCGCAAGGGCATACTTTGACCGTGCTCACTCAGCCTCGTGCACCCGTGCTGATACCGGGGGCTCACGCGCTGGCGCATGAAGGAAGAGAGTTGAACCTGTCCTGTTCCAGCTCAGGCGGATCACCGGAACCTCTTATCAAGTAAGTAATTTATGACCTCATTTTGATCTTAATTATTATTACAAATATTAAAAAGCTGAAGGCAAAGAAGTAAGAGCACATCATTAGTATGCAGCTGTTTATTTTAGCTGGATATTATGCAAAGTGATCCATCAATATGGGTCCGAACTATTGTGGTATTTAATCCGAACGAGATTATTTTGCGCTGTTTCGTTTACAATTACTATAACATCTATCTATTTATAGAAATATATATACCTATGCAAATACACTTAATATAAGTATAAAATCAATATAATAATTTCTTACGAGTATATAGTGCTTAAATAGTCCATAAAATAAAAGTAATAAGACTCGCGCCTACCAGTTTCTTAACCTATTTTATTTTAACAATATGAACGAATGGTATGTACTTATTCCGAAACAAAAGAAAACCTGATATACAGGCTCAAAGAAACAGAATTGTGTGAAAAATCAATTTTCGCCGGAAAATCCTTCTCTAGCACCCGATCAGGTTTCTCGATAGTGAACAGTTTTTCCTCGACGCAGAAAGGGCGAGGCCCAAAAATATAAATACATCTTTTTACCCACGAAATATACTTCGTTATTCTGTATTTTGCCAAAATTCGAAAACCAGACCTTGCACTCTGGAGACCAAATTGACTGAAAAAGGCTCCGGTAAAAGCGGTTGACTGAATTTGCCAGCTGGAACTCATGTACCAAGTAGCAAGATTCTTGAAAATATTATATTATAATCCTTCACTTTTCCCGAAACTTTGTTTGCGTAGAGTTTCGTTGTGTTGTGTTGCCTCGGCAACCATATTATGATAATGTAAGCTTGAAAATCGGGATCAATAACTTATTTTATTCCAGGAATTAAGGAATAAATACAGAAATATATCGACGCAATAGAAGTTGAATTATAGGTGATTAAATTAAAATTACTACCTGCTGTGAGGGTAGCTAAAAAAAAATAATGTAGGTATACCACTGTTCTTTACATCTCTCTATGAGAAACAAACAAGAATATAGTTCGTGCTACTTTTTTTGTTTATATTTTTAAACTACATACGGCACGCCGCTATTCTAGCCAGTAATTTTTTTATTACAATATTTTCGTACGATCTCTTTGGTCGCCCAACAAAGAAATTCATTCCTAATTCAAAACCTATTACTGTCTAGAAGTCTACGAAAGTTTCTTGGAGAACTTTTTCCGACATAAGTGCGACATACCTGCTTTGCTTTCACTTATTGAAGAACCAATCACTATATCGAATAGATAGTGCTCAAAAAGTTATTTTTAGGTTATCGTGCCAGGAAACGAGACCCCTGGTACTAATAAGCCTCCGTTGACCTTGCTGGCAGTATCTGTAGAACCTGGTATAGGGAACAAATTGAAATTTTCAAAGAATATTAATGAGTATAGCGACAGCGAATTGCCTAAAAAAAGATAAAAATAAAATGCGTTTCCGCTACAAGAAAATTTGTTTTTATACTTTTTCTGTTCTAACTTCGTTAAAGGTTATAGGTATATTACAAACGTCAAACTAGGTTTACTTATAGTCTAGACTAGATATTAGACTTATAGTCTAATATAGTCTAATATCTAGCGTTTGTCAACAAATAGTAAAAACCAGTCAGTTGCGGGTCGGACTCTCGCGATATCGAGCTATAATAATAACGATTTTATGGATCCCTCGCTGTGCTAGTTCATTTTGTACTAGGCCCGTTATACTTTAATGTATAAATATACATACTTATGTAAGTTTAAAATAAAATACAAAGAAAACACGTACTTATGTTAGAATACAAAAAGGATATTTTTATTAATTTTATGTTTTATGTCGAATTGATCGTCTATAGTGCAGATTTCGACTTCTATTTCTAGTGACAAGGACTTAGTCAAAACAATAGGATCGTGTAGGTTCTGCTGAAGATGAAATAGAAAGATCAGCTGGCCGCTGAAACAACTCTACCGTGGTATTTAATGAATAAGCTTATACAAAAGTCTCATTAAGGACTAATTGTAAACCGTTATCGATACTAACCAAAGCCGCATTGACTATAAAGCAATTAAATAGCTTCAATATAAACATATCAATTCAATATAAACCTCAGACTTGACATTTATATCGGATACTTAAATCACGAAATTATACACCGAATAATTTTGAATCTTTAAATGCATTTATGAGTATAAATTTTAAGTTTCACTCATTCATGTTGTTCAATTAAGCTATATATTTTACCCTTATATACAACAAAATAATGTAACCGTACAGATACAGTCGTAGCACTGTGTGTGGATGAACTGGAATTAGTGCACCATGAAAATTTTAATTAATTCGAAATCATGTGTTCAAAATCGGTAATAATTATTTACGAGGTGAGTTTAATAATAAACTGGCCAAGTGCAATTCGGGTTATGCTCTTTTAAAGTTTCTCATTGCAGTAACAGATAAAATGTTTTTTGGTATCAATCACAGCTTCAATATCCGATGTTTTTGTTGGTAGAAAGAAGATATGGTGCATAATATACCAAAATATTTATTATACGTGTAATATACCAAGTATTTTGTTAAAAAAATCATACCGCGGGCTAGCAAAAAAAATGTGCAATGTTATACACAAAATATCAAAATTTCAGGTTTGTTACTCTTTCCTTTTAAGAGCTAGAGACCGGTGACATACTGACGGACGGACATACTACTGGAGTATGTATGATAGGACTCCATTTAGTCCCTTCGTAACGGAACCCTGAAAAGCTAGAATGCGATACAAACTCTTTAGAAATTCATTAAAAGTAAATAAACCGGGTTTGATCATCGTATTGATAAAATAATTGACTCTTTTGTGTTTTTGTTAATTAAAAGTCATTTGTTTACGGTTTGTATTGACGTGTTCGAGATTGTAAATACGCGCAAGTTTTAAGTATCATTGCTTTATAAAATTAACTACGGCGCAAGTTAATCAAAATTTACGGGATACATTACACCTTTTGTGGTAAATCCTTCACCACATTCTAAAGTTGTACGTTGGAAAGTCGTAGCTTTTGAGCGTTCTTCCGCAGTGTGAAAAACAAAAGATAATGCCCGGGACTCCCTACGGCAGTAGTGAAATGGTTTAAAAAGTAAAAAAAAATGTTTAAGCAGTTCGTCATGTTACGGTACGTGTTCTTGCTGAATAGAACTAAGATTTCGACAAGTAGTGTTTATCGCCTGTGAATGAAAAAGTGTCCCTGTTTTGGGTATCTACTACGACTAAGGACATTTCCCGATGCACTGAAACTGACTGATGCAACAAGATCCTGATAGTTTTTTTGTGGCTCGATTCATAACAATGGATGAAACTTGGTTTTAACCATTAATTTCCAAAAAGAAAATTGGTCTATGATTCTGAAAATACTATGTTATTCCTATAAATTCAAGGTATTTCCGAAAGATGATGCGATTCTCTTTACTGGAAAAGTCAACAGATAAAAAAATGCCAAGTGCCAAACAATATTTTGTAACCGGCGGCGCGGCGGTGTGCCTTTATTAACAAAATACTACGAACTGTATAGGCACAACACTACAACTACTACAATGAAAGCATTTAGACAACCTACAAGTCATTGCAGACTCAAAAACAGTCAATTATATTAATAAATAAAAATAGGCAATTTATATTAATTTCTAGTTTGAAATATTTATGTGTCCAAAGGACTGACGGACAGAGAGCGGAGTTTCATTAATAGTAGTTCATTTGTGTACGGAATACTAATAATTGCGCAACTAAATCCGCAAAAATAGCGAGCTAAACTCACAAAGATTGCCCGTAATACGCACTCCCCGCGGAAGCTTGATATAACCTTACCAAACTCCACTGGGTTTAAAAAGTTTGTTTCACTAGCTAGCTGACTGTGTATATTTTTACCATAAATAAAAATATTTGAATTTCGTATATGAAACGAGAAACCACAACTCTCTCTGGCTCTCTCACCAGGAATCCCACTCCCTAGTATGGCTTTAGTCTATGCTGGAAAGCATTTGATATCAACTGGTCTCAGAAATTATTCGATCACCGTGCAGTGGCATGCGGCTCGAAATGTTACTAACTATATCTATTTGTGTATTAATGGACTCCTCTAAGCCCCCTTGCCATTTACTTTGGTTTGACCTAATTAGAGGATCTACGGCTAATCTAGACAAAACTCCGTAATAGCTGAAATTGCTTGTAACGATTCCCGATTAGGTTGTTAGCCAGAATTGGAAAATATGTCTTGTATTTGGATCATTATCTCTATGTGAATAACGGAGATAATTATCCAGACATATAGTACTTACGTACATACAACGAGTACTTACTTATTAATTAAAGTTGAATCTCTCTTATATCTCCGAGTTATTCACTAAAACGTACCTACTGCCTGTTTGAACTTTGCGCTAATCACGAACAAAATCACCAACTATGAAGTTCTGCAGAGTTGGAAGCACCAGCTTTTACGAACAAACGGTAAAATGGTGCATATTTATGCTTATAAAGGCTGTAGATTTAGTCATGTTTTGCGCTTTATCACTTGCAGAGTACAGCGCTAAAATTGTTGTGCTTTGTTGTAAGTCTTCTTTTGTGATAATTTTTGAAAAATTAACTACAGCTTAATTAATATAAATCCATTAATAGGAGAACGAATGTATACATTTTAGGTACTTAAATATTTCAGAGCTGTATGTAGTTCCTAGGCAAATTGAAAACAATAAACTCATCATATCACTGTTTTGGGCAAATGTAACTACGTTAAAACTTTACCCCACCTGTGTCGCACCGCTAGTGGATGCTTCACAAATTTTGATGAGAAAGATCAACAAAACACGCATAACTAATAACGGGTGTCAATTTATCGACGTAAGTTTTTCATCAGAAACAAAACGAATGAGGGAAAAGCTATACAAATAAAGATTTTTTCATCCCACCATCTCGGAAAGAGTATTTTTAGTCTTCAATATCTGAGTGGAAAAGCCGTTTTTATTCTCTAGAGGATAAAGTAAATTCAATTTAGAACATCGTGTGCACTAAGTTTGTGAATTAAAAAAAACATTAAACCTATTTACTGCTACCTCTATGGTGCCGAATATATCATGCAACTTTTTTTTAATTTGTTAAAAACTCAGACTCGGAACCTTCTTGGTGTTCTTATTCAATTTGCTTTGTACGCGGTTCTTTGTGCGGCATTTTTTCACGTCATTGTTAAACCTTATATTAAAAACAAGAAAATGAAAACAAGTGAAAAAACTAAAATGAGTGATTCTAGCGACGAGGAAGTTTGTTTGACGCCAACAGAATTGACTGAAACTGTTAATAATGCGCAAATGAGCTTTCTCCCTCAACAATCACGCGAGAAGGCATTTAGTCATTTCCTCGCTGAGGTGGAATGAAAAGTTACGTGTTGCACTCCAGTGCAAAGATTTTTCACCTCGTGCTCTTTTGATTCCCTCGCTAACGCTCAGGATTCTAATTTTGAATCAGTCGCTGCGCTCGTGATTCAATTTTACAATCCTTCGCTTGCTCGGTCATCAAAATTGAACACGCGGTTAAAAAGCAACTTTGCACTCTTGTATAACAAATAACTATTAAACGGTTGACCTTTGGCTACAAACTCACCTGATGATGCTAAGTGATGAGATAATTTGATCGAAGATGATAAACGGGCTTACTTGATAAAAGGGAACTGGCTCTTAGGGGGGCAGTTACCGGAACACATCATTGCTTGGTAAAAAAAAAACTCGTGGGTTGTAGCTAGCCATGCAGTCATTTTCAAATTGCCCTTCCATCGTGCCACATTAATCATTTTCATTACACGTTTAATATTTGAATGTCGATTAAATTTGGAACACAGTTGTGTTGTGGGTATTATCGTCCCAAGCGACGTAAAGTCATGTGACTTCTAAAGTCCAAAAAGGGCACGACAGTTCTTAATCTCGAGCGGACAAAGCCGCGAGCAGGTCAGCTACCGCTTGTAATGCCACATATCTTTATGTCACTTCGTTATCTAATGCAAATTAAACACGGCTTAACACGTTTACCGCGGCTTAAGATATTAAATGCTTCAAGATAAACTTCACACTGGTATGGTAGTTCGCTAAATGTGTGTCCACTGTGATGGGCTGTGTACGCTTACCCTCAAGGCTGAATAAAGAAAAAATGCTAAATAAGCAAAGGCTAATAGTTTTTATTATTTTTCGAACCCTCGAATAATTACTATGAAAACATGTATGAGGTTTAAAAAAGCACAGAGCGAGCTTGATATGAAAATATATATGGATTGTGAAACAAGACTTGTATATTTTGAGGGTACTCGGAGTTTGGAAATTGGGAATTTTCTCTCATACATTTTTTATCTTGTAGGCCTATTGTAGTCTTCCTTTTGGGGTGACTAAAAATTTTGGTACGTTTTCTGAAAAAAAAAAATGACAACTGTAACTAACAACTATAGTGATCTATTATTTTGTGTTTTGTAGGCTTTTAGCCTCTTACTTCCACTGCTAGACAAATATTATTCTATGAGAAAAAAAAACTTGGTGCACACTGGAACTCCGCGGACTGCAGTGAACAGTGCCCTGTTTGACTAAGTACCACAACCGATTTCATGAAAACAAAAATCATCATAGTTCATGTAATGTTTCGTTGTATAATAACTTACCAATTATATGTCTAATATACCCACAGTTAAAATGTCTCATATTATACTCCTAGCTTGCAAAAAAATATTTTGTAACATCGGAAAATATTGCATGTGATGCATCCAAATTGCGGTCAACACAATTTCACTTTGACAACTGAATGAAAATCGCCGCTTATGCGCTTGATTGCACTGCCAATAAAAACAATCGAAATAAATAGAAGATGTTATGTATATTTTTTAAATATTAATTTAATGTTATCTTAAAGTATTTGTTTTTATTAACAATCGAAAGGTTAGAAAAAGACATAGGTACAATTCAATTACAGGCATTTCACTCTAATCCGAGTCTAACTGTGCCCTGTGGCATTTTTTTATCCGAGATTTATTTCATTACATTATCATATTTGTGTCAATGTGTAATTTACAAGGTTTTGTACCCTAGGGCCAAATGGAGCCAAATGACCCATATTCGTCAATTTTTATGCGATACTAAACCCTAATAGAGAGAGGCTCAAGTGCAAAACCGTCCAAGTGCCCTCACACTTGGCAAGTGGTTTTATGTAAAGAAAAAACTTAATGTGTTTCCACAGTGACAATATATTATACAAGTATCCACTTAGTGAAACTTGTAGTAAAATAAGTGTAAATGTTTTTTTTATTATAAAACTATAGTCAATGTAGGTATCTAACTTAAATAGGTGAGTAGGTAATCTTTGTTTTCAATAAAAAATTGTTTCTACTTTTTTCAACTATTTATGCATACTTTAACCCCTAGGCATCCGCGTGATCCCTTAGTGATCAGTACCTACTAACTTGTTACTAGGTACCTGTTATAGTAAATAGCATACAGGTATGGTATAATAAAGTAGGCAGTATCCGAATTCCTAACTAAAATGTTATAAAGCTTACTTTTGGTTTATGGCCATTATAAGGCCAGAATAGTACCTCATACACAATTATTTTGCATATGTAGGTAACTTAAATGCATGCTGTATTTGCTTATAATTAGGTGTGTTGTGCAAGTAGTATAACACTACATTGCAAGTGAAAAAAATCTTGAACTCGTGTAACTAGTCTCAGTAGTATTTAAGAGGATTATACAGCACGTACTTCTCCATACAAAAAGAAAAAGCTCTTTTCTACCTCTTAATATTGCCCGATTTCGGTGATTTTTGTACTGACTTTAAAGTTAGGAGCATATTCTGCTTTCTTTAAAACTTTAAAGTTTCTTCTAACTTTAAAGTTATTTAGAAAACTGGAATAAATAAAACGTACAAGCCTAGTCAATGATATGTTCAATACATGAACACAAAAATCACCGAAATCGGGCAATATTAAGAGTTAGAAAAGAGCTTTTTCTTTTTGTATGAAGAAGTACGCGCTATATAATCCTCCTAATATGTATTTTATAATTAAAAATAATACCTATCTTCTTTGAATACTTCTTCTGGGATAACAAGCGCTATATTTATTTTTATTTACTTAAAGTCTTGACTTTGCATGTTTGCGTAAAGTGATCCTTTAAGTTGTATTCTTTAATTAATTAGTTAAGAATAAATAGACAGCTGTGCTTGAGAGCCGGTTACTGTAACTTACCTTCAGGTGAAATAGTGGTCTAAGACTCACCTACGCATTTGACAATTTACCTTAAAGAATGAGTATAACATAGGTTCCCTATGTCTGTGTTATACAAACAACTGTTTTGGATTTTCAGTCCTGTACCTACATTAAACTTACCAGTATGACATATTAGACATTATACTAATAAAATTAAGAGCATGCTGGCGGGTACGCCAGCCAAAGCGTCAACCTATTTATAAACTCTATTTATTATTAAAAAAAAACACGCATGTAAATATAGTGTATTATTTGACTGATCGTTTCCGGTTCAAATACTTTTTTTTGGATTAATAATGACAAAGTTTAGTATATAGCACTAATTTTTAGGAGTTTGAGCGCGTTATTCGTAGCTCCAGATTTATTTAAAAAAATATAGTACACATGTATAAAAAACTTCCCATTATAGAAAGTTCATTATATTCCCCATGTTTGTGGTGCAATAGAAATATTAAAAACATGCTTATATTTCTTGAAAGAGGTGCTTAAAGTTGGGTCTTGCTTTATCCAAAATTACGAGTTTTTGAGCTAGTATAATTTCATAACTGTATAATTTAGTGAAAATCTGATGCACCACAAACATGGATATTAGGATAGTGATTACGTAGGTAAAAAATCATTGAGTTTTATTCGCTATTATTAAGATGAGATTGGAGCTACGTTTGTATGAGGGAGTGTTCGTCTAAAATATACCCTTATGAACCGTACCTAATTCCTTGGCACAGTTATACCACCGAGGCCTTCATGGCACTGAATAGTTTTCCGGTTGGGCTACATCGATATATATATATATAAACTTGTAATTTTGTAATTTAATCCGCAGAGCATACGTTATTGCAAAAATAAAAATATTAAAGTTATACGAGTATTGTTGCGTCATCATTGACTAGTTTAAAGCTAATGACATAATCGGTCTTGTTTGTAATACAACGTAAGTTGAACTATAGGTATCGCTCCATCCCATTACGATGGTTATAAAACGAGAGGGAATATTAGAGTTATGAGTCATTGTCATGTTAGCTCAGTCGGTCAGAGTATACCCCGGCTAAGGGTAGATGACGCGGGTTCGAATCCCGCACACGACAATGATTTTCCTATCGTAAATTTGTAAATTATCTTGGTATTGTTTTAAATGTGAATTTTCATAACAGTTATATTATTATAAGATAAGTACAGTAATATTATGTAGATACGAGTACCAACCTATACATCTATCCTTTGTATATAGGTTTTTGTTTTGTTGATACCAAGTTAATTCCGGACTGATTATTGTGCTTATATTTGGTTCGGCTTAATTAGTTGTTCTCTCTGTTAATCTTGACTTCCATCTGAGCAGGGGATTATTTCGAGGGATTAATTGAATCAATGTGTAAATAATTTATGGTTATAAATAACTATTTTGCTCTTTACTGTGTGGTGAGCTGCTTCCATTGTAACTGAAAGGTTGCGGGTATCGTAAATTGTTTACATTTGTAACGCCCTTCTTGGGGAACTACCTTATAAATCGGTATTATATTAAATCGGGTAGCATGTCCTAATTAAGACCTAAGGAATCTTTGTTCACAAAATTTATCTCATTCAGACACTCACTTATTAACAATACTAGTCTATATTCTGAGTATTATTTCAAGCATAGCACTTCCAGCGAACATCACGTTTACTATTTATAGTAGTTACTAGCTTTCCGGGCGCGGCTCCGCCCGCGCGTATATCGGTTATCGCGCAAAAACATTAACCTCTTTTTGCGCAGTTGGATAAAAACTATCCTATGTTTTTTCCCGGATCTCAAACTATTTCCATACTAAATTTCATTCAAATCGGTCCAGTAGTTTTGGCGTGAAAGCGTAACAGACAGACAGACAGATAGACAGACAGACAGACAGACAGAGTTACTTTCGCATTTATAATATTAGTACTGATTTAACCACTACTCCATTGAGATTCTAAGGGCCTGTTTCAGAATGTTCGTGTAAGTTTCGGTTATAACTACCCAGAACATATTTATTAAACAAAACACTATCTTTGCGTTTCACAGTGATTGGTTTAGCCTATCCATCGGTTAAAGCTTGAAACGCGCTGCATGTCAACTGTCATTTTTATCATTCAGTTATTTTATGTGTTGCATAACAACCCGAAACTTTATTAGGACATTCTGAAACGGACCCTTTATAATTTAAACTTTTTTTTTTTTTATGACTGTACCAACCTCAAACCAGTGGCCGAATTGGGAATATTACATTACATTTTGATTTCTTGACTATATGCATGACAGTCGGCCGAAACGACTCTCCGAGATAGCTAAATCATATCTCCACCTAATTATGATCTATAGAGATATTTATCTCTGGATTAAAATATAAATGCACCTCATTTGGAACGATATGATATCTACATGCATATTGTACGAAATAAATGATAATTTCGGTTTAACGTGTAATTCAACCGTGAATATTGAGTATTGTAAATCTGTACATTAACAAAAAGAAATTGAACAAGCACAATTAATATTTATAGGTCCTTGGGGATGGTGTACTCCGGTCGGATATACCAAGGTGACCCCACACTATCCTTACTATATAATATATTTTTATTTTTCATATTATAAACGCAAAAGATTGTAAGTATGGATGTATGTTACTCTTTCACGCAAAAACGAATGAATGGATTTTAATGAAACTTTACAATAATATAGCTTGAATATCAGAATAACACATGTGCAATAATTAATAAAGATATTGTGTGAATTGTCCAAAATATAACGATATGTGTCTGTAAGTAGGAAAAAAATGTGGCATATGCGACCTATTCTGTCGTGCGCTGCTAAACCTTTAGTATCATGTACATAATGTATAACGGAAATGTATATCTTAAATTGTCCTACAAAAAAGCGCCATTATCGGCAAAATAGTGAGCCATAAATGCTATAAAAATTGATAATTTAATTCTATTGCATATATGGAAGTAACAAATTGATCCTACATAATATTATATAATTCTATATATAATATTACTAGCTTTCCGGGCGCGTCTCCGCCCGCGCGTATGTCGGTTATCGCGCAAAAAACATTAACCTCTTTTTGCGCAGTTGGGTAAAAACTATTCTATGTTTTTTCCCGGGTCTCAAACTATTTCCATACCAAATTTCATTCAAATCGGTCCAGTAGTTTTGGCGTGAACGCGTAACAGACAGAGTTACTTTCCCATATTAGTACTGATAAAGTTTGTGTGTTTATTACTTTTTCACGCTCAAACGGCTCAATTTTGATGAAATTTGGACCATTCCTGTTCCGGTGGATGATGATGATAAAAAGTATCATATGTCCTAATCCAGCGCCTCATCTACCTCCATAGGTAGCACCACGCGGGTGTAACCGCTGGGCGCAGCTATTAATTTTATAAAATTACATTCATTTTGATCTAGTTACTCGCTAAGCAAGATGCCATTGAAAGCATTATACCTAAACAATAGCTTGACTAAAATTCCGGTCTGATACCAACATTATTTTCAATTCCCCTGCGATCCCACTCATATTTATATACCCATTATTAAAATAATGGTCGATATTCGTTAGCAGAAAAGCTTGTGAACCACTGCACTGCTTAATGCTTGTCTCTCCGTAAGTATATTCTACTTGAGGGGCTTAAATATACTAACTTGAAGTAGTTGCAAGCATTTGCGAAATTCCTTACCATCTTCTGGTAAAACTTTTAAAACCGTGGCAGGATTCAAACGTGTGGACCCCCACGCAGCAGTCTACAGCCATGGCCTCTGGGTCATCATTACTTCAAAAGTATTTAATAGTTCACGGAAAAGTAGAATAGTACAATTATACATGTATATCTCATGTGTGACCAATAAAATATCGCGATCTACCTACCCTTTCCATGTAGCGTCGGCGTATAATTGGCATTTAATAAAGGTTGCATTTCCCTTATATATGGGACAAGTGAACGGAAGTGTTGGAAGGGGAATACCTAGGCGAACGTTCCGAAATCAGATTGAAGACGTTCTGAAACAAGGCCAGGGCAGGAGTACCCTAAACCGACGCTCATGTATGAAAGGATTGATGAGTTTAGATTTAGCGAAGAGATATGTAAGGATCGTAGCAAGTGGAAATCTGTGGTCTCTGCCTACCCCAATGGGAAAGAGGCGTGATTTTTATGTATGTATGTATGTTCCCTTTGCATATACAATTAGCATACGGCCTGTCAACAAGATTAAATACAACTAATTTGTTATGTAGAGGATTTGGAGATCATTTGTATATTTTACTGCCCTGTCACTACTGGGCATTATTTGGGAACATCAATTTCCGAGTTTATCCCACGATTAGTCATTCTGTTTGACATAGTGATGGTACCGATAACGCGGTACAGCATAAACCTAATTTAAATATTATTTTGCAGTATTTATTTGGTAAACTATATGCAGTGAAGAGCTATAGGAATTTGTATTGATAATTTAAATATATATATATACCTGGCTGATACGTACCAAGGTATGTAATACAAAAGGTATTATTACCTCCCTACTATGTTTTTAAATTTCTGACGGGTCTATCCACGCACGAATTAACATCAAAATAATTTTTTGACTAACCTCGACGTTTCGATCAAGTTGCATTGACCCTGGTCACGAGTAGACGGAAGAAAACGGGTGTCATCGTCTTGAGGAGCGGCGGGAGCGATTTAAATCTACCCCCGTTAGGTTTTCGATAGTGTCTTTATCACTGTCACCTCGACACACTACACTAACAGTATCAGAACTTTTAAAGAAAACTACCTCCCTACTATCTATATATACCTAGTTCTACACTTGCTCAATGCAGTAAGATTTTTAATATAAACTTTAAAATTCCTTTTCACCTTAATTATGAAGCAATGATAGCCGAGTGGTAATTGCTATGGACTGCTGTGCTGCAGATCCATAGTTCGATCCCCACTGTCCACTGGTTTAAGCTTCACTGCATGGTGGAAGCGCCTTCATCGCATGGTGGAAGCGCATTGTGTAATATCTAGCTAGTTACAGTTCTCGAGAGCCAGTAAATAACAGGCACATTAGATGACAGTGCTAGCTGAAGTACAGTTCGTCATTTATGACGTAATGCATCTGTTATGGGCAGAAGTTACCGCTTTACTCAGGAGGGCGTCGTTCGTGATCCACCACAATCCCATAAAAAATATAGTGAGGAGAAAAAACCCGCAAAGCAATATATACATTGGCTTATATTAGAATTTGAACGTACGAAGTATGAGTAGGATGCTGCTGCTTAATATAATATTATTAATAGAATTACCCTTAATTCTTTCCCTTAATTTTATTAATCAGAAGGATACGTACCACTCAGCCTAACCTAAACTTATAATAATACATAAAATCAAATTGAAAAAGAATTGGATCCTCGATAAAAAATCCTGGAAAAAATCATACGCTTCTTTGTACCTGTCCGTGAATTCTATTGTAGTTATTTTCATAGTTCTCCAAACATTCGGGGAGAATACGCCATATAAAAGTTTTGATCCCTAGTTTGATCTCTACGCCAGGTACGAGAATGAAATAGGCCTTCGTAAATAATGCGAATGACCCTTTCATTGATATACAAAACCGTTTGGTATGAAAAATGAAGGCAATTTGGCAACGTGGTTTAGATGCGTAGTTTGTGCGCTCACGAAAAGCCGCGAAAAAAGCAAATTACACATAAAAATTTCTTCCTTTCATAAACTGCTCGACAAACCCTCGTTACGGCGTTTGGCAAACCGTAGTCGGGTCTGGAAACAGCCCATAAAGTGATCACTGATCAGCGAGAAAGAGACCCAAATATTTGTATCCCTTCTCAGGTCACGAAGACGTGCCTTCGTCAACGAACTTGTCACTTTATCGTGAAATCTAATTATTATTGACGAATGTTCACTTAATGTAACCCTTCCACACCTACACCTTTACCTAAAGGACCTTTTCCTGTCCCTAAAGTTGTGGCTTGTTAGGGACTCCGTTTTCATCGTTATACACGTTAAAAACCGCAATTACACTCCACGGGTCCTCAAATAAAGCAGAAGTTTATTTCGTCATTTTGTACTGCAGAAATAATGTTTAAAACAATGTGGATTGTATTTATTTTCATTACTGCTTTGCCATGCAGTTTGCGGCTTCTGAAGACTGTTTTACTGTCGCCATTTATATGTACCTACGTAAAAAGCGTCTCTTAGAGAAAATAGCTTGGCAGCACTTCACCAATAATTCTAGTAGGAGCCTCCGTCACTATTAACGAATTCGTAGGTATTAGTTGCGCATTTAGCACACTTAAGGACTCGTAAATGCTTTTTTTTATTGATGGTTAGCCTTTTTGTTGTTGCAGATAGATTGTTGATAGACCACTAGGTATCTCCTGATGGTAAGTTATGATGTAGTCGAAGGTTGTATGGATCAGGCTTACCTAGAATTACTACTGTCAAGTGCAGCACCGCTATGTGCTTGGAGACAGATTTTCAACTCGAGGGTGGTAGCTAGCCAGCCACCATAAACTGTTGCAAATTGAACTTGTTATAGTGGATTAATGTAAGCGTAACTAATTAGCCGACTTTAGCGATTATATACTCATAATCAGATTACTGAGGTTGGCGTCAGACCACAACGGCCACAGGACCGAAGTCAAAACAGTGTGCAAGTAACACGTTTTATATGTGATGATTACGATATGTATCTGATGACTGATGATGATTATTCAGTATGATATTTGAATAGGACGTCGTATTAACAACTTAAAGAGTACCTAGCCAAATTAAAATGACTATATTTTTAGTAGAACATATTTGTTACATCTTATTTCGTAAACTATAGAGTTGACATCGATAAAATTTGCAAAAGAGATAGTAGAAAGACATAAAATAGTTTTTATCACGGGCTAACTGCGCACATTTCCGGGGAATTGCTATATAACCAAACCCAATACCGTCCAAATCCCGGGCAGCCTTTAGTAGACTCACTCGTAGGTAAGTATTCAATTTCAATGAACCAGACAAAATAAAACCAGTGGCACCTAAAATGAATGGTTTGGTATTTACATCGTTGACTATTACGCAATGATAATGCATAAAAGTTCAGCTAGAGTATTTTTTTAATTATAAATTATAGCTAATAATAATAGCTGAACTTCTTAATATGTATATTTATACTGTATCAGCCGTATTGTCCACTGCTGGACATAGCCTCCCCCACTAAGAAGGATTGCCTTAATCTCCACGCTTGGCAGGCCATCTTGGGGATCGCAGTTTAAGATAGCAGTTCCTCAGAAGGCCCTGCTGCCCACCTTCCGGTATTTTACCTTTAGTCGCCTCTTACGACACGGTACGACATGGTAGCAATGTGGGGGGTGACATTCTCATATGTATAGTTTATTAATATGTTTAATAAGATAGCTGAAAATATTTGCTGTAATTTAAAGTAAATGAGTTTTTAGGGCAGAAAAATCGAATTGATATGTCGAAGGTATTCTAGGTGGTAGGCCTCCTGGACAATAGTATGTCTTGGTGGGTTTCACCTGGTCCCATTAGTTCCATTACCTATATTAGTAATATTCTACTTGAGGGGCTACTTATACTACTTATACTAACTTAAAGCAGTTAGATACAAGTCTATTTTATGTTATTGTGAAGTAACAACCCCGAGGCCCACCTGATGTTAAGCGGACTAAACTTTGCCTATGACAGATGCATTTCGTCACAGGTGACGAATTGCAACGCAGCCAATCACACTGAGACATACAGTTGTTACATATGCCTGTAATTTTACTGGCTCTCAATGACTGCTGCCGGAACACGCTGTGAGGTGCTTGGCGACAGATTTGCCCTTCCACGATGCGGTGAACCTCAAGCCGGCGGTGGGGATCGAACTTGGAACTGCGACACGGCAGTCCATAGCTATTACCAATCAGTCATAATTGCTTCATTCATTACATTGCTGAGAACAGCCTCCCCTATTAAGAGGGTATTTGCCATAAGCCATAATCCCCAGGCTTGGCAGGTGGCTTGGGGATCGCAGTGTAAGTTGGCAGTTCTTTAGAAGGCGTTGCTGCCCACCTTCCAGTATTTTTCCCTTAGTCGCCTCTTACGACACCCACGGGATGATATGGGGAGGTGCAATTCTAACCTGGCACCCCACGGGGGATTTGTAAGTAATCACTTGATATTATAACAAAAATCTGTAGGCATTTCGTTATACATAGGTACCAAGCGGCGCTCGACCGCCCAAGTAAAGTAAATAGAACTTAAGGCCCGGAATTACATTTTAAAACGTCTTTAGCTTATGATATTCCCTTTTATCAACAGCCTAGTAGGCAAGTAAGTTGGTAAGAAGCTTGGAAAATTACATTATAAAAGTAGCGTTTTAGGAAACGTATACAGTCTTGTCGAAGAAAAAAGAGAACGAAGAACTGTAAGAAGTCTTTGGACTTCTTATCGTTTAATTACAGAAACCAAGAAGTATTTGCCTATAACGAGGATAATTCGACTTTGATGATTATAACGATATCCACGTCCAATATCTATATGTATACTAGCGGCCCGCACCGGCTTTGCACGGGTAATGCGACTATAAATTGAGATGTTAGCTATCCTATCTTTCAATTTGGATCAAATTGAACACTGTGTGCAAATCAAATTTAAAATCGGTTCAGTAGTTTAGGATTCCATCGCGGACAAACAACGTGACACGTAATTATATATATATATATATATATATGTATATACGGATTATATAAGTTAAATAAATATTTGTATAATTAAATTTGTACATTATTACATATACATTATACATATAACATTCATAACCGTGGAAAATCCAAATCCTACGTGATGTAGTTTCGAGCATAGAATAATTCTCGAACAAAAGATAGAGAAAGGACAGCTCGAAATAAAAAGGAAATTCGCGCCAAATTTAGTTTTGATTGCGTCTAAATACAGTTCATCATAATTATCTTCACGTTTTCACGATGTTATTTGCTATTCTTGTTGATAAATTGTACGTACGGACTTAAATAATTGACAAAGCAATTAAGGAACATTGTTACTACATTACATGAGCGCTGGTAGGCACACTGCTTTATATATTTTATTTATAATTAACCGACTTCAAAAAAGGAGGTTCTTAATTCGTCTGTATTTTTTTTTATGTTTTATTCCTCTGAACTTTTGACTGGGTGAATCGATTTTGATAATTATTTTTTTATTTGAAAGCTAATGCTTGTCGTTTGGTCCCATTTAAATTTCATCAAAATCGGTCAAGCCGTTTTTGAGTTACACTCCAATAACTGAAAAATATTTTCCCGTCTTGATGATATAGTCGTTGAGAGTGAATGACAGTCGATCCCGGAAGTAGCAAGGGTCACTAAAAAGGGTGAAAAAATATTTTTTACCTAAAAATGGAACCGACTTCAGCATTCAAAAGTGTGAAATAACTTTCGAAGTCGGTACCATTCGCACAATATTGTGATAATAGATAGGTACTTTTGTACTATCATGGTATTTGAGCGCTGGGCTGGTAGGTAGACTGCTTTACTCGTATATCTTTTATTAATAATTAAGCAACACATTTTTGTGTTATTAATTGACCTGACTACAAAACGAATCGCTTTTTATGATTTCTATACAAATCAATTTATGAAAATAGCTTCGTGTACAATTTCAGCAAAAAAGTCGCACATCAAGCAGATACGTCTCGCATGTAACGCGTCTCGTATTGTTGAGATGAAATCGCCTGTATTATTTGAGTAGCCTATCACCGAGCTACATTCGGGATTTCAATTTTCTCGCAAAAATTCCTCATTGTTCCCGACGTGAATATACATAACTACTCATGTTCACATTGTTTCAGCCCGGAATTTCAAATATGTTGGAAAATGGTGTTCAGCCTTCCTTCAAGCAGGATAATAATACTATTCCGCAAATATAACTATTATGTACATATAGTTAAAACCTTACATTATGGTAGTATTGGTAGTTATATAATTATATCATTGCATTTTTCGTCCAAAAAAATGTTTACCAAAAAATGGAACCGACTTCAACGCCCAAAAGTGTGAAATAACTTGTTGAAGTCGGTACCAAGACAGTTTAAAAAATATCTATTATCACAATATTGTGCGCATGGTAACGACATCGACAAGTTATTTCACACTTTTGGGTGTAGAAGTCGGTTCCATTTTTTGGTAAAAAAAAACAGTTTTTTAGTGACGCTTGCTACTTACGGGATCGATTGTCATGCATTGTCAACGACTATTATCATCAAGAAAGGTGAATATTTTTCAGTTATTCGAGTCTACCTCAAAAACGGCTTGACCGATTTTGACAAAATTTAAATTGGCTAATGGGCTTTCTAAAAAAAAATACAGACGAATTGAGAACCACCTCCTTTTTTGTAAGTCGGTGAAAAATATCGTGTTCGTGCATAAGATTTAATTTAAAATATATAGAAATAATCACAGAAACGTCTAAGTACTCGTAGGTACGTATCACAAAATGCCAAACTAATTTTCCACCTCGCACCACTGCGATTCCACGAAGTATTTATATAGAATTTGTCAGTTTGTCGAGTTTGCAGAATGTTTTAAACACGTTGATATCAAGTTGTTTATTGTGAAAGTTTTCGAATACGATGATATCTGCCTGTCCCAACTTTTGAAATCTGAATGTCCCTGATGAATAAACCCAGCCAACTTCCATCCAAGTTTCATATCCGTGCCCAAATTGGAAAAAAGAAAACCAAATGTCCTTTCAAGCCATTGTCTACCTGACTTTGGATGTAATGAGAAACTTATATTTCAGGGTAAACAAGTTCGTATAAGGTTTTATATAATAGTAATAATAATTTCACAAAAAAAAGTGAATAATATTACAAACCAAATGATTACTGATGGGTACTAAATAATCTTAAATGATATTTATTTGTTATAAAGATGAGTATACACAATATTGGTTAGACTTTTGTTATTAATGTGCACTAACTCTAATACTAGGATTCCCTGTGTCAATAGGGCTAGATCTCCCATTAAACAATCTATGAGATTAAGTAAAAACTAATGTGATGTTAAGTGCTCCGACATTCACTGAACATAGCAGACGATCGTGTGAAGTATACCAAAAAGTTAAAGTTACTATTTTTTTATATTAATAAAGACTACAATATTTTTAGGTAACTGTGTACTGATTGTAGAGTGTGTGTGATAATTTGTGAAGTATATATAGATTGTAGGGTGCCGGGCTTGAATGTCATCTCCCCGGGGGTTTCGTAAGAAGCGACTAAGGGTAAAACACCAGAAGATTGGCAGCAGCGCTTTCTGAAGAACTTCATCACACTGCGATTACCAAGACGCCTTCCAAGTGTGGGCCATAATGGGGTATAAACCTCCCCATAATGGGAGAGGCTGTGTTCAGCAGTGGATAATCCGGCTGATACAGTATTGTATTAAGATCAGGAATAGTCATTGGAAAAACTATTGAACAGTTAATACACCTCGAATTACGCATTTTACACCATATTCTGCGGCTGGAATCATTTGTTGTTACAATTTGGTAAAATAAAACTTGATTGATAATATTACACGTAACTGCGTACCTACAATCAAGAACTGTCATTGGACACACTCGAAGCTAATAATTTTAATGCCATTACAGCCACTGAGCTTCAATAATTTGTTTACTAACAAACTAATGGAGCAATATGATGACAAATTTCCTTTATGGAAATGGAAGTGACTGATCTATAATTTTACATTGTACCTAATGACTATAGACCACTGTAATTGTGTCCGCAATAAAGTAACACTTGTTAAAGGTCTACTTTTCCAATCATTGAAATTCATAAGATAATTGCTTATTCGTAGAATAAAGTTATATTTAATCATATACGTACCTAAATGACAAGTACCTAACAATGGGATAACAACAGTATATAAGGAGTTTGTATGTGGACGTGTTTGGGTAGTGAAATCCTGGTCCCTAGGGTCCTGGCCTGGGTATGGGTTCTGCAAATCCGGCAATACGCTCCGTTAATTTTTTTTCCTCCTTTCACAAACATTCCTAATTTGCTCGCAGACAGTCAATGCGTGAAGCCTCATTCATCCTCGGTTGCTTTTGAGCCAACTTGTTTTTCCTCGTTCATCTATTAACGAAAAAGGAGGGTGCTAAAACTCGTGCCAACCTTTGTTTGACCTAGTAGGGCACAGACAGGATACGCGGCGACAATGTCTTTGATGTGAACTTAGAAAATATTTTCTCAGGATCGACGTTTATTTATTCATTGGAAAATTGCTATTACATCAACATTATTGGATTTGTTTTGGGTATGTTGTGAGGTGAGAGACGTGTGAGACAATGTTTTAGTGCCTACACCTCATGATTCATAAACATAATTTTAATCAGGCGATGGACCAATGAAGTCTTAATAACCATTAATTTAGTTATAATTAACATTATCCTATCTTTATAATATGGGCATAGACTAAAAATATTTAGTATAAGTTTTTTATATCTGGTTTAACCCTTCCTGTATCTTTATTACTTATTTTTAGGTTTCTATGGACTAGAAAACGAGACTATAATTAAGCTGCACGTCCGCCCATCCGATTAAAAAGGTTTTTGATCCGTATAGGGTATCAAAATTTCAATTATAACAGAAAGTGTATTATGGCGTTGTGCTCAAGAAATAATAAAAACAAAAGTAAAAAAGTGTCAACACATCGATGTCACTATACAAAAAACTGTTATTTTCTGGCTAAACATTTGTAATACTTATTTATATACATTTGTCAAATATGGTGGTCATAGTATAAAGTCTAAAGTATAATAAAATATAAAAATAAAACACGCAACACAAACATTTTGTTCGATTCGACACAGCTGTTGTACAGTTTTTAGTTCTAGGCTCCTAGTTATTTATGTACCTACTTTCTATATCTTTTACGTATGTAATTACTTAAATTGTATCATTATCTTCAACAGGTGGTTCCGCGACGGCTCCAACTACCCCCTGGACGTAAAGATGACTCACGCCGAAACTCGTACCCAGCCCACCATCGCCACATTGACGGTGATGCCGACGAGAGAAGACGACGGTGCCACCTACAGATGCACAGTGTGGAACCGCGCTATGCCCGAGAGAGGGCAGATGGAGGCTACAGTGGAACTCAATGTCAGCTGTGAGTATAACTTCCCCGTTCACCTATTTTATGTTCTAGATCTGGATTACCTATACAGGCAATTTTTCGCCCATAACCTCTCTGTAGTCGTCTCCTCATGACTGAGTACCGTGGTCCTCTTTAGATTGTCTGTACTTAGAGTGGATTATCTGTTTCAATTCATCGCATCTCGCACGATGTTATGGAACTTGACGACTGATGAGTCCTTAATCTGATCCGTCCATCTGGTTGGATCGACCTCGTGAGCGTTTTCCGTCCGTGTTCCCAAGTCCCAACCACAATAAGTTTCTCAAGGTTCCCATCGCGCTGTCGTTTTCGATTCCTATAACCAGTAAGTACGTTAATTCATAAACTTATGGCGTAAACCACCTAGATGCTATGCAAGGTTCTGCATTAAGTTCACCACCCGAGATATTAGGTCCATCGTAGGCTGTGAACATTGCAACGCAATCCATCGTTTGTATGTTCAGGACATAGAAACGATTTTCCTAGTAGAACATCAGCTATGTAATGCTATGTACTGATGTTCAAAAGAAAAGGCAATACTTCATCTAACGGATTCCTATAAAGATAGGAAAATATTAAAATAACAAGACACATAGTTTCGCTGGATTCCAGGGACGTTTATGGAATAGTTTTTATTGTAAATAAACATAAATTAAAAGGTTTACTGTCTATAGTTGTCAATAGTTAGTATTTTTTCATATCGGTGGTAAAATAGTGTTACTCGGTCGGCCACGCATTGGCAAAACGCCCCTGGTGTTGCAAATGTCCATAGGTGGCGGTAACTGCTTACTATCAGGTGGGCCGTCTGCTTGTTTGCCACTCTATTACATAAAAAACCCCGCTTTTATTATGAAGTAAAACCTGATTGAACACGGAAACAGACCCGAACATTTTTACCATGCCCTCTCAACTTCTTTCTCAGCAAAAACTATATCAAGAGCAATTTCCGAAATTGGTGAAGTGTAGTTACAGTCGAACCCCGATTAACTGAGACTTAATCCGAGTCCAATTTATACGAAGCTCGTCAAGCCCTAAAACTGGCCTTCCTGGGAACGAATCTAGAAATAATTAAGGACTTAAGAACCTTCGCGTTGTTTCAACTCGTAACTGCAAATAGTTCTACGAGCTCGTTCAATAATTAAAACCCTGTTATCCGAGTTTTTCGATTAAGTAACTGCGGTTAGCTCGCTGACTTTAATAAGATGCTATAAATTGAGATTCAACAAAGAAAAGGCCGTTTTCGAAGTTGTTTAGAATCCCGTTACATGTTATCTAAGTAATTTTCTAAGACTTACGATGATACTAAAACTGGAGCAACAAGATTGCTTCGAGAAACACACCTCGTATTTGATGACTTCTCGGTTGCATTTCGACAGGTCGTATCCTTTACAGCGCCATGTGACTGCAGCTTGCTCTTTCCTCTCATTTATTTTCGAATGTCATTAGAAAGATAACTTGTTGTCTTGTAGATGCTTTTCTCAGTACATATACGAGTATATAGGCTATACACGTAATAAAACCATACTCCTCTGGATAGTCGTTAGAATAAGTATTTTTAAGAAGCAAACTTTACCGATATTTATCTATTTTCTAATGTTGTTGTAATTACTTTCTAACTGTGGAACTTGTAAATGGTTCTTCTTTGTTTATATTAATATTACTTTGTAATGAAAGCTGTAAGCCCCCCGAATACAAGTAAAATAAAATAAATAAAACATTTTATAAGAGCTACAAATGCAAAACTACGTGTGCAGGCAATAAGTAATACCAAAGATCATTTATACATTTTCTTTGGTGATACTGAATATAGACAATTAGCATAATACTCATAAGCTAATTGTCAAAAGGATCTCGCTCACCTCGAACACTCCCGATAATTAGATTGTAACAAAGTTGTTCTCTATATACCTTTATAGTACGTATTGAAAATTGATTAAAATGCTTACCTATACCCTACAATGCAATTATTTATTTACTTTCATTCTAGAACATTACCATTCTAGAACACACAAAAATGAAACTGCCGAATCACTACGCGATTTCTTTTTCACAAACAACAGGACTTTAACAAATATAAGTCATAGACAAAATTCGAATGATTTAAGGTACCTCTAAGTTTTCCAGTTTTGAAAGCTTATAGAGTATGGATCTCACCTTCACATTAACTCGTTTAACCAGATTTAGTTGGCTGTTAAGATTTGCAGCAGAACAAAGGCACTGGCTTTGTCTCGGGACATTTAAGATATCTACAGTATGTTATCAAGGCAATTTTCGCCGACTTGGCCAAAACTGGGGCAACGTGTTTGGCTCGAGAAGTCGGCCCCAATCAGTGGACGTATCTCGATGAGCTTTGTTCTTTGTCTCTAGGTGCTACTACTGTTTCCAGGTTATACTAAAATGTTATGTTACTATAAGCTTTGGAATTTTTATTCTGATCCTGATTTTCTTTAGAAAGCTGATAGCTGAAAGATTTGCGTGTATTTTGAGATGGGTAAAAGTTGAACGGAGACTTTGCTCTTTTATTCTGAATACATGCATACTGAATATCTAAAACATATCAAATTTATATATATAATACAACTAAAACATTACGAGGGCCCATCTGATGTTAAGTGATAATCTCTGCTTATACAGGTGTATTTCGTCACAAGTACGAACAGCACTGCGCTCGTCACCCTGAGACGTATAGTTAGGTCTGATTGTGGTAATTTTACTGGTTCTCAAGGACTGTTGCCGGAATACAGTATTTAGCACCTAATAAGGTGCTTGACGATAGATTTCCTATTTGAGGGTGGTAGGTATCCAGGCGAGCAATCGCAAAATGACCTTCCGTTATGCGGTGAAGCCCAACGGGTTATGATTAGGGGTTACATTCTAGCCCGGATCCCCACAGGTTACAGAGAATATATTGTTCATGAAACCCTAATAACTGACCGCGCCGGGGATTGAAACTAGGAACTCAAGATTGCAAATCGTTGCTTTCGCCACTCCTCACCAACATAACCCATTCCACTTATAAGCTAAGTACCGACCCGTCACATATGGACGGACAGATAGACCGTGGAGGTTCCAATTTTCCATTTTAGCACGGAACCAAAAAAATATATCATTTCCTCACTCCAAAGTGAATATGTACCGCGGAGTTGAGACTAGAATGGACTAAAATTGAATACCTCGAAATACCAACCGTCGTAAATCCATCAGCTATCTACTCAACTCACTCACTAGAGAAATACTTACATAATAATATATTTCGTAGAAGAACTAAATTTATAGTAAAAAATATTCAAGGCAACAACAAAATAATGTTGTAATTTTGGTTCTATAATTCTGAAAATAAATTGGTATTTCATTCCTAAAAATAACTTAAAAGTAAATAAAAATCGATGCATGCGATATAAGTTACCGTTATACAAAAACTCTGCGTTTGGTTCACATTTTTGTGCTGAATTCGCATAACAGGATTTCAATTTGAAAGTATCATTTTTATCGTGAATGCAGTCGAATGAATACTATTTTATTTATACAGTCAAAAAAGGTCAGATTATAATTACGATATCGTATTTTAATGGCCGATATAAGTGATACAATACCATACCACAGACCATACCGAATACTGACGTAGCTGCCGACGCCTATTATGTAGTGAAACCAAAAATAATATATGATATTGCCAGGTTCAATTAACCTCATTGTGGTTATTATGCCTTTATTGATTAATTGTAGTACTTTAGATAGACTAACAATTCTGCTTTTTGGCAAGGTTGACCCCACCACCGTACAGTGGCGCCGTTGAACCGCCGCCGCCGCCGGCCTATATGGAATCCTATAGATTATTTGTTGGTATTAGTTGTTTGGTAACGTACCTATATAGGTAGACCGGCAGAACTTAGTGCAAGCATTCGACAAAGATGTTCTTAGAATGTGACATGTTTGGCGGAGGTTGATGACCGAATAATAATGAAATTGTTTACATAAAACGACGTGGGAAAATTAGACAAATATAAAAACTGTTATTTTTATGGCCTGATGCGTGTCAAGCAACGTATATACTAGCCATGAAAAAAAAAATGATAACATGATTTCACACCATTTTCAGGAAAACCATTTTCCTTCATCATAATCAACAGCCATAACTTCCACCGTGGAACATGGCAATTGCCTCTCTCATTATGGAGTTTTGCAATAATCCCCACGCTTGGTCAGGCGTCTTGGGGATAGCAATGTAAGATGGCAGTTCTTCAGATGGCGCTGCTGCCCGCTATCTGGTATTTTTTCCTTCGTCCCCTTTAACGACTCCTAGAGGACGAAATAAGAGATCCAGTTCTAGCCCGACACTCTACGGGGATTCCTATATTATGTTTTTGACTGGCCCTTAAGCAAACAAGCCTTAGCATTTTGATAGTTTAGGATTCGGCTGAGATAGGCTACCAAAGGGGTGAAGAAATAATATAAACCAAATAATTTCAGAGGGAACGAATAGAAAACAGTTGTGTGAGGAAAAGTAAAATAGTGGAATGAGAATATGAGACGTTTATTATTTATTATGGATACGGAACAACCCCAAACACAAATATATACTCGTAGATACATATACACGCAGAAACGAGTCTTGCGTACACTTACTCGTACATACACAAGCCACATGTGTGCGTAAGTAAGTGTACCTACTCGTATGTGAAACAGAGTTTGGATTTCTTCAAAGAAACTTATCATCTCTCATATTCATGCTTACATAATTTACTTAGTTGAATGTTCAAGTTTTGCTCGTTTCAAAGTTTGTACCGTTGAAAGAAGGAAGCGAAGTGCTCACATAAATGTATACTTTATAAATATCGGAACGTCGTAAAAAGCTTATCGCTCCGCTAGAGATAACATTAGGTGTAAGTGCGATGACTTCCGAGAATCGAAGCTTGTGTCAAATAATAATACTGTTCCAAAGATTCCCTTTTACGTTTATGGCGGCGAAGACAGAGAGCGTTAAAGACTGGAGTTATTTTGTTTACTGTGGCTCTACCTTAATTCGTAGAGCTCATTTTACGACCTAGTGGCAGTTAAATTTTTCGTACAGCTTCGAGAATTCATGACCCAAGTATAGACTGCACATTACAGAATCAAATTGAACATTCAATTCGAACCTTCTGAACTCTGAATAAGACGTGAAACCTATTGCTCCGCGATCCTGAAACACGTACCTACTCGTATCTAGCTTACGAGTGCAAAGAGCCTCTCGCAAGCTCTACAAGTTATCATTTTGACTCTTTACTCTTTCCTTACCTATCTATATTTTATTTACTAAAATTGCAGTATTACTGCAATTGCAGTTAAAGCTTTAGTTAATAATAAAGAGATTCTTATATATTCTTAGTCGTAGTAGATCATAAAGTCGTAGAAATCTTATACATATATAGTTTCTTTTCTTTAACATGATGTAAATATTGACTATTAGATACCCTGGTCCTTCTAACTATAATAATGCAATTTTCGATAAATGTTTTAATGAAAATGTGTATGGGAGTGTGAGGGAGGGAAAATATTGGAGTTAATCTTATCATTATCGTTTATTTCCGTAACGATTTTCTGTAATCTTTGGCTCCTGTAGCAACACTTCGGTGGAAAATTTTTGTCCCATTGAAAATTTTAGAAGAGGGAGCATAAACTAATTGGATGAATTCATGGTTCAGATCTTTGAATAAGAAACTTTTAATACAGACAAAAAATAATAATGCGCTTATTTTTCATTGTGTATGCTTAGTTTACTACCTCACGAAAACGCGCGTTATAATATTGCCATCTAATTGTTTGATCTATGCCGGGGACGAAAATGCGTGTTAATGATATGTGTCTGTGATATTCGCTATGCATACGATATTGGGTGAAAATTCTTATTCGAAATTCTGAAGAACAACATTAATATTTCATTCAGATGAAGTCTATTTTTCTGATTGATTTCCGCACCGTCCTTTAAGACGTTTCAAAATCAATTTACCAGATTGCGAAATTCGGCAATGTACTATCCGTATCGGTAGCGAAGATCTGCAGCGTTATCAACGCTTACAGCGCGCATAGTCGGAAACGCGGATTCGAACCCCATCTGAGGTTAGTTGCATTCTAAAAATGTGTGGTACTGCTAAGCATTTGACAGTGCTTAGAAATCATAAAATTTGAGATAATTTTGAACCCCATAACTACGTACAACAGATAAAGGTACATCGTGTGTGGCAGGAACTTGAGTTATACATATTAAACTTTTTAATTAGGCAAAGTCCTCTTGTATTAAGGTGAATAAACCCACGAGAATGGGGTCGTTTGATAGGCGTTGAGAAGTTGCGGCTAGACTTAATGCGGAGCCAGATGTGAGCCCGGAATACACAGGCGGAGGAAATGACTTGTTTGCGAATACTCCTTTCGCGGGAATGTTAGGGTTAGACCTCACAGCACAGTATACACGGAAGCCGGTAATGTATGCTGTATTTTATAGACTAGTTGTTAATATTTTGTGAGATGTTGTATATTGTTTTCTTTAAAGGCTAAATTGTTTATCAGCATATGCTTAATAGTAAGTTCCGTTGTTTAATAGGATCACTTTTAAGCGTCGTTAGTCATCGTGTACATGTCTCACCGTTTGTTTCATATAGCTTACCACAAGACTGAAACACATCACACATATCGGCTTTGTACATTACCATAATATAGTCGTAATAACTTTGCAATACATATACTTAAAACTCAACACGTTATGAATAATTTGGACTATATAAGTGACTCGTATATTGGCTCTATCTATCTCAACACATGTGTGACAGAATATGCGGCGGTGCTGTGTGTTCAAGTTGCATTCAAACGACAGTTCACATATAAATTTATTGAGTCGTAAAACTTCGGATAATTATTCTACTGACTTTTCTGTGGCGTGCTTTCCACACAGTCCGTGAGGCTTGCCAGAAGGAAAGCAATAGCCCTTGGCAAACAACCTCAAACATGTACATTTTAAACCGGCGCCGCGCCGCGACGAATGTCCCCGAATAATTTATAAACTTTGCTACCTAAAGGGACAAATGTAATGAATAATAACAACATAGTTTATGTAAAATACACTCCAGAGCGATAATAACATATTTGTCGCAAGTAAAACCTATATAGGTATAATCGCTGAAGAACCACCTTCCAATTGAATAAGGTAATTAAAGACTATAAATAGTCTGTCTAATATCAAACTATGTCTGGTAGTTAAGTAACAATACGCTCAACCCTATTGTATGAAAGGACTAAATAAATAATTCAATATGTGGATAGCATGCCTTGGCCTAACCCTTAGGAGATAGCGTGATGTTTTTTTACAAGATTACCTAAGTTTTATAAGAAAATGTAAAATCATAGGCACTGCGTCCTTCGTCCTTGTTAAATAAAAATATGTGCTCGAAATCGATACTCGTGTAAAATATGCGCCCATAACTCGGAATTATGTTGATACCTGCTCAAAAGTGATACATTACCATACAAATCGCTTCGCGAGTATTCGGAAAAGTCGTAAAAAATTATGTTATGATCGAACCACTCGTAATCTCTTAGGGTTGAGATTTCAAACAATAAGGATAAGATCGCTATGCATGTTAGTTTAAGTTTGACAAATATGTTTTTATACAATCAGACGTTACTTTGCGGAAATCGATATTAGTTAATAACAAATATTTTATGAAAACATTATATTCATATTTTAGAAAAACACTTTTCTAAAATATGAATATAATACGATACGGGCTTGAGCTTCACCGCATGGTGGAAGGGCATTTTTGCGAATGCCCGCCTGGCTAGCAACCACCCTCAAGTAGAAAATCTGTCGCCAAGCACCTAACGGTGTGTTCAGGCAGCTGTCCTTGAGAGCCAGTCATTCTAGGTTAAGCCTGTTAACACCTTCGACCACATCATCACTTACCATCAGGTGAGAATGTGGTCAAAGGCTTACCAGCAATAAAAAAAAAAACTTAAAATATAAAAATATTTCTAGTGACAATTCCCCCTAATATTCCTGTTAAGGCGACGTGACGTCTTAAACGCCATGCAGCCAAACTGGAGGAATTTTCGAAGCGTGTCGATTCTACAAGAAGCACCTCAGAAAAACTTGTCTCTTCGAGCGCGCGATCAAGAAATTTCTTGATCATGAACGATGTCACTAGATATATTAAAAATGTTTAAGAGTTTTTCTAAAATATTTATTTCATGTATTTTTTTTATATATGCTATCATTTTTGTTTTTATTACAACGTCAGTAAAGTTTTCCTTCCAAATAGGAAAACGGAACATATGGTATATGTCAAATCTATTTAAGTGCAAGCCAAAGAATTGAAATTGGTTATAGTTGTATGAATCTCTCAAAGCTTATCCAGCTTATACTATACAAAATAGGTAGCTTAGGTACCACTATTTTTTCCCCTATTCCTTTTGCATTATGCATCATACTGATACAGTTGCTAACCAAAAAGTTATTGTAACAATGTCATCAATGATCCTAAATAAATAAATTACAATGAATACTAGTATTATCGCAGTAAACGAGGGATGAACCTCCAAATATTGATAAAAATAACATTGGAAGGGTACCATTCTACAGCTTTGATTTCTCATATTATACCTATAACAGTTTAAAAATTTTAACAATCGTCTCATGGTTGTGTCATCGTGATACAAAAGAAACAAAAAGAAATCGTAATTTCATTAATAATTCGCATAATTTTATTAATGTAACCATAGAAATAATTTATGAATACTCTTACTTCGTAAGGAATGATTTACGCATTTCCGTCTGCATGTACTGGATATAAATCTTTGGAACTTTGATTACTCGACCTAATTATATTCTTACAAAATCGTTGTCGGAGTCTGTACAATGTTTATCATCGAGTGACCTGGATATCTTTGACCAGATGAGGAGGCATGGATACTCAGGGCTGGCATAATTTATTTTTCATTCAGGAACCTACATTTAATGTTTTCATGACAATAGTCTCCGAGGATTTTATAACGTACCTATACTTATATGGCCGGGATACTTCCATATAGGAAACCGAACCATAAATCTGAAAAATATCTTCGAGGCATAAAATATGAGACGTGTTTACTGTTATGTTTGCATCTAGGTATATATCCGTCTGACATGAAATTTAGGGAACAGGATTTATGTACACTTACTGGAATCTTTTTAGTACTGTAGTAGCTACGTATGTCGGTGGTGGTAGCCCTATTTCGCAGTGCATGTTTTAATTTTAAGAGATAGTGTAAACAGATTGTTGAGCGGGCTGTTTGGGGCGCATGTCGGTGCATCCGGCGAGTTCTTTTATATCAGGTTAAAGCTACAAACATATGAGGAAATTACGTAAATAAACTCCATTGCTGGTGTCAGCAGATTTCTTACTTCAACTAAACAAATTTTACGTAATCACATTTAGAACAGACGGACTTATATAAGTTATTTGTGTTTACTCACGGCTTCGCCTGCATTTTACGTAGAATAACAATTATAATCAAATACAAGTTTTATTTGTATTTATTTTTTAAAGAGGTTTTAAATACTTTATAGTGATAGAACGAGTGGATGTTGCAGCTGAATTGATTGTATATTGTAATATATTTATTTGTTATGTATTTCATCTGTATTTATAATGTAGGTAAATTTTTAGACTACCATACCCAAAGGGCAAAACAGAACCCTGTTATAGAAACTCAGCTGTCTGTCTGCCCTTCCATCCGTCCGTCCGTATGTCCGGGATCTCTAGCTCGTAAACGATGTTTAGTGAATAATTTGGATCAGAATATGGACTAGACTTTTAATTTAATTAATTTTCAAGGAGACTGAGTAATAAATTAAACAGGAAAATAAGTATTTTGCACCATAGCTTGTGAAATGCCATCGCCCAAAGTTCATTGAGTAAAATGAAAAAATATTTTTTTTATGAAAAAATGGGTATCGGTATTATGTACCACATTCTCTATATATCTAACCAGTAATTACTGAAAATCACAATATAAATATACTAGTGGCGTGCCCCGGCTTCGCACAGGTAATTACGACTATAAATTGAGATGTAAGCTATTCTAACTTTCAATTTGGATCAAATTGTACACGGTGTGCAAATCAAATTTAAAATTGGTTCAGAAGTTTAAGAGTCCATCGCGGACAAATAACGTGACACCTAATTTTTATACATAAAGATTGTGGTTTTTGAGCTGTTATCATAACTATCAAACGTTTTTGCATTTAAAAATGCGGAATCCTGAAAGAGTGAGGCCTGACTCATACTTCGTCGACATAGTGTATAGAAATTTCAGATTTCTTAAAACTAATTATAGCTTACTTCTCATGTTCGGGAGCCATGATTACTTCTAATTTCTAGTTCAAATACCGAGTTAAAATATTATAACCAATTACGGCGACGACAACAGGGCCGTATATTAAGTTAGTATCTATATCTTCCTACTCAATCAAATCTTATAAAAATACTTTTATATCGTATTATAAAGAAAGTATATATGTTTTTCTATCCGTTTATATTTAGCATTGTCAGATGTCATTTGTCGCATTTATGTCGTAACAACACGATGACGAAACTCGACTAAGTGGTGAAAATGGAAAGAATTAAGTACCATTTCCAAACAACATACAACGTATGATTATGGGCCCAATTACATCATTTGCCTTCCCTCGGGATGTTACATAGGTTACATCTGTAGGTACCTAGTTTTGAAAACAAAACTTAATTTAAACTAATTTCATTTAAGTAGTTATTATTACAAAAAAACGATCTTATAACCGTACCTACTTCATTATTATAATTGTGGTTAAACTTAGTCGTCTTAATTGAATACTGTAGTAGGCACCTACTTACCTATTAATATTTCAACTTGGAAATAACTTCTGAAATCATTTCTCATTAAGTACCTACTTTGATTTCTACATAGAAACTTCATAACTTATTACATTGTTAAACCGGGAAAATTTGACGCGATGGAATAGGTACCTACTCCTTATCCTATCTTCTAACTTTCATTATTCTTTGCCGACTAAAGTTGGAATATTATGTCAATAATTAATATTTTTACCTACAAGTTATCTAGTTATCAGTTATCTATAGACTTAGAAGTAAAATTCAGGATTTTCTAATAAATGTATTAATTTAAATTAATGAAGAATCTCGTTTTGCAGACTTCCCACGCGTTGAAGTGGGCCCCGAAAACCCTTTGCGCGTGGAGATCGACGGAACCGCTATGATGGACTGCAAAGTGGACGCCAAACCTAAAGTGAACACTGTTCGATGGACGAGGAACGGAAAATTCATATCGAACTCATTCTCGCACACAATACAAGGAGTGACCGTGCAAGACGCCGGCAAATACACTTGCAGCGCGGACAACGGGCTCGGAAGGCCCGGCGAGCGAGACATGTACCTAGACGTGCTCTTCCCGCCTACCGTCACCGTCGTGTCCAAAACTTTCGAAGCTGAAGAAGGCGGCACCGTCGAGATCAAGTGCGACGTCACCGCGAACCCTGAGCCCATCTCTGTCGAATGGAGCATGGAAGGGAAGCCGGACTTCCGTCAGAATGGTAACACACTCACTCTGCAGAGAGTCAACGCTGATACCGCGGGTACTTACGTTTGTCGGGCGGTGAACGTGATATCTTCTACCAATGGTAAGCGCACGGAGCGGTCGAGCAGCGCGTCCGTGGCGGTATTGGTGCGGCACAAACCGGGGCGTGCATACATCCGGCCCGACCGGCCCGTCGCGCAGGAGGGCACTGGTGTCACACTCACGTGCAGCGCCAAGCCGCCAGGCTGGCCCGCACCGCAGTTCCGCTGGTTCCGCGACATAGATCCTGCTGACTCCAAGCCTGCCGCACTCGCCACAGGCTCCACTTACACCATTCCGAGCGCGCACCTAGGCAGTGAGGGTGTTTACCACTGCCAGGCCACTAACGAGCTCGGACACGGCGATCTCGCCTCCGTCACTCTTGAGGTGCACCAGCCTCCCCGCTTCCAGACCAAACTTCAACCGCACGTGACGCAACGCTCGGGAGAACAAGATTTTTCTGCCACTTGCAGCGCACTCGGTAAACCGATGCCCACCGTAAAGTGGTACAAAAACAACTCCGAAATCAAGCCCGATACAAACCTATACGAAGTACAAAATGAAGTCACCGAAGGCGGAAACTCCGCTTACAACGTTCACAGTACGCTCAAATTCAACGGAAAAGCGAGACCGAGCTCTAACGATTTGCTTCCGGAGGACCGAGGCATTTACTCTTGTATTATCGAAAACGAAGTTAAAAAGATCGAATCCACGATGCACCTGCGAATCGAACGTGAGTATCTTATTTTTAAAATAAATATGACAATTTTTCGGATAAAAATCTTCGACCAATTTTGAAATTTCATTTTTATTTCAGACGAACCGATATCGATCAGACAGCACAAAAAAGTGGCATACGATGTGATGGAGGTGGCCGACATCGTGTGCCGCGTGCAAGCCTACCCAAAGCCCGAGTTCCAGTGGTTCTACGGCTCCAACACGGCGCCGCTGCAGATGTCCTCGGACGGACACTACGAGATCAACACCACAACTGACAACAACGACTCCTACCTCAGCGTGCTGAGGATAAAGAACGTGAAGCCGCAAGATTACGGAGACTACTACTGCAAAGTGAAGAATTCTCTCGGGAGCATAAGGCCTCAGATTCGGTTGCAGCCGAAGGGGGCTCCGGAATCGCCTCGGTCGCTGGAGAGTCAGAAGGTTGGGGCTTCGTTTGTGACGCTGAAGTGGGAGGCGGGTTTCGACGGAGGGTTGTCGAGCACGAAGTACTTCGTGCGGTACAGGCGGGTGGCGATGCGTGGCGCGGCGCTTGGGGAGCACTGCGCGCCGCCCAGGCCTTCCGACAATGACTGGATGGAGTACGACTGCGGCCGCGCCAACCCTTGCAACGTTACCAGACTGGACCAACATAACCAATACACTTTCAAGGTAAACCACCTTACATTTTCAACTGTAGATACTTTTATTATTATGGCGATGTGTATTTTTCGTCGTTTGATTTGATTGTATGTACGTAGATTGTGTAATTGAACATTAACTTTGAAGCCACGCGTTTCCAAGCAAAATTAATAAATCTGGTATTCCAATTTGCTTTTCACGTACTTAATTGAATGAGTTTAGTAGATACACGTGGATGGTTTACATTATAACTTCCAAAACGAGGTTAAAATCTTTCGATGATACACCTGTAGAATCTTGGAATCCAGATGTAAATAGATATTGCCATTCCATAACATTTTACATATTATTTTAATAACGATTTATTGTGATGCGGTATTAACTTATATTTTATTTTTCCATTTTTATCGCTACCGACAGCATCTGACATTTGTTTTCAAGGTAAATCATTCGGCTCGCGCCGTTTAATTATTTTTTCGTTTGCATATTGTGTTTGTGACGTGCCGTGTTCCATTTTGCTTTATAACTTTATACTTATAATTTACGTATTTGATTACATGGACCCTTTAATGCATATCTCTCTACTGCAGCACTGGCTTATTTAAATTGACCAATATGTCAATGTTTAACTTTTCTTAACATGACCATACATAAAACTGACTATTTACCAGAATGAGATTGCTAAGGATCGATTCCAGTACCTACGAATATATTTTAGCTTGAACTATAACAGATTTTAGAACAGTTACTAATAGGGTGGTTGACACTGGGCGTAAACTAAATAGAAGTAAAAAAAATAAGTGATTATTCTGTGTAGGTATTATAGATTCAAAATTTGAATAACACTTAAGAGTGAACTGGCCGGTCAGGTCTCCATAAAAATATCGAACGAAGTGTGGTCACTGCCTTATTTGAAGTTTTAGGTCCAGAACTAAGCATGATATTGATTTATCTCTTCGTTGTCTAGACTTGTATCGTTACAAATTTTGATGATCACAACTTGAAAGCCTCTCTCGAAACATATTAACCGACTTCCAAAAGAAAAAGGTTCTCAATTGACTGTATTCTTTATTATATGTACGTGATTACTTCGCTAATTATGAATTGATTTTGATGATTATAATTTTGGGTCAAGTATACCTTCAAGCAGGTCCCAATTAAATTCCATCAACATTGGTCTAGTAGTTATAAGTTACAGTAAAATTATTATTTTCGAAATCATTAAAAAAATTGTCAACTACCCTATAAACAGCTCAATAGTAACTGCTGTATAATCTGTGGATTCATACTGCAGCACTCCCCGCTTTGCTATCTCAATCAGCTCTGTAGCAAGTTAGCCTCTCACACGCACCTCGAAAGCAGCATCACTATAAGTCCTCACTAACATTACCTCCTGTTCAGGTGAAAGCTGTAAACACGAAGGGTCAAAGCAACTTCTCCAACGAGATCTCCGTGACGACGAAGGTTGACAGCATCGCGCCTCCGGAGCGCGTCACCTACGATCCAAAGACTCGAGGGGTCGCGTTCACGGCTCCTCCGACTTGCTTGTTACTAGTGGCAGTTGCGGAAGGACTTGCCAACGTTGGAGGGACTACGGGCTGGCAGGTACGTTAAATTTTATAATTTTGAATTTATTCAAAAGAATTTAAAACGGTGTTCGATCTGTGTTATGGTAAGACAAATGACAACAATTACAATTTAATATGACATTTATTTGATTTAAGATGACTACATATAGTTATAATTTAATGAATATGGTTTGATTGACAATTAATTAATTTTAAGTATTTAATAAGAATGACATAGTATTAGTATTTTAAATAAGATAATGGGATTTCATGATTTTATATAATAGGTATTAGTAATTTAATAATGTAATGAAATAATTAATGTTTACAGTTATTTTAGTAATTGCAATATTTTTGACTACACTATTGTATTGGGGTTAACCCTGTAAGAATAGTTGTAATGAATAAATAAATAAATAAAATAAATAAATCTTATAGAAAGTTCTAGTGACTTCGAAGTTAGATTTTCCACGGCGGAGTCCACGCTCTTGTTACAAGAGTCTACACAGAATATGGGTACACTATTTGAACTGCCATTTACGAATGTACACAATGTGAGTGACTGTAGTTATATGTTGCCCCGAACTTGGGATCGTGATGTTCAAGAGCTCGCCAATATCACGAATATGTAAAGACTTATAGCAACGTTTTTCTTTCCACTATCGCCAGCCTCAGCAATAACGAAGAGCGTATCAATATCGAAGAGGCACTGAAATAATTTTAGTACATCTATGTTTAATGTTGTCTTAGGTTTTCGCGACATAAAAAAAAAAAAAAAAAAAAAAAAGGTTTTCGCGACATCTTTGTGCCTTTTATAGAAGTTATGAGAATTTCTGAATAAATTGACCCTTTTTTAAAGCTTCAAAAGTGTTGTTACTCTTACTGTATAAGTAGGTTTGCTTAGTTATAGCATAGAGGAAAGTACTAATTTTTCTCTATGGTTATGGGGATAGGAGGAGAATGAAAAGTAGAATTTAAATAAATATTTTGTTCCCTGCTATTTCGGTTACCGTTGGATTATTTCGAGAAGCGGGTAGCTACTGTTAACATTGTTTCAAACAGTGAGGACACTGTTTTGGTGATTAATGTCCTTGTACGTATACTTTTTCTATTTACCTTATATGTCTTATCTAAATGATTGATGATCCTTCCATATTGTGAGCCTTTCTGTGCCGTCATTTCGAATCCTATTTCTTACTTAGTTATTATAAATATTGAAAGGCGTATGTAGGTGTATTTTTGTTACCGCCCCACTCCGTAATAACATCATAACGTATTTTGATGATATTTGGTAAGTACGAGTACCTACGTTATTCTTTTAGGTCCTGGAACAATACAGAGTTTTTTTCAACAAGAATTTCCAATGAGTTCTTGAGAAAAAATGACATAACCGAAATATACGCAAGCAAAACTACCTACGCTTAAGATCTAATGTAAATGTAATCTAAGTGAACTTATTCATGTAAATAATGTGTTATCTATGATCTCTAAGTGGTTCGCGGCTAATAATCTTCTCTTTAATTCAAAAAAGACCAAATGTTTAAAGTTTTCTTTACCAAATGTTACTTATGTTGAACCAAACATTAAGCTTGGCCTAGAAAAACTCTCTTTTGACAATGCGACAGTCTTCCTGGGAATTAAAATGGATTCAACTTTACAGTGGAATCCATATGTGGATTCCATGATCTATCTGGAAGGCTTAGTTCTGCTGCATATGCAGTTCGTAAGATAAGACAGCTAACAGACGTAGCTACTGCTAGGCTCGTTTATTTCGCGTACTTCCACAGTATTATGTCTTATGGTATATTGCTGTGGGGAGCTGCTGCTGAGATAGAGACAATCTTTATCTTACAAAAGCGTGCAATTCGAGCCATATATGAAATGGATCCTAGGGAATCCCTGAGAGATATTTTTAAAGAAATTGATATTTTAACTTTACCAAGTCTGTATATATTTGAAAATATTATGTATGCTCGTAAAAATTTGAGCAAATTTAAATCAAACAGTGACACTCACGATTATAACACTAGGAATAAAGATAAAATAGCGGTGCCAGGTTTTAGATTAGCAAAGACAAATAAAAGGTCCTTCTTAGGAAATTGTGTGCGGTTTTATAATAAATTGCCCAAACATATTACAACGCTCACAGAAAGAAAATTCAAGTTGCATGTGAAGAATATTTTGATAAAGAAATCTTACTACACAGTTTGTGATTACTTAAACGACAAAAATGCTTGGACTGGTTCGCCTCTGCCAAGCTAGCGCCTAACACCTACGTAATGTAAATTAAGTATTGTAATAATTTTATTATATAGTATGTACTTAACACATTTTTAAAAAACGTTTAAAAGAATGGCCCCGAGTTTCTTGCCCGTTCTTCTCGCAGTGGCTCTATAACTTTTGTTTGCTGAACGTGGCAGTACAATGTAGTATATTTCAATATTAAAATTTGTAATTGACCTTCATAAGAGCGTCGTAGACGCCTAAATTGAATAAATGATTTTGACTTTGACTTTAAACTAAGAAGCGCTCGTAGCGTAGTTTGCTTAGAACTGAGTTAAGCAACGGCCGCAGCGAACATGACTTGGATGGGTGACCGCTAATGGTATTTCTACTGAACGGTTCCTTGCTTCGGAATGCACGTTAAGCCGTTGGTCCCGGTTGTCGTCTTGAATAGCAGTCGTTATAGCATGGTGGTAGGGCCTGTATGGCTAGCTAGTCCCTCCAGCCTCCCTCAAGTAGAGAAATATGTCGCCAAGCACCTAACGGTGTGTTCCGGCAGCGCTCTTTGAGAGCCAGCATTTCTAGGTTAGTCTGAACAACACCTTCGATCACATCATCACTTATCATCAGGTGAGATAGTGGTCAATGTCTAGCATATGAGCTATAAGAAAGGCCTAAACTTATTATTTATCCTATGCCTAATTTAACATAAATTGTTTGTATATCCGCTCTTATCAACATCTACTGGAATGAAGCTATTTCGATTCGATCCTAAAATTAGTGTCTTGTTTTTTTACTGATGTTTAAAAGCTTAAGAAGTTTATTACTTTACCTTGGCAACATATATCAATATCATGGAGGTCTGTATTTGAAGCGCTCGTAGCGAAATTTGCTTTGCTGTTCTTAACCGTTCAGCAAAGTTAAGCAACGTTCGCCGCGGTCATGAGTTGGATGGGTGACCGCTAGTGACATTACTACTGAGCGCTTCCGTGCTTCGGGGGGCACGTTAAGCCGTCGGTCCCGGTTGTTGTCTGAAGATAGCAGTCGTTATAGCATGGTTGTAGGGTATTTTGCGAATGCCCGCCTGGCTATCTACCACCCTCAAGTTGAAAATATGTCGCCAAGCACCTAATGGTGTGTTCCGGCAGCTGTCCTTCAGCTCCTTTAGCTGGCAATTCTAGGTTAGCCTGAACAACATCTTCGACCACATCATCACTTACCATCAGATGAGATAGTGGTCAACCTATCAGGCATAAATAAATAAAAATACTGTCATACGAAAACATTCCGGCGGGTGTTAATTGATTATTTAATGATAGGGTATATGTAAGTATATATCTTGATGTGTACTGGGGATAAGTATATTTGTTTGGTCTATTTCAGTTGTGTTGATGTACGTAATCTTTTAGAAAGGGTGTCCTTTAAGGGATAGAAATATACTGCACAATGAGTTCCGTGAGTAAGATTACATATCCCTACTCTACTAATGTATACGTACGACACGAGGCTCACAACTAGAGAACTTATCTGCTTACGCGTTTGTAGTTGCCGGAACGAAAAATCAATAAGTATAGTATTCCATAGGTAAGTAGTATATAACAAAAAAAGGAAGATGTACGCTCTAATACTGCGAAAACATGTTGTTGTTGTTGTCTTAAGGGCTTTTTGTGAATGCCCGCTTAGCTAGCAACTACCCTCAAGTAGAAAATCTGTCGCCAAGCACCTTACAGTGTGTTCCGGCAGCTGTTAAGAGCCAGGGGTGCGTTCCTCCTAGCCGTCGGCCAAGACATATTTTGGTCTAAACGCAGATACACGCCGTTCCAGCACTCTAATCGAGCTTAATTTGATCCTGACAAGATTTGATCATACCCGTTCCGGGCGACCTGAAAGAGCAAATTTTGCTCTGCCTGGCCAAATTTTTACTACTCGTACCTTTTGAATCGGCCAAATCTTGGCTACCTATCAAATGTGACAGATTCTACAATGAATAATAGATTTTGTACAAGCTAAGCCAAGGATTAGTGACATACTGTGTTAACATTGCTTACTTAAGTATTATTCCCCATTTAATAAAAATGTAGACTGTATTTTATCACCTAAAAACATCGCTGTCAATTCCATATTTTGAAAGCAACGACCTATAAAGCTATAGGTCGTTCCAGGTGCCTTGGAGCAAATATAGCTCGACCAATATTTGCTGGAACGCGCCCCAGTAATTCTAGGTTAAGCCTGTTAACACCTTCGACCACATCATCTCTTACCATCAAGTGAGATTGTGATCAAAGGCTTAGTATCAACAATAAAAAAAGGAATGGAGCAAGAATTAACAGGCTTAGGGTTATTGACGAATGAAACAAATATGAATATTGGACTCTTTCAGTTAAGTTTATGCACTAGTTCAATTCTAAGACAATGTCAGAGTTTAAAAAATATCTTCAGCTAACTAACTACCTTCTCTTTTTATTTGGTAAATATTCGAATAATGTAACAAGGCGAATTTTATATTCCGTATAGAAACCGCTCTGTACTTTTAAACCCCTACGCAAGCAGTGGGGTGTTACAAGATTAACGTGCCCGTGGCATCTGTCTGTGGCATCGTAGCTCTTAAATGGATGAACGGATTTAGATTGTATTTTTTGTTTAAAAAGTGACAAGACGGAAAGTACTATTTGATTCAAGAAAAATTGAGACGATTGAAGATATACAGCTATTTTGGTAACACATTTAAATAAATCAAAGAATGATAGCTGCTTCCACAAGTCTGATCTATTCGAAATTTGAAATCCCATATCTTTAATGATATCGCAAGAACATCACTAGTAATATGTAGGATATACCTAAGGATAACTCCTCACCAACTTATACAGCAGCGGTATCGTGTTTGGGCTAATTTTTAATTTGTTTTATTTAATTTTAACCACTTCTTGCGCTGCCAACTCCATTAATTCTTGAGAAGTTGCCCCCAGGTAGTTTTTATATAATAGTGCCTCATTCTGTTTATAGAAAAACCATGTTAAGCCTCTGTCCACATCCTTTAAAGTATTAAATTTTGTTATATCATGTCGTGATCCCTGTAAAACTTCTTATTTATCGGAGTAAAGTTGTTATTCTCATAGTAACTTAATTATCCTGTATAATTATCCGAATTTGTTTTAAATTCGTTCGATAACTATTGAGGTGAGTATGGTAACACCTGCCCCAAACGTGGGGTATGTACTTTATATATGTATTAACATGTACTTGACCCGGTACATATTTTACTCTTATATTACAACCACATTTTCAACATAATTAACCACAGATAATAAATTAATTCGATAAATTAAAAACGCATATAATTTAATTGTAACAATTAACATTGGAATTAATTGGCTAACAATCTATTGTACCTATAACAACTTTCTATTGTAAAAAACAAAAGCCTAAAGGCTTGTTTGAACTTTGTTTATTGTTTTGTATAGAGCTCAAAATAAGTAAAAATCATTTATAGAATTTAGGCGTTTACGACGCTCTTATGTTATGAAGATCAATTACAAGTTTAATAATGTAATAGATATTATACATTCTACTGCCACGTTTAGAAAAACGAGAATTAAAGAGCCACTGCGAGAAGAACGGGCAAGAACTGGGAGACATTCTTTTTTAAACGTCTTCATTGATTGTGTTACCAACTATGGTACTTATATAATTATTACAATATTTGTTTAAATTACGTAAGCGACAGGTGATACTTTGACAAAGGCGGATTTGTACAAGCATTGTTGTCGTTTAAGTAATCACAAACTCTATAGTAGGATTTCTTAAACAAAAATGTGGCACGTGCTACTGAATTTTCCTTTCTGTGAGCATTTTAATATCTTTAGGAACATTTTTATACAACCGCACACAATTCCCTAAGAAGGACCTTTTATTTGTCTTTGATACCTAATCTTAAACCTGGCACCGCCATTTTATATATATTTCTAGAGTTATAATCGTGATTGCTACTGTGTAAAGTAAATTTTATACGAATATATATAATATTATGAGTTTTTAAACTGTCACGGTAATTTACTCTATAGTTATTATTAAAAACGGGATATTTACCGTGTTTTAAATTGAATCAATCGAAAACTCAGAAAATATCCAGTTTATAATAGTAAAAAAATATCAATTTAAATGCAAAAATGTTTACTTGGGATGACTATTACAACAATTTGGAAGACTAGGAGTATACAAGCAACACCGGCAACAGCAAAGAAAATCTCTGCCTTTATTGACCAAGCTAAGCGAGCTCTGTTGATCATTTGTACTCAAATGTTTTGTTGACAGTAACTTTCATACTCCTAATGTGATATTTAATAGGTCAGACAGAACATCATATAAGGGTTGTATGTATTTCAACACTAATTTACATATAATTTTAGACATGATACTTTTTTGTTTGATATAAACCAAAATATGGACGGCAATAACTATGGAAATGTTAACAGCACGAAGAGTCAGGTCGCGAAGAACTACTGTGTCAATCAATGACAGTATCCTTGGATAGTATATAAATGCCAAAGTGCCACTCATCGTGGGAGTTCAGACTTTGTAAACAGAACTGTTAATAAAGGCCGGTTTGCACTTTGATTAGTGTTAAGTAGAGCTGTTTAGTGATTAGTGTTTAGTGGTTGTGTTTAGTATAGCTGTTTAGTATGAGTAGTGTCCAATACTGTTTAGCTATTATGTTTAGTAGATCAGTAACGGTCTCGCCTCGAACATTGGATAAGCTAATAATTGAAAAGTGATGAACAATCCCGTTTGAAAGAAATATCAAATCAGTGGTAGGTATCGCAAATAGAATAATACAGTAAAACGTTAATGTATAATATTTCGTATTCCTACATTGTATTTTATATATTCTTCCACAAATTGATAGATGAGATCTTCGCTCAACTTTCCCATTATTTAAAAACGAGACCTACTGCATAATACGTACAAGCTGTGCTACAAGCGTCTACCTGCTAACAAACGCCCGTCCAAGTGGCGGGCGCCTAGCACACTGAGAGTGAAGGTGAAGGCGCGTCTCGCCTTCGCTACTCGTAAAAATAGAACGTGTTACTAAACACAGTCATTAAACACACATGAAACACTAATCAATAACCACAAGTCGGTTGCTGTCCAAACGTGTTAATGACTAAGCACTAAACACATGCACTAAACACTCCCACTAAACACAAATCAATATACAAACGGGCCTTAACGGCCTCACTAACGAACCAATTCAATCTTCTACTGTACAAACACGGGGCTGTGTCAACGAATGTCTTTTACTTAATGTTGATGAAACTTATACATAATTACTTGTATATTATATTATCTTGTAGGTAAATTAGTATACGTAATGACACAAAGCTGAATTCTATACATATACCTAAGTACGTACATATGTGTATCTATAACATGCTCGTAGATATCTGATACCAAAGTCGTCAAATAGAATCTTTAGTTATTATCATTACATTAGCAACTGAAAAACTCGAACCAGATTACAAATACAAATACAAATACAAATACAAAATATTTTATTGCTAATATATAAATAAGATACAAAATGACAAGTTGAAACCCTGCCTGCTGCTTTAGTGTTACACTGTGTTGCAGCAAGCAGTGTCCTCCCTTAAATTTAGCACAATTACAATAAAATATTGAAAAATATACAAATAAAAGTGAACTTAAGCTATTTAAATAATATAGTAATAATGTAGGTGACTGCTGTGGTGTGTGGTGATGTTTTTGTTAATAGTAATGATAAGAATATAATGTGTATATGTATTATATAGTATGTATTAGTAATATATAAAAGTATTAAATGCTATTTATTTTTTCTCCAAAAGTGATTCTGTGTCATTATAGTTTTTGTCCTGTAACCATTCAATTATTATAGGTTTAAGTTTGTGGAAGGTAAGTTTTTTTATCTCTGTCTTAATATTCAACAAGTTGTAGAACTTAGGTGACATATGTTCATAATGTCGCCATGCAACCATGCTGTGATATCTAGGTACCGGACATTTATCACGTCTCTTATTAGTGACAGGTAGTAATGGAACTGCTTCTGCATGATATCGTTTTATGCATTGATAAACAAACATTTTTCGTACTGATAAAACTTTGCATTTATTATACAGTTCTTCTGTAGGATGTCTGAATGGTAGGGCGAGCATCACCTTCAGCAGAGCACGCTGGGCGCGCTCTGATCAGAAGCAGATTTGATCGTTACTATCCATAATAAAAATACTATCTAAATATACTATCCATAATACTATCCATAATAGCTAACCCATATGGTCATATACTTATCTAAACTAATATAATAAAGAGAGATTTGATTGTTTGTTTGCATTGAATAGGCTCTGAAACTACTGGACCGATTTGAAAAAATCTTTGACCGTTAGAATCCTACACTATCCCTGATAAACATAGGCTATAGAAGATTTTCGAAAAGTTTGGGATCCGTATGAAAACTTCCATAATGTAACCCAAAGTGCGAAAAAAATACAAAAAATCGTTATATCGCTTACGCTGCAGAAATTGAAGATTTGTGATGAGAATAGAAATTGTAGAGCAAAGTGATGTACAACAATTTTCTAGAGGACATCAATATCTACAAAAAAGTCCGCAATACTTTAAGTCTAGCTATTATTGTTATGTCATAATAACTGCTTTTTAATGTGTTTAAATTTTTAATTTTTGATTTTTTTTTTAAACTACCTTTGCGAAGCCGGGGCGGGACGGCTAGTACTTAATAAATATATTATAATACGTATATATAATGTCCAACACCAAAGGTTATCTTATTCAACGAAGAAGTTTATAAATTCAATTAAACAATTATTTTAATAAATGTCCATTTAAAGAGATATAATATTATAACCTACACATTGAAAGGGATCTCGATAACTTAGAGAGCACCAGAAACAGCCATCCAGAGGCGTACCGTGCAAGCCAGACGCAATAAAATTCTATTTGTTCTTAGGTCTGTATTCTCCAGTCGCCTTTAGTGTTATATGTATAGGCTAACTTTAATTAAACAAAGCAATTTCTTAACACAACTGTTACACATAGTCATTGGACAACTTTATCGAATTATACCGTTACACGTTACGATAAGTGCCGAAAATAGCGTCGTCTGACAAAAATAATGTAAATAGTGACCAAGTCGTTTTGATCAAATGTGTGTGTGTGATCCTAATTTTATCCCAATTTCTTTTTTGATCACTAAACACTGTATCGAGTTTTCAATGAGTTAATTATATGACAATAAAAAATATTAAATTATTAGGAAACGGCTAGGACCGGCGTTATATTTAATTCCTAATAATTTAATATGGATAAAACTCGCGTTAATTTTCAAAGTGAAATAAAAAATATGGTTAGTAGCGTCGATTTTTTCTGTAACTTCGTACTAATAAAAATCTTCATCTAATTTAAATCAAGTTTTTTTATTTACACACTCTTTTTCTAATTTAATCCCCTGCCTCGCCGACGTCTTTAGAGAACAAACTTCTCTGAGTGAGAATTTATCTAGAGATTCCTTAATCTTTAGTTAATTTAAGGCCACAGTTATACCGGTTTTGTGCATTTCTTAACCATTAATATACTCCGCCCTAAATATTATATCTATAATTGCAGTTATTTAATCAACCTTGATCGAGTTATCGCTCGTTGTTATTCATGCACATCTTGAGATCCCAGTCTGTGTCATAAAAGCTATTATCTTACATCTCCTCGTCTACCTGCAGGTGGTAGAAAACATTCAATTGAAGACTTCTGGCGAGCCCACCGACGTGGCGGTCGTTCTGGATGTACCAGCCAAGACGATGCGCAGTCGGCAGATGCAGCAGGGCCGCACGCTCGAACCGCTGGACGAACTCAACCCCAGGGTCCGCGTCAAACTATGCCTACAGCTTAATCAAGAAGTCTGCAGCGAATACACCGAGGCTGAAAGTAAGTTTCTTTAAAACCACTTTTTTTTTAAACTGGAACAAGTTTTTTCTCGTTCTGATATGTATCTTTAACATCTGTTATCTCTTTTTCAGTCGGTGCACCCTATGTAAGAGAAGCAACATTAGTATCAACTACATACCTGATCCTAGTAGCAGCGCTCATAGTGGTGTTAATGCTGTGTCTAGTTTCCTTCGCCGTGTATATTCGCTCCAAACGAAACAAGAAGGCAAACGAGGCCAGGTCGAAAGACTACGAAATGGATCCGATGAAACCATCGATAGTCACTCCGCAAAACCAAGAGAAACCTCCTCCGTACTCGGCCAGCACGGGAATGGAAAACAAAGCCCTTGAACATTCAATGGACATGGGCCTGGGAATAGACGATTCGAAGAGCGCTATGTACGCCACGCAAGGAGGTTACGCGTACCACAGGCAGCCGCCCAGGCAGAATGACTGTAAGTTAAAAATCTCTCTACCAAATCGCTCTTCATCTATCGCTTCTTACCAATTCGATCACGATTTATTTTCTAAAATTACTTTATTTCGACATTTTCTATTTTTTTCGGCTATCATAAGGACTAACCGTCATCGGAGAAGGTAATATTATACCCGGGTAATACCGCTCGGCTCCATTTCCACGAGACGGTTTCCAGTTTCAGTCATGCATGAACGTCTAAGCGTCGCATTCAGAGACACTAATAAATATTAATTAGCATTAACTATCAAGATGAGTACAAAAAGAACCGAGCTAGTTAAAAGTAAATTGACGTCTGTGAATGTGGCAACAGCATTAGCATCTTCAAAACCGTCTCTTGCGAAAGGAGTCAAGTTCAAAATCCCGTCACACTACACTGACTACCAATTAATTTGTACAGGGAACATGGGCTTCATAGACAACAGCTACGCGAACAGTCACAACGGGGGGAGTGTGAACTCACAGGAGTCGCTATGGGCAATGAAGCTGGCCGTCGGGGGTGTGGAGGGGATGGGGGGGCAGCTGGAGCGAGCGAGTAACTACGAGTACGATGCGATGGCACATGGGGGCGGGGGTGGAGGGTACGGCGTGCGGGGCGGGGGCGGGGGGGAGGAGTTCGCGCAGTACTCGCGGCTGCCGCCCGCGCCCGCTGAGTACGCGCGCTCGCAGAACCCCAGCCGGCAAGAGTACTGCTCCGACCCCTACGCCTCTGTGCATAAGCCGAAGAAGCCGCGCCGGGACCAACACATGGGTGAGTGCTGTATAAATATTTTTTAAGCGCGAAACTGTGACAAAATGGATCATGTGGCAGCTGTGGTGCCGGTAAGGCACCCATACCCTTCAGACCGGAACACAGTAGTGTGAGCATTACTGCTTGGCGGTAGGATGGTAGCAGTACTTCCCCAGACGAACTCGTTCACAAGAGTTTCACTTTTACTAAGATTCTCCGCCTTAGTGCCAATAGCACTTATTAGTTGACCACCTTTATGCATAGCTCCAACAGCAGTCAAGGAGATGAAATCTATATAAATGTACATTCATTACCAGGAATTCATAAGCAGATTTTTGTATGAACCCACAATATGATCTAAGAGAACGGAATTAGTTGGGTATAAACAATTCCAATGTTGATTTTTATTTTTTTCTTTGAAATTCGTCAACAGACATGACGTCCGCCGTTGAATTAATGCCTTCCCTATTACGAGGTGGGGGATTTACCATAATCCCCACGCTTTACAGTTGTCTTTGGGATCGCAATATAAGATGGCAATTCTTCAGATGCGCTGCTGCTCTTCTGGTATTTTTGCTTTCATCGCCTCTTACGACCCCCACAGAAAGATATAGAGAGATACAATTTTTACCAGGCAATGAAACTTAACTGTAAATAACTAAAATTTTAACTGGCTACCTATGCTATATACAAAAATCCAAGAATGTTCTCGAACGTAGATATTTGTTCCAGAATCGCCTTACCACGAGGTGTCTGGTCTCCCGGAGTACGGCGGTGGTGTCGTAGGGGGAGGGGGTTGTGAAGAGGGGGGCGAGGAGAAGCCCCCCGCGCACCTCAGCCTCAGCTACGACGAGTCGCTCGAGTCCGGCTACTCCACGCCCAACACGCGCTCGCAGCGAGTCATCCGCGAGATCATCGTCTGAACACACCGTAACACTTTTCTCACGGCATCATCTCCACTCAAAACCAATCATTGAAATCAAAACTTTAACACCTGAGACTTACAGCACATATTAGCTTGCAGTCTTAAGAATGCCGCCGAGGTGACCGGTCTATCCTGCATCTGTTCATTAGTGGAGACTGCAGGTAGCGAATACTATAATTTTAGCGGGATATTTACCGTGTTTTTTTTACTTTTGAGCTCTCGATATTTCGGCACTGTTGCAAGCGCCATGATGACGAGTAAACTGTAGGCAATGCGAGTGGATTGTAGGCAAGAGCAGACTAACAGGTCTACCCTCCTTCTTGTACGTTTTAAAAACTCATATAGGTTGTTAATAAAAACTCATTTGAGGTGATGTCGAGTGAATCCGTGTCAGTAAAGACCTATATTAATACGTTATCTTTGACAGGGCTATCGTCTAAAGATTAACATTCTCTGCCAAGCTCCTGATCTCGGTTTAGGTGATTGCCTTGTTGAACTCCGATGGCACTAGCTTTACACGTACCCTCTTGTGATAATTTTGTACGTAATAAAATGGTTCTTTCCCAGCCTTTCCAATAAAATTAACCGGGTTAGATATACTTATATCAAGCAGTACACTGACAAAGGTATATGACTATTGGACTAAATAAAGTACCAATGCCGTACACAAGTAAAGTACTACTTTGACCGTACCTACCAAAAAAATCGTTTAACTACCATTCATTGCTTCCGGTGCTACATGAAATACAGCATATAGAATAAGTTCACAGCTAAATACTATGAACTTTTTTCAGAATGGTTTTTTTACCTCCTTCGTATAAAATTGGTTTAAACTTTCTAATATGATTTCAATTTCAACTTAAGTAAAAAAAATTGAACCCCGTCCGTTTCTAGAGCTTATATAAGTATTAAAGGTCAATTCTTACGCGTAATAACATCATAAAGAGACTACGTATAATGCTAGAAGCTTATTTACTTACAATTATGTAGTAAAGTGATCATCGGACGTTATTTTTATGTACTTAAATGTATTGTCTATTAGCGATTATCCATGTCTGAAGAATCCCACTGAGTAAGTAACTTACTACTGTATACTTACCTACTTAATTATATATAGGTACAACCTCGTCCTATCTAACGAAACGTGCCACGACAGTCTCATTTAATTAACTTTTAAGTGTATTTACTTATATGATAAAACTTTAATTAATGTTCTATAAAAGTAAAATGTTGTGTTAACGTTAAATATAATGCTAACTCACTATTTTACTATGCCCGGATCTAAAAGGGATGTTTTGAAAAAATATTGTTTATATATGGGTCGTCAAGTTTGTTGCAGATACGACCGTCAGATACAAATAGGAAGTGTTCTAACAAACGGCTCGTGTCCTATACTGTCCAGTACAAAAGGTCACAACAAACGATTCGTGTCCTATACTTTCCAGTACAAAAGGTCACGTTTCTTTATGTAAAATGTAGTGGACTTATTTTCAATTAAAAATAACAACTTCATACAGACAATTAAAATAATCCAGCAAGTTTATGACACAAATAAATGTACAAACTCGCGTATTTTGATCACCACCAGTTAAACCCCCAGGGTATGGTTTTGACGCTGAATGTTTTAAATCAGTGTTGTGACACTGAAATGTATATTAATTATAAGTTACACAGGGTACATACTGAATTGAAAATATGGGCAGAAATATCTGATAAATTTACAAATTATTGGAATACAAAATGTTTTGCCCCGGGCGGGAATTGAACCCGCGTCCTTCCGATTTCGCGCCGGATGCTTTCCGAAATCGGAAGGACGCGGGTTCAATTCCCGCCCGGGGCAAAACATTTTGTATTCCAATAATTTGTAAATTTATGATTTTCGCTTAGTACGCGGTAGTGCTTGTAATCATAATATACAGAAATATCTGAATTTAATATTCTTATTATTTCCGAGTGTATCTTGAACGAAGTTGACGAACCACAACCGAAATGAGACTTTAAACGCGAGTTGTGAAATCTTGAAATTAACGAAACCGTGCCATGAACCTAGAAGTATTAGTAAAATCTCAGTTTAAGCTGTTATTTTCAAATTATTCTAGGTTCCTTGCGCAGTTAGTGAATAATTATAGTTTTTATCTATAAAAGTTGTGATCTGATCGGAATCGTAGTCAGTGGTCCTCGTCAGAATTATTGTAAATAACTAGTAAGTATATGAAAATTTTCTGACTATGATATTGTTTACGATAAAATATGTATTTAAACCTGCAGATTAAATACAACTCTAGGCAAGGTTCCAACGACCAAATGATAGAAAAACAGACGGAATAGTATAGAAAATGAAGCAACTGCAATTGTATAAGGCGGACCATTCATTAGGCGATGTTGGGCAATATGAGTATCCGGTCTTTACCGGTTCATACAGGAGTATATGAAAAATACTTACAATCTGTAAAAAGATCAATCTAGTACCTCACAAAAAAAATGTTTTAGGGCTCTCTTCAAAACCAAATAAGTATTTTATGTGTTTGTTTATCTAACAATTCTAACACTTTTTAGCTTTGTGTAAAGTAATAAATAAAATTAGCAACAAAGTCTCCCGCAAGCTTCGTAGCGTCGCGTCGCGAAGCAACATAACGTGGGTACTCGTAAAAGCGATTGATTTTCGGACCGGCCGGGAACGAACTGTTAATTTGGGGCCTATTATAAAGTTCTAATCCGCTAACTTCTAACAAGTCGAATAATGAATGGTTTGACAGACCATAGATAATATGGGTTTAAAAATCCGTGTGAAAATATTTGTACATACTAAGTATTAACGATCGGCTTTATTGAATGTTCAATAAAAAGTGATTTTGTACTATTTCTTGTAGTATATCTAGTACTATTTCTTAGCTGTCCGAACAAAACAACGTTCTTTACATTTTATACAACAGTTAGAAATAAGTGTGAAGGTATATGAAGTCTATGGTCTAATAACATAAAGGTGCATACCTTATGATTTGTTAAAGTTCTTGTACGTCGTTGAGAATTCTTTGTGAGAACAGAATTCAGATTATTATAGCATTTAAGATTAGAATTAATTTGTAAATGGGCAAGCACAACATCGTATCATGCAAACATCACTAGCTATGTCATTACAGTAAGTTTAGGTGTTTCATTTGCATATTAGTTTAAGCAAATAAAAAACAAAATTGTAAAATATGTTTGTAACGAAACAAATTATTATTATTTGTTAATTTAGTTAGTATTGCTAGGTAGTATTCAAAGCTACGTGTTGTATGCCCTTTATTTAAAGGACATTCGGTTATTAGCTTTGGTTGGGGCCATACATTACTGGAGCATATTTAGACTTTGCTTAGGTGACGCTGAAGACTCATCCATCAAGCCATATTGATAGTTTTCGGGGTATCATAAAATTTATCGAAATTTCGGGTACCTATATCGAAAATAAGTCCTAATCTGTTAAGGTAAGAGTTTATATCCAAATTTCTCCCACGTGACCTAATATTTTTTTAATCGAGTTCGTAATGAAGTTGAAGTCAAATTAAACCTTTGGTTAGCCAAAATGTTGACTAATGATGAAGACGAGATAGGTACGACAAAAGATAATGGCTGGCGGACAAAACCTCCTGTCATATTATTATTTCAATAGTTATTTAAATGGGATAATGTTACTGCGATAAAAATGACAATTATTTTGTATGCTTGATAGGATGCAAGAAATATTTTCGGGAATTAAAACAACGCAGTTTTGGAATAACAATTAAATTTATTTACTTTACTATTCTTAATTTTTAATGTATAGTAATTACAAAGAGCTAAGAGACTTTATTAAGATACTCATGTACTTATACTAATCGATTTCATAAAGGTTCATCAATACACACAATAATTTTATTATCATAATTTTGTAATCTTAGCAGATAAGATATATCTACTTATATTTATGTACATACAAGTCTACCTATAACTTTTACAATTAAACAATATTACTGTAAACTTCACCTGATATAGGTGAATATCTTTATATAAATCATCGATTCTTCCATACGTTATTGCTTTTAAACCCATTTGCTTATAAGTGACCATCTTTGCAACTCCTCTCATATCATCATTATTGCTATAGATAGAAAGGGGTTCAACCAGTTAGGCTTAATATTTTTTGAAACTAGAGTTAACTTTGTTTTTCATAACTCGATTTACTCACCGTAAGGATCTCAATTTGCTTAATACGAATATTGTTTCGTTTCATTACTAAGTTACATCTCTTGCATCACAGTATTTTTGGGAACGAATTTCAATCAAAGAGTCTGCAATCTAATAACAATTTGATACGCTTGTGCTTATTATAACGTAATGGTTTACGTTATAATAAGCATGATTCAAATTGATTTGAGTGGGTCTTATTGAAATAATTTTTAAATAAGTTAGGTTTGGTGTGTCCTTTATCGAATCAATTTTAAGCGCGCCTTAGTGCCCTTATGCACCTATTTAGAAAACAAATACAGGATATTTACCCACTCCTATTATCTGTATTTGCTGGAAATGCTCACAAACTCATAAATAATACAATAGAACCTCGATAATTTTCTCTAATATAAGCTAAGGTAATGAAATGTATAATGTACTTAATGTATCACTTTTATTTAACGACTGTGCAGGCAAATGCCTTCAAAAGCATTACCTAGGTACTTTAAAAGTATTTAGTATAGTTAGACAATTTAATTTTTGTGTAAGTAAACCATTTTTGGTTTATTGTAAAGTGGCCATGGCAGATAATAATTTGTGAATTTGTCTTGTTCCCATATCTGAAGTTTAAAATATGTAAGTAGGTAGAACTAAAAATAAGGATTGTAAATATTATCTTGTTAAGTGAAATAAGAAATGTAAGTTACATTATAATAAAATCAATTTTATCTTTACATTTATTATTTTATTTTTACTAGGAACTACCCATCGAATATTCCTATCAATAAACGTGAAATTTTGTGTATGAGAGCGTGTGTTTGTAGATTTCGGTATCGGCACAGGTAATAGCGAAATGAATTTTAATTATTATTGGTACAACAATTCTTTAGGTCTTTCTTGTTTTACTATATCCCAACCCAAGTAAACGCAGTCATAGATAAATTAATAGCATATCTCTATTGCGCAGTATAACCAAACCCAACGCGGAAGACTTTCGCGTCGTGGAGCTCAATCCAGTGGCCAAGTCCTGACTCTAGCAGATAGATGTTCAGCTATAGCAGATTTCTCCACCTGTTGATTTTTCACAGCTGCAAGATGTTATTTGGCCCGTTCACTTAAAGTTTGCTTGGTTTGTCCAATATATGAACTACCGTAGCTGCAATCTACCCTTTATACACAAGGTGTCTGAAGAAGAATAATATATTTGGGTAATTATAGAGTACATAGGATGCTGATATTAGTGCATGAACATTGTCAATCTCTATAACTTACTATTTAGCATCCTAATTAGCTTTTATACATAACTTGTTTAAGTATGTATAGTTTATACAAAAACTGTTCCTAATAATATACTGAACATTTAGCATCATATACTGAATATTTTAAACATGTCGCCCATTATTCGATATGATTTCATTATTAAATGAATGGATTTAAATGTTAATAATATTTCAATACAATTAATACATACAACAGTCACAGAGTTCATTACGCGTCAAAGTTATAAGACATAATGAATGGTTTTACTATTTTATTATTTATTACTTTATGAATATTGTATAAAATAGTTATAATATACCTCTTTTTATATCAGATTAACTACACTTATAATTGATCATGGCGTCTGCGGGGAAAATGCTCGTCGACTTGAGTACTGGAAGTATTTCCATCGGTAAATGTAATGAAAGTACCTCAAATAATGCTTCACCCATTAGAATTCCCACTACCTCATGATTAATCACTGATCAATGCCTGCTTTCCTCATTTAACGAGGCTTACTGAAGAAGAGCGGCCTGAATATCTCATATAATTATACTGGGAAAATACCTGAGTATTCTCATATTGGATCAAGTGAACCTTAGGCTGAATCAATTAACCCAACTATACATATTATATGGAAACAAGCCAACATGTAAAAAATGAAGCAAGAAGCCTACAATGCTAAAAAAGAAGCTAAATTGATGCGTTCATCTGAAGTGCGTAACTATGGATGTATTAGGTGTACTTTTATCACCATAGCTTCAAGTATCTGCCCAATATTATAAAATAAGAACTGTAGTAGCATAATTTCACGCTTTATCAAACAGTAATGAAGTACATCAGTTTGGCACAAAAGTGATGGTGGTGTGACAGCCAATGAGTTTTTTTCCCTTGTCTTTTGGATTTCATCAATACAACACTCAGCGAAAATTGCAAAAAGATAATACTCATATCTGATGGGTGCTCCTACCAAAACACTACAAAATATTTGGTTCAGATTTATGTAATCTCACAAAGTAACGAGATATTGAAATACAACACACTATTCTGGAAAAGAGACACACAATGATAAAGGTGGAAAGTGTGCCTTCGCCTTTGGAGCAACTATTCAAACTGCCAATATTTTCTCCAAATGATTTGTGTCATGAATGACCCATCGCATGTCACAAGCTCGTTCTGCTAAGCCTTATACCATCGCCTTGATACCACATTCTTCAAAGATTTTGAAAAGACATGTTTGCTTGATTCCATCAGTCCAGGAAAAAAACAGGTGATCCTGTGGTTACCAATATAACGGGTTAATTATACAAGAGACAACGTTTTTACAAATTGCGACATCCCCATGATTGGAAATTACTGCCACAACGAATGCTCGGTGGTCAGCACTCAAACATCTGCATGTACAAAATGCCCAGGAACGTTGAGAAATCAAAATACGATAGTTTACAGTTTCTAAAGAGTTACATGCACAGAGATTACCACTGCTTTATAGCCTTGAGCATAACTAAGCCATGGTAAGGCAGTTCATTTATAATTTCCTAGTAGTTGGCTTAAACCTAGTGATGTCCATCAAATAGGTTTGTTTTTGGTTTTTGATAGATTTCTTATAAATGTTAGTATCTTAACATAATTTTACACACCATAGTAAGTTCCAGAGTATTACTTGTATGGAACAACAAAAGGCTGATTATTATTACTAAGCAGTACTTATCGATTCGTGCGAAGAGAGTGCTCCAAATAGCAAGTGAGTGCGGCATGTAACAACTGTTGCATGAATGGGATACAGCGAGTGCGTCGTGTAACAGTTGTAACATAGTGAATGTCCAGCTTTATTTTCGATTTTTGGAATCCGGGTCCTTTTTTGAGGTTTGGAACGTTGCCCAATATGACAATAGACTAAAGCTAGTCGCCGTTTATCCATCCATTGCCCGTTCAAATGTGTCTGTGGAGTGAAGTTACGGAGACAACGTGATCCTGTCGTATTCAAACTGGATCGTGTTGAAGTTGTATTGTGTTTTCCTTTAATTCCTTAAATAATATTCCTTTGTATTTGACACATAGACAATATATTTTAAAGATTTTTGTTTCAGTCAAAATTTGGATGTGCGCAATTTTCACATAGCAAAATTATTGTTGTCACGTAATAATATATATATATTTGGCGTGACAATGTTATTAAACTTTATTTGATAAGATGAAAAATAAATGAGTTAATAAGTTTTTCTTCCTCCTGAAAAGTTGCAATTATACACATATCAAATTTGGCAAGCGCACCGACGATATAACATGTTTTTTAATGTTATAAAGGGATAGGATTAGCAAGTCGCCCGCCTGATGATCAGCGCTACAAGCTAGTGTCAATTACATTTGCAGTGTCAACGTCCTCGTTCTGCTTGACACTACTGATGCGCTCGCCACTCCAAGACGGACTCTTGCTGAAAAGACCAAACACCTGGGCTTTCCATATCAGCTGATGTACCATAACACACATAGCATGGAAGTTTATTTGGCACTTACACTCTATTGCCCTAAATATGCTCTCAAAATATTCATATTCAGAATTCAGTTTTCTCAATTGAGGAAGCTGGAGACAAACATACTACCAAAGGCTTTACTTTGTATAGTATTCGTACCAAATGACAGCCAAATAAGTTACGCAATAATTACTCCAAATAAATTGACCACATCTCAGAATAGAGAACAACATAGATTACTGTATTTATAATTTTGTTAGAGGTGGATTTTGAAGCTGAGTGGATGAATTAATAAGACGGTTTAATATGTAAAAAATAAAGTAATCTATGTCTAGTCTTGTTCTCTATTATTTCAACTGCTAATTTCACCAAATCGGTACCTTCAGTTTATCAATCAGTGATGGTCCAGTGGCAATAGCTACGGTCTGCAGTTGTGCAGGAGGTCCAACTTTCGAATCCCTCTGCGGCTTGAGCTTCACATCGTGGAAGGGCATTTCGCAAATGCTCGCCTGACTAGCTACCTCAAGTAGAAAGTCACTCGTCACGCACCTAACGTTGTGTTCCGAGAGATGTGCTTGAGATCCAGTAATTCTAGATTACTTGTTCACCATCCTGAACCACCATGTGGTTAAGGATTAATCTCAATGTGACGGGCGCAGTGCAATTCGTGACTTGTGACGAAATGCATCTGTTATAGGCAGAGGTTAGTCCGCTTAACATCATGTGGACCTCGAGCTTGTCCCGTCACAGTAACATAAAAAAAACCATATGGTGCATAATTTATCAACAGGTGAGATAATATAATAAATAAGTTTGATTCCACTGTTTTATTCGAATCCTGTGCCACAAAAGATTTGCTTAAAATGATATAAAAAAGAGAAGTTGATCTGAAAAAATCTTAATATAATACCAATTATTTACAAATGGTGCAAAGATTCAAGTGATCGATTCAACCCAGGAGGCTAATAGCAGGAGTTTTAATAATAGAAATTTTAAACTTTACCGCGTTGTTTTATCAACTTTTATTAAGTTCGTGCGGCTACGATCAGTCAATTCATTTAGTCGATCGTCGTCGATTTATCAAGAGAAAATAATAAGAGTTTCACCATTGAACGCCGCGAGATTACCCGCCGGCACTATTAATCATTTTCTGATTACGCAGATGTTTTCCGAAGACGCGTTGCCAATCTGTGCCGATAAGGATGGGACTCCATCGCGCTGAGAGATAATTAGCACTACTATAGACCAATACGACCTACATTGAAACATTGCAATTTTGCATTAACTTCTACAAAGCTAATAATCTTACAATATTACAACGAAATAAAAAATTGAACCACGAGTGGAATCCGAACCCGCGGCCATCCGCCCCTAGAGCCGGAACATGCTTTGCCAATTGAGCTATCGTCGTGAGTCAGTCATTGCTCTAATGTATCCTTTCGTTCCTATTGTTTAACCGTCTGAAGGTGACGGAGCGACATCTGCAGACAAACTGAATTGAACTATGAACAAGAGTAATTTATCAATTAGCTTTACTTATGCATATATTTACGATGACGCAACCCGTTAAAAATTGTCAACCTACCGAAACTGTTTAATGAATAAACTGGTGAATCAGTGAAATTGACAAATAAGAAAACTGAACAGTGGTACGCTAATCCGTCAATTCTAATTTTGTGCTTTTACGCCGGCTAAGCGAATAAGCTATTAAAATTACAACAGAAGGATACATCTGAAACAATAAAGACTAGGCAATAAAGAGTTAGCCATAGGTTAAATTATTTATGCACACGTTTATTTAAACTTCAATCGGCTGGAATTTTAAACCACGTTTTATGCACTGGGCGCCTTAAAGACTGGCAAATGTTTAAATCTGTCACTATCGGAATGCTCAGGAGGATGGTAGCATGGAGGTAGCGATGGTGAAATCGCGATCAGTTTGGAAGAAAAACGAAAGAAAGCGTAATAACTCAAAACTAAAGTGTAACTTAACTTCTCGCTCGTGATAAGATTTTCTTATTTTATTGTTTTATATTTATTCACATACATGAATACCTATTTATAAATGCATCTTAAAGTTGAGATCGACCTGAAAAATAGGAATCTTAACATAACTAATGTTAAAAGCGTAATTTAGAGTCCTCAGTTGCAATTTTATTCTAAGGAGAAAATTTTAAGGTAACGTGTTTCGGAATTAACTTGGCATTCTGTAAGGCCAAGCTCAAGATAAAAAAATAATTATCTTAACTGCTACAAACGAAATAATAATATTTTTCTAAAAATATGTTCAAGTAAAGCTATTTAGCACTTGTCACTTTGAACGCAGACGGTGGTGTTTGAAAAAGCCAGCTTTCGATCAGATGAAGTTCAGTAGTTTGATTGACAGCCGCAGCGTCCCAGCGGATGACGCATACAGCTTATATTTATAGCCATTTTACTATAGCATAACTCATTCGGTATAACAGTTATAAGATAATATATAGTACAGCATAGCACAAAATTCTCAACTCATTTCATCGTCTCCAACCAATATTCTGAGCAAAGAAACATTATTATTAGGTATTCATAACGTTTATTTAATTTCTTATTTTTAATAATATTTCCATTTAAATACAATACAGACAGGCCCAAGGCTGTCAAGGTGGGTCAGGGCTGCAGAGTCGGGAACCTCCTAACTATGTGTACCGCGCCGAGAAGAGCTGCTTTCTTTATCTGATCCTTGTTCCAACCTTTTAGCAAAAAACCTCTAGAGATGTTAGTCGGGGCTCTTCGCAATAGGGCCGTTAAAATTTTAATTCCACCCAATACATATAAAAACTTGTGCTCCATAAATCTACTTTACAAATTTAAATAAAACTACGTGCTTCTTTGACTTTTAGAGCTTGGTAATTTTACAATTAATAATCTCTGACTGATTAAAAGTTCTGTTATATTCACAACGAAAAAATGAATATATTTTTCTCTCCTCTAGACTAATTAAAATCAAAGCATCGAAGTGACACAGCAGTTTGTTTCTTCATATACCAGACGGCTAAAGAACTGGTATTCGTCGCCTGAGTCTGCTTTTCCTGACAAATGGAATCTGGGTGTCTATCATACACACTCACGTGCTAGAAAAAGTGCAAGAAGCGTTGCTTCGCTATCTGTACAAGCGGGTACGTTTATTATATACTAGCTTTCCGGGCGCGGCTCCGCCTGCACGTATGTCGGTTATCGTGCAAAAACATTAACCTCTTTTTGCGCAGTTGGATAAAAACTATCCTATGTATTTTCCCGGGTCTCAAACTATTTCCATACCAAATTTCATTCAAATCGGTCCAGTAGTTTTGGCGTGAAGGCGTAACAGACAGACAGACAGACAGAGTTACTTTCGCATTTATAATATTAGTACTGATATATAACCACCTTTTTGTACCCAACCGATGATATATATATATGATGGCGGGCACATAGTTAAATGCTTGTCACGTGTGTAAGCTCCTTCACGGAAAAATTGATGCACCCAACTTGCATAATTCAATATTTCGGTTGAACGCCCCCGACCCTAACAGCCTGACACAGCGTCGTCGCGGGTGTCACAAGCTGCTCTTGCTCCTGCCAGCCCGAACAGTTGCTCACACTGCTTCTCCCGTTCCACGAACACTCAGAGCACTCAACAATGTCCTTGCCAAGCAATGATTGTATAATATGATTTACAGATGAATGGAGGAGTATTTTATCAATATGTCTGTAGTTCTTCGAGAAGAAAGCGCGCATTATGAAAAAAAAAATTGAATTTGATTTGCTTATATAATACCTAATTACTGTATAATTACATTTATATATTTATAATCCATTGACTAAGAATGGATTATTGATATAATTACAAAAAATATTTGATATAATTGTATCATCGTCAACTGCTGAACACAGCCTTCTCCATTAAGGGGGGGCTTACCATAATCCCCACGCTTAGCAGGCGTCTTGAGAATCACTTAATATCAATACATAATGAGTAATTATAACACGATGATTATGAATACTAATTGATTGAGTAATTATTTTTTTAATTGATAACGAGAGCTATTGATGATTTTGCCGTAAATAAATATATATGGCTAGAGTGAATAAGTATCTCTTAGGTGAGCGTGTACCATTGCCGACTTAGCCTAAAATAGACATCAAACAGTCCATTTGCTAAATTTCCTTTGCGTTTGCCACTTTCTATAAGGGTAACCAATGATATTATGACTTCCGAGTATTTCTTGCCCGACTTTCTGTTGTACTTATTTTATTAGAATTACATATTTACATATGTAATTATCATTTGTCACGCAGAAAATAGATAATCTGATTTTCAGCTATATTTTCTCCAAGTTAATTTTTGTTACATTTATTGAAAACCTTAACAGTAAAAGGACAATTTCATATCCTTCTGGGGCAAATGCACATAATGAGCAGCAACAAACGAAAGCAATCCTAAGAAAAGAATGCATCCTAATACAAAACTGCCAGACAGGCAGCCTAATAAGTTTAATAGGTATAGCCTATAATCCAAAATTTTGCTAGGTCCTTAATATTTAAGTTTGAATTATTCGAAATGTAACACTATTGTTATAAAAAAGTTATTTGCGCCTGGGAAAAAAACAGGTAAACTAAAATTTAAAGTATAAAGCGCGCCGAATTACGTTTATTTCAAACTTAGACCTACACTATGAATCCGGTATTGAACAGTCATTAGGTACCTAGTTCAACAATATATTGCGTATTATATTTTCTTAAACTATTCCGCTTTGAATTACGTAGGCACTGTTTAAAATTACCTACCTAGGCACAAAATACACACATAACCAAAAAGTTACACTAAGTATAGAACTATATAATATTAACTATAAGTATTGGGTATGTCGTGCTCATAGAAGATCATTTCATTGTACATTTGCGTAGAAAGCTGAGCAATAAGAATAATAACGACGATGAAGCCCGTCACCACTATTTAGTGGTGAGGTCTAGAAAATCTCTGAAAAGTGATCTCACAACTAAGGAAATAGTTCATATCTATATCTCCTATCTCTGCTCTGGATTTTATCCTAAAAGGTATCACCTTATTATATTTTGATAAAATTGGGTCGGCATCGAACAGTTCATTATTCCGATTTGTTAGTCAGAAATGGAATAATAACGTGACTGTTCATTGATTTAATATTGATTTTCTTTTCTGTAAGCCTGTTTCAGAATGTTCGAGTAATTTCCGGTTATACTACCCAGAACATATTTATTAAACAAAACACTATATTTGCGTTTCACGGTCATCGATTTAGCCTATCCATCGATTAAAGCTTGAAACGCGCTGCATGTCAACTGTCATTTTTATCATTCAGTTATTTTATGTGTTGCATAGCAACCCGAAACTTTATTAGGACATTCTGAAACAGGCCCTTAATATAATTCCTCTTTTCTAGGTTTCTTAAGTTATAAGGCGGTTAGGTACTGTACCTGTCTTTTTAATACTCCTGTATGTCTAAAGTGCTGAACAAATTTGAATAGGAATAATTTAGCACATCGTAGGCCGTAGAAAATCTTGGTGTAAATAAATTTCTATGGGAACGTTTAGGCTCTTCTTGCACTTTTAACTAACAACAAAGAGAATTCGATGTAAGTAAAGAAAACGACTCAGAACCTTATAGGTCATGGGAACGTCTGCTCAGAATGCACCAGCTCTGTGGACAAAATTCACACAAACACAAACTGCGCATTGCAGTGGTGCGACTCGCGTACGCCACAATGTAAGCTGACTGCACATGCATTCACAGTGTATCCGCAAAGCGTCTCTAGCCATTGATTCAATGGAGGTTCCTATTATCATAAGACTTGTTAATAAATAATAATAAATAATATTATTTATTGTTATGGTATTATATTATTGGTAATATACTAAGTACACGGTCCCTACACACACTAAGTACACCTACTCTACATGCCTGCTGAATGTGGTAAGACTTGAGAGGTTATATGACACTGCGTTCTGAAATGTCCATACTGTATTATTGACTACATGGGATGCTAGGCTAGAATTGCAACCCACCCACCCATATCTTCCTGTGGGAGTAGTAAGAGTTAACTAAAGGAAAAATACGAGAAGCGCACCTTCTAGACGCCGTGTGTGTTCTATCGTCTTCTGAAGCCTTCTGAAGAACCTCCTGGCAAGCGTGGGGATTATGACAAACCTCCCCTTGATGGAGGCTATGTTATGTGATACAATATACTCTTACTCACTAATCTACTACCGACAGCTTCAGTATGTCTCGGTATTTTGTTATCAAACTATTATGAAAATGTAATATAATTTATGCGAGAAAGGCCCCGTGGCATTAACTATGGATTGCCACGAAGGGGATTCAAGGTTTGAATCTTGTCATGAGCTTAAGCTATCATGCAAATACTCGCGTGGCTTGCTTCCTTTAGTGGATTTAGTGGAAATATTTACGTCCCTATTCGCAACTATCCAACGGTGTAAAAACTGGTTGATTATTCAATAAAAACAATGATAAGTGCAACTAATTGTGCCATCCAAAATTATAGATCCTTATGGCACAAAGTCACCTTGTGCCCCGTGGGGTTCCGGGTTAGAATTGCATATCCCCATATCATCTCATGGGTGTCGTAAGAGGCGACTAAGGGAAAATACTGGAAGGTGGGCAGTAGCGCCTTCCGAGGAACCGCCAACTTGCACTGCGGTCCCCAAGACGCCTGCCAAGCGTGGGGATTATGGCAAATACCCCTTTAAAAGGGGAGGCGGTGTTCAGCAGTGCACAATCCGGCTGTTACAGTATGTCACAAATTGGCGACAGTAGTTGTGCTTAAAGTGTTCATTGATGTCATAATATGAGTTTAAAGTTAATTGAGAATCTTCATTTCAAATGCCGGAAGTACCTACTAGCTGCAACTTTTAACGTGATATTTTAAGTTTGGGTGCTGTCATCCGGAATGAAGAACTCGATAAATTTTATCTTTTCTGTAAAGAAAGTAGTAGTCTGAAATCAATGGATTCAAGGATAAGTGTAACCCTTTAAACTTAGCAGTTGTCATCGGAAATGAAGATCTTGATAAGATCTATCTTTTCTGTAAAGAAACAATTAAGTAGTCCGGAAAAATTAGTTTCAGAGATATATTTAGTCCGTTCTAAGTTTGACGGCTGTCATATAAAATGAAGATCTCATAAAGTCTATCTTTTCTTCAAAGTAACTAGTAATCTGGAATAATAGTTTCAGACATCTGCAAAGAAACTAGTAGCTTAATTTGGAATCACTAATGTTACCTACAACATACTTACTTAGTTAAGTATCCGAGAAATTAATAAAAATAATAATATGTAACAGGAAATTATGCATACAGAAAAGATGTGGAATATGTATTCTTTATAATACAACTAGTTGTGCATACTGATTGGTCAATTAAGTATACCTATTTGGTAAGAACGGTGTAGTGGCGAAAGGACTAATTGTTCCTAATTTCCAAATCGGATTAAAATTTTTTTTTCCAGAAAGTTACAAATACCTGTCGGTTTTTACGATTAGAAATTGGTACTACTCCCTAAAATATATACTTACTATTATTTCAAAGCGATAATATATAAAACCTGTCGACCGAAAAATTGTTTTGTCTAAGGTTCTCCCACAGGAATGGCGAACGTTTCACGGAGTAGGTATCACTTCAATTTATTTTATCTCACCCGTCCTTTTAAAACAGCTGGGTGTAATTATAAATACGAGTTATTTGACATAAATTAACCAAAATTTATTACCGTAACAAAATGTCAACTCTAATAGTAGTCTATGTCTAGTTTAGGACTATTTAAAAACAATTCATATTGTATGGCAATAAAATCTATAATAAAATCCCAATTGACATAAGAAACTTGCCCTTTAATCAATTTAAATTGGATAATTGGTTATTGCAGAATTCTTTTTATTCCCTTGACGACTTTTTTAAGTAGACTAAAGTAATTAGCAATTTACGTTCTGACATCTAATGACATAATTTTAAATACTAATAATATAATTTATGTAATATTGTGTATTGTGATGTAATAATTTTTGACATTGTAGTAATTTTTATCGATCTATTTATTTTATTTTGAAACTGGTGGCTCAGTGGCATTGGCTATAGGACTGCCGCGCAGCAGGTCCATGGTTCAAATCCCGCCGCGAGCTTGATCTTCACCGCATGGTGAAAGGGCTTTTTGCGAATGCCCGCCTGGCTAGCGATCACCCTTAAGTAGAAAATCTTTTGCCAAGCACCTAACGGAGTGTTCCGGCAGCAGTCCTTGAGAATCAGTGAAATTACAGGCACATGAGGCTTAACAACTATGTCTCTACGTGACGAACGCAGTGCAATTCGTCACTTGTGACGAAATGTATCTGTTATAGGCAGAGGTAACCGCTTAACATCAGGTGGGCCTTGAGCTTGTTCCGTCACAATAACATGAAAAAAAAACTTTACTTCCTATTTAAATCTAAAGCTGAACTTTGAATTATGTAATAAGTAATTTTTTTCTAATATTTTATAAGTTTCAATCGATTGATCATATCATATCTTTATATTTATATTTCAAAATGTGTACGCCGCAAGGTAGAACATGCTGGAAACTTTTAAACCTCTTTATAGCATCTTATATAATTGTGTACCCATGATTCTGACAAATAAACTATCATTTCATTATAGTATCAAAAACGATATAAGTTTGAACTTTTCTTAAACTCTAAATAAACGTAGTAGTTGTCTAAATACTTATATTAAAATATTCTTCTTAGTTGTATCTTATAAATCATAGAGATATAAAATACTATTTTCTCTTTTCTGTGGTATAAATGAAGTGAACTAAGTACATAGTTACCCGGGAACCCATAAATGCCTTCACTTTACGTACTCCACTTTTTGTTTGCTCACATCTACCTATGTCAAAGCGTAACAGCGGCTGATTTTAGATAAAATCGAAGGTAAGCAGTACACAAGAAAACCATTAGTCAGCGTCAAAACTTTGCTCTTAAACTAAGATAATCATACGTTGGATCGACGGACACTTTCAGGTATTTCTGCTTCCGATAACAAATTAAAAGCTTGGAAATGATCCTACAAAATATAGGTACTTACTTACCTAATACAGAATTGTAGTAAGTACTGAAGTTCTTACCTAAACTGTCTTAAATCTTGTAGTTTTGTGTTGAAATAACACGTAGTTACTCGTACTTAATAACTTAGATTTAATGTCCACCGATGCAGGTGATAATAATCAAATTAGATTTTTTTTTCATGAAACAATACAAATGAAATAGCGATGCCTGATTTAATATAAGCAAAGACAAATAAAAGGACCTTGTTAAGGAATTGTGTGGGGTTTTATTATAAAGGTCCCAAAGATATTACTATGCTCACAGATGGGACATTCAAGTTACACGAGACCTTTTGATTACAATGTCCTAGGTATTATAACGCTTGTAATGCTTGACATTTCCGCCTCTGCCAACCTGTCATCTACATAACTTAAACAGGCATTTTTGCATAGTGTCCTTTAGTTTCTGTGATCTGTGCATTTTTGTAACACTTTGTTAAAGATGTTTTAAAAAATGTCCCGTGTTTCTTACCCGTTCTTCTCGCAGTGGCTCTTTATTTAATTTTTGGCTAATCGTGGCAGTATAGAATATTTCAATATTAAAATTTGTAATTGGGCTTCGGGAGCGTCGTACACGCCCAAATTGAATATTACTTTGACTTTGAAGCGTCTCCGTTTTAGCCTGGAAAAAATGGTTCCGTATTTCTGTCTGGAATGCCAGTTGTTCTTCCACTCACAACCGATCCTAGTGAAATTTTGTGAGCAGGTTAGAATACAGATTATTTTTAGCAATTCAATTATTGGATTTTTTTCAGACCGTGTTTTTTTTACATTATCAAGCCCCATATCTATATATGGGGGTTGATAATGTAAAAAAAATCACGAGGATTTTTACTCATGAAGCTGTACAGTTTGCAAATATTTTTTTAACATGAGAAAACGGCCACAAAACCACGGCGTCGCTCGGCGTCCACATTCACCAGGCATAGGTAGGTATGTATTATCCTACAGATGTCGAGGCCAGATATATCTGAGCTTTATAGAGCCACTGTTTTAGTGCCATGAAGTGTTGGAACTCTCTTTCCCCTCCCATTCGTAATACACAGAGTAAATACAAATATAGACTACAAATCAAAAACTATTTGTTCAATAAACAAAAAGCTTATGCTGGGATTGGCTAACCTAGAGTTACTGGCTCTCAAGGACTGCTGCCGGAACTCATCGTTAGGTGCTGGCGACAGATTTTCTAATTGAGGGTGGTAGCTAGCCAGTCGGGCATTCGCAAAATGCCCTACCACCCTGCAATCGTATGACAACAACCGGGTCCCACGGCTTAACGTGCTCTCCGAAGCACTGAAGCACTCAATAGTAATGTCACCAGCGGTCACCCATCCAAGTCATGACCGCGGCGGACGTTGCTGATCGGTTCAGAACGGCTAAGCAAACTTCGCTACGAGCGCTTCACCGCATATACGATAAACTCCTTACCCTCTACTTCATCTCTACTTTATTTTTATTCCTATGTTTTCTTTTATTATATTATGTGTTTACATACTATATAAAAATAAGTCGGGTTTTCCTTCCTGACGCTATAACTCCAGAACGCACGAACCGACTTCCACTGTTTTGCATTCGTTGGAAAGGTCTCGGGCTCCGTGAGGTTTATAGCAAAGAAAATTCAGGATAAATTTCAACAAAAAGCGGAAAAATCATTTTTCACATACAGCACCATCTCTGATACATAGCATGTACTACAAACCAATATTTTAAGTTGATGGCGTCGGTGCGTGATACATTGTTAGACAGCTACTCATTGTTCTTTGCTCAGTTCATTTCATGTGACAAACCGGTGTTGTGTTCAAAAAAAGTAAAAAAAATAAGTTATTCGTTTCCTAACATTTCAATTGGAAACCATCAAATCAATCACGTGTATTGTGCAAATTTTTATTCAATTTCAACAGTAGGCATTTGTCTTTAAGGTGGTAAGTTGAACTGTGTAAATTATGTGGATCGTGCATATGCAAGAATACAAGTGTATTCACAGAACTTAAGCTAAGAAAGACATAATATAATAAGAGAAAATGCCCGATTGAGACATCGCGTGAGCACGCGAAGATCATTGGCATCATAAAATCGCATGGCATTCCAATATGATCCCACTGCGAACTACAGTGATGATGAAAATTTAGATATTGGACCAATGACGACTAGGTATATGCCGATATTGCAATGCGTTAAAGTTCAAAAGAGAAACGGCTGTATTGTGCTGCGCAAGTGGAAAAGTCAAACTGGATCCATTACTTACACCACCACAGCCACTGAAACCATTGTTCGATGGATGTGATCCCGATTCCAGCCATTTTCTTCAACACATCCTTGAATACAATAAATGCTTTCGCATGACTTCCTTTGGAGCTAATATCATTTGAGCAGGCGGCTTCATGCCGACTTGCAAGGTAAAAGATACAACACACATAACCAATCACTCACACCAACACAATGAATTGCAACACATAACAACTACATATACACCACACACTACACCATCACACGATCAGAAGTTACACCGTATTCTTCAACAAATGGTTGTTTGCAATTACAGATACAAGGACAAATATATCATTTGCATGGTTCAATGGTGCCAACACCAGATGAACCGCATCAATTTCTGCAAATATACTTCATTTTGTCGATGGTGGATCAGCTGAATGTGCGGTGCAACATACAGGGAACACAACAGTTAAAGAGACGAATTATTGAACAGTTGCAAGCATTTTTTCGCTGTGGTTAATATGTTCAAAACAGCATTGCAACGAATGCCATCTGATACGCACAAATTTGTCATATGAGCGGATTGTACCCCAACAGGTGAACATGTGCGAAGATTCAATGCACCCACCGTTAATGATGTTGCTGCAATTATTGTTGGCGATCCAACTAAATCGCGAGACATTGTCGTTCAGCGAAGAAGCAATATCATGCATCGTGTAAACGAGACACATCGTTTGTACGATGCGTTACAATATCCAATCATTTATTAGCAAGGGCAAGACGGATACGACATCACGTTGAAGATGGTCGATCCAATTACAGGTACAATATTCACACACTAATTATTGCTATTATTGGTTTCCATTAACAATTCATTTAATTTTGCAATTTCAGGCGTATCAACGAATAAAAATCTTAGCGCAATTAATTACTATGCGTATCGTATGATGATTCGTACACATGAGGAGAATGTCATTCTGAAGTGCCGTCGGCTATTCCAGCAATTCGCTGTCGACATGTATGTCAAAGTCGAGACCGAACGTTTAGCGTTCATCCGATTCAATCAGGCAAAGCTACGATCTACGCGGAAGAGTTGCAACAGCTGTGTTTCAAAATATTTTTTCTCAATAATTAAGTAGGTACCTTCTTAGTTGTCTTAGGTATCCGCGATTATTAAAAATATTAATAAAACATTTTTTAACGTTATCGCCTTCCTTTGCACTGTATGACTAAGAGAGTTCTCAGAATTCCTGTCGACTAAAACTTCTAAAATCCCCTTAAATAGTGTATGTAACTTTGCGGGATAAAAATAATGAATAGAAGCGCTCGTAGCGAAGTGAAGCGCTCGTAGCGAAGTTTGCTTAGCCATTCTGAACCGATCCGCAACATCCGCCGCGTTATAGCATGGTGGTAGGGCATTTTGCGAATGCCCGCCTGGCTAGCGACCACCCTCAAGTAGAAAATCTGTCGCCAAGCACCTAACGGTGTGTTCCGGCAGCTGTCCTTGAGAGCCAGTAATTCTAGGTTAAGCCTGTTAACACCTTCGACTACATCATCACTTACCATCAGGTGAGATAGTGGTCAAAGATTTAACTATCAGCAATAAAAAAAAAAACAACTGAAACTGAGGTTCAGCGTGGTACTGGTTTCTGACTGGTATACGATCGTCGTTTCAGTTTGTTTGAGCTAAAATGCTTTCGTAGGTCTATCCGGATTTTTCGTTGTTCTCCTCTATAGGTCGCATTTCTAAACCGATTCTCGTGACATTTTGTAAGCAGGTTCGATAATTATATGGACTTCTTTTCGTGATTCAGTTATAAGAATTTTTTTTAAAGGCGCTGGCGGACATTTTGTGTTTTGAAAGCTTTTAAAAATATATTTCAAGTAAAACAAATTTATCAATCAAATCATCACTAACCAACATGTGAGATACCTCGTTAAATATTAAGTTGACGTAAGAATACGCAATAAAAACCATCCTTCATTTAAAAGTAGTTTCAAAAAACGAAAGAGATTAAAAGCGGTATATGACGCCTGAATTTATTGACAAGTTGATGGTACAAATCCAGACGGCGTCCTCACAATGAATCCTAAATAGTTCTTGATTCAACACCAAAGTGATGCGCGTATAGGGTTTTTCATAACCGTTTCTGGCAGTATCCGCCACCTTGTGGGCAACAGTTCAACTACTAAGCAATGGCAACGCTGTCGGTTGGGTTTCATTTGGTTCGGTCCTCGGATAGGGTATAAATAGTGTTATGTGCATAAGACACATTTCACACCTTCAAAACATTTCACTGTCCCGATGGAGTCAGACTTCATTCAACTAGATGTCGCTATTGAAATCTTTAAAATAGAGCCTCCCATTCAACTCTCATTTTTACATTACAGCTTGTTCAACTTATGACAACTGGATACATTAAAAAAATATACGAAAATGTATTAAAAATTTTAGTTATATATTCATTGTTGTTACCCCAACCTTTTTTTTTATCATGCAACCAAAATATCGATTAGCCAAGAACTGATACTACCCTTAGAACTGCGCATGCCCGAGCAATGCTGTGGACTCGTACACTAAAGGGCTGTGAATTTTTTTCACTTAGGTTTTTATATCTTTATTTTATATAATAAGAACTCAAATCTTTATCAATTTTATATAATAGGTATCCAACTACTATTACTCTTACAATAGTGCGTGAGACTCAAACATGGGTAATACGCAAGCTAATGAAAAACAACCTAAAAGCGGAAAGTCACCTCAAGCAAGGAGTAAACATTTCATAAGAAACTTGAATAGGAAATCTCCAGGCAGAGAGAGCAAAAAGCATGGCAAGAAAAAAGGCGACCTCAAACGAGAGGCGATCGACAGGGAGTACGATAAAACGCCAGATTCAGATAACGTCGAAGTTATCGAAACATCAGATAACGATACGGTCGAGTGCTTCAAAGAGGGGGAGGGCTCGCCTCTTGGTCGCGTGCAGTCAGAGGTAACGGTGAGCAGGTGCGGGCGGTCACCGACCCGCTCGCAGCCCGCCACCACCACCGCTCCGGCCGCTTCGCCCGCGGACCCGTCCTCCTCCGACTCAGTGTTCACGGACCCGCTCACGCCGCCCGCCGCCGTCGAGCTAAACCAGTGCTACTACTCCGCTGAGAGCGACAGCGCGACCGACGAGTCGCCGGCGATCTTCGCCTCACCCGACACTCCCGCGCGCACCCTCACATCCTCCCCGGCAAGTGCGCAAGAGCATCCCCGCCGGCGTGAGCGCTCGCCCATAGACATGCCCCACGACAATGCCGCCTCCGTGCTCTCCACCGATGACACGGAAAAAGAAGAAAAAAATGACGTTTTCGATGACAACAATGAAAAGGAGGAAAATGAAAAGGTTATGGGATCGCTAATTTCGGGGGTTCGCGGCAGCTCGATTATTCGGAGCAGTCACGAGTGTGGACATGACTTCCTGGACAATCGGCTGAAGGCGTCCCCCGGTCAGACCTCGTTCACGCTCTCCAAGCACCGGAAGGTTGAACTGCCGCCGGTCGCATGCGAACCCTCGCTAAGTCTCCTCGACAGTGATACCTCCGGTTAGTCTATATTAATTAAACAATTACCTAGGTACGTACAATCTTTAAACGTATTAGGTTCTTATAACAGTAGGTTAGGTACAATACTGCTTGTATAGAACTCACACTTGGATCACGAACTTGACCTAGACAAGCCGAAATAAGTTTTATAACATGGAATGTTAAAATAACTATGTTTTTCATCTAGGTAAGTGTAATTAAATAACTGACTAGACAGAAAATATGATAAGGTATATTAAATATGAAAGATAAACTACAATTAAAAGAAAATTTCATACGAATAACCTTCAATTTTATTACAATGCTTCCCATATCTACGCAAAAGCATTGTAATAAAATTGAAGGTTTCGTAATGACTGCTCTGTACATTTGTACAATTTCGTCCGTCACAGCTGTCTGTCTGTCCGTCAGTCCGTCACACTGATCTCTAGCGCTTAAGCGATAAGATCAGTGTGAAGAGATAAAAATAAAGGGAAAGATTTGCCAAAGTTGCCTGTTTTAGACAATTTTTGTTACAGTGACTATTCCAAAACTAAACTTAATATTAATCTGGAATGTCGGTACCTATATTATGTAACTACTTATATCTATCCTCTGTTTTGAGAAGGAAAACTGATACGCTGAATCTTGTTGTCCTTAAGAGCCCTTTTACATTTTGCAGCCCTCTCACTCGCACATTTACAGATAATTTCAAATAGAAAAAAAATGGTAATGATTTTTTCAAATGTGGTCTGACATTATTTTGCTTCTTGCGACTATAAATGTTCTCAACATATTTTTATTTTGTAACATGATGAGTCCAATCAAAATTAGAGGCCCAAAGTTTTAAATGAATAAATTACGCATTTTGGATCCCCATTACAGATATCAACATGGAAAGTTGTCGAGAACATCTATAGTCGCATGCAGCGAAATAATGTCAGACCACATTTTTAAAAATCATTACCATATTGTAGCTATTTGAAATGATCTTTAAATGTGCGAGTGAGAGGGCTGCAAAATGTAAAAGGGCTCTTAAGTCGTAATATATATATTGCATATTGTAGTAAACGACATTTACTGAACCTTAATAGAGCGAGGCCTGACACGCACTGGCTGGTTTTTTATACTATTTCGATGCGATAAGACCTGCTTGCACTGATGACGATGACGCCCTACTTGAGGTATTTTATGCTTTATCCCCTTCCAGCTTGTACCTCAACTCTTTGTACATAACATAGATAGATGCACAATGTCGCTGGGGACAACTGGGATTAAGCGGGTACCTATTACTAGCATTTAAAAGTATTTCGTTGACATGCATATATTGTAATATTTACTCGTACCTAGAAACGGCGCAATATTGACACGCCTTCAATACTTATTAACTGGCCTGTTGTTTCCGTATGTACTTCAAAACATATTTCTGATATCACATCAGTATGTGATTCGACTCACTGCTTTTAGTGGCCATACTTAAGTAGGTTTGTGCTCGCCACATTGTTACCGTTTAGTTGTTTTGTTCCTCTGAATAGCCACAACACAAACCAGTTTGTTGATACTTTCCTCGCTTCATTGGCCGTAAGATCGTACTTATTCGAGTGTGTACTTATCGTATATACATACAGCCTCTACATTCTATGTAACTATATGCCCAACGACGTCTTCAATTTACTTTTGTACGGACTGCAAGAAAATATCACTGGAAAGTTTCTCTTTAGATTGGTCTGGCTGTTACAATAAGTATTTCTTAGATTAGAGGTAATTTTGTGGCTACGTAAGTACAAGTAAGTACCTACTACCATAATAATAATTACCTTGATGCTTGTGACGTGAAACAAATTTTGTTAATTAATAATTAATTAATATCATAAATATCATAATATAGCCTACAGCTTTTGTACAAATAACTAATGACACTTTATGTATCGTTGGTGAGTATAGCTATAAGTATATTACGTTATCGTCATCAACTTCATAATTATATCTGTCGGATACCGGACGCTTTTACTGCCGAACATCGCTTTTCACCGAACTTGTTTTTTAATGTTTCGTAGTACTTGTGCTAGCTAAACTTAGCACTAGTGCTACCAGAGAACTTTACAAATCTAAAATTGTATTCTGTGTGTAAAATACCTGTCTATGATTATATGTTTAGATCTCCAATACATGTTGCTTATACGACCATATCGTCATTTTCAACTAGGTGTTGACGTCATTAGTAAAACAGAACATACCAACGTAACCAGAAGTATGAGTAATATTCGTGACGTTGTTGCTTGTTTGTATCACTCTACCAATATAATTGGACGGAATCCACTGTTACTTTATCGAACAACCTTTTAGCAAATCAAACAAGATAACCTTTTAGGCATTTTACTTACTCGTCCCTTATATACATTTTTGAGATAGTAGGTAAGTTTTATTATCTTGGACTGGCATTTGATGTACTTATAGGTTTGAGTGAGCTATAGATTTATCCGGGGCAACTGTGTGCACTTCCGGCAATAAGGGCTCAGCCTGCGATTTCAATGGTGACATTTTAAAATAATTACTGATATAGGAGTATAAAACGTTTATTGGTTTGGGCTTGGCACATATATAGGTTAAAGTAAAACTGTAAATCTAAAGCCAAGTCAATATCGTGACAAAACTGGAATGAATTCACTTGACCTATATACCACTGAGGGTAGGTAACTGTGCGCACCCTTTCAGGGGGTAAATGGAAAGTAAACGCCTTGCTTGGTTTAAATATAAAATTAATATAGATCTCCGTACTCCCATTGCTAGGGATTTTTCAGGCCATAATTTCTTTACACCCCGTGGGGTGCCGGGTTAGAATTGCACCTCCCCATTTCATCCCGTGTGGGTGTCGTAAAAGTCGACTAAGGGAAAAATACTATTAGAAGATGGGCAGCAGCGCCTTCTTAAGAACTATGCTATCTTGCACTGCGATCCCCAACCCGTCTGCCAAACGTGGGGATTATGGCAAACACCCCCTACATAGGGGAGGCTGTGTTCAGCAGTGGACGATCCGGCTGATACAGTAACTTCTTTAACTCATGCTCGCTGTAACTGATGCATGATCATCTCATTCATAACATTGTTAACGACACTACCAAACTGTACCCCCTGGGGTTTCGTTAACAAAATGAATTTGTTAACGACAGCACCGTTGTGTTGGATAACATATACTTGTCAAGAAATTATCACATCATAGAAATAATAGACGCCTTGGGATAGATTACAGTTCCAATAAATCAAATTAAACACGCCGTTTTCACGAGAAATCGCGGAAGACATATATACAAAACTTTCACAATTATAACATGAAAGATTTTCTAGAAAATTATAATGAAATATGTACATCTAGGTGTTCTACGAGGTGTTCCACGGGCAAGTACTGAAAAAAGTAATTTGTTACGCAAGCCTGCAAAGTTGTTATTTAGCGCCATTACTTTATTGAAACCTGAGAATGCGATGGATTCTAGGTTTGAGCGTAGCGAGAGTTTCAAAGGTACGAGATTCAAAATAACTTAGAAATTTTTCATCTAGGCACTCCAGCCAGGAAAATGCTAGTGTAAGAAAAAAGCTTAAATAATGTACTAATATGTGTAATGTATTTACGATAGTTTATGGTAAAGAATAAAAGTTAAGTTACTTACATTGATAATATTTCAGGAATGAAAATTTTCTGGAACTTTTATAGAGGTTCGAATTTTAAAAACCTTTTCCACAGTAGAGGATAAAACGCACTTTTCCACGCAGTTTTTTAATGTTAAACAACGCCTTTCCCAGCGTGTCTGGCGAAAAAAACTGAAAGAAAAACCACATAAATAATGTAGGTGTAAATCAGTGTTATTTTGATATTAAAAATTAAAATGACTACAATTGATAATATTGAAAGCAAATATATTTTTCTGGAAACTTCGATTTTATAAAACCTTTTCCATGCCAGCGGGTGAAAAACACTTTTCCACGCTAATTTCGAGTGATACAAAACGCTTTTCCACGCTTCATATGATGAATTGTGTTCTTTTTTTCAAGTATCGTATTGCAAAAAAATATGAATAATACCTATAGGCACCATACTACAGTTTTTGGCGAAGTAAAGCACAATCGAAGATCGATCGTGCGTTTTCGATCGTATGTTTATTGAAAATTTAATTAGCCAAGCCTTAAGTAGATATACCCCTTTAAATTAAAAATTCTTAAAGTTCTTCAGTAGTAAGGTAGTAACTATTCAGTTCGAACTAATATTCAAATTAGCATTCGCTTGTGAATGACAGGGCTTAAAAAAACTGTGATAAAAAATTGTTCATATGTTTTACTCAATTTAATAGTCATGTACTTAGTGCTCTATAAACGGATGCAAAATTACCTACGATTAAATATAATAATACAATTTTTAGAATCGAAACGAATGATAACTTCACATTGAACAAAGTAAGAACAATCATAGTTAAGGCAATTTAAAATTAAGAGGTTTTTTTGTAGAATCATCACCACTGTATACATAATTGGTATCAGTACCTTTTACATATCTTTATAGAATATAGGTCCTGTAATTGACTAACCCACAGCCACATTTTACTATAATTGTTATTCTTATTACAGTTAGGTACCCCTAATGTCTCTATCTACTTGGATACGATGAACTTACTTATATCCAATTATTTTTAGTCAAAAGTTATAAATAATTTCTGTAGTGACTGTTAAACTCACCCCAAAACAAAATTTATTTCCTAGATCACAAGAAGTTTGCAAGCATCAAAAAAATATTGTTGATAGACAGGCAATTAACATAGTGATAATTGTTATATGTTAATTAACTGGTAGAGTCCATAGACACTCTTGATTCTAATAGAGTCATCAGAGACAGAGGAAGTATTAATACCCATTGATCTTATTTTATTAGAAATCAAGATCCAATAAAGATCATTTAAATTCGGTCGAAATCATGACACTCAAAATAATTAGTTTCATTTTTCAAATATTAATTTAAATTAAAAATATTAGTAATGGACAATACATACAATTTCATTGTTTCAATTCCTCGTAATTGAAGTGAAAAATGAGTCTATAACTCGGGCATGAAATCCATTTTAGAAAATATAAAATTACTTGCATTATTATACATATATTATGCACTCTTTGCAACTTAGAATGGACTATTAGTTAGATTTTTTTTTGTACAAAAAAAGGCATGAGGATCCTTAAAACTTGTCAATTTTACGTATTCGTATACGTTAGGTACCTATTCGATATCATAAAGTATACCAGGTAGGAATTTGAAATGAATTTGAATGTGAAATCAGTCAGTGTGCCATTTTATCCTCTATTTGACCAAAAAATACTGAAAACGCCTACTTGTTGGTAGGCCTAATGTTATTGGCTTGAAACTGTGATCAAAACCACAAACATTTATTTATTTACAAGGTGCTGGAATGGGAAATCCTAAAAAGAGCGCGTCCCAACTCGCATTGGATAAGTTTTTGTTGCTGCTTCTGAATTTAATTATTTATTAATTGTCATCTTCTATTATTCCAGAGATAGACCGACGCCATTCCAGTAGTGTCAGCGACGTCTTAATGTCAGAATCCAACGTGCTGCGCAAGGTGGCTTCCCTCACCCTGGACAAGCATTCTGAAGCCAGGGTCGTGAGACCCAAGTACGTACCCGACAAGCTCGACTTTAGCCTCTACGAAAAATTTGAAGGTAACTGCATTATACATAATGTTATGTTCTTATAGTGCTAACTTAAGATGAGGGTGCGTTGCAACTTTCAAAAAGTTGGAGGTTTCCGCAGGAAATTCGGAATGTGGTGTCTTTAATTTTGTGATATTTTTTTTAATATCAACGTTATATCGAGTATTGGTGGATTATTAGGCGTTAAAGGTCTCTAATAAGGAAGCCCACTGTCGAATTAATCGCACCCAGAAGACACTGAGTAAAAAGTAAATAAATAAGTACTAAATTATTAATGTACAGTTTCGAAAAACTTTAACATTTCACCAAAACCAAAGAGCTAGTGAAATAAAGAAAAATCTAGATCAGTATGTAAGCTGGACTTCGCCAGATAACTACGAAATAGCTTTCAGTAATCAACCCCATTGATATTTCAAGTAATACTTATTGTATTTCGAACCTACTCTCGCTCAAGCAACTAGCTAATATATCATGCGTACGAGTAGAAGTTTTCGAAACTTAAGAGTAAAAAACTACAGGCATAAGAGACTTTTAAGATCAGGCGGTTCTCGTGCTTATTCCGTCAAAAATACATTAAAAAAATCAAAAATAAATAAGAATCACAACAAAACCCTGTACATGGGGCTTCTTGACTTGTGGAAAAGCGAACGATCTTGTGGGTACCTGGAGAGGTTCTGTGCTTATGTGGACTATCGAATGCTCCTTTTCATAAAACCTTGTATTTCACAAGGGTTGCGTTGCGTCCTTGGTTGGGAGGAGTAACCGTAAATGGGTAGGTAATATAATTGGAGCTACTTACCTCCTGAACAAACAATGATTCTTTGTTGTTCGACCTACAAGTATCACGTGATACTTAATCCTAGTTTGTGATAGTTTGATCGCACTTATCTACCCTACCCATATCCTTGTTTAATTTGGCAATCAATGACGTTTGGTGAATTGAAACATTTGCCTTTCTTTTCGTATGACCAGCGTGAATTCCATTAAATTTAATTGGATACAAACAAAACTGAAACCAATGTGCTTTGTGCAAAATATGTTACCAAAGTATTGCCAAAATTATTTGATGCTTATTCTCACTCACAATTAATTGCAATATCATGCATTAATTTAAATCTAATTACTAAATTTATGTTTTTGCCAGTGTATACTAGTCTTAAAAATTTAAAGCCTTACACATTTTTAAACTAGGTAAAGGTTCACTCGATTTTTTTTATTCATGTAGATACAATATAAACTACATACATACATTTTTATTTACAATTCAGATGAATTTCATATACAAAACCGAGTATCCAAAATCAATTTAATCAAAGACATGCTCAAGACGAGGACTCTAACATCACTTTTAAAACTCGTAACACTTCATTTTAAGTTATTTTTACCTGGATTTACTAATGCATTGTGCCTTAAAGAGAAAAATGTTTCATCAATCAATTTGAAAGACTCAGAGCAAAGAAAGAATAACTTAAGTTTATATGATAATTATAATTCTCCATCAATGTTCAAAGATAATTGAACTTGCAAAATAATTAGTTGTCTCGCTGTAAAAACGAAACAAATAACACATTTTATAAATAAAATATAACAAATTTTATAATTCTATCAACATCTTCGACCACATCCTCACTTGCAATCAGGTGAGATAGTGGTCAAAGTCTAACCTATCAGCTATAAATAAAACTAAACAAATAACACTTTTAAATTTAATTAATATTAAGATCTCGGATATGATTAAATTCCGGAGGGATAGATTATTTCGCACTGCGCGCGGCGTCTAATATACCTACCCAATAAAAACACAGTACCTATTAGTTGTGAATAAAATGAAGTTTACAATTTTATAACCACATGATACATTAATAAAATAACACTATATGTATTTATGTTTTTAAAAATAAATAACGTTAACTCGATAAATGTACGCTCACCGCGTCTGCAAAACCGACCGATCACGACCTGACATTTTTAGGATAAAGAAAAATAATAGGTACTTACACCATTTCTTTCATTCAGTCAATATTCAAAAACAAAAAGATGAATAATATTGTCAAATTCGATCTAAAAACAAAACTACACCTAGCTTTTCTACCAAAAATATGAAATTAGCTGGCGTCCGATTTATCGGACGTTACGCTGTAACTGTAATGCCAACGAAACTTAGCGAGTTATAAATTTTGGTCGTGAATTTTGAGGAAACAAAATTAGTATGTCCCTTTGAAGACATCTCGAATTTTCTATAAAACTATCTCAACTTAAATAAATTCATAGGTTTTTTTTTTTATTTTTGACGGTGCGATGTCTTATCCGCCACGTTGCAGTGTGTGCGTGATATGAAGTTTGTTTCAGAGATTCTTTGTTTGTTTTTAATATTGGCCGGCAACGTTTTACTAATTTGATGACTACTTATAGATCTCAGTTGTAATATGATATCTAACTTATCAACCGCAATACAACCAGCAAATAAGAAGTGTAACTAGTCATAAATCAGTCAGTAATTTGCTTTGCCTTTATAAGTTGACAACCCAGACTGTGCATTGTGCAATCACAGGACGTAGCTGAATGAACATCATGATAAGAACATTATCTTTTATGAACAAACGGTTCCTAATTTCTTATCTCGATTAATAATCTGCCTCATTAAAGATAGTGTAACATATAGGGCCGGACGTGTATACGTGACTAGACCGCTAAGTGACAAAAAAGTTATAAAAATGCAATTATCAACCAGTCGTGTAAACTTCACCAATTCGTCAGTGGCACAGTTCAATTATGTGAAGTTCTTGAGTCAATTCCGATCGACTCAGAAGAAAGGCGTACAAGACATTGTGACTATTCTAGGCCTACATACAGACGATGTCGCAACCTTTGATACCAGTCATTATGCTGCAGTGCCGAAATATAAAGCATCATTAGAAAATAAAAATAATAAATCATTAGTGCCTTACGTGGTTAAGAAATTATCGTTTAAAGTTGCCAGAACAGAAAAGTGGTTCCAGAATGTGATAATATTAAATGAAAATATCTACGTTTTGGGTGATCTGAAAACTGGGACACTTACCATGGAGTTATGTGATTTAAGCAAATGCTATAGCTATGTAATAAAAAACAAGAACGACTTTTGGCATTTCTGCAAAGAACAATTAAGAAGTAAGTAATGGATATGGACATTAAAATTTCATTGTATCTGTTACGGCTAACTTCATAGTGATTATCCATTCGAAACTCACTATAGAATATAGATAGATCTAGAACAATAAAAAGGCAATTACAAATTTTAATACTGAAATATTCTACTTACATTTTACTACCACTTTCAGCAAAAGAATATATATATATATAGCCACTCCGAGAAGAACGGGCAAGAAACCCGGGACCATTCTTTATACTATATTTTATACTACATTCTTTTATACTACATTCTTTATATTATAAATGTCGTTCAAATTCATTCATTCTCTAGTGTTCTGTCTTTTTTTAACACATAGCGTTGTCTCTTCTGTTTTGACATGAAATTAATCCCAAATCATTTTTGGCATCACCACCGTTACTATGGTTACCAATTAAATATGACGGATGATCGTAAACGTAAAACAACAAGAGAGAGGAGTTCGAAGCGTTCCTATTTGTCAAAATACAAGCAGATTTGGGCATTCACATCCAACAATACTATTTGCGCTCGGATTTCTAACTGACAGAGTCCAGTCGTGCGAGTGTACGCTCTAATACCTAAAATGTCAACATTGATGGGTTATCGCTAGTGGAATTATCAAATTTCATTAATTTTTATGAATCCAGCAGTGATAGCTCAGTGGCTTTGGCTATGGACTGCCGCGCAGCAGGTCCATGGTTCGAATCACGCCGCGGGCTTGAGCTTCACCGCATGGTGGAAGGGCATTTTGTGAATGCCCGCCTGGCTAGCGACCACCCTCAAGTAGAAAATCTGTCGCCAAGCACCTAACGGTGTGTTCCGGCAGCTGTCCTTGATAGCCAGAGTAATTCTAGGTTAAGCCTGTTAACACCTTCGACCACATCATCACTTACCATCACGTGAGATTGTGGTCAAAGGCTTACCTATCAGCTATAAAAAATTAAATTAAAAAAAATCCCTTTATCCTCAATACCATCATGATGATTATAAATACTCTTTAATTTTATAGTTATTATGTCAGTAATAGTTTATTGATAGTGAAAGTCACTAGCGTACGTGAAAATGTGCGTGTTTGTCTTCCCTTACTTGTTGCTTTATATCGTAAAAATCGATTAAAATAAAAAAATCATGAGTGGCATTTTTTATTGCTGCTAGGCTACGCTTTGACTATAATCTCACCTGATGGTAAGTGATTGACGTCTGATGATGATGAAGTCAGTAGAGAAGAATAGGCAAGAACAGCCGTCGTAACATACCATTAGATCCTTGGTAATATATTTTCTACTTGAAGGCCAACAACTATCAAGCCTATCAATGATTCTAAAAACTCCCGCCCTCGCATCATGCGGTGAAGTGGAAGACCGCGGCGAGATTCTAACTATGGACCTCCTGCGCATCAATACAAAATAATACCACTTCTAACATCAACGTGAATATGTTGTAGCCGCACATCAGGCGCTAAACAGAGCTTTAAACCATATCTTAACGCCCTCAGCCGAAAGGTGTTTTCTCAAAGAGGGTTGGGGTTTGGAAGGTCCATAACCTACTTATCTTGGAAATGCTTTTGTTGGTATTACAATCTACCCAGCTGCGGTTTGTTTAATGGCTGCTATGGTTATGTTATAGCACCCTATTGAGTAACAAATGAGCAGCAACACTATAATCACGTAGTCTTTAGTAATATATTTACGTAGTTCTATAATCGGACTCTTGTTCTATACTCGCTCATCATACACACCGCTAGGGAATGGAACACTCTGCCTGAGTCTGTGTTTCTGGTTAATTACGGGGGGGTTTTCTAAACAGGAGTGAATAGGTATCTTCAGGGTAAGCGAGCTGCATCATCGATGGCATCGTCACTTAACATCAGGCGAGATAGTGGTGAAGTGCTACCCAGTACCTTCGGTATGAAAAATAGCAATATGTGTTTTTAGAGTAATCATACTTGATATAATTCTGTTCTTGTTCTATCTTATCAGTTATTAGAGTAAACGTTGTAGGTAGGAATGCTTAAAACTATTTTTATATATTTTTACGATATCAACACGTTAATCTTAGAATAATTGGTCGATTTTGGGCAATTAGAATTAGTCAGTTTAACAAACCGTTAACGTACCGAAAAGCTTTTCAGAAACCCAAAATTGAAATAATTGTCGATTAATTGGAGATTTGACATTAGTGTTGACAAACAGTCACATGAAGTTTTTAGAAACCCAATCTGCGTATGACAATGGATTAACAAGTATTTAAAATAATTTGTCGCTGATTTGCGTTTCAGAAACCGGGGGTAAGAATTTTATTGGTAAGTAACTTATGGGATAGTATCAATAACCAAGAAGCATCCTCCTATCCAATATATGGGGTTGTTTATATGGCTACCATATGTTGTTTATACAACACAGAAGATGTAACATTTAAAAACATAATGGCTATAATGTGTATAATTTTAACTTTTGTTGAATTACCGGCCGCCCCTTAACACCAAAACGTCCTGGGGAATACTCTCTTTGGTAGTATATCCGCTACACTTTGGTTATTAAGGGCGTTATAGTTAAGTCCTCTATAATGCACCTTACTCGATGTTCTTACGTAAGTATTGGTATGGTGCTAATTATTTCATTTTCTTTTAGTCAGTTCTTAATTCTTATGCTATTCAAGAAAACCATGGAAAGTCTCATTCTAAAGCAGAAGCTTAGGCTTCATCTTTTTGTATTAAGTTTTCATTTCAGAATTTCATTATCTCTATCGCATCAAACGTTTACGGCCATCTTTTTACTACTAATTTAAATGTACTAATATATTACGTACTCGATAATACCATGAATATTTCAATAACTTTCCATGTATGAAAGTTTGTGTTTTCTATAGTAGTGGACAGAAGGACGGTGTTTACTCAACATAGCTTTGTAGTAAATTGAAAATGTTGTTCTACTGTAACTATTACGCTGTGGCAACTCGTGTCCATCCAAGACATACTTTTCGAGATCTATGAAAAAACGTGTTCAGGTAGCTAGATTAGGTAGTACCTATTTAATGTTCACGTTCATTAGATATACTAAACTCTCTAATTATATGAAAACATGGAAACTCGAGATACCTAATAAATTTGCAAGCATTGTAATCGTAAATTGAATACGCGTCAGAAAACTTAATTATACGTAAATATAATACGTATCAAATAAAAAGTAATACAAATAAAAAAGTCACCAAAAAGAATCTAGGTATGTGAGATTCGATCCACGGTACTCGATCTTCTGATTCGACTTCAGTAGTTACACACTATACAATCATTGACCAAGGTGTCGAAAATTACACACATATCGGTTATGCCTTACTGTCAGACACATTATATTGGTCCACGTACATACGTAAAATTATTATTGTATTATTAAGAATTATGTCGTAAAATTAAAATTAGACCAAAAAGAATCTCTTTACGCTGGATTCGATCCACGTGCCTCTCAATTGCGAAGCGATGTTACTTACTATGCGCTATTTGAACGACGATTGATTTGTCGAAAATTATGTACATAACCTGTGTGCCTTATTGTCAGAAACTGTATAAATTAATCATGATCCATCTAAAATAATTACAACACATTCATTACGAAAAATTCTGAATATTGCTTATAATAATTATTTTAGGTAGCTAAAGTTGTACCTATGTCTTGTAAAATGTTTGAAGTGTTTTTTATATTGCGTTAGGGTTCACAATCATATCATAATTTCATTAATATAAGAGATATATACATAGGTACATGGAGAAAGGAAGCCATAGATGCTTACCTTATTATGTCCATCATGCGTTTTTGACGATTTTTTGCATTCCCAAAGCGTTTATTTATAATTTTACCCATGTTTTATTTTAATTGAGATCGCCGAGAAAAGTGACACAGGTCCGACGCATGACGCGGCTGACCGCGATATGAGCGAGGATGATAGCAATATACGTAGATCGCTGGAGTAAATAGTGCGACATGATGTTAACGCTTCTCGGAATGAAAGGGCGTATGTGACATTTTGTAAACAGGCTCAGTACGCATTAACTGTGCTTTTTTTGGATTAAAATAATCAATGAAATTTATTGTACTTAAAAAATCAATATTTTAGAAAAAAAATCCAATTTTTAATACACTAAAATCTGGCGGAAAAAGTAGGAATCCTCTATTTTCAGAGGTGTTTTTGAGATTTTTTTCTATCGAGCCAATTATTAGGAAACATGTTTTGAAATCGATGAAAGTATTACTTATATCCTTGAGTATCGTGTATTTAAATTGCAGTACCATCCGGTACCTGGTTTATGAGATTTTCCATATCATGTTGGCACTATTTCGTAATTTCCGAGCCTTAAACGTTGAACCCACGTCGAACCGTAACCATACTCTTTCGAGCTGAAACTTTGTGCTTCAATTTTTTCATAGGGAACGATGCGCGGTCATGAACCAGACTACTACACTTAATCTTTTTTTTTATGCCTGAAAGTTTAGCCTTTGACCACTATCTCACCTGATGGTAAATGATGATGTGGTTGAAGATGTTGTATAGGCCACCTACAATTACTGGCTCTCAAGGACAGCTGCCGGAACACACCGCTAGGTGCTTGGTGATTTTCTACTTGAGGGTGGTAGCTAGCCAGGCGGGCATTCGCAAAATGCCTTACCACCATGCTATAACGACTGCCATCCTAAGATAACAACCGGCACCGACGGCTTAGCGTGCCCTCCGAAGCACGAAAGCGCTCAGTAGTAATGTCACCAGCGGTCACCCATCCAACTCATGACCGCAGCGGACGTTGCTTAGCTTTGCTGATCGGTTCAGAATGGCTAAGCAAACTTCGATACGAGCGCTTCAAAAGATTCATCTGACCAAAAGAAGTGATTTTTCAAACACTTAACGCTCGCAATGATGTCGCTACTCTTCTATATTTCTAATATAATAAGTAAGTTGTACTCAAAAGAATCGAATCATAAAAGAACCCGCGCATTTTTGAATGCGCTCGCGCACTGCAATATCAGTATGAGAGATGACAGAATTGATTTGACATGGATTTAACCTTTGACTTTGGCGTTGACAGCTTGCGACTAGTTTGGGAGTTAACAGTAGGGATGCTCGATCAATGTTGCAAAAACATCGATATAATTACTGCCTGAGTAACAGCAAGTATATGGTTTCGATCTTGTACCTATTGATATAAAACATATAAAACAAATTTTGAATTATTATTTTTGTGTGATACGAAGAATATATGGAACTAACGAATGAACAATAATCCAGAGATTATGCACTGATTGGCCACATTTCAGGGTGGTGCGTGAATTAAACTTTATTATTTAGTTAGAAAATAAATTAAAATAGTGAAATGTAACACTATTCCTATTTCAAATTTGGAATGGTTATGAATGTAAAATGATAAAATGCTCTCTAGATCTTGATTTTTTTTAAACAGTTTTTCATTTGACATCTATGTCATACATATTGTAATAATGGTCAATGTTTAAATAACTTCCAATACTTTCATGCAATCATATTAGGTGTGAAGTAACAATGGATAATTTAAACAACTTTTATATATTCAATACCATCATCAAAAAAATTATGTGACTGTGATATTAGACAAGTATGTTATAATAATGGACCTTTAGTTTTCAATACCTTAAAACATTTTGTATAACATGTCTTGTTGTCATGCCGTGACGTGGATATTACAATATTAGATAAGGTAGGTGTAGTAACAATGGAAAATCTTTTATACAATTTTTTCGTGTGACATCCTGTTCTCTATAGGGTTAATAATAAATTACGATATTACCGATATAAAATTATGTTGTAATAATGGGAAATGTTTAGAGCACCTATATATTTCAATACTTTTATACTAATCTTTCATGTGACATATACATCGAGAAAATAACACTTAGAGATGCAATAAGATTTGGTTTGTTCGAGATGAATTGATGCCAAACTCTGTATAACCTAAACGCGCTCTAATTGGCTAAGCCACCTCCATGCGGTAAACACCCGAGTCCCATAGTGATGGGACATGATGATGCAAATATAATCGATATCAATACGTCGTACAACATATATAAGCTGATCGTATAATTTATTCCTCCGTGACGACCTATTTAGATAAAACTGATATTTTCTCCCACTTGCGTTAGCAATAATACCTAAATAAGCAGATACCTCGCGCGGTATTTTGTATGAGTATAGCTGTTCTGTTATAATCAAATATAGAATAATGATATGGTTGTGTGATTCCACAATTCTGCTTTAAATATCTTTACTAAAATGATAAACATTTAAATACCTCTTTTAATATTTTTATGTTTGCAATAACGCATGCTCTGCGGATTACATTACAAAATTACAATTAATATACGAGAGGAAAAATTTTATCCCGCACATGACTTAAATTTTTCCTCTCGTATAATTGTAATTTATATATCTCCCTAACAAATTACTATTGGAGTATATTTCTTATATTTGAAGTACAAATTTCCGACTCGTAAGAGTAATGTTCCGGTGGCCGAATAGTTTAGGCATCCGGCGCGAAATCAGAGGACGAGGGTTCGATTCCCATCCGGCTCAAAACATTTTGTACTTTAATAATAATTTGTAAATGTGTTTTTTGCTCAGCACTCAATAGTGCTTGTAATCATATTTAGGAATATCTTAATGTATTATTGAAGGAAGCAGACTCCCATAACACAAGATTTTTTCTTAGTGTGGGATCTGCATGTCATTTTAAAGTCAAAAAATCAATACAATTTAGTGTACCGATTGTAATAAAGTTAAGAATAACAACATGTAACTGTATATTGTGAAATAAATTATTATTAATTATAAACTCATATCAAACATATAAAACCCTCTTTACATCCAAGGCTAAATATATTTATGGGCCAGAGTATGACGATATCGATTTTAATTCCACTATAACGATAAATTACCGTACTGTATAAGCACAACACTAGGAGAGGGCGCGGTTTACAGAAAGACAAGGATGACAATAGGTGAATGTAGTAAGTGGGAGTGAAATGCATTCATACGGGTCTATTAGATTGTCCAGTTTAACTTGACCTATTAAAATGAAGTAGATAATTTACGTAAATTGAATAATTTTTCTTACTTGTGGAAGGTAATTCCATCTATTTTATAATTGGATGTTTTGCTACTTTTCCCGCACCATTTAATGGAGCAGGTAGTCATTTTTATACATTAGTCAAAAATAAAAATATTTTCAAACACATACGTACGGATCAAGCTTCTGGTCGCGTACTGTTTATGTGCGCTCATGCTATGACTTAAATGTGTTAGAAATCACACACCAGTTGCATGATCGGGCGAACCATCAATTCCCCTCTCGGGGGTTAAAATCTCGTTGGACATATATGTCATACCGTGACATTGATGTTGCAATATTAGGTATGTTGTAATGTCGATTTAAGAGTATCGAGTTTTACAATATCATCTCTAGTCCTCCGTACGAGTCGCGTCACGTAGGTACTAGCTAGGCTATGTTCGGCTTATTTAGATTTTGTTTTATTTAATATATTTCTATTACATATCTGAATTTTCTTTCTGCAGTTTGATACATTTTTGATCGTATATAACTTGTGGAAGTAACGTACATTATGGTACTTTACAGGGCAGATGCTTTTGAACTGGTTCGTGTCATCTGTTTCCGAAAACAGTCATCTGAAAAGTTTGGTAACTTCACAAGACCCAAAGAATCTTGGCATCCAGTTCTGTACACATCTTCTGGCCGCAGGGGTCCTTAGACAAATATCTGATAAAGATGCGCCCACGGAAAACATATTCAAGGTTTGTTGAATAATTAATTATTGTATTCACTTACTTGAATTCTAATTCGATGATATTGTAAGTATGTGTTATTACGTGGCATAGTATTTAGCATAGATATTTTTTTATCTTCGTGTTGCATACGACAGATAATGAAAACCTTTTTGAAAAAAAACAATACATAAATTTTATTTCCATCAGAAATTCATAGCAGAATTTGTCTAATCATTCACTAGTGTAAGCAATGTTCACTGTGGTCATTATTTAGATGTATGACTGCATTTACTACTAAGCGCTTCCGTGCTTCAGAGGACATGTTAACTCATCAGTGCTGGTTGTTGTCTTAGGATGGCAGTCGTTATATCATGGTGGTAGGGAATACCCCCTGGTTAGCTACTACCCTCAGGTACAAACCTTGTCGCCAAGCATCTAGTTATTCAAAGTCAAGCATTCAAAGTTCAAAGTCATTTCTTTAGTGCCAGTGCCCATTCAAAAAGAAGTTTGTGTTAAAAAACTGTACAGCCTTCAACCACATCATCACTTAACACCAGGTGAGATTGAGATCAATGGCTATCAAGAGTAAAAAATTAAAAACTAGTATGGCCTCCATCAGCAGCTCTAACAGTACAGTCTATCTTGAATATATGTGACAAGGCACATGCTTACATCTGTTCTTTTGATATTCTATATTCCTGTATAGTATGATCACAGAACTTCAGAGTTTTCTTTGTTCAGAAAGTCCCAGCATTGAACCATTAAGCACCATAGATTTTAAATTGGGTTCAATCGGTTGACCAAGCAGGCCACTAAATGTGACTAGTGTCACTGTGCATGTTGAACCACACCATATAGTAGCCCAATCCCTGTGTATCGCAGCATTATCTTGGTTGCAATCAAGTTTGCAATTTTATTACAATTCTATAAATATATATATTAAATATTGTAATCTATGAATAAATATGTAAAGAAATGTAATTCAAGCTTTTGTTTGATCATTTATGTAGCTGCCCTACAAAAATTATCAAATAAAAGCTTGAATTACATTGCATGGCACTCAGAAATAACTCTAGACCGATAACTCTAAATTACTTTACATATTTATTCATAGTTTGCTACAAATACTGTTGAATAAAATGAAATTGTTTCATCATCAATGGCATTTTTGTTATTATGTACTAAGTTATATCAGTTTAGACTTTACTGGACACAGTTTAGACTTTACTACATAAAGTATTTAACTCAACATTACACAACATAGTTGAGAGTTTTTTATGCCTGATAGTTTAGCCTTTGACCACTATCTCACCTGATGTTAAGTGATCATGTGGTCAAAGATGTTGTTCATGCCAACCTAGAATTACTGGCTCTCAGATTCTATAATTGTGCAAAATCCGCTCCAACCTGTAATTGGGGGTAACTTTGATAGAGCCTGTTATAATTTATTGTTAAGGAATATTTTTGACCCTATTTATTTTATAATTCTTTATTACAATATATTTTGGTACAATATTAGATAACAAAGGTAGATTACAAAGTTTTCATGTCAGTAAAATGGTAATATAGTATTCATAGTTGAAAATATTCAGTCACAAAGATCTAAAATCTATTGATGATTTAAAGGGCACCATCAAATATAGAGTAAGTATTTGAAGTTATGGAAAATGTTCTTGATGTATCAATTCTTAAAGTATATTTTCAAATGCTCTTGCTTTTAACAAAATGTCTCATCTCATTTAGCCAATTTCATCTAAAACTGATTCTGCAGAGATGAATTCACCTATTTTAACAAAAATCTATCAACATTCATGCCTTTGCATAAAAGAGAACACCATAAAACCTTCTTTCAAATTCCATGTGTTGTTCTTGAATTAAGAGTTGTGTTACTTTGTTCCTCTATTTATGTAATTGCAATGTTTCAATTTGCCTCTTCCCACAGGCTACTGAATATACCTCTGAGGTCGACAAGTCAACAGCGGTCGACAGCTTGGCCACTCTTTACATATAGGCTTAAAATATTAGAATGAAAAGGTATCACTCATGCTAGTTGTAGATAGGTACTCAAAACGTCAAGTATCAGGAAAAGTAATAAATATGCTTAAATTCAAAAGCTATTTATGTTAAGTAATGATTTAGGTATGTGCAATGGTAATAACTCTTATCTACTATGATGTCTCATTACAAGAAAGCTCTAAAAAGCTTGAATCTATCTGAAAGTTCATTGATCATTATTAATATCCACCTTTTAAATTTTCAGCCAAGTTTAATGTATTACTGGGCACATATGGAGACCCCAGCTTCTCAGCCTGTCACAACAGGCCGGCTGCCTGTGGCTACCTGGCCACCTGAAAAGGACCAGCAATATACATCACCTGACAATCGCCTCAACCTTGACAACAACAAGTTCTTCAGCCAAAATAACAATGAAGAAATCAGTGACATCACTGAAGCAAAATCAGTTATTTCACAGCTTAAAAGAAAACTTCAAGAATTAGAATATCAACTTGAGAAATACAAAATAAACACTCAAATAGAAGCACTAAATAAGAGCCTAGAAAAAGACTATAATGAATTTAGTTTTATGAGAAATAAAATTCAAGTTCCAAGCAAAGACTCACGAACAACAGACTTGATCAGTGAGCAAAATAAATTAGAAAATAAATCTGTGATAAACATACCTGAATATGCCCCTATAAGAACAAATGTGAATATTGATAAAAAATTAGATGTAAGTATCATAGATTGTAAAAATGAAATAAATATTAAAAATATATCAAGCACACCTGATGTAAGATCTGATAAAATTGAAAACTATTGTAAGTTAAATAAAAGTAGAGATTATAACAAAAGTTTTCGAAAGAGTTTACCAATAGGCACATTAGATGGTACAGAATCAAAAGATGAATCAAATGTCAAAATTGACTATACTGCTAATGATAATATATCATCAACCGAAGTAAGTGCAAGACAAGATAGCTCATCAGATGCCTCATTTCGAAGTATAATATGCACTTCAACAGATTTATTCAATAAAGTGGAGAGTATCTCATATGCAACAAACAAAGATGAAATGAAAAATGCTGTTCCTTCTACACAAATTTTGTATGCTAATGTTGAATATAAAGAGCCTGTATCTTATGATGGACACAATATAATATCATTAGAACATGACAGCTTGATATTTATAGAATCTGAAGTGGAAAAGCAAAAAAGCAGAGTGTCACTACATGAATCATCTAGTTCTCCAATGGCTGCAGTAAGTTGCATTAATGAGGGACTTGTTAATGATATATCTTCACCAGTAGACATTTCCTGTAAGGTGTCACCTTCAAAATATACTACATCTAGTCAAACTAATGTTTCTCCGCCACCTCCACTGCCGGGGATGCCACCTCTTCCTCCACCAATGCCTGGAACATCACCTTCACTAGAGCAAGAACATATTTTGCCTGAAAAAGTTCCAATAACTGAGTTAAAAGTTCCACCAAAACCAGTGTCACTTCCTACACCATTAGGACTAGTACAAAGTCCATTGCAGGAAATAGAGCTGCCACTATCATCATCACCCACATTAAGGCAATCGCAGCTGCAAATTTGTCCAGCACCACCGAATCTAGGAATTGAACCTTCCTTTTTACCACCGCCAATGACAGAAATGGGGCCTCCACCACCACCAATGCCGGGATTGGGACCTCCGCCACCGCCCATGCCAGGAATGGGACCACCACCGCCACCCATGCCAGGAATGGGACCTCCACCGCCGCCGATGCCGGGACTGGGACCTCCGCCGCCGCCTATGCCGGGATTGGGACCTCCGCCGCCGCCCATGCCAGGAATGGGACCACCACCGCCACCCATGCCAGGAATGGGACCTCCACCGCCGCCGATGCCGGGACTGGGACCTCCGCCGCCGCCTATGCCGGGATTGGGACCTCCGCCGCCGCCCATGCCAGGAATGGGACCACCACCGCCACCCATGCCAGGAATGGGACCTCCACCGCCGCCCATGCCAGGAATGGGACTTCCACCACCTCCCATGCCTGGCATGATGCCTCCTCCTCCACCCATGCCTGGTATGAGTCCCGCGCCGCCTCCTATGCCTGGAATGGGGCCTCCACCGCCGCCTGCGCCTCCGGGATTTGGTCCGATGCCACCAGCTCCACCCTCCACTTATTCAGGGCCTGTACCTTTCCCTGCCCCACCAGCAGGTGGGTGGAACATGCAAAGAGCTAGTAAGTATTACCTAGGTGAAATAAAAATGTTAATTTTCTAGACAAATTAATGTTTTTACAATAACGTTTTTTTAATTACAGCATTAAGAAAGACTCCAGTGAAGCCAGCAGCCCCGATGAAGCCTTTATACTGGACAAGAATCTTAGCAGCCCCAACACAGCCCATTCCTCAAAGCGAAACTGATTCCACCGGTGTAAAACCACTTTGGTTGGAAATTGAAGAAGCCAAACTAGACAACATAGATGAATTCACAGATCTATTCTCACGGCAAGTTGTGAAAGCGCCAGTAAAGAAAAAAGTAGAAGTTAAAACCAAAATTAAACCAGTGAAAATATTGGACAGTAAGAGGTCTCAGAATGTCGGCATCCTCGCTCAGAGTTTGCATGTTGAATTCTCAGAGATTGAGAATGCAATTTATAATTTTGATACATCTGTTGTCAGTTTGGAAGCATTGCAGCAGATTTATGAATTGGTATGTAAATTGAATCTATGTCAATGTTTCTGCTGTGTCAATATCTACCTACTATTACTAACATTACCGCTTTTACGAATGACCTCTTCGAGGTGCTTACAAGTACATGCTGTATAATACTGATTTCGATAATATCAACAAAAAATCTCCATAAGACAAAATTTCATTCAGCGGTATTCGAGATTAACATAATCTCCTACTATTGTTTATTTCTTATATTACTAATAGAACTCAGAATGTAGATTTCGCCGATCATCTAAAAGTTTGTAAAATATGTAATAATGTTATGAATTAGGCTACAGGAAAAAAATCTGTGAAAGTTCAAAGACTCTTTATACTCCATCACCAATGAATTACATATAAATCTCCCTAAATGTTACTCGATCATATTTAATTTTTAAAAAATATATATCTGCTATGACTATGAACTTAACAGTGAGCAGATTACTTGTAGTAGTAAGTCTTCACTGTTAAGTTAATAGTATATCGCAACTCTAAAGCTAAGTATAGCTAGTAGAGCATCTTAAAACTCGAATTAAGTAAACTAAGTTATAAACTTAACAGTGAGCACTTACACCTTATTACTCACTTACACCTCATTTAAGTGTCATCATGCTCAGCATGCTGCCAGCATGCTGGGCACGCTGCCAACTGGGAGTGGGCTGGAGCATTTGGACTGCCTATGAGTCTGCTATGACTTATAGGTGTCTAAATGCTTTTATTGTAGTAGCTGTAGTGTTGTATATAGTTCATAGTATTTTGTTGAATAAAGGCATACAGCCGGGATAAAAAGTGTCATGTAAGTTATAAAGCTACATTTAGAGACGCACATAGATTCTATCATAAGTAAAGCATTACGAATGTATGGTATTATTATGAGGTCATCAAGATAATTCAGGAATAAGTCATCCTACATACTTACTTTTATATAAAACGTTAGTAAATTCTCAAATGCAGTATGCCATATCCGTCTAGCGCACCTTTATATATTCAGAATCTTTAGAAACAGGGCAACATTTTTTTTACGGTCTATTCATTACAGGTGTTGTCATACTAACCTAAGTTATTTGAAACTTGAATCTGTATAGTATTTTGAGTCTCGTATCTTGTTGTATCACATTCATCACTACATTTATATACAACAGAGGGTAACCGCTATTAGCTGGGCATTACTACTGAGCGCTTTCGTGCTTCGGAGGGTACGTTAAGCCGTCGTCGGTTACGGTTGTTGTCGTAGGAAGATAGTAGTTATAGCATGGTGGTAGGGCATTTTGCGAATGCCCGCCTGGCTAGCTACCACTGGTAGAAAATCTGTCGCCAAGCACCTAACTAAAACACATCAATTATGATTTACTACATTGTATTGTTAGTACTGTTTGTTGTTCCATCTACACCAATATTTTTGTATGTAACGAATAAACTTTAAAACTACTATAGAAGGAAAAATTCTGTCACCATTTAAATTCTACAACATAGGATATAGTTTTTTTTTTTTAAACTTTTGTTCAATACCTGTGCGAAGCTGGGGTGGGTCGATAGTAATAAATAAATAAATACTATTTGACAATACTGTATTTTTTTACTGAACGTTTCATTTCAGCGTGCAAATGAAGAGGAGATAGCCATGATAAATGAGCACCTCATAAAGAAGCCTGAAATACCCTTGGATAAACCAGAAGCATTCTTGCATGATCTATCAGGAATACCCAACTTTGCTGACAGAATATCTTGTTTTATGTTTCAAGCGGACTTTGATGACTCTGTTAGCACAACCATGCACAAACTCGACAATCTAAAACATACTTGTGAGGTAAACAACAAAACTCCTAGCTCATTGCTAAACTGTTGAATTACAATAATTGTATCAACAATAGATTAACATTTAATTTTGAAGCAGTGATGGCTCAGTGGCATTGGGCTATGGACTGCCGCGCAGCAGGTCCATGGTTGGAATTCCGCTGCGGGCTTAAGCTTTACCGCATGGTGGAATGGCATTTTGCGTATGTCCGCCTGGCTAAAGACCAACCTCAAGTAGAAAATCTGTCGCCAAGCACCTAACGGTGTGTTCCGGCAGCTGTCCTTGAGAGCCAGTGAAATTACAGGCACATGAGACTTAACAACTATGTGAGAGCAGTGCAATTCGTGACTTTTGACGAAATGCATCTGTTATAGGCAGAGGTTATTCCGCTTAACATCAGGTGGGTCTCGTGCTTCTTCTTCACAACAACATAAAAATAAATTCATTACCAAGTGTTGGATTGGTTATACTGTTATAATATGGCATGGTGGAAGGGCATTTTTGCGAATGCCCGCCTGGCTAGCTACCACCCTCAAGTGGAAAATCTGTCGCCAAGCACCTAACGGTGTGTTCCGGCAGCTGTCCTTGAGAGGCAATAATAGGTGAAGCCTGTTAACACCTTCGACCACATCATCACTTACCACCAAGTGAGATTGTGGTCAAAGGCTCACCTACCAGAAAAAAAAATAAAATAAAATATGCTTAACTAGTTACGCACCACCAACAAGTAGAAAATTTTAAGTTAAATATACTTAACAGTGTATTATGGCAGCCATCATGGGCAGCTCCCATTCTAGCCTTGATCTGATAACATCTTCAACACCATCATCACATACCAACAGGTGGTAAAGTGATCACAATCGCTGTCCGCAATTTAAAAAAACTTGTGGTAATCCATATTTACTCTCGATCGTCCGCTCGAAGAGTCAAGACCTCGTGAGGATGCTTGAGAAATACAGTCGACTCGTTAGTTCGAACCTCTATAATTCAAAATTATCACGTTCCCTTGAATATTTCGAACTAAATCAATACATATTTATGCACTTGGTAATTCAACGAAAAAATGAACGCTACGCAACAAAATGAGGCGTTAATTCGCAAAGAATAATCACTCGATCCTCTTATAAACAAGTCCGGTAATCCATCCCGCCGCGGAGACATCTAAGTACATTGCAGATAAAGTTCAAGCTTGTATCATCGTACACGACCCTTTGTTTTGGTAATGATTAGTTTGACATACACTACCGCACGAAATGGTTTGTTTAGTTAAGTTTACCTTACTATTACTCATTTTTCGTTGTATACAGATGAAATAAAAGTTTGTGTTAGTTATGAGCCCTAAAAAGTATAAATGCTTGACGATAGCTGAAAAGAAAATCTTTCAAAAATTTCGAACCATTTGATATTTCAAACACTCGATAATTCTTAACATTTTAAGAGTCCCTCGAGTTTTGAATTAACGTGAGTCGACTGTACATCGAAGATTCGTCCGGTTTGGCTGCGTGGCGTTTGTGACGTCGCGTAGGATTAGTAGGAAATTTAGGCGGTCATGTCACTAGATATTTTAAGTGTTTCACTAAAATCTTAATTTAATAAAATATTTGTTATAGTTAAAATAACTTGTATAATCGTTTCAGTTTCTAATAACAAGTGAATCTCTGAAGAAGCTGTTTGCAATAATCTTGACTCTCGGGAACTATATGAATGGTGGTAATGGGCAGCGGGGACAGGCAGACGGTTTTGGATTAGAAATACTGTCCAAATTGAAGGATGTAAAGGTATGTATCAAATAAATAATTTTGAAAGAATATTGCTTTTCACATAATTCGAAAACCTCTCAAAAAGCTACCGGTAGGTAAAATTTTTTCATGATATAAAGGTTTCAAGCTTACCAAACTGAGATTTGTGTTACAAACTTACAATGAGAGAAATAGTTATAGTCATGTGCGGTATTCTTACCCGCGCCATCCAACTCTGTAACCGGATATGCTCTAACCGCTAAGCCAACATGACATATTTATTTATACCTGATAGGCTAGCCATATAGGCTCTCGAGGACGGCTGCCGGAACACACCGTAAGGTGTACGCTTAGCACGCGATAGTGCTTGTAATCATATTTAGAAACACCGTAAGATGCTTGGCGACAGATTTTCTGCTTGAGGGTGGTAACTAGCCAGGCGGGCATTCGCAATATGCCCTACCACCATGCTATAATCGTCTGTCATCCTAAGACAACAACCGGGTTTGATGGCTTATCGTAGTTATCGTGCTCTTCGAAGCACGGAGGAGCTCAGTAATAATGCCACTAGTGGTCACCGTTGCTTAACTTGAAGCTGTGCTACACAGTCGGAAATCAACCTCCCACAATGGTTGCCAACTATGGATTAAAAATGTGTAGATGAAAGTTTGCCACCAAATTATGTTTGACCTTCCAACACCCTTGGAGTTGTCAACCGTGGTGAGCAACCACTATTTCCCCACTGTGAGAACGCCGGTTGCACACCACGCGAGGGCAGTATGTCGCTGCAGCCAGCGAGAGCGCAAGTATAACGCGTTTCCCTGTTTGAGATACGTACGTATAAAAGCCACGGCCAAATAAAATGCATTATTTAAGGCATAATTTTCTTCCAAAATCCATACAAATATAGTAATTTTTGTACGTAAGGAGCTATATAGTGTGTAGTTTGGCTTACGTACAATGCGTGTTGTCAGGCGGGAGTTCGAAACGCACTGTGGTGAGCAACTGTTTAGTAGCAAATTCCGAGGGTGGTGACCAACAAGCCACCCGCCAATGCCAATGGGCGGGGCCCATTGTTGCAAACTGTGCGGCACAGCATTCAATAGATCGGTTAAGAACGACTAAGATATATCCACTTTGTGTTGCTTTGTGTTTACGATGCGACAAGAAATATCCACTTTGTGCCATGACTACTTAGTCCGGTATTATTTCATAATTAGTTTGTAATTAGTCACCCGACCTTTCGGGTGACTCCCGCTTCTACGCCTAATTCAGCTACTAAACTAAAATATTAATATGTTTTTATAAAATATTTGTTATTATTAAATATATTTTTTTAATGTGATTCTGACGGAACAAGTACGAGGGCCACCTGATGTTAAGCGGATTAACCTCTGCATATAACAGATGCATTTCGTCATGTGACGAATTGCACTGCGCCCGTCACATTGAGACATAGTTTTTGAGTCTCATGTGCCTGTAATTTTACTGGCTTCCACGGACTGCTGCCACACACTGTTAGGTGCTTGGCAACAGATTTTCTACTTGAGGGTGGTAGCTAGCCAGGCAGCCATTCGCAAAATGCCCTTCCACCATGCGGTGAAGCTCAAGCCGGCGGTGGGGTTCGAACCAGGGACCTGCGGCACGACAGTCCATAGCTATAACCGCTCGGCCATCATTGCTTCAAAAATCGCTTCAGTATTACCGCAAAGTAACGCCCAAATCAGTTAGTAATTATAATAATGTTCGTTATATGTATGGTACGTATAGTCGAAGCAGTCGCAAGTGACGCTGCTGCACTTCATAGTGCGCACGTACATGCGGTGCAGCGGCGGCGCGCTCGCCGACACGTGCGCGCTGCCCGTGCCCGAGCCGGGCGACGTGGCGCGCGCCTCCACGCTAGACTTCGCGGACGTCGCCGCGCATCTCGCCACGCTACGGGAACAACTCACTGGTAAGTTTAAACGACTTCAAAAGAGGTCCTCATAAAGGTGAAGTCATATTTTTGGTTGTTACGCGATTACTCCGCCGCTTATCAATAGATTATGATTATTATTTTATATAATCTCATTCGGTAATATTCTAATTATGAAATGAAATACAGGCCTTTATTGGCACACTTTATATACATACTTCTTTACGAAAATTAAAAAAATAAATTAAAGCATTATTCTCCTAACAAAACAATGCTTTAAAACAACTTTTTAATTATTAAAGTACAATGTGTCCCGACCAAGGAGTTTTCAATTCAATTTAAGTACACATGATCTGTGGTGAGCGCGTGTGCGCGCTCGTCTGCACTGCGCCCGTCACCTTGAGACATAGTTATTAAGTCTCATGTGCCTGTAATTTCACTGGCTCTCAAGGAATGCTGCCGGGACACACCGTTAGCTGCTTGGCGACAGATTTTCTACTTTAGAGTGGTCGCTAGCCCCCTATCGCTAGGCATTCGAAAAATGCCCTTCCACCATGTGGTGAAACTCAAGCCCGCGGCGGGATCCTTACCATGGACGTGCTGCGCGGCACTGAGCCATCATGCTTCGAAGTAGTTATAGTATACGACCACGTTGGCCCCATTTAAATATCAATAACAACTGAGTAGTGTTTAAGTTACAGTCGACGTCAGTCATTTGAATATGCAATATTTGTCGTTGTAAAGCAGTATGCATCACTAAAAAGATACAATTCTCCACGGGGATCTTATTGCGTATGCCACTCACGTTTGGAGCAATATATGAGGAAGCACTAAGCTGTTTCCTTGGATACCTTGATACCCTTTGACAGGTTTTGGCACGACAGCCTTATAAGCAAGTTTCCCGCAAATGGCTTGCCCACCGGGTTTTGTGTTTAGATTTCAGGCTTCCTGAAGAAACGATAAAATAAAGTATTCGTTGCAGGCTGCTCATGATGCTGATCTGTTAGCCATTAATGCAGATCCGATTGGGGTTTTGCGAATTTGGTCAGTTCAATGCTGAAAAAACCCAGAAGTGTCTTTATTCTTCAAAAAAAGCCTATTTGATCTGACTCAGACTTTCCGAGACGTATCTATACATATAACGGATAGCCCAGAAATCCTAGGAGTCACTTTGTCATCGACTCTTAACTTTGGCTCGTACATCGATTCTAAAGCTCAGTTGGCGGCCAAGAAGCTGGGCATAATCGCAAAAGATGAGGCGGTACTTCACATCACAAGTGCTGAGTCTATATAGTCTGTATAGTCTAAAATGTCTAGTCTTTTAAAGGACTACATAACATAAAATGTGCATGTTGTGTAATGTTTTAGCTACACTTTCTAGTCGGTTGCCTGCCAGACGCTAAACCTTCTTAGAAATGCTCTAGTTTGTTGTATACCAGCTGCCTTCAAACCCAATACCGTCGACGTGAGTGCTGAGCATGCTGCTCATTAGGTGCATTTCCTTTTTTTTATTGTAATCTATTGAATTGGTGCAATATAAAGATTTACTCATGAAATTATTGTTTTTTTCCAGTTTGCAAAGAAAAAACACGTAAAGTTTTAGACAACGACGAGCGGTCGCGGCAACAGTGCGACGACAACTCTAACATTGACTCAAAGAAGAGACTGGATGTCTTCAAAGACAAAATGACCACATTCCTGCAGGCAGCCGAGGAGAAACTAAAGACTGAAGAAGAAAACTTGGAAGAATGCAGAAGCAAGTTCATTTCGACTGTAAAGTTCTATCAGTATAAGCCGAAATGTGGCAAGATAGAAGACTGCGAACCGAAAGAGTTCTTTTCGCTTTGGACCTCGTTTTGTAGTGACTTCAAAGATATTTACAAAAAGGAAGAGCAGCTGGCTGTGAAAGAAAAGTAAGTTCATGAAGTACTAAAAAAGGAATTAAAAAATCTGGCCAATTCTGGAATTAAAAATTCTGGCGGGTCGGGCCTTGCTAGAGTTTAGAGAGAGTTCATTCTTACTAGAGTGCGGCAAATTTATCTGACCCGGTGGAGCTGTCAGATTTAGTATGGAAACGTCAAGTTTAGCACAGTTAAAGTTGTACTCTCTTCAATGAGCTTTAACTAAACGTTGACACCACAAATGCTATGGTGAAAAGTTTTTTGTCTGCTCTCATGTATCCTTTGATGAAGTGTAACTCTCATACAGTTAGTTACCTCTTTGATTACTCGTCAAGTTCACAAACAAATTACACACAATCTTCCAAATTCAATTGGATTGGTGAATTGATTTGGCGCTTAGAAATTATCGCATCCATTCGATACGATTGTCTGGTTGCGTTCAAATTGGTATAATATGACTTTGCTGTGGCGCCTCACGGTACACGTTTAAAATCAGGCCCGCCGCGGTAAGGTTTTACGTTCTGCTGTTTTGATTTTTGAAATACAACAGGTCGAGTGCAGTTCGGACTCTCACTGAGGATCTCTATCTATATGAAAAATAAAACTATTTTTTGTTACATACTATCTTGATATGGAACCTCGGTGTGGGAGTCCAACTCGCACTTGGTCATTTTTTTTTATTATTACCATTTTTATTTAATACTAGTGAAAAAAAAATCCCGGTTGCAGGGCCGGTTTTTTATTTACTTTTTTATTGCTGATAGGTAAGCCTTGACCACAATCTAACCTGATGGTAAGTGATGATATGGTCGAAGGTGTTAACAGGCTTAACCTAAAATTACTCGCTGTGGAAAGTGCATGGCGACAGTTATTTCTACTTGAGGGTGGTAGCTAGCTTGCGGTGCATTCGCACAATGCCCTTCCACGATGCGGTGTCGTTCAGTAGAGTCGAATCGAAAATTGGCCCTTTAACGTCACTATTAAGTGACGTTAAAGGGCCAATTTTCGATTCTATTAGTATCCTATGTGAATATTCAGTATTTCATCAAAATCCATTGAGCCGTTTTGTAGGTCGCATTTATAACAATTATTATGGTGTACATTAGCTTTCTTAAATACCGAAAAGAATATTTTTCAAAATTGTGTCGTATTTGGTAAGCGATACAGTAGTAACTAAACTGTTACTATTTAATAAAATTTGTTTGTTTTAGGTTAAAAGAAGCGAAAAAGCTACAAGAAGAAAGGAAATCTCAGTCTCTTACACAACCTAAAAAAGAGGGTGGCCTAAAGGCTAGGTTACAGAAATTATCCACTTCAAGAAAATCACATTAAACTGATCCCAAGGATTATGATGTGACTGACGTCTAAACCACTTGCAAAGCTGTGAATTGCGATGCACATGAATCAAAGAATAGCCCTGCGGCAGTGACTCCGGCTGCTGTTCACGGGGTCCGTGATTCGTATCCTGGGGGCTTGAATTTCAAAGCATGGTATTGAGAGTGCGCGCCTAACTCGATAAGTTGAAAATCTATTGAAGAGCCCAAAACAGTGTGTTCCAAGCAGCTGCCTTTGAAAACTAATTTATTTTAGGTATGCTTGTTAACATCTTCGACAACACTAAAATATGTGTTCAAAGGCTAGCTTAAAGGTCATAAAACAGATGCTGTGACAAAACTTTAATGCTTGTTAGCGGTTCCATAATTTTGTTGGTGTTAAGGAACTCTAAAATAACATTTTTATAATATTAATGAGACTGTTGTAACAGATCACTTTCCCATCATAATGTGCCATTAATGCAATGCACAAATAAATGTATTACTGTTATTAATATGATTATGATTCATTCAAATTTTATATTCCAAATTACTATTGACCTACCCACTTGTATATGTATTATTTCAGCTTTGTAATTAATCACTAATAAGTGCCATTTTTGATTAAATGCTCTAATAAAAAAAAAAACAGAAAATTATATTATGTTCAAATCACATATATTACAAAAAGATATTGAGACTGCTTTTACAACACGAAGAAAATTTCGGCTATATACGACACGCACAATCACACAGAACTTCAGCGAAATAATACACATAATCGCACAGAATAGAGAAGAAGATAACACACAATCATAGACTAAAGAAAAAGATTAAATTTTGATATGGTTTACTCCTTATTTCTGACGAATGAATGAAAGTAAAAACCACTAGTTATTTTTAGGCAGCCCAAATGTTGAAGTAAATTGCAGGAAGCTGGCAGCTTTGTCCCTTTGAATTGTAGTTCTAATTTGTTCAGCCAAAACAAATTATATGTTAGAATCTACTCCCACACACCACGCGTTTTCCTAGTGAGATTTAAATTACCTTGAGTTCCGGTACCTGCAGACTCATGCTCTACATTGAACGGCTCAAATAATGTTCAAACTACCAAAGAATTTCCAAGTCTACTTGGAAATTAAGCCGCAATATTCTCACTACTAAGATTGCGGCTTCATTTAATAAGCTTTGAAGGTAAGTATGAGGTGCAGGCGCAACCAAGGACTTATTGCAATATATATATTATCTTCTTCTTCTTCGTCGTATTCTTCATGTCTGTAGGTCGTGCCCGTCCTGAAATGTCTCAACGGAGACTTAACAGCTGCTTCCACACCATTCTGTCCTCGGCTTATCTTAGGGCGTTAGGCAGGGTAAGTCCCGTTATGGCCTTGATTTGGTTGGACCAGCGGGTAGGTGAGCGACCCCGTGGCCTTTTCCCCTCTATTTTTCCTACTATAACCAGCTTGTCCAAATTATCTGGTTGTGCCCGAGCGATATGACCAAAGTATCTTAGTACTCGTTGGTAGCAGATTGTATATATATTATAAGCAGTTCATATTTTACTAATTATTGAAGCACACAATTTTAAGTTCCCTATGATGGTTAAAGTAATATAATTGGAGCACAAGGTTTCGGCACGTTGTTCATTACGTCTAGTGTGTCCAGGTGGCCGAATTGATTAGGTATCCGGCGCGAAGTCGAAGGATGCGGGTTCGAATCCCTTACGGGACATTTTCTGCTTCAATAATTTGTAAAATATGATATGATATGCTGTTCATGGGGTCCGTGATTCGTATCCTGCGGGCTTGAATTTCAAAGTAGCATGATATTGAGGGTACCAATCTCGATAAGTTGAAAATCTATCGAAGAGCCCAAAACACAGTGAGTTCCAAGCAGCTGCCTTTGAAAACTATTTTAGGTTTATCTTATTAACATCTTCGACAACACTAAAATATGTGTTCTAAGGCTAGCTTAAAGGTCATAAAACAGATGCTTAGCACGCGATAGTGCTAGTACCTAAATCACGTTTAGAAACTATAGGCACACCTTTATCCCCAAAACCACCTCCATGCAGCGGAAAAGGTGAGCGCCAGTGCCACCTGTAAAGATAACTACGCAAAACTACTTATTATTGTAGCATATGTGAGACGTGACTTTTCTGACAGACTTCGATCGACTGAGTTCTCTGGATCTCAAGGATGCATGAAGGCTGCACAACACACCGTTAGGTGCTTGGCGACAGATTTTCTTCTTGAGGGTGGCACAGCTAGCCAGGCGTGCATTCGCATACCTTATCACGATGCTCTAACAACTGTCATCCTATGACAACAACCGGGACAAACGGCTTAATGCGCTCCAAAGCAGGGAAGCGCTCTGTAGTTATGCATCTAGCTGGCAACCATCGAAGTCATGACCGAAGTGGACATTGCTTGACATAGTTGATCGGCAAAACAAGATGTACATCTGAACAGAGGAATCAGTTCCTCAGATTCTTGAGACGTAAAATATATAATTAGTAAAAAATTGTAAAAACAGGATGGTTTTGTCTGAAAATTTGTAAAACGCGAATTTTTAAAGTTACGGCCAAATAATATGATCCCTCAGTTCAGATCCCTGAAAAAAAATATCTCGAAACTTTTTGTATTTTTGTGCATACTTTTTTTTTCACTATTTAGTAAAGATTTTGTAAAAGGTTTTTACAAATTTTCAGGCTACTAGAGCGTGGCGTTACAAACTTACGACCCTTTAACAGGATACCTCAGTCTAGACTAGACTGAGGGATCTACATATAAAACATGTCTTAAGACTAAATAAATTCGTGACGGAAAATTTATAATCTATTATTTAAGTAATGAGTAACATTTGTATAAATTAAATTTTGACTCAAAAGTTATCGATTAAGACGTAAGTAAAGATTGAATTTTGTGAAAATGTATGAACTGAGTGCTCCTTATTTTCAAATTTATTTACGTAGCCTAGCATCATAGACCAACCATATGCATATCAAGATTTAGTAATAGTAGTTTATGCAACTGTCATATAATAGAGGGTATTAAAACATGAGTGTAGTTTTTTGAAACGTGCCGCAGGCGAGTTTAAAAATAAGATTACACGAGTGTTTTAATACCTAATTATATGCAGTTGCATACACTACTTTATTTAATCTCATGGCTATATTAATTTTTTTTACCTGTATTTCAACTCTCTGTGACTAGGTATACGCTTTTCTTGATTTTTCTGGCAAAAGACTATTCGTTAGTTTCGTAGCTGTTTCTAGAATGTCAGGTGGAGTTAAATTATCAGTATCGTGGATGTTGCTTGACATTTTTGCTACTAAAGTTTTATCCAACAAAATATTACTCAAATTCGTATGTACGAAATAGCGCCAATATGGAAAAAGTATGTTATTGGTCTATTGGCTCCGTAGAAAGATTATAGTAATAGAAGCGCTATGAGCGTATATCTAAGGGATAGCAATAGTTTATGACGTTGTTTATGGAAATGCCAGGTGAAAGATTTAACCATATTGATGGGGTAAAAAGCAGCACCAGATTTAATTTAATTATATTATGATAAACATGAATACCTATCATCACATATTCAAACTGTTGCCAATCTCATTATAAAACCTAAGGTATTGGTTTTGGATTTTTATGATTGTTTATAGAATTTAAACTAAAGTTGTAAAAATAATTTTACACCCGAAGATATGTTTTCCTTTTGGCTTTCCTATTATAGTCTAAATATGGGAAATTATTACAATCACGTCATCTAAACAACACCCAGTAAACTGGAAGTATAGAACTTATAGGAATAAATAGTGTTGGAATTGAGTCCGTTCTAAAATAAGTTACATTATGTGTTGTCTTGCGAAAGCAATGAGATTCAAAATGTTCGGAGCATATTCGAGCATTCCGTACTTTGTACGTTATGTTTACGTTTTTTTTTTGCCTCCGGTAAGCAAAATCCATATAATTATCTGGTATTATTTTTTTTTTAACTGGCAACATAGAAATAACATAAATCTTATGTACATAATATATTAAGGTAAGTACGAAAGTTTTGACGGAAATTTTTATGGTGCACCATTGTATGATTACTAAAATTTGCGTATTCTCGAATAAATTTCTAGACAACATGCGAGTGAGAAATGCAGTTACTCTTTACTTACCTTGTTGCCTAAGCTTCTAGTAATGATGATGATTTTGACCTGACTGTGACAGATTTTGACTATTTCAGCACAGTCATGCATTAATTTACTATAGTAAATAATATACTTCAACACTTTTCATACTTGTTCTAAATAGACAAAATGTATGGAGTCAAAACATTAAAAATGTAAACCATTGTTAGTAAACTAAACAACGGTTTAAATGTATTTTTAATGCTACAATAAACTTGGACTGACAATAAAAATGAATTTAAATCCGTTATTTTCCGTAGGGTAAGCTAAGTATAAACTTGTCGAATATATTATGGGCTGTGGTTTTCGTGAGATAAATAAAAAAAAATTAGTCTTTTTATGGGAAAACTACTTTCTGGGTAATAGTATCCCAAACTCAATGGAAACCCTAATAATTAATGAAGATGCATGAAAATATTGGGGTCACGTGTAAGCCAAGACTATCTTCTCTAGTCGGTTAATACATAGATTTTGCATAGATTAAGTAGGGTAGGGGAACCGGTCCACCGGCCGGCACCTATCCATCGGCCATTCCTGATCCTCTTGCAGTATTATTTAGATATTAGCTACTTACTATTGCAATATAGGAACGAAAGTCTTGTAAATACTCTTTGATTGAATCGCCTGATACCCTAAAACATTATTCGGTTGGGTTACTAAAACAAACGATTTTAAAAGAATTGTTTAATTTCACGTTGGCAGATGAGAAAGAGTTACGCACGCAAATACAAAAAAAAAGTGACTCGCCTCTCGTTCAACCGTAAGTTTTTTACTGTTATACTAAGTAAATGTTGATTGTTAATAGTTTTATAGCTGAAGAGAGAAGCTATAGTCATTCTTTCATAATTATTTTAATAGTACGAGTATTTGATTTTAAATAACGATTTTTAAAAATAATGTATAGTGAATTATAGCTGATAGGCTAGCCTTTGACCACCATATCACCTGATAGTAAATTATGATGTGGGCGAAGATGTTGTTCAGGCCACCCTAGAATTACTAGTATTACTATTAAAGTGTAACAAATTAAATCAAACATCAAAGTATAGTTTTAAGTATGTACTGCCAAAACTATGAGGATGTTGGAATAAATGCGTGTTGGGCTAGTAGGATATTTTAAATAGATACATACATACATACAAAATATTTCAGTAAACTTAATCTAATTTACAGTTTATATGTTTGAGACTCTCTTTTAAGTATTAACATACCTGTGTTAGAGGGTCTCGCTCTTCCGTATTAAGATAATTGTGATTAAGTGGTGAATTACAGAGAATTAAAATTTGTATATGAAAAAATGCTTATTACAATCAAGAATACTTATTAAAAATTAAAGTTAGTATATTATATATATATATGTTTTAAATATTAGGTTATGTTTTGTATATGTATGTAGAGTGTGAATGAGAGTGTATGTATGTTTATATTACTGTTAATGTGAAAGTATGCGTGTGTGTATTTATAAGTGTAGGCTTGTGTAAGTGTGTGTCAGGAGGATGGTGAGTATGTGAGTAAAAGTATAATGATGTGAATATTAGTATGAATGATTTGATAAATATGTAAAGTTTACGTTTTAATGCATGTTACGAAACAACTTCTAAAAGCTTTTCAACTTCTTCGTATCTTAGCGTCAATAGCCATTTATTGAGGGATTTTTTGCAATTATAATTATTTAAGGGATATATATTCAAAGTTTTATTTATGGTGTTATAGAGGTAGGTAGATTGCTTAACATACTGTCTCGATGCAAATCGAGAGCAAGTAGTGACTTTAGCAGCTACGCTACCTTTTCTTCTCTTAGTCAGATTAATAGGGTTGAATTTAAGAGATCTATGTAGCTTTAAAACGGCATTTAGGATGTAGAGTTTTCTGACGGATAGCAATCCGGACTCTCGATAAAGCATGTCTGTAGAATATTGGTAGGGCTTAAAATACATTACTTTTAATAAAGATCTCTGTGCTCTTTCGAGTTCCAAGAACTTGGTCTTAGTAGCTCCTCCCCAGACTGGTATACAGTAGTTTTGAATTGATTGTGCTAAAGATAAGTAGATTTGGTTAATTAAGTCTTTTGATGCAACATGACGTAGAATTTTAAAAATCCAGATTAATTTACGAACCCTGGCCATGAGAAGTTCAATGTGAGCATGCCAGGACAAACATTGGTCAAACATGACTCCAAGGTATTTTATGGTTGATACTTTATAGATGTAAGGGCAGTCACATGAAGAGTCAACGAGGTTACATTTGTGTATTTTGAGGCTATATTCGGAATGAGGTTGGCTGCTATTATATTTACTAAAAGTCATAAAATTAGTTTTAGAGATATTTAGGGTAAGCAAATTCTGGGTAAGCCATTTAGATGTGATAGAGAGTCCTTCTTCAGCTATTTTTTTAACATCATGCCAGGATGTGCCAGTAAAGACGATTGCAGTATCATCAGCATAGGTAAAAATATTCGCGTGCTTAATTTTGAGATTACAGAGGTCATTTATGTAGATCAAGAACAATGTCGGGCCCAGTACGCTTCCTTGAGGCACACCATAACTAATAGTACTATAATCACTAACAAATTCATTCACTTTAACACTTTGCTTACGTTCACGTAAATAGTCTGACAGAAGGGCTAGTGGCATTCCTCGTACCCCAACATTTTCTAGTTTTTTTATAAGTATATCTACAGACACCGTATCAAATGCTTTTTTGAGGTCAAGGAAAGCCGCCAAGCACTTGTTACCACTATCAACTTGTTGCACTATAAGATTACATATAGCTGCAACGGCATCTTCTGTGGAAAATCCTTGTCTAAAACCGTATTGCGAGCATGATAAAATGTTAAATTTATTTAGATAATTTAAGAGTCGGTTATTAATTACTTTTTCTAATATTTTCGAAATAGATGGTAAAACTGATATAGGTCTATAATTATTAATGTCATCTTTCTCTCCACTTTTAAATACTGGTGTTACTATAGACTGTTTGAGGAGTTGGGGGAAAATTTCTGTATTGAAACATAAGTTTATTAGATGACATAAAACTGGAATTAAAATATGTTTGGATAGTTTTAAAAATTTAGTAGGTATGTTATCCCATCCAGGTGCACTTTCATTTTTAAGATTCATTATAATATTATGAAGCTCTTTGGGATCTGTTTCTAATAGCACAAAAGATGAAGCTTGACTGGAAGGCAGAGTAAAAGCTGAATATGAATAGTTATTTGTTATATTTTGATGAGATATGCTTTCAGCCAAGGATTTACCAACGTTAGAGAAGAAAGTGTTTACGAAATTTACTGATTCCCTAGGTGAAGCCTTTGTATTAAGCAATGATATGTTTGGTGTTTTTGTAGATTTATAATTAGTTATGTTATTTATAGTATTCCATAAGGCTTTACTGTTGTTTGAAGATTTATTGAGTTGCTCTTTGTTATATTTTCTTTTTAGCTTTTTTATTAGGTTATTGCAATAATTTCTATATCTTCTATAGGTTATCTTAAGTGTTTCGTTAAAAGGGTCGGTGCGTAGTTTTCTTTGCATGTTATTTCTGTTAATGATGCAGCGTAAGATACCTTGTGTAATCCAGGGCTTTATTATTTGTTTACTCCGAGGCATTCGTATAGTTATTGTGTTATCTATTAGACATTTTTGTATGGTGATTATTAGTTGTTTACAAAGTGTATTAGGATCATTTGGTGTAAGTAAGTTTACAAGGTTTTGCTCAGCTAGATTCTTTAGGGCATTTTCATAATTAACAATTATCTTTGACTTGCAAATATTTTTATGTGTAACTTTGGAAAGGCTAAGAATGACCATAGAATGGTCGGTAATAGTAGTTTGTAAGACTGCAACTACCGCGGAGGTTTTAATTTTGTTTATTTTTACAAAGACGTGGTCTAGACAGCTACGTTCTCTCGTAGGTAGGTTATGACCGGGTAATAGGCCATGCACAGATAACATATTTAGATAATTTAACCTATTTTTCCTTTTTTGACTAGTTTCTGTTAGACTTGCTAAGATATTGATGTTTATGTCCCCTACTAATATAATATTTTCGTACCTTTTTATGTTTTCTAAGTATGTGTCTAAGGAATTTATAAATAATTCAGCATTATCGTTAGATGGTGATCTGTAAATACATAGAATAATCGTATTATTTATATTAATTTGTAGGCAGGATGCATGATTTAATTTTATTTCTTTTACGATTGTTTTATGTATATTTCTGATATAGGTAGTGACCCCGTCGTTTTTGTTTAAATGAAGTGTAGTGGCAAAAGAGTTATAGTTCGCTAGGTATGGAACAGGTTTGTTCTCTGTTAGACTACACTCTGTTAGCACAATAATATCTACTTCAAATTTTAGTAGAGTCAGATTAGATTGTAGGTCATCTAGGTTTTTGTAAATACTTCTTATATTTTGTGAAATTATAGTTATATCAGTAGGTTTAACACATATCTTTTTTGACAGTTCAGTAGTGTCACATTCAAAGGAATACGCAATTTCAGAATTGTCTAATTCATTTGCTTCTAAAGGTTTATCCATCATATAGTTTCGAACAAGGGAATTTCATTCTTTTCTATTGGGCTTTGCATGTTTAATTTATATGGCATGTTCATGGAAGATGTAAAAATATAAGTAGCCAAATTATTGTGGTACAGTTTTGTGTTTACTAATAGTAGTGTTTCGTATGATTGTGTGTTATGTTTAAGTGTATAGTGTAAGACAAGATTGGTATAAATATACAAAAATATAGCAAAATTAACAAAAGGTTTTCTAAGTAATTTACAGTAATTCAGAAAAGTACACTGTATTAAATGAAATAGTCATGCTGCCTGAAATAGGCTCTGAATCTGATTTTCAGATTTAACTAGTATAATTGGAGTATTTTCCGACAATCTCACATAAACTCGGCCATAGGATGTCCAGCAAAATTTGTACCCCTTTGATTTAGCGAGGTCCCTGGCAAGGAAAAAAAGGCGAGAACCCTTTACCGTCAATTGCTCAGCCACAAAAACAGGTGTCTCCTCGTTCTTCGTAAAGCCAAGGTGCTTGGCGCGGAGTTTACTTTTGTTTTTAATATTGTAAGCTTTGGTCTTTTTCAGAACGTCAGTCTTGACGATTGTGGAGGAGAATTCTACCACAATTGGTGTGTTTTTCTGCTTATCTTTCTTTTCTTGTACTCTGTAAATGTCTCTTACATCTGCCTTGTTGAAGTTGCAGTCAATTGATTTCCCTAGGCTCAGAACCATATTTATAAGAGTTTCTTTATCTTCAGAGTTGTTCTTTGGAACATTCTTAATCTCTATATTAGTTTTACGACTGCTTCTCTGTATTTCCTCAAGCCTTTCCTCTAATAAAGCAATACGTTCTCTATCTTTCATGCTCTGCTTTTCCAGTAACTCTATTTTCTTCGTCAATTCTTCGTTTTGTCTAATTACCTGGGTAACAGAGGCTTCAATATTACGGTTTGATTTTTGTATTTCTGCCAGAGAAGGCGTAAACAGCTTTTTGAGTTCTGTTTCTTGTTCAGTCATGAACTCTCTCATCAAGGCTTTCATCTCAGTTCTATGGGCGCGCAAATCCTCAATCCATTCAGCTTCTCTTGCTCGTTTTCCTCTTTGGAAAACGTAGCTCGGAGGTGTAGAATCCGAGCTCATATTATGTAAGTTACTCTCTGAATGTGACTTGTTGATCACGGACTCGCTCATCATAAATACCAGGCAAATATAAGTGCCGTAGAAGTTTACTATATACGCAGAAGTAAGTCGCCAGACGCGGCGAGCGTTGCCAGTATCGTAGTACTCGGGTAACAGAAGCGATGAGGCAATGTCTAGCTGTATTCAGAGAGTGAGCAGGACATACACAAGCGAGAAGGAAAAGTCTATATATAATCAGCGCACTCCATCAACCGCACCAAATGAGTGAGCAGGACATACACAAGCGAGAACGAGATGTCTATATTTTAGCAGCGCCTTCCATCAATCGCAGTAAATGTGTGAGCAGGACATACCCGTGCGAGAGAGAGATGTCTAGATGTGTGCTATACAGTTCGTCGTGACGTCACTTCAAATAGCTGATCATTGAAACATATAATATTGTACTTGCGTGCGTGTGTGCGAGACTTGTTTGCAGAGTAGATTGCGCCTGTTGTAAGTTCTATTGTATGCTTCGGTGCTACGATACTCCTTACTAATTTATGCACTCCTAATTTTTATGTTTGATTTAATTTCAGTGATTTGTGTTTAATTTTATTTAATAAAATTTACTGCGGTCGGTTTACACGTCTACACTGTAAGGCGGTCCGGGGGGAAGAGGGATACATATTACACATAAAAATGTTTTTTTTTAATTAATTGTATGGATACATTAATTTTAAATCAATTTTAAATGTTCCGACCGAAAACTGGGTACTGCTGACCGAAAACTAAAAAAAATGGCCGAAATCCGGCGATTTCGCTATATTTGCATTTATATATTTTTCTATAAAGAAGGAAGCACTTGACGTTCCATTAAATATTAAATAGGTAAACTACATTATATAGGGTACATATATCAATAAACAACGCAGGGCTCAATCAATTGTAGATTTTTTTCTAGCGTCTTAAAGTTGAATGTGCCACTAAATGGCCAGGTTGGGAGCCAGTTACCACTGGCTCCCAACAGATAAAAGGGTATACGCGAAAAGGATAAAAAATATTTATATTTGTCTCGCTCATTATTATTGCAGTTATGGTATGTGCATCCTTCTCTAATAATTAGTACAATTCATTACGCCGATTCTATTACTATAATCTTTCTACGATTGGCTCGGAACCAGCGCAGCGCGTTGCGCGCGCATCTCGCTCACCATATATAATGTGTACTTAAATTGAATTGAAAACTCCTTGGTTGGGACACATTGTACTTTAATAATTAAAAAATTGTTTTAAAGCATTGTTTTGTTAGGAACACAATGCTTTAATTTAACTTTTTAATTTTCTTAAAGAAGTATGTACATGAAATATGCCAATAAAAGTCTGTATTTAATTTCATAGTTAGAATATTACCGAATGAGATTATATAAACATTTTTACTAAATGTTTATATGTATATACATTTCGTACATGTTATACTTTACTGAATACATGAGTTTAAACAATTACATAAGAAAATATGCAATAGAGTGACCATAATTGAAAAATCAATTCAGCTTTTAAATTATATACAACACGTAAGTAGTCAATAAACATTAAAACAATAGGTACTCTACATTATAATAGTATATAATTATAGCACAAGCGGATTATTCTTTGAAAGCCATCCATTTTATCATATCAACGAGTACATGAGTTGTTCATTTTCTGATTTGCAAATGAGGATGTAATGTAGTCGCTAAGTTGTAGGGTAGGGGAACCGGTCCACCGGCCGGCACCTATCCATCGGCCATTCCTGATCCTCTTGCAGTATTATTTAGATATTAGCTGCTTATTATTGCAATATAGGAACGAAAGTCTTGTAAGTACTCTTTGATTGAATCGACTGATACCCCAAAAAACATTATTCTGTTGGGTTACTATAACAAACGATTTTTAAATAATTGTTTAATTTCACGTTGGATGATGGGAGATGAGAAAGAGTTAAGCACGCAAATACAAAAAAAAAAATAGTGACTCGCCTCTCGTTCAACCGTAAGTTTTTTACTGTTATAATAAGTAAATGTTGATTGTTAATAGTTTTATAGCTGAAGAAATAAGTTATAGTCATTCTTTCATAATTATTTTAATAGTATTTGATTTTAAATAACGATTTTTTTAAGGGGCCGGAAACAGAAGCAAGATTTTCTTTAATTATTCTATTTTCGGCCGGGGTGGCCGAGTTTTAGCGACATGCAACCTAAAATAGTTTTGTCTCTTTTATTAACGTGGTAGTACACGTACGGAACTACTCTTTTTATTCAACTGCAATTACAGTTAAGATTTTAGTTTTCAGAATTCGGCCGTCAATTTGCATTAGTAAGATTAAATAACGATATTCACATTTTAGAGATGGCCGAAAACATAAGCCGTAATTTATTGACATTCTGTTTTCGGTCACATAATATTTGTATGAAAGAAATGCGATCGAAAACTGAGGTATCGAAAACAGTGGTATTAGTTCTTCGTCCATTTTTATTAATGTACTTAAATTCGTCTTAAGAAGTCTTGTTTTTGTACATAGTTATTGATATTCATTACCTACTTACGAAGTTACTAAACTCTAATATTGTTTTTAAGGATTATTTGTATTTTTTTAAATAAAATAACAAAGGTTTTAATAATGAGCACCTGATACCTCTGAAGGCCCTATGTGACAGGTGTCTCAGGGAGGGCAAATTCCTCAAACAGTGGAAGAGGGGCAAGCTTCTCCTGAGGAAGGAAGGCCGTCCCGCGGATGAGCCTTCGAGCTATCCGATTGTGGTAGTTGACTATGTGGGCAAACTGTTGAAGCGTATCGTGGCTGCCCGCCTCGTTAAGCACCTTGAGAGAACAGTGCCCAACCTAGCACACAACCAGTTCGGGTTTCCGAGAGGTCACTCGACCCTGAATGCCATCTCCAGCGTCCGCGACCTCTCCAAGGAGGCGTGGTCCAGTAGTGGTGTGTTGTTGGTCGTGTCATTGGACGTTGCCAACGCTTTCGACACGCTGCCCTGGAGCACAATACACGCTGGACTATAGTATCAACGAGTTCCCCACTGCCTCTGAAGGCTAGTCGGGGACTATCTCACCGATAGAGAGGAAGTCTTCCCGACGACAAATGCGAAGGTTCGAGGTCCCGTGACGCGCGGCGCGTGGCGTTCCGCAGAGCTGACTCTTGGGCCCCTTCTTGTGGAAAGTCGGGCATTTGGGTGCTTTGAGGCGCCAACCTTCGTGGAGTTGACGTCGTTCGGGATAATTACAGAGAAGCGGAAATCGGATGGCCACGGATAGTGTCGGGACGGTCGTGGCCAGAATCAGAATGCTGTGCCTGGATAAGGCGCTCCATAAGTCTAAAGCCATATATTTTTATGGCCGATGATGGGCGCCATCTGCAGACTCTACCATTGTTGTGGGCGGAACCTGCATTCTGGTCAGGACAACGTTGAAATATCTCGGCGTTGTCCTTGATAGCAAATAGAGGTTTGAGGCGCATGTGTGGCAGCTGGCCCCCCATGAACACAGCTGGTGCTATGAGTCGCCTCCTTCCAAACACCAGAGGAGGAGAGGGGAGGGCTTTCTGCGCCGCGAGTGCATCTCCATCTTGCTTGCGGTACAGAGAGTAATGGCAGTTAGAGTGTTTCGGGGCTACCGGACACTCAGCTCTCACCACATGGGACAGGCTCTTCGCAGGACCCACACAAGAGAGGGGGCCGGTGCTCGACACGAATCGATCCGGCCCGTACTCGGAGAGAGGGTCCAAAGAAGGCATGGGAGGCCCTATTTCCGACTGACACAGGTTCTCGCCGGACATGGCTGTTTCTGGAGATACCTGTGTAACATCGCACGAAGGGAGCGTTCCCCGGCCCCCAGTTTGGGTTCGCGGAAGACAGCTAGCACTTGAGGCATGCCCAGGAGAAGCAGTCGTATAAGTGTATATCGTATACCTATATATCCCTGATCGCAGTTATGGGGCCCGACCTCTCATTGTCGGCCATCATAGTAAAGATGGTCGATGAAGAGAGGTCGTGGAAGGCGGTGGCCTTTTGTGTGGAATAATAGTTTCGCAGAGGGAGGCGGAGCGGCCTCCCGATTTGAAGAGGAGAGCTAATCGAGCTCGCACGCCGTCTCCGCTCATAGGACCTGGGGCGTTGGTTGTGGTGGCAGCCGGCGCCTCCCATCAGGGTTAGGTCCGATAGGTGTGGATGTCCCCCTGTGTTCCGGGGCATCCAACGAGGCGGGAGAGGGGAGGTATTCCCCAGAGGCTGGGCCGCGACGTCGTTGGGGGCTGCGGAAGAGTGCACGACTGAACCCGCGGTCTCTGCTTCTAGTTGAGGACAGTGATACACCATGGGGTTTTTAGTCGGTAGTGGGACCCCTATTAACCCCGAGCCTGACATCACCCAACTGCTCCCCGACGGTTGGGTATGCCTAAAAGCATTTACCCCATGAAAAAAAGGTATAAGATAAATATGATTGTACGGTTTCACCTAGACGGATAAAAATAATTTATAGTGAATTATAGCTGATAGGCTATCCTTTGACCACCATATCACTAGATAGTAAATTATGATGTGGGCGAAAATGTTGTTCAGGCTACCCTAGTATTACTATTAAAGTGTAACAAATTAAATCAAACATTAAAGTATAGTTTTAAGTATGTACTGCCAAAACAATGAGGATGTTGGAATAAATGTGTGTTGGGCTTGTAGGACATTTTAAATGGATACACACATACATATTTCACATAAAAATTTTGTTTTTTTATTAATTGTATGGATACATTAATTTTAATTCAATATTTAATGTACCGACCGAAAACTGGGTACTGCTGACCGAAAACTAAAAAAAATGGCCGAAAACCGGCGATTTCGCTATATTTGGCTTTATATATTTTTCTAAAAATAAGGAAGCACTTGGCGTTCCTTTAAAAATTAAATACGTAAATTACATTATATAGGGAACATATATCAATAAACAGAGCAGGGCTCAAACAATTGTATAATTTTTTCTAGCGTCTTAAAGTTGAAGGGGACACTAAATGGCTGCAAACTAGGTATTCTACCCTACTTGTATTGTGACACTGTGTTATATGCTTTAATGCTATGTATGTTCTTCTGTACCGATTTGACTTACCAATGTTATGAAATATAACGAAAATGGTTAAATAAATAAATATGATAATGCCATGTTCTAAAATCTCTTACACTTTCATTTTCATAGAACAGTCCTAGATATTTGGCTAAATTTTCCACAGATGTAGGATTTCGCTCCTCCGGCGAAAGCTACATACATTACCTTCCTCTTGGAATCAAATCATTCTTCTCCAATAAGCAGTCTAAGACGTAAGCTCTTCAATGGTCTGCTTATCTAGAGATACAGACTCCCAAGCTGAACCGAAATATATTTGAACTTCTCTGGCAAGGTCATAAGTATTTTTGTGTTAACTATCTTGTCTGATAATGGCTCATCTGCTTGCTTAAGCTTAAACTTGATATCCACCAGCTTTGACTTAATCGTTGACACAGATTTGCATAGAAATAATTTTGTGGCAAAAATGAAATATCAATAAAAATATATATAAATAAAAATTATAATTACCCAGTATGTTCACAACTTCAAGGACCCTTAAATAGTGAACAATTTTCTTGTAATTTTTTTAATTCCATTCAAAGATTTACGAGTAACTAAAGTAAATCTTACCATACTGAATTGGCGTATCTATCAGCTTAGCACACAAAAGAAATCAAGCATCTACCACAATAATTCACGTCACCATAAATAAAAATCTCATCGTACTCGGCGATAGGTGAAAAATTTAAAAAAAGTCATAACTCCGAAAATACGAAGAATCGCGGAACATACATGGGGGTGATTCAGACAGCCCTCTAGGTCCTCTACTTCCCAGCTTCAGTATATCACTACTTCTTGGGACACCCTGTATATAAATATATATAAAAATATATATCATAATGAAATATAAAACCGCCCATGTGTTTACCACGATAGTTGTATCCAACAAATAAATTGCAATTTTGCGGGTTGTCCATCAAAACCTGAAAAGATATGTACCCTACAATATTTTCCTTCATAAAAACTCTAAACCTGTTTATTTTTTTTTTTTTTTTTATGCTTGATAGGCTAGCCTTTGACCACTATCTCAACTGATGGTAAGTGATGATGTGATCGAAGATGTTGTTCAGGCTAACCTAGAATTACTGGCTCTCAAGGACAGCTGCCGGAACACACCGTTAGGTGCTTGGCGACAGATTTTCAACTTGAGGGTGGTAGCTAGCCAGGCGGGCATTCGCAAAGTGCCCTACCACCATGCTGTAACGCGATTGTATATTGATATGTAAGCGTATATGCGAAACTGCTAAAGGCCAAGCCAATTAAAGCAAAATTAGTGAAAGAAACACCAAAAAAATTTAACAGCCCTACTTGAAAAGGTTTCTTAATGCCCGCTTCATAGAATTGTATTTCATACCAGTAAATAGTAAAAAAGCAGTTGTTTTGGAAAGTGGTGAGTTTAGGTAGTGGATCTTTTGGGAGTAGTCATTTTAGGAAGTGATCAATAAGGGAGTTATGGGAAATGGGCATTTTGGAAGTTGTCATTCTGGGAAGTCTCCTGAACAAATGGGCCTACTACTCTATAAGGTCTTGTCGATGCCGTTACCAGTATTGTGGGTGTGGACAATAGAGTATTTTGAATAAGCATAGTACCAACTTTAACAAGATATTCCATACTTTTCAGTATTAGATGTTGGTTATATTCAAATTTTAATTCAAATAATCTAAACACTTTTCCTTCCATACTTTTTGTAATTTTCTTTCTATTTTCTTGTTATTTAATACGGAATTACATAATTTGAGCAATGAAGTTTTTAATGAGTGCCATTGCATGAAGCTTAAATGGTTAGTAAGCGAATTATTGTTCCCGTCATTTCTGAATATCTCTTCCTTATCAAGAAATTCTTTTAGTGAATTAGCGTTTGTCACTCCTCCAAAATAATGAATACCTTTGTTTGTGTTTCTAATTTTTCTCTGAAAGTTAGTCAAAATTTTGCATCCTTTTTCAGTAACAGATTTTTCTTGATCCACACTGCCAGCATTTGGCACCTGCTTGTGCTCATCCTCTTTTACTGTATTCAGTGTAGATAAAATATGTAATGATTTGAAATTGTCGCGTGATATAACTTGGCCATGATCAACTTTGCTTACATGGCTCAGCTGAAATTGCTGATCATTGGGATTTACCTCAAGTTGTAATTCTTGTGATTGAGAATCAACTTTAATCTCTGTATCTAATATTTCATCATAACTATAGTTAGCATACTGCAGTAATTTCTCGAATGCATCACTTTCATCATTTTCAGATAAATCTAGTTCTTTTGTTGATTTTGATTTGGCCCATTTTAGCTTACTGAATGTGTCCAGATATTTTAAGTCTAGCCATTCATCTAGATCCTCTGGTAATTGATAATTTCCAGGTAAAAATTGTAGTCCTTTGTACTGTAATTGAGGAAGGTATGAATGCAAACAAGAGTACCAAGATGTGGCATGTTGTAGAAGTATAGCACACATTGACCATATGCGGCTAAGCAAAGCATATGGCATCAGACTCATCCAGTGACTCTCCCCTCTCTTTATTCTATCCATGTAAAACACAGCTGCTAGTTTAGAACTCAAATGAATCCGTAGCATAAGCATAGCAAAAGTTATAATCCTAGACAGAAGATACTCTAACATCTGTCTGGTTGGTATAAAATCATCATCTTCATTTGGGAGGACTGCCATAAAGTATTCCACATCTTTCAAAAGGTTAACTTGCAAATACTTGTGCAGTGAAGTATTTGTTTTTCTAATGTTCCTATACCCTATGTCATTCCGGAACTTCTTGTTGTATTTGTAAATAAACCTTGAGAGTAATGCACCTTCTTTATGGAGGGGCGATTGCTTAGATAAAACCCGTACAATATTCTCACAAGTATGTGTCAGTCCTTGCACATCTGAAACAAGTTTCCACTCTTAAATTCAGTTTAAAAAGCTAGGTACAAAAATCCTATAACAAATCCTAATCTATAACTTTTAGCTAAGACTCTACGAAATATTTACTGTGACACTAAATAAACACAATGTAATATTAAATTTAATTTAATGTATAACCACTACTACCACAGTGCTATGTGTGCAGTATTATCATACTTGTAGAATACCAGAAATCTCAGAAGAGGTTACATATTTGACAGTTTGGAGTAGTCATTGGGTCTGTGGGGATGGGAAGATCATCTTATTTTAAAATAATTATCAGAGCAATTGGTCAATGCCATACATGATCAAAATGCTGCACTTAACTGCCTCAACAAACAAAGTTTTAAAATCAATGGAGCATTTGCAGTGCCTTTAGGTTGCCTAAATGGTTTTGTTGTAGTAACTGTGGTGTGGTATCAAGATCCTGAAGATGATTGAACACAATTTCGAATCACACACTACAAATTCCAATTATAAATTTAGTTTGTTTAGAAAATGTTTTAGTAAGTAGGTAACAATTAAACTTGAACATTTTTTCACATTCAACACAGATTTTCATTGAAAGCTAAAGTGCAAATTTTGAGGTCTGGTTTGTTGCTTTAATATCCAGGTGCAGTTTTAACCTCTTTTCTAGTGACAGTCCATTAACTTAGACCCTGTGATAATGTCCTTAGTTATAAAGATAAAAACTGACTGATTCTTATAAAATTTTTGCTTGTTTAAACAGTGCTTTTTTAAATTTCTAATAATGATACTTTTTGAACTTATATTGAAATTATTAATATTATAGGTTATGATCCCCAAACAAGAATTATTCTGGGGTTCATTGACAAAGATACAAAGCAATTACCTATGTTTTCGTGTAATACAGTTGTTTGTACTGGTGGTGCCAATAGTGAGATACGCTTCCATGGCTCCATTTATAATATTTAGTAACTCAACACCAATTTTATAAATCAAACTTTCGTTTGCCAACTCGAGAATCGCAATATGGATACAATCATGAAGTGAAGTGCATTATTTTTTTAATAATAATTGAGGCCAACACGAGAGACGAGAACTTGATTTTAACACTACGGTTTAAATCACGCAAACACTGCTGTCACTGTATACACTGCAAAAGCTTGGTTCACAACTGAAATACGAGAATATGCATTGTTTGCGCGCAAACGATGTGAACCGATATGTAGCCGCGCTTATAACATCTGCTAACTGTCAATTTGCTTTTTCGCAATTGACCCAAAATCTTATTATTGATAATAGAAGTATTGCATTTCAAGGCATTCTTTTGTGAACAGATATTTGTACGTTCAACATTCTAACCACAACAACAAAAATCTCCTCATCTATCTGTCAAGATTTGAGTTTGACGTTAGTGCATACATTGCACTACCACTTTTCTGTGAGCGTTGTTTGCGGCCGGAGGTGACGTCAAAGATGATGTCATTATGTTATCGTGGTGTCTGTTTAGCAAGTTATGAACCGACCGCTTGCGTGCATATAGTGCAAATAGCGCATATTTGCGTGAATTGAACCGTAGGTTTTAACCACAAAGTACATAATTTTTTTTTTTTTTTTTCCTAGCCAGTGTTTGGCTTCGCACGTCTTGTGCATTTGCCAGTGTCATGTTTTTCCTCGATGCTTCTTTGAGAGGACTTAGGTTTTTGATATAATTTAGCCAACTTCGAGCTAAGCTCGGTGATATAAAAACGGGGAAAGCTTATGAAATCTATAAATGGGAGGAGAAAAGACGGATCAAGGAAAATTTGGAATTGGTAATCGGATCAGGAAAGTAGGTATAACATGAAAAATTAAAGAGGAAAGGATTATTCAATAATACCTGTTTAAATTATAATAAAACTATCTACTATAATTAAACTTTACTTACATCAAAATACATACAAAGATAAGTAATACATAATTATATACAATGTATATTCACATATTTACAGTTTAATATTATTAGTAAAAGTATTAACTCAATTAAATGAAATGAAATAAATTTTCAGTGAAAATAAGCTGATCTAAAGGTAGTATATATTCTATTTGATCTATGATCTAAAGGCATGGTCCCAGTGTAACCAGATTTTAATTGGACATTATGCCAGCTCCTCCTCTAAATTCTGCTAAAGTCTGCTAACTTTATTTTGATTAATGCTAAAATAATGCTAATGAATGAAGACCCAATTAAATGAATATTATGGACAAAAAAAGCAAGATTTGATTGATGACGTAAAAAAATCAAAACAAATTTAATTAAAAATGCATCTACCCTGTTATTTTAATGCATCTACATGTAGAGTTGCAGCAACATGTTGATTTTTTAAATTTGTTCCGCAGGTCAGATTTTAGTTTAGTTTTCATTGGTGTGAGGTAAGCAAAACTGCTCCCGATTCTAAAAGATTTACTACATGCAAGCAATTGACTCTGAAAATAGGGACCTTAAATTGGATGAAAATTTAAGGTCTCTATTTACGGAGTCAATTGCCTGTATGTCAGATTTGTATACAAAATTTGGCAAATGAGAACCAGTTATGACTAAAACTCTAAAATCTTTGTACACAGAATACATTTTGTGGGTCAAGAAATAGTACTTGCTCAAATAGGTCATTGAAAGGTAGACAAAATTTTAGTTCAATACAAAATTCGACCAAAAGATTCAAGAAATTCTCCATGATAATAGAATGCATAATAGAATTTTAAATGGTATTTGTAGCACTACTCAAGTGAAACACAGTTCACTTGCCAATTCTTCTTCATCTTGCTAAATTTCTGCGGATATTTTATAAAATTCTGCCAAAATCTGCTATATTTTGAGATCTGCGACACAATCTGCTAGACCCTAAATTGGAGATCAAATTATGCTAAATTCGCAGAATTCTGCTAAATCTGGTCACACTGCATGGCCCGGTAGAGGACTCGGTAACGGTAATCTGTGGGCCCGGTATATTACTTTTCTCTATGGGCGTGGCAAACCATATTGCAAAAATTACAAAGTCCATAATATGGATATAATATATATTAATATATTCCAATGACGAAAAAGTGACCATAGAGTAAAAAAATGGAAACGAAATATCCTCAAATCGACAACGTAATATAATAACATATCACCTGTAAAATAATCATTATACAAACAAAGATGATAAGAAATGTATGTGTAAATGATTGCATAATCAAAATAACATATACCGTTCTATTATATATTATATTTCACAACCATATCTACATTGACCCTGTGGTTCAAGTCACGCAAATATGCGCTATTTGCACTGTGTGCACGCAATCGGTCGGTTCATAACTTGCTTAACACACACCGCGATAGCATAATGACGTCATCTCCGGCCGCAAACAATGCTCACAGAAAAGTGGTAGTGCAATGTGTGCACAAACGTCAAACTCAAATCTTGACAGATAGATGAGAAGATTTTTGTTGTTGTGGTTAGAATGTTGAACGTACAAACATCTATTCACAAAAAAATGCCTTGACGTGCAATACTTCTATTATCAATGATTAACGTGAAGGTTATTTTGGGTCAATTGCGAAAAAGCAAATTGACAGTTAGCAGATGTTATAAGCGCAGCTACATATCGGTTCACATCGTTTGCGCGCAAACATTGCATATTCTCGTATTTTAGTTATGAACCAAGCTTTTGCAATATATGCAGTGACAGCAGTGTTTGAGTGATTTAAACCGTAGTATGATATTGCCCCAGATAGGACGACATACTTTACAGTATCGCACAGTACGGATGAGGAGATGGCACATGCTCGTAATATTTTACGTAGAGATATCGATGCACTCGTTCTGCTCGAAAGGTCAAACGGTGTCGATTTTTCATACCAGATAATTATTACCACAGCACACAAAGATTTAAGTAATTGTGACCCAGAAACGTAAGAATAGTTTCCCACGTACAATGAAGGATTTGCAACTGTCACATATAAGGATTGCAGCAATAAAAAAAAATATCGACAAAATTATTGAAATGAAACATTTAATTAAAATAGACGCAATCACGCATGATCACAGAGAAAACATTGCAGATCCTACTGTAAGATTTTTTACCATATTATGTTGATTTTACACACTAAGTGTTTCTTGTGCTAATAAAGTAAGACGAATAATTTTTAGAAAGTACATTCTTTCAAGGGCATTCAAAGGTTCTTTAAAGAAATAGTTAAACAAGATTACCACTGTATGTCTGTTCGTTCGTCCATCCCAATATCACGAGTCTCTATCACGTAAATGGAAAGAAATCACTAACCTGAAATTTGGTGTTTGGTGTACATTGTTGATCCAAAGATTGGGACTTGAAATTTAGTTAATTTATTTTCTAGGAGGGCTCCAATACATTAGAAGTAAGCTGAATAAACTATGTTATACCCTAGCATGGTGTTCGTACCTACTAAGATAAGGTATTTTTTTTATTCCAACAGAAACCATTGTCGCAACTCTCTTATATTATACATTTGAAAGTTTCTGAGTGAGGATATGAATGATTGTGTATGTATATTACTTATGAACTCTGAATTACCTCAACTGATTTCGATGGATGATAAAATAATTATGGTTAATGTAGGTCCTGGATTAACACATAATATAATGATTTTTATCACCATCATTACATTTGTATTCATAATCTAACTGTTCAATTAATAAAAGCTTGTTATACAGCTTAGCTAGCTAGTTCTATATCACTTATTTAATAAAAGGCCCGGATCAATATAGGTCTTTAACAATATAAATCACTTTTGCTTGATTAGAGGAGATTTGTCTATCTCCTCATTATTTTATACCTCTTTTTTTATTATTTTTGAACTTTTCGTCAGTGTTAAGAATAGTTTAGCACAATGTCATATTTATTTACTGCTTATTCAGTCGTGGCGGCGGCGATGACCTATCACTCTCCGTCGCTAGGTGATGGTTGTCGTAACGGGGCGTGTTGACTTTATTATGCGCGTTCTTTAGATCATTAAATAAATATTTCTCTATCTTGTTAATTTTTGATCCGGTAAAATTATTTAATACATGATATTTATTGATTTTTTTAAATATATTTATTTATTATTATCAAATAACGATTAAAATATGTGCTCCCCAAATGCTTTGCAGTCTTTCCCATGACTTTCCAATACGGATAGGTCTTGTTGATTTGTCTGTGGCATAGAGAAAAATAGTACATGACATGGTCTGTGGCATAAAGTAACTTTGTACTCTGTGGTTTGCCGGTAATTCGACTCTTCGTTTGTTGCGGTTTCGGCGAATAAACGCTATCGTGCTAATTTTTTCATATTTTTTCTTAGGTATTACAATCTATAATCAGTAAAAAAAAATTACAATCAGTTCCTACATTAAGTTATTTATATTTATTGTTACGCATGATATGTAACTAATATAACCTCTAACTTTAAGGAGCCGATACAATAATGCCAAAGAATAAGAAGAAGCAAGATAGTTCCAGCAGCAGCGATAGTGATGAGGGCCCTGTAGACGTAAGTGTTAAATATGGAATTATTTAGGACATCCACAGCTATATTATGGGCGAAAGAACGTAACCTGGGCTAAGAAAAATTTTGTAGACGTGGATTAAATGTATTTTAAAATTAGAATCCATATATAATATGTAGATATTGAAGGTATCCGGTAATATTACTCCATACATTTCGTATCCTCATAACAAATATTCCATATCCTTCTGATTGTGTTGCTAAGGGCGACCAAGGACTAAAATGCGCCTAATGAGCAGAATGCTACCGCTCACGTAAAAATGACTGGGTTGTTGCTTCACAATGGGGCGAACAACTCCAGATCTCTGTACTACCATTATAACACCGTGATTATTGCAAAAAAAAGCATTCTGAGCTGACATATACCTTCATACATAGTTTAATCAAAATAACCCAATCTAATTTGATTCATATTATTTGTAACTCTGTTTAGATTTGCTTAGCACCCAGATGAATATGAAGTAGGTACCTACTCAATCACAAGTTTTACATAAGTATCTTTTGAAATATTATGCAGACAATCTAATAATTACTATCAATTTACTTACAATAGTAGGTAATCCTAATAAAACCATTAATTATCAGTCTTTAGTCATTTGTCACAATCTCAGGGTAAACTGAGATATTGATATTCCAAGTATTTCCCCATTTCACAAGTGCCATTACCCCAGCAAAACATTGCAAGTACTTAAAAGGATGAGTCTGATAGGTTTGATAACATTTTTGGATGCTGTACTTTTGGAAAAAATTATGAAGATATATTTTGAACTGCTAAAAGACATATTCTTGGGTTCCCCATATATTGTGAAGGACTCAGCATCAACATTTTAAAATACCACCTAATATTTTTTATTTAATACATACCTCTTACTTCTCCACCAATACCATTAATGACTTGCTTTGTATTGCTATCTCTGTATGACTTGTCAGTGATGCGTACCAGCAGTATATTACGGTTGTAGGGTCAAATATAGGTTCTGATCCCAACAAATTTTGGATTCATGTCAAAGCAAGTCGTAGTGGTAGGGGCCCATCCAGTGCATATACTCTGAACGGGGAGCCGGTGGAGGGACATAATCCTGCTACAGCGTTTGCCGAATGCTTTGGTTCTGTGTTTCCTAGCGACATCCCAGTTCTCGATGCTGAAGCAGCAGTGCGTGAGGCTATTACCAAGAATGCTCGACTTGTAACTATAAAGTGTTACTGAATTTGACATTTGCCTGCTGATCTGACATTGCTGTACGCGGCTTAAAACCGTTGTCTGCGGCTGGGCCGGATGGAATCCCTCCCTTTCTTGTAAAGGACTGTCTCTCGGCACTAGTATTCCCTCTAATGCACATATTTAATCGCTCTCTACAGCTGTGTCAATATCCTGCAAGATGGAAAGTGTCTAGAGTGACTCCTGTCCCTTAGGTTACCTCTTCCACTGAAATTACAATGTTTAGACCAATTGCTGTACTTGCAGTATTCAGTAAAATCTTTGAATCGGTCATCAACTATTACCTAGTTCACCAGATTAAACCTTATCTCGACAATTCGCAGCATGGGTTTCGCATTGCCTGCTCCACTACGACGAATCATATCACCTTTGTTGACCAGATAGCCTCTGATATGGATGCTGGTCGGCAGGATGACACGTTGTTCTTTGATTTTAGACGTGCATTTGATCTCGTAGACTATGACATCTTATTAGTCAAACTTTCAGCTTTAGGTGCCTCACCTTCTTCTTGGTCGTGTACTTCATTACTGAAGGTCGTGTCCCTGAAAGGCCTTCATGGCTCTATGAACAATATTTCTCCATTCCCTTCGGTTTTCGGCTTCTCTTAAGGCAGTCGTAACAGAAAGCCCAGTGAGTGCAGTCACTTGGTCCGACCAACGGCTAGGTGATCGACCGCGAGGTCTTTTCCCTTCTACTTTGCCGACCACAACCAGCTTTTCAAGATTATCAGATTGTCTACGGGCAACATGACCAAAATACCCCAAAATCCTTTTGTAGCAGATTGTAGAAAGTCTGTCAGTTATGCGTAGTTGCTCGAGGATAGATTTATTGGTTCTCATGGCAGTCCATGGTATGCGGAGCATCCTACGCCAACACCTCATCTCAAAGGCTTCTATCTTTTTTCGTTCTTTTGCTCGAATTGTCCACGACTCTGAACCATAAACTATTAAAATTCTTTTCAAATAAATAAGTACAAATCAGGTGAATATTACATCAGATCAGGGGTAAGTCAGGGTAGCAGTCTGGGTCCTACTCTGTTTTTAGCTATGATCAACGATCTTCCCAGTGTTCTCAATAGGTCACAATGTTTAATGTTTGCTGACGATCTGAAGGTCTACCAGCCGGTGACTGGAACATCAGATTGTATGAGCCTCCAAGCCGATACAAAGTCAGTTAATACTGCAAAGTGCAAAGTAGTCTCTTTCACCAGATCTACAAATCCCATTGTATATCCTTATACCTTGGGCGACTCCATCTTGGTAAGAGAAACTAAAGTCAAGGACCTAGGAATTATCTTGGACGGTTGTCTCAACTTCCGCGAACATATTGTCTCAATTTGCAAAATTGCTAACAAAACACCAGGTTTTATTATGAGGACTGCCTCACAGTTCCCAGACATCCAAGTAGCAATCACACTGTTTAACGCATTTGTTCGCAGCAAACTTGAATTTGACTCAGTAGTCTGGGATCCCAGGGAAGCTAAGTACACGCTCCTAATCGAAAGGCTCCAGCGCAAATTCGCTCGCTACGTGTACAAGAGGATGTACGGGTACTATCCGTACCTGTTTCCATTGCTCTTTGTAGCAGGTATGATCGGAGTAGATACACTGGAGCTGAGACGAAAATTACTGTTGGCCATACACTATTGCCAGTTACTGCATAACAAGGTGGACAACCCGACGACTTTGGGTGCACTTGGATTATTTGTGCCGGACTACTATGCGCACAGCCAGCGCTGTAAACACCAGCTGTTCCATCGTCCCACTAAACAAACTCGCAACGCTCAGAATGCTCCCACGCAGCGAGTGTTGGTTCTTTTAAACATGTTTACGCATGAGTTCCAGCATGTGGATTTGTTTTTTAGCTGTATGAGCATTATTGTTATTAATCTTAGGATGTATTTAAGTCACACAAATAATGTTTAAGTTAGGTAGTAAGTGTTTTGGTGTTAGAACTGTAAGCTTTCTACTTGTATGAAATAAATAAATAAATGACACCAACCACTGCACTACCATGACTCCATGCCATTCTAATATTCATAACGACTCAAAGAACAGAATAAGTTATATTAGGTTCATCAAAGCATATCTATATTTATGTTCTATTTTCAGAGAAATCAGCCTCCAGAGAAGAAAGCTAAAACAAATAACAGAACAGATGATAAAGAGCCGACTTGGTCTTTACAAAAGAATAAGTTTATTAAAATCAGAGAATTTAAAGGAAAAACCTACATAGACATAAGAGAGTTCTATGAGAAAGGAGGTCAAATGTTACCAGGGAAGAAAGGAATCAGCCTTACTCCTGAACAGTGGCGTAAACTGGTGGAGTTGGGTGATGAAATCAATGAAACACTCAGTTCAGTTTGTTAAAAATCATAAGTTGTTGAATGTTTATTGTTTCTGTAATAAAGTGTGATTTTCTGTAATCATTAAATATATTTTTATTTAATCCATGCATATCATAGATAAACATAAGAATTGAATTTCATTCACAAAAGCCTGAATTTGGTTGTATATGATGCCAATGGGTATTTGTATATTAGGTTCACAGAATATTAATTCATGGAATATATAAGATGGATATTAATTCATCAACAATACTGTGGGGGATGGTGTAGAATCGATAACGGAATGTGTTCCACTTATGTTTAATTTTCACATACACAAAAAGCTGTACTATTGCTTAAGCTGTGGCACGTTGGCTTTGGGAATAATAGCAAGGACAACCGCGGTCTACGAACACGGTACATCTACCCTATTCACACACACGCACGATTGCTACGCGAAGTCAATGAACTGCTATACTAGGCACAATAGACAGCTGTTTTGTGTACCTATTCTGCCTAGTCGGTCTTTGGCGACGTGCGACAAAAGAACACGCGATGCGGTAGTGGTTTAACACAATACGGCATACCTAAGTAGCTGCAACACAATACAGTACGTACCTAAGTAAACTTGAAATTAAAAAGAATGTAGGTAAGTAAAATTTTTAATCATTTAGAAGAGTTTAATCGATTGGCGATTATGCAAATCATTCGGCAGTCTAGCTAGATTGGCCGGTAAGGCCTTCGCGTTCGTCAGAATAGGTACGCGAAACAGCTTCATCTATCACTAGGGCAAAACAGCTGTTTTGCCATAGTGATAGCGTTTAATTGACATCGGGTAGCGTTCTTACGTGTAATGGAGTAAACCGTGGTTCTCGCTATCATACTAAAAGACAACGCGCCGCGCTTAGATAATAGTTATACTGATTTTGTGTATGTGAAAATTAAACATGAGTGGAACACATTCCGTTATCGATTCTACACCATCCACTGCAGACACTGCAGTATTGTTGATGAATTAATATCCACCTTATATATATCTTGATAATATGCTAAGCTGGTGTATACTAGTACATTCACAAGTTGTGGCATCTAATGACAAATTGGTAATTTGTCAATATTTAAAATAGTATTGGATTAACAGGTAAACAATTTTGGGAAATTTTAATCTTTTATTGACTGAACATAAAAACAACATTACATTTTGTTTTGATGTTTGGTATGATGACTACCTTTATAATTATAACAGTCAAATATTTAGCTAACTGTATCCAGAGATGTTATATATAAACAGGTACAATATTGAGCTCTTTTATGCACTGAATAAAAAAAAATACACCCACTACCTAACACCAACTTACTACTAAATGGTTATATATTGTCAACTAAATTGTTTAGTAAGACTATAGTCTTAAGTTATCATTATCAAATGTTAGAGACCTTATTAAAATTACCAGATCTAAGATCAGTTCTAAACATTCAACAGTTGGTGGGCTTAGTCCTGAAATTTCCTCTTAAGACGAAGTGAGACCGCTGTCATCCGAAAATGTGTACTCCACAGTCCACAAGACCTATCACTTGTTGATCAATTGTTTCCGAGCTAAAGCTCTTTTCAATTTGAAAATTGTTATTCGAAAATATCTTACAAGATTTATCACTTTTTTAAAGAAACTAGTAGGCTAGGATTAGAGCCTCCAAAATAAAACTCATTTGATGGCTAATAATTTTTTTTTTTAACTTTACATCCTAATATGTATTTCAAATATGTTTGACAATTTAGCTGGTTTTAGAACTTCACTACAATCATCTAAAATGAAAAGCGAAAACAAAAAATAAATTATTCGCCGTCACATCCCAGATTTGAAACTAGACAATATGTAAACTGGTCGAGTCATAATTTAAAAAATGGTATCAACTGTTAGACAGTTGTCAAATAAAAGACCTGTTAAATAGTCGATCCCAACCCAAATAGCATGTTAAAGTGACAGCTGTCATATATAAATCAGGCTATATTTTCGCTTTCCTATTGTACTTCTAGCTTCCTATCGAATGTGTCGATGGCTAAATCTTCTTTGATAGAACTAATGTCCTAGAATGGATTTTGCTGCCAAAAGTTCCAAATCACATTTAAAGGAGATTTCGGGACTGAGCCAGTGTCACCTATCTATCTACATTCTAAATTGACAGTCATACACTATTACAAGGTGGGGGGACTTATCGAGAAAGATAACTGACAGAGTGCATATTATTTGGTGCTCTACTATGGTGCATAAGGAACAAAAGCTAAATGTACAGTCTTATAAGTTGTAATTAATGAGATAACGATTATTTATGAACAAACAATAAAATTAAATGAACAATCAACTTGCTACAGATTCATTTTACTTGCGTTTTACCAGTTTATTGAAGATTAAAATTGCTATTACAGAGACCAATAATTACAAGGAGTACAACGGTCAAAGCTTTCATTTCAAAGCTTCTTGTTGTATCAATTCGCGGCCGAAATAGGCCATAACCAGAAAGGTGACTTCTAATTCAACTAAAAAGACTTACATCAAAAGTTTACAAATAGCTTAAGAGTTTTATTCAATTATACTTTATTAGCTGCCTGTGTATAGAATAAAAATAAATTAGAGCACTAAATTTTCCTGTCCGGCGAAAATCGAACCCGCGTCTCCCGGATTAAGTACCGGGCGCTTTGATCCCTTGGCCTCCAAGACAGGTGGAATAAATAAATGTGAATTGTTTGTTTTAATTTAAATATTTTCAGCCATCGTCATGGAGGACGGTGTACTGCGATAGAGCTTGAAATCGTATTTGGTATTGTTTTGTAAAGACAAATTAAACAGCTGCATATACGAAACTTGAACACATAAATGCTTAAAATAAACTACTACATATTTATATGTATGATTACATAGGTAGTTATATGTAGTAGTGTAAAATAATATATTATTTTTTCGTAAACTGCAATTGGCCTCTATTACCTTACTAAAATAATCAATCTGTATTCATATTCATTAATTAAACACATTCCTTATGAAATGATAATTCATGAAAATGACAATTGTTTCTAAAATGTTGTAAGACAATATAAAGATAAACATTCATACATTTTCAGAAATATGTTTTGATAAGATCAAATATACAGTAGAAGACAAAAGATTGTATAAAAATACATTCATCCAACCCCTACTAAATTAAAAATCCTATATAGTGTAATAGCTACAATAACATTATTCTATAACTTAACATATTTGGCATGAAATTACATTCAAAATGCATTATGGCATAAGCGAAATAACACTATAAACTTGACTAGTATAACTAGTAACAATATCGATTTGGTTTTAATCTAAAACAATCACCACAAAGTTTACTATAAACTATAAAAAATAAAACAGATTTTTTCTTGTTATGAAATGCTCGATACAACTAATTTTAAATTCATTGGGATGAAAATATACACAATATTGCCAACCCAAACTGGCAACCCAAAAACCAATAAATATAAACTATGATTATTAAATTAATTGCCAGTCACAAGCAAACTATATTAACTTAAATTAATCATAATAATATCACCATAGACTGTAAACTCAAACAACCGTAATGGAATGTTTAAAAATTGGAAGTGTGATAGATATGAGATATTTTACTATTAAACTACAATTTTACCTATATTATAAACCTCGATTAGATTAACATCAACATGTAATACTTGTAGTAAAACATAAATCAGATCCACATGTCTGTTATCAGTACATTAAATATTCAAAATTAACTATGACAAAAAATGCTTAGTTCGTCTTTGGTTTGATATGGAAACATTCGATGTTGAAGTGCTTACACATTTCCTGCACCTGCGAAAAGTAAACAATAAATTTAATGTAAGAATACCCATACAAAAAAAATAAATGCAAAAGGCAGTTCGAAAGTTAGTTAGATCTATTAGTAGGTATTTTGTTTATTTATTATTATCTACATCTTAATATCTGGAGTATTTATAATACTGAACTGAATTTTGGCAACATGATTGCATGCACGGTATGCGTCACATTTTTTATAGCTAAAAAAGCCTTTGAATATTATCTCATCTGTTGGTAAGTGATGATATGGTCTAAATATGTAATGGCATTAGTCCGCTATTACAGTAGACCGAAGATGCTTGACGACAGATTTTCTACTTTAAGGTGGCAGCTAGCAAGGTGAGCATGCACAAAATGCCCCAACACTATGTGGCGAAGCGTAAGGCGCAGTATTCTCACCTGCAGGTCAGTATCCACTCACTGGTAAATGTTAATTATGGACTCGGACGACATTGCGGGCAAAACCTAACACAGTACTTGAATACGAGTTAAATGTCACACGGTGATGGTGGAAGGGCTTTTTGCGAATGCCCGCCTGGCTAGCAACCACCCTCAAGTAGAAAATCTGTCGCCAAGCACCTAACGGTGTGTTCCGGCAGCGGTCCTTGAGAGCCAGTGAAATCACAGGCACATGAGACTTACAACTGTCTCAAAGTGACGGTCGCAGTGCAATTCGTGACTTGTGACGAAATGCATCTGTTACAGGCAGAGATCGTTCCGCTTAACATCAGGTGGGCCTCGAGCTTGTTCCGTCACAATAACATTGACAGAGCCCGCGGGCTGGGGTGACCAAAAAATGAGTAGAATAGAAAGTGGTCGAACCGTTAGGCTGAATTAACTGAGTCCACGGGCATTGTGGGTTGAGTTGACCAATTAATAGTACTCATCTCGTTAGCAGATTGACATAACTCACCACACAGGTGCCGTAGTATATGTGACCGACGGTGGTGGAGATGGTGAGCGCGGTGAGTATTATCACTTCCCTGAGCGGCGTGAATCGCATCACAAACACGATGCTCATCGACACGAAGTACTGGAATACGAGCACGTTGACTGACTCGCATCGCGTCTCACTCATTTGCGCCACTATCAGTTTGCACTGTAGAAACAATAATATTAGATACGACAAACTGTTTATTGTATACCTTAAACTAAAACAAAATTAAAAATATTTGAATTATAAAAGTGAACAATAGGTGGCCTTATCCTCTTGCGGACTACTTTTTTGAATGGAGAGTAGCCAGTTTTGACAAAAGATGGCGTTGTACAATTTTGAAGCAGTGATAGCTCAGTGGCTTTGACTATGAACTGCCGCGCAGCAGGTCCATGGTTCGAATCCCGCCGCTGGCTTGAGCTTCACCTCATGGTGGAAGGGCATTTTTGCGAATGCCCGCCTGGCTAGCGACCACCCTCAAGTGGAAACCCCTCTGTCACCCTCTGTCGCCAAGGACCTAACGGTGTGTTCCGGCAGCTGTCCTTGAGAGCCAGTAATTCTAGGTTAAGCCTGTTATCACCTTCGACCACATCATCACTTACCATCAGGTGAGATTGTGGTCATAGGCTTACCTATCAGCAATAAAAAATTATAATAACATACTTATGATATTGATATTGAATAGTATTGATATTTATACATATCTAAAATACAATATAGATAATGTAATTATGGGTTGTTGCTTTTATTATAGCAGCGGTAGAATTATATATAGTTCGTAGTATTTTGTTAATAAAGGCATACCACCGCGCCGGTAAAAAAAAAAAGGATAATAAACATGTTCTTACATAATACATATATGTATTATGTAAGAACATATTTATAATTTACTTACATACATAAACATACAAATACATTATGTAAATATAATGTTTACATGTATTGAGTATATGCTAGCAAGACAGATAAAATCTTGATCTTTCAAAACATTGAAGAAGGGCCTGTTTCAGAATGTTCGAGTAAGTTCTGGTTTTACTACCCAGAACATATTTACTAAACAAAACACTATCTTTGCGTTTCACAGTCATCGATTTAGCCTATCCATCAGTTAAAGCTTGAAACGCGCTGTATGTTACTGTTATTTTTATCATTCAGTTATTTTATATGTTAGTTAGCAACCTGAAACTTTATTAGGACATTATGAAACGAACCCTTATTGTTACAATTATATTAATATACCTATGATAAATATATATATATATATATAATAATAATAATCTTATAGAATTTTGCGAAAACTCTTTTTTATGTACGGAACAATGGCCAGTTTTTTTTTGAACCTTGAACCTTTTTTTTTTTACTCATGATAGGTTAGCCTTTGACCACTATCTCACCTGATGGTAAGTGATGATGTGGTCGAAAATGTTGTTCAGGCTAACCTAGAATTACTGGCTCTCAAGGACAGCTGCCGGAACACACCGTTGGGTGCTTGGCGACAGATTTTCAACTTGAGGGTGGTAGCTAGCCAGGCGGGCATTCGCAAAGTGCCCTACCACCATGCTGTAACGACTGCCATCCTAAGACAACAACCGGGACCGACAGCTTAACGTGCCCTCCGAAGCACGGAAGTGCTCAGTAGTAATGTCACCAGCGGTCACCCATCCAAGTCATGACCGCGGCGGACGTTGCTTAACTTTGCTGATCGATTCAGAATGGTTAAGCAAACTTCACTACGAGCGCTTCAAAAACTTTTATTTTATCATTAACTAGATCAAATATTTAAAACTCCTAAATTCAAATACTTTACCCTTAAAATTTTATTACGAATTAAATGTAATTATCTTAAATGAAAAATGCGATGCATTTTACGATTTGAAATGTGGCATTAACCTTGAAGAATCTTTTGAGTCTATTATCTTCTAGACCAGGCATGCAAAACTCAAAGTCATTGGTGGGCCAAATGCATAAGGATCTTAAAGTCAGTGGGCCGCAAAACCCAACCATAATGGAAAAATATATTCATATGTATATAGAGAGTTCATCATTATCAATCAGAATACATACATTCACTGCTCCACGTTGTTTGAGATCCCCATCAAATGAAAGGTTTGCTATAATCCCCACGCTTGGCAGGCGGGTTGGGGATAGCAGAATGCTCACCAGCGTTAATTGAGAAGACACTGCTGTTCATCCTACGGTAGTTCTAGATGCAGTTCTAGGATATCCCCAGTTTACCCAGGCCAGGAGGGGTAATAGAGGGTAATAATTTAATAGCAGGAAAATCTTTTTACAATCTATTATCACTATCTTTTTTTCAGGAATTTGACATCTTTTGTCTTTAAATAAAGTTAGTTTTAAAACTGCATCAGTGTGGTCAGCCCCGTCGCGATCTCGCCGGAGATTTGTTTCCTTTCATTAGGGAAAATAATTGCTCACACGACCCACCGCCCGCGCGTGGCGGCAGCGTCAGCAGACGCGTGGCGATCGTTCCCAGCTTATAGCGTGTTCTTGAAATATTATCACGACTAATATGGGCCGCATCAAGAGGCTATTCTTAAAATTCGATCGGGCCGCAGGCAAATGCCCTGAGGGCCGCATGTTTGACATGTCTGTTCTAGACCAAGGTGGGCCACCTTGGACTACCATCTCTTAATTAAGTCTTATTTATACATTTTAATACCCTACATGTACAATTTTATTTCTTACTACCAAATATCATTAAAGTAAATATACATTAGAACTTCGACGTAGGAGCGGATTGCATGCTTGTATGATTTTAAATCAAGTCATTTGTGCGAAAGTAGCGATAGTGGTACACGAACATTGCTCTTTCTGATCGACTGTGGTGTCAGTGTTGTTAGATTGTATGTATTAATATTGTAAGCTTGAAATAATGACGTTCGTTTTCCATAATAGTTTTAATGGGTGGGAGTTGGGCAAATATAACGGCAGTACAAAATAGAAAACCAGTGGAAAATGCAGCGGTATTTCACATCCGGACAGCTTCTGAACTTTTATCAAGCTCATTGAATTGCTCAATTCCTTGTGTCCCGAACAATATAACTTGGGAGTCTTCAAGTCTAGAGTGAATAGGTATCTTCTAGGCAAGCATGCAACATCTACGGCCGCGTCATCACTTTCCATCAGGTGAGATAGCGGCCAAATGATTATTTATGCGGCTAGTTAGGGCTAGACTCCATGCAGAGCCTCGAACATTTGCTGTTATATGCCAGCCTATGTACCTCACTACATAACAGAGTAACGCCTCTGAAATACAATAGTGTAGTAAACATTATATAGTAGTACTAATAACTTACGGTGATGTTAGAGAAGATGGTGCCCGTTAGCAGGAAGAAGAGCCTGGGACATCGTTCGATGACGTCATTAGGAGAGTAGAGCGCCCACATAGAACTGAGTATGAAGAACATGAATAGAGGCAGTAGCGGACGCACCGCCTCCGTGAACGGACGCATCTTGCCTGTGCGGTCGCGGTAAGATCTGTAATACACAAATAATGGTATTAAAAAAAGAAACGCTCCATTAATTAAGTATAGTCGTATAAGGTCTACTTAGAAATATATTTTACAATTTACAAATATTGATGAGATGATTTATAGATAAAAAAAATAGTATACATATCGAAAGTGAGTTGTGGAAACCTCAATAATCTCGTGTAAATGAAATTTTATTTACTTATTAATTATAATTCAATATGTTTTTTTGAAGCAATGATGGCCGAGCGGTTATAGCAAGTGGCCTTCCGTGCCGTAGGTCTCTGGTTCAATCCCCACCGCCTGAGCTTCACCGCATGATGGAAGGGCATTTTGCAAATACCCGCCTGGCTAGCTATCGCCCTCAAGTAGAAAATCTGTCGCCAAGCATTTAACAGTTCCGGCAGCAGTCCTTGAGAGCCAGAAAAATTACAGGTACATGAGACTTAACAACTGTCACATGTTTCGTCACATGACGAAATGCATCTGTTTTAGGCAGAGGTTAATCCGCTTAACATCAGGTGGGCCTCGTGCTAATTCCATCACAAACACATAAAAAAAAGTTTGTTAAAAAGTAAGTAGTTTTTTAATAGAACTGAATAAGTCAAATTTAAAATCATTTATTCAATTTATGCGTCTACGACGCTCTTATGCAGGTCAATTACAAATTTTAATATCTAAATATTCTACATTGTACTGCCACGTTCAGCAAAAAAATTTATAGAGCCACTGCGAGAAGAACGGGCAAGAAACTCGGGGCCATTCTTTTAAACATCTTTTAACAATGTGTTATATACAATATAATACGATTATTACAATATTTGTACTACTACTAATATTATTACAATATTACGTAGGTGACAGGTTGGATTTTTTGGTGTAACATGCAATAATTTTTAATATAACTGTTTAAAATCGTTTTCGGTTAAAATAACTGGTTAAGAGATCACTTTTAGGGAAAATTTCGCCCATCGTAACATTTTATTATTAACTAGCGGCAGAGCTTGGCAGAGGCGAAACTTTCCAAGCATCTTTGTCGTTTAAGTTATCACAAACTTTGTAGTATGATTTCTTAATCAAAATATTTTTCACATGCAACTTGAATTCTCCTTCTGTGAGCGATGTTTGGGAATTTAATTATAAAACCGCACACAATTAACTAAAAAGGACCTTTTATTTGTCTTTGCTAGTCTAAAACCTGGTACTGCTATTTTATATTTATTCCTAGTGTTGTAATCGTGGTTGTCACTATTTAATTTAAATTTACTCAATTTTTTCCGAACATACATAATATTTTCAAATATATACAGATTCGGTAAAGTTAATACATCAATTTCTTTAAAAAGATCCCTTAGAGATTCCATAGAATCCATTTCATATATGGCTCGAATTGCACGCTTTTGTAAGATAAAGATTTTCTCTATCTCAGCAGCAGCTCCCCACAGCAATACACCATACGACATAATACTGTGGAAGTACGCGAAATAAACTAGCCGTGCCGTAGCTACGTCTGTTAACTGTATTATCTTACAAACTGCATATGCAGCAGAACTAAGTCTTCCGGCTAGATCATGTATATGTGGATCCCACTGTAAAGTTGAATCCATTTTGATTCCCAGAAAGACTGTCGCTTTGTCAATAGAGAGTTTATCTAGGCCAAGCTTAATGTTTGGGTCAACATAAGGAACATTTGGTAAAGAAAACTTTAAACATTTGGTCACTTTTGAATTTAAGAGAAGATTATTAGCGGCGAACCATTCAGAGAAAGTCAAAGTCAAAGTCAAAATCATTTATTCAATTTAGGCGTCTACGACGCTCTTATGAAGGTCAATTACAAATTTTAATATTGAAATATACTACATTGTACTGCCACGTTCAGCAAACAAAAGTTATAGAGCCACTGCGAAAAGAACGGGCAAGAAACTCGGGGCCATTCTTTTAAAGGTTTTTTTAAAAATGTGTTAAGTACATACTATATAATAAAATTATTACAATACTTAATTTACATTACGTAGGTGTTAGGCGCTAGCTTGGCAGAGGCGAACCAGTCCAAGCATTTTTGTCGTTTAAGTAATCACAAACTGTGTAGTAAGATTTCTTTATCAAAATATTCTTCACATGCAACTTGAATTTTCTTTCTGTGAGCGTTGTAATATGTTTGGGCAATTTATTATAAAACCGCACACAATTTCCTAAGAAGGACCTTTTATTTGTCTTTGCTAATCTAAAACCTGGCACCGCTATTTTATCTTTATTCCTAGTGTTATAATCGTGAGTGTCACTGTTTGATTTAAATTTGCTCAAATTTTTACGAACATACATAATATTTTCAAATATATACAGACTTGGTAAAGTTAAAATATCAATTTCTTTAAAAATATCTCTCAGGGATTCCCTAGGATCCATTTCATATATGGCTCGAATTGCACGCTTTTGTAAGATAAAGATTGTCTCTATCTCAGCAGCAGCTCCCCACAGCAATATACCATAAGACATAATACTGTGGAAGTACGCGAAATAAACGAGCCTAGCAGTAGCTACGTCTGTTAGCTGTCTTATCTTACGAACTGCATATGCAGCAGAACTAAGTCTTCCAGATAGATCATGTATATGTGGATTCCACTGTAAAGTTGAATCCATTTTAATTCCCAGGAAGACTGTCGCATTGTCAAAAGAGAGTTTTTCTAGGCCAAGCTTAATGTTTGGTTCAACATAAGTAACATTTGGTAAAGAAAACTTTAAACATTTGGTCTTTTTTGAATTTAAGAGAAGATTATTAGCCGCGAACCACTTAGAGATCATAGATAACACATTATTTACATGAATAAGTTCACTATCCCTCCTATCTACTTTAAAAATTAGGGAGGTATCATCTGCGAATAAAACTATATCGCAGAAATTTTTAACCATGCAAGGCAGATCATTTATATAAGCTAGAAACAGAAAAGGTCCTAAAATTGATCCTTGCGGTACGCCTATTCTTACCAAAGACCCGGAAGAAGTATTGCCATTTAAACATTTGGTAAAGAAAACTTTAAACATTTGGTCTTTTTTGAATTTAAGAGAAGATTATTAGCCGCGAACCACTTAGAGATCATAGATAACACATTATTTACATGAATAAGTTCACTATCCCTCCTATCTACTTTAAAAATTAGGGAGGTATCATCTGCGAATAAAACTATATCGCAGAAATTTTTAACCATGCAAGGCAGATCATTTATATAAGCTAGAAACAGAAAAGGTCCTAAAATTGATCCTTGCGGTACGCCTATTCTTACCAAAGACCCGGAAGAAGTATTGCCATTTATTCTAACCTTCTGTAGCCTGTCTGACAGATATGACTTTATAAGATCCAGAGCTTTTCCACGAATACCATAATGTGAAAGTTTTCGAATCAGAGTGCGGTGCTCTACACAGTCAAATGCCTTAGAAAGGTCACAGAATACGGCAATAGCATCCTGTGAACTCTCCCAGGCTTCAAGTATATGTGACATCAATTGAGCACCTGCATCTGTTGTGGATCTGCTCTTTGTGAAACCAAACTGATTCTCATTTAATATATTATGCTCATTAAAATGGGATAGAAGTTGTTTGAGCATAATTTTTTCGAATACTTTACTCAGAACAGGTAAGATAGAAATAGGTCTGTAATTGCAAGGGTCAGATGTAGCCCCCGACTTCAAAATTGGAGTGATATTACTTTGTTTCATTAAGTCGGGGAAGTTTCCTTTATCAATACAAAGATTGAATATTGTTTTTAAATATGGTGCAATAATGCATATTATAGACTCTGCCACTTTAACTGACATACCCCACAAGTCTTCGGTGCTCTTAACATTTAAATTTTTAAATGTCTTTATTATTTCAAATATTGTTGTGTGTCTGAAAGAAAAGTCCGGTGATTTGCAGGGGAAATTATGTATTAGCAGAGTTTCTGCTACATCGGGACATGCATCCAATGACTTAGTGACTTCTAGGGGTAAGTTAGAAAAAAAATTGTCAAATATATTTGCCACTTGTATTGGATCAGATATTTGATTTTTATCAACATTTAAGACATATGTAGAATCTCTAGGTTTATTTTTTCCGGTCTCAGTATTTATAGTATTCCAAATGGTTTTTATTTTATTTTTAGACTTGCTAATTTTATTTCTAATCAAAAGAGATTTAGCACACAAGCAAACAGACTTAAACATTTTTGAATAGTTCCTAACATAATCACGAAACTGCTTGCAGGATGTCAAATTCTTCCTGCGATACAGATCATACAGATCAGATCATCAATGTGTTATCTATGATCATCATCAGATCATAGATAACACATTATTTACATGAATGAGTTCACTATCTTTCCTATCTACTTTAAAAATCAGAGAGGTATCATCTGCGAATCAAACAATAATACAGAAATCTTTGACCATGCAAGGCAGATCATTAATATACGCTAGGAACAGAAAAGGTCCCAAAATGTATCCCTGCGGTACACCTATTTTTACCGAAGACCCGGAAGAAGTATTGCCATTTATTCCAACCATCTGTAGCCTGTCTGACAGATATGACTATTAGATTCAAAGCTTTTCCACGTATACCATAGTGTGAAAGCTTACGAATCAGAGGGCAGTGTTCTACACAGTCGAATGCCTTGGAAAGATCAAAAAATACGCCAATAGCATCATGTGAACTCTCCCAGGCTTCAGGTATATGTGACATCAATTAAACACCTGCATCTGTTGTGGATCTGCTCTTAGTGAAACTAAACTGATTCTCATTCAATATATTATGCTCATTAAAATGAGATAAAAGTTGTTTGAGCATAATTTTTTCGAATACTTTACTCAGAACAGGTAAGATGGAAATAGGTCTATAATTGCAAGGATCAGATGTAGCCCCCGACTTCAAAATTGGAGTGATTTTACTTAGTTTCATTAAGTCGGGGAAATTTCCTCTATCGACACAAATATTGAATATTGTTACGTATGTAAGTATGGTGCAATAATGCAAATTATAGACTCTACCACTTTAACTGACATACCCCACAAGTCTTCAGTACTCTTTATGTTTAAACTTTTGAATGTCTTTATGATTTCAAAGTTTGTTGTGTATCTGAAAGAAAAGTTCGGTGTTTTGCAGGGAAAATTAATTTTTAATAGGGCTTCTGCTACATTGGGACAAGAATCCAATGATTTAGTGACTTCTAGGGGTAAGTTAGAAAAAAAAATTCAAATATATTCGCCACTTGTATTGGATCAGAGATTTGATGTTTATTAATAGTTAAGACATATGTTGAATCTCTAGGTTTATTTTTACCAGTCTCAATATTTATAGTCTTCCAAATGGTTTTTATTTTATTTTTAGACTTGCTAATTTTGTCTCTAATAAAAAGAGATTTAGCACACAAGCAAACAGATTTAAAATTTTTGAATAGTTCTTAACATAATCATGAAACTGCTTGCAAGAGGTCTAATTTTTCCTGCGGTACAGATTAAACAAATAATCTCTACTTTTTCGAATACCTCTAGTTGCCCAATCACCAAACTTTAATTTTCCATTTATATGTTTCTTTATTTATGGACAAACTTTTTGAAACTCAATATTTACTAAAGAAAATAAAGAAAGTCACTCCGTTGAGTGGGAACTTTCATTTCACTTATATAATTCGGTGACTTACTTGTAAATGTTCCACAGTATGACAGTCTGGCTAGTGAGCATGGCCGAGAAGTAGAGAATGAACTCAAACACGTTGCCAGGCGATATCCCGCCCGGGAGTGTCACATGCCACGCCTCGGGTCCGATCACTGACGTTAGTAACAGCACGATACACGAGCCCTGACAAAATATAATAAACAAGTATATATACATTAATTTAAAAAAATAATCAATCCGACTTCAAATTATTTATTTTCGTTAAACGTTTTATCGTTCCTTTGAAATTAAAACTACAAGTTATATATATTTATATAATCTCATTCGGTAATATTCTAATTATGAAATGAAATACAGACTTTTATTGGCATATTTTACTTACATACTTATTTAAGAAAATTAAATTAAAGCATTATTCTCCTAACAAAACAATGCTTTAAAATTTTTTTTTAATTATTAAAGTACAATGTGTCCCGACCAAGGTTTCAATTCCATTTAAGTACACATTACCTGTGGTGAGCGCGCGCAAACGCGCTGGTTTTTATATTTTTATAATTATTCGTTTTGAAGCCCCACTCGATAGAAGAAGAAAAAATAATTGTATCTCAATATATGGCGTCTAAAATCCGCCTGTTTTTCATTATTTTTTAATGTATCTAGTGAAACTTCCGCTATCAAGACGAATCTAACGATATCTCATACATTAAAATCGGTTAAGCCGTTTAGAAGCTATGGTGGAATAAAGAAACTCACAAACATACATACATACATACACGAACCCTGAAAACATAACACTCCTATTTTTGGGCAGTCGTGTAATAAAACTGTATTACTCATAACCCGCATAGAAAATGAGGTCACGACCACTACAGTTGTATCTTCATTCGCCTTTATATGAACATCGTAGACGCCAAAGTTGAAGAAATAATTTTCACTTGATAGCTTACATCTAGAATTGAAGTATTTGAAGTGTTTTTTATGCCTGATAGGTTAGCCTTTGACCACTATCGCACCTGATGGTAAGTAATGATGTGGTCGAAGATGTTGTTCAGGCTAACCTAGAATACTGGCTCTCAAGGACAGCTGCCAGAACACACCGTGCTTGGCGACAGATTTTCTACATGAAGTAAATCGTTTCAACTACGTTTGAAACATAAAGTAGCTTAAATAAGTGACTTCTATGTTCCAATAAAGTTAAGAGGTTAATAAATCATACTTACTAGCATAGTGAAGTCGTATCCCCAGGGCAGGAACATGACTCCGGTGTTGTATTTTTCCCAATGAGTGAGGTAGAAGTTGAAGAATATGTTCCAGACCACAAAGAAAAAACGTCTCGGACTCAACTCATCCCTGCAATCAAGCGTATATAAAGTTAAACTCATTTCGTGGTGCCATCACAAACAAGTTTTGAGCGAAAGCGGAGGAAAGTATTTTGTTTTTTTTAAACTACATGGTATCATAACTATAACGTCTTCATTTATGATATCTTAAAGGGGCCCTTAACCCTACTCCCCTAGGTTACAAGTCCCAGGCACTGGAGACTTGAGCCTCTCCCTTTGCAACGCGTAGGACCCGGCATCGATGAATCCATAGAATGCTAACTAATTTGCCTCAAACATACAAATTCCAAACTTTTTCCAAATTTTACTGTAGATAGTAAAATAGAAGTTACGAAACGAATGCCAAAAAAGCCTAATAGCGCTTCGGTGTGAACTATATTGTAAGCTGTCGAAGCACGTAGCTACGTTCACGGGGGAACTGACGGCAGCGACCCCTGGGCGAGACTCCGGAGGGGCTCCGAGGGCCCGCTGCTGATGACTATTCGACACAATCACGTTTCCTTTCTAAAATGCTGTACAGGTAACAGCACGGCGGAGTACAAGACCGGTACGCGATCAATTAGCTCGCAAGCGTGCTTGTGGTGTACGATGCTCTTGTTTGCTTTAGATTTGCTGCTGTAGATAGTATAGGGTAACTGAGCTAACGTTACCTTCCGAAGATGCTGTATAGGCAGGTAGGTATAAGCACGGCAGAGTACGAGTCCAGTCCATGGTCGAACAGCTCGCCCAGGGGCCCACTGGTGCCCGTCCGACGCGCTTGCTTGCCGTCAATGCCATCTACAATCATATATGAATGTTTTATGCAAGTGCAACAACATGTCCTTATTGAGAATAAAATATAGTAAAAGTAGTAAGGAACGTACACGTAAAGCAAGGAAATGTAATTATGTATTTTTTTAACTTGCAGGTGGTGTCATGACATCATTTGAGTTACAGGTTATTTGGTATGACAATTAGGAAATGCAGTCCCGTTTTCGCGAGATGTTGATATCGCAAGATCTCTTGGCATTTTACGAGATCAAACCTATTTGGTGCGCGGACGATACGCTGACTATTCCGAATATTGGCGACAGAATCTAAATCTTAAATCTACAGATAGTTGCAAACCACACTTCATAATTATGATATTACCATATTTACCATGTATCCATATGAAACCGCAATTATTGTTAAAAATAACCTAGATTACTTTCAATCGGGAAGAGACGTACCTACCTACACAATTTTACTTAAGAAATAAATCTCAGCTGTGCATCAGAATATCCCGTACGACGCTAATGCACAAAAGTGTATTTTGTTTGACTCCTAAAGCTTATAATAAATTACTAGAAGTCTTAAAAGCGTATAATATATATCGAAGTTAAAATATAATTTGAAGACAATACTCATTGACAAATATTACTATAGTATAAATGAATTCATAAGTAATAAAAAAAATTAATATAAAATAACGACATTGTGTTGAACTGAAAAAAAAAAAGTAATTCTGAAATATATGTTTTGATTGTACTTGTTGTGCTTGACTTTTGTAATTACTTATTTCTTATTTATAGTATATTTTTTTTTAAACTAAACGTATAGCGAACCCTATATTGTGGTGTTAATATTTGCATGCCTGATATAGGTGAGAATGAACCTGGGAATTACCTTTTTAACCGTGTTACAACTTAATAACCTACATTCTGACAAATGAATGGATTCGATTTAAAGGGCGCGGCGAGCGCGTTGTTACAGTTGGCTTCTAATAGCGTAACTTATATTCACGCTACTGGTGCCAACCAGCGTTTAAGTATGAGGGCATTTTCAGTTGCTGGGTACGTAGCAACTAAAAAAAAGATTTCAGTTGTCAGTCGGCATTATCAGTACTCATCTCCATTGCGCTTGCGATACAAACCTAGTTCGTCGTATTTAGCTGTATTTATTCATCAAGTTTGAACAAGTGTTCCAACTTGATAAATTATTGCATATAATATAAATTATAATAGATGAAAGAATAAGACGATAATAGGCTCTGGAGCCTGTTATCGTCTGGTTTGCCAGTTTTTCGTTTAATTATTTATCTCTAAATGTGCACATATTTACCCAAACAAACTTAATTTTCCGGATAATTTTGAAAAAACACACACAATTTTACGTAAAACTGGAACACCAGAAGAATAGATTATGGTGTTAGGACATGTATGTAAAATTTCACCGAGTTTGAATACATAGTATAGGTATATAAAATATCAGGAAATTACCGTTGTTGGAAAATGCTCAGAAGACACTTCACTTGAGAGTATATTTTAGACGAACGCCCCTATACAAACGCAGGCGCAGTTCCGATCTCATTTTAATAATAGCGAATATAACTCAATTATTTTTTACCTACGTAATCACTATCCTAATATGTAGGTTTGTGGTGCATCACATTTTCATTAAATTATAGTTTTGAAATTACACTAGCTCAAAAACTCGTAATTTTAGATAAAAGAAAGACCCAAATTTAAGCACCTCTTTCAAGAAAAATAAGCATATTTTTAATATTTCTATTGCACCACAAACATGGGGAATATAATGAACTTTCTATATGGGAATATAATGGGGAGTTATTTATACATGTGTACTACATTCTTTTAATAAATATAGAACTACGAACAACGCACTCAAACTCCTAAAAACGAGTGCTATGTATACCTAAACTTTGTAATTATTAGTCCAAAAAAAAAGGATTCAAACTGGAAACGATAGGTCTAATAATACGCTATATTTACATGCGAGTTTTTTTAATAACAAGTTGAGTTTATAAATAGGTTAACGCTTTGGCTGACGGGTATAACCTAAAACCTGCATCTCCATTCCACTACCGGACAACAAGACGTACGGAAACACGGCATCCGTATATGGTTGACATTCCTCCTGCTCGCACAAAGCGATTTGCGTCCACCTTTATAATAAGAACAGCGAAGGAATGGAACACCCTCCCAGCGTCATTGTTCCCTGAGAGCTACAATTTGGAAGTCTTCAAGTATAGAGTGAACAGGTATCTTCTAGGCAAGCATGCTCCACCGTAGACCGCATCGTCGCTTACCATCAGGTGAGATTGCGGTCAAATGCTTGCCTATCCGGAATAAAAAAAAAAAAAAAAAAAAATATGTCCTTAAGGAGCTAATTAATAACAAGTGATAATAAAGGAAAAACAATGTTGTTTGGTACATTTTCTATAAGATGTCCGTCTGCCTGTTCGAGCTTGGAACCGGAATGAGTTACAAACCTGTTATGAGTTACAAACCTGTTATGTGTTGATTATTGATGCAAAAACAACCACCGACATTTTTATTTTTTATGCGTGATAGGTAAGCCTTTGACCACTATCTCACCTGGTGGTAAGTGATGATGTGGTCGAAGATGTTGTTCAGGCTAACCTAAAATTACTCTGGCTCTCAGAAACATTGATAAATATAACTTTTTAAAATGTATAAAATATGGTATATAATGTACCATCAAAACGCCGATGTAAGTCTTGAAGCTGTTATCAAAACAAGCAAATTTCTATCTTTCTTTTACGGGTTGTTGCGCAGTCGAACTCTTATAGGAGTCTCGGCTCGCACTTGACCATTTTTTTTAAATAATTAATCTGGGCGACTAGATACCTCTACAAATATATTTTAAGTAACTATATACGGAGGTAAAGTAGACATACTAAGTCAGAAATAACCCAAGGTCGACAACATCTAGCTGCTACTTATAATGCCATTAATAGGTATATTTTTATCACCATCAATTTACACTTTAGTACTGAAACTCTATAACATTTTCAAAGACTCTTCGCCTGATACAAATTAAATTACAAAGAAGTTTACGTTATCTCTGTACTTTTCAACATTTATAGCGTAGAATTTCCCAATCCTGTTATCTAGACTTAAAGATCTCCATTGCCAAACAATTGCCATGTGCCATTTGTAAATTATTAAATATTTTTTTGCCACTGGCACCAGCTTGTGGCGTTACAAGGAATAACTAAAACCTGCGGAACCAGTTTGTTAAAATCTTGTTCATAACGCACAAGAATAAATTAAACAGACATATATTTTTAAAGCTATACAATAATATATGTAGTAATCAAATGACAATTGCATGGTAACCGTTTAAACCAAATATTTATTATTTAGGTATATTTAATTTTACCCGATCTGACTCCTTTGATTTTGAGAGGTGTTTTCTTCTTGAGTATGGTAGTCGTAGTTAGCAGAGAAGCGTTCGTAAAGTGACCTTTTACCATGCAGAAATTGTATTGTTCCAGTTTTTTCCGATTTTTGTTATAATTTCTCACTACACCTAATTTCCTCTCTTTGAAAATATTGATACCGTTGCTTGGGTAACGAAAACTTAACAAAACAAAATCCGTCAAGTCCGTCGTTGTAGGTATACTATAATGTAATATAATTTATATATATATAATATTATAATTAGTATATATATATATATATATATATATATATATATATATATATATATATAGTATATATATATATATATATATAGTATATATATATATATATATATAGTATATATATATATACGAGTACCTATCTCGCAGAATAATCGCTCTATTGGCTGACAATACCGCACGGAATTGTGACAACACGTGACAAACTTATTTATCTTTATTGTTATTGAATTGCGATCGCCAGATTTATGCGTAGTGTTAATCACTTCGATAAAATAATTATATATTCAAAAGAATCACCAAAATATGTTTCCGTGTTAGATAATTATGAGTCCCATTAGATCTTATACTAATTGGAAGAATTTTATTCACGGGCATGTGGAAGTTGAAACAGACATGTTTTGGTCTCGTGAAATAACGGACGAGGCTATTGCTATCTACCAGGCACAGTTTTAATATCGGACAGCTACTGAACAATAACTGTCTTACCTGGGATCGAACCCACGATCCCGAGTTTCCAAAGCGACGCTTAACGCTACTATACATACGGGGGCCATACTGGTATATAGGTACAATATGAGAATTACGCAGATCGCAATACTATAAGAAGTTCAAATAGAGCACGGCGCACGAGTTCCGACCCTCTCCCAATGTCTCTCGGCAGCGACTCAAGTCGAGGTCTGAACCACAGTGGTACCCTTGAGCTTGCTGTCAACGCCTCCTTTAGTAGAGTTGCGTTTTCGGCGGCTGCAGGAGACGGAGGTAGAAGGCGCTTTTCGCCTTCTAGCTTCTCAAGGGCCTTCCCTTTGCATAAAATCCGGTGTAGCTGAATGACCAACAGCGGGAGTCAGAATCTATGTCATCCCTAAAAAAATGGCGCACGATTTAAAACAGAAGCAAAAAAAGCAAGCTTCTACCATACTTTCCCTTCAGCCCCTCGGGTGTGCCATAAAGTTGAAAAAGACAGCCTTATATGAACTTGTTTTTTTTTATTCACTTAAATCGTGCACTTTGTTCCATTGCAGTATTGTATTCTAATCAATGAATTGACATAAACGGTTTTGGTTCACGGACGTCTGATAGTACCTACTCGTACGTTAATGGACCTGCGGTTGAACAGTTATTATTTGTTATGCAAGTCTGCAAAGTTAATATTTGGCGCGAATATTTGTATTGACAACCAAAGAAGCGAAGAAGGATTCTAGGATTAATTCCATTAGCGAAACGAGTGCTTCATACGAGGGTGAATCAAAAAATTCTTGGAATCAATATTAAAAAATGCAAAGATTTAAATAATAATATTTTATTTTTCTACATAATCTCCCTCCAATGCAATGCATTTAGAATAACGCGTTTCTAACTTCCTTATTCCTTGTGAAAAAAAAATATTTTCTTGACTCTCGAAAAAGTCCTCTACGGCAGCTATAACCGCGTCATTATCGTGAAATTTTGTTCCACGAATTTCCTCTTTTAATTTTGGAAACAAGTGAAAATCACTTGGGGCTAAGTCCGGAGAATATGGTGGGTGGTCAAGGAGATTGAAGCCAGCACAGCGGATTGCGTTGACCGCAACTTCCGATCGATGAGCAGGAGCGTTATCTTGAAGGAACAACACGCCCAACGACAGTTTTCCACGACGTTTTTCTTTAATCGCTTCACGCACTTTCGGGATTAAATTTGCGTAATAGGGTCCAGTAATCGTCTGGCCTTTTGGCATGTAATCAATAAAAAGGATTCCTTCACTATCCCAGAACACAGAGGCCATAACTTTGCCAGCGGTAGGAGCAACTCGAAATTTTTTAATGGATGGAGAGGATGGTCGTTTCCAAGACATGCTTTGTCTTTTAGTTTCAGGATCAAAATGGTGGACCCACGTTTCATCCATGGTGACAAGACGACGGCAAAAATTATCCGGATCACGCCGGAACATTTCGAGATTACGCTTGGAAATTTCCAAACGTCGCTTTTTGTTTTCGTCGGTTAACATTCGTGGCACCCATCTTGCAGACACTTTTTTGAACCCCAGTGAATCAATTAAAATGGATTGAACGCTACCAAAAGATATCTTTAGGATCTCAGCTATATGTTTTATAGTCATTATTCTGTCTTCCAAAACCAGATTCTCAACCTTTTTGACATTTTCTTCTGTAACGGAGGTTGAAGGCCGCCCAGAACGCGGGTCATCTTTACAGCTTGATCTACCTCTTTTAAATTCAGCCACCCAGTACGCAACCGTAGAATAGGGTACAGCATCACCCCCTAATGTCTGCTGAATGTCCAAAAAAATTTCCTTCGTAGACATTTTTTTCAAACTGAGATATTTTATCACCGCACGTAACTCACTTTTATCCATAATTTTGACTTTTTAGCAACTCGTTGCACAAAAAAATTTATTACATGCGAACGAACTGACAAAAATAAGTGACAGTCTGCATAAATATAGTGTGATAGACACTCTTTAATTTGAATATCGAACTTGATCCAAAAAGGTTTCATATATATGCACTTCTAAGAACTTTTTGATTCACCCTCGTATATGTATAGAAACCTGAGCGATAAAGAAGTCTTCAAAGGTATGAGACACAAAGTATCTTTGCTAATTAGCGAAACACACCATTTTTCACTTCACTAAAGTGCGGAAAATGCTAATGACGATAATATAGGTAATAAATTAGTGTTTGTTTACATTAAAAATTAAACGAAAAACTTACTACAATTGGATGTATTAAAAGTGAATAGTTTGGAACTGTTCGGATTTTAAAAACCTTTTCCACCCTGCTGGGAGGACAGAACACTTTAGCACGCAAATTTCGAATGACAAACAAAAGCTTTTCGAGCTTGTGAGGTTTATTATTTATTATATTATTTCCGCCTGTTGCAACTACTGGCCACGTGTTTTTCCGAGATTTTCCCATAATTTGCTCAATTTCATAAATTGCTCAATGTCATGCCTATGTACGACACAGCAAGGCTAAAGCTATTAAAGTGGTTGGTTATTGAGGTATATTATTTAGGTCCACCTAACGAAAATTTTATAAGATAAGATAGACAATCTATTGTTGCTAGGTCGTCTAACTATGGCACGAGTAGGTATTTGTGATCACGTATTACAAGAGCTTCGAAGTTCTTTTACGATGTCTAATATATTGTTATAAAAGGTGCCTATTAAATTGATTACATTTGTAACGGATAAACGTAGGTAATTTATAATTATGAAATCTATTTTTAAAAATGTATATCTTTTTTGGCCATTAGATATCCTAATAAGAATTTGTTGTTTTATGTTAAGGGGTGTGGATTTTGAGTAATAAATAAATAAATCATATTTTTTTACGGTTTTAGTGGTCAATTAAGGGATTGTGTCCATTGGTGTTTAGTAACTTTTCATGTTAATGTGAGCAAGATTATGGCAATCTCTTAATGGGTGAGAATGTTTTCAACTTTTGACGATCCGACTGATACAAGAACATAATACAAACTGACGATAACGAAGAAACTTACAATTTAAGAAAGATAACGAACAAGAATGTTTTATCAAAAAAATGGAACCGACTTCAACACTCAAAAGTGTGAAATTTTAGCTTGTTGAAGTCGGTACCATAATGGTTCAAAAGTACATATTATCACAATATTGTGCGCATGCTACCGACTTCGACAAGTTATTTCACACTTTTGAGTGTAGAAGTCGTTCCATTTTTTCTCGACTCATGTCTGTCAACGACTATATCATCAAGATATAAAAACACTTTTCAGTTATTGGAGTAAGAACGGCTTCATCGATTTTGATGAAATTTTAATGGGACCAAACGACAATCATCACCTTTCAAATATAAAATAACTATCATAATCGGTTCACCCAGTCAAAAGTTCTGAGGTAACAAACATACAAAAAAATACAGACGAATTGAGAATATCCCCATTTTTAAAAAATCGGTTAAAAATACGCGAGTAACAGTCAATGTTTATCGTCCAACAGACGAAGAAAGAAACGGGGTATGAATGAGATAGAACAACAATAGAAACACACGAGCTCAGTGGCTCCGTATAAAACTAACAAAGGGGCATTACTGTAGATAAGTTACACGAGGTGTCAAGATAGGTGTCAACGAATGCTTTTGTAAACAAACTCGCGGAAATGCTGCAGATATTGTTATAAAAGAAAATTAGTTATAAGGAGAAAAGTCGGGTAATAAATAGCTTATTACGTAATAATAATGGATTACATGAGGAATTATAATATTATTGAAAGATGAATTGTGCGAGGATGTGCATTCAGTTGTGACATCCTGCTGCGATGACGGCGACAGAGGAAGAAAAAGATACACTGCGACGCCCCAATCGAATTGAGACCCGGACAAGCCTAGAGCCTCTACCAAGAATTCACCCATGTAATATATTCCGTGATTCGAAAACGAAAAGATAATACTTTGCCATAATCCCCATGCTTGGCTGGCGATCCATTAATCACAGTGCCAGGTGGCAGTTCTTTGAAAGCACTGCTGCCTACCTTCTGATATTTCCCCTACGTTGCCTTTTAAGGCAGGACAGGAAGATATGGGGAAGAGCAACCCTAGCCTGGCACCTAAGGACAAAAATCTGCTTTTTGGAGTAATAGACAGACCAAGCCATTCGTCGAGGAAAATCGTTGATTTGGACATCAAATATCGGTAGCACTAAAAAACTTTGTAGGTGACGTTGCATAGTCCCCTGAGGCTATGAAATTGTTTTGGATTCGGACTCAAATAACAACTAAAAGTACAAAGTAGACCTTAATATGAAAGCATTACAGGTGCTCACTATCAAATATATCAAGTAATTTTTTTTATTATGTTTTTTTCAGAACTAGTATTACGTATTCTTAATTTATTTGTCATAAATTAAATGCAGTTGTATTTAATTATAATAATTAAATCTTCCAACACAAATATTGCTAAGATTAGTAATAATAAATTAATAAGTAAAGCCTCATTCAAATCAACATATTCCAAATTTACTAAAAAAAGTTACGTTTCCCAATAGTTTTCGGAACCAGGATGCAATCAGAGTAGATGTCGAAACATCTATTTTCACTGTTATCATGCGCCCGACACAACATAACATATGATAACAAAGGGCAGTAATAAATTAAGAACAACTACATAATTGAACCAGTCATATCTATTCGGTGCGTCTTTAGCATGTTTTAGTAACAAAGTGTGATTATGATAAGTGAGCACATATACCTACTGTTCTAATTATTCATGAGATTAGACACTTGAATCGGAAGATCCACTTAACTTATGTATTACCAATTCACTATAGGTACATAAAAGTTACAGCTTACTGCAATCTTCTTCGTTCATTATCAACAAAGCAATGATGTTGAAGCAATGACGGCCGACATGCGGCAAGGCAGTCCATATCTATAACCATATAGCTATGGACTGCCGTGCCGCAGGTCCCTGGTTCAATCCCCACCGCGCAGGCTTGAGCTTCACCGCATGGTAGAAGGGCATTTTGCGAATGCCCGCCTGGCTAGCTACCACCATCAAGTTGAAAATCTGTTGCCAAAGCACCTAACGGTGTGTTCCGGCAGCAATCTTTGAGAGCCAGAAAAATTACAGGCACATGAGACTTAACAATTACCTATGTCTCAAGGTGACGGGCGCAGTGCAATTTGTGACTTGTGACGAAATGCATCTGTTATAGGCAGAGGTTTTAGTCCGCTTAACATCAGGTGAGGCCCGTGCTTGTTGCGTCACAAAAACCTCGCCTGTCTAACTACCACCTTTAAATATAAGGACGATCACCAAGCTTGTAACAGACTGTTCCGGCAGCTTGTCGTGAGGGCCAGTAATTCTAGTTAGACCTACCGTTTCCGCTTTGATTTCGGATTCACAAAGTTCGCAACGCACAATCTTCTTAAATCAATTGGATTGGTGTATTGATTTTGCGCTTAGAAATTATCGCATCCGATCGGTCGCTTCAAGGTAATGTTGTTGCGCCGCACTTTTTAAGCCATGCCCGCCGCGGTTTGCGATTCTGCTGTTTTCAGCTTCACATACATTCTTTACATATTTATTCGTAGTCCTAGACCACTTACCTAATGGTAAGTATTAGGTACTGTACAAAATTACAAATTTACGAGAGGAAAAAAAATATTTTTACTTCATGTGCGGTATTCGAACCCGCGTCCATCTACCCCTTTAGCCGGGGTATGCTCGAATCCAATCACATCTGAGGCGGGTTGTGGTGTTGTATGGGCGACACCACAGCTGACGGTGAGGGGCCACGGCGGGAGAGGAGTGCCAGTATTACGGTGCGCCGCCATCCCTACCTTCCGTGGCCATGGCGGGGCCGCCACCGTTGGATGGCGGACGCGGAGGGGCCGCAGGGGAGGAGCGTCGGTAGAGCGAGGCGCCGCTCTCCCTATCCTCTGCGCTCGAAGTAGCGACGGGGCTATTTATCTGATCCGTCGCAGGGGGATTTCGGGTGTTGGAAGCGGGGTTGTCTAGCGCCCATTTACGGGCTTGGTCCCCGGTTGATAACGACGTGCCATGTGTTCTGGTGCGTCGTGAGGGGGAGCACCCCAAGAGGGTCCGGAAACGGAGAACCCTGATGACGTGTTCGTGGTTGAGAGCTAAAACATCCCTGTGGCCCGATGAGAAGCGGTAGAGTTGGAACACTGTGTGTTATTTAGTCAGTAGGGGCACTTGCTGCTGTGGGAGTAGTTGGTGTCGAGCCCGATATATACCAGCCACCTTCCCGAGGTGGATGGGAATGCGTAAATGCATTTTCACAAGTAAATAAAAAAAAAATCTCTGAGAGATCATTTTCAAAGAAATTGATATTTTAAATTTACCGAGTATATATTTGAAAATATTAGGTATGTTCGTAAAAAATTGAGTAAATTTAAATTAAACAGTGACAATCACGAATATAACACTAGGAATAAGGATAAAATAGCGGTGTCAGCTTTTAGATTACCAAAGACAAATAAAAGGTCAATAGAAGGTTAACAGTGTGCGGTTTTATAATAAAGTTCTCAAACATATTACAATGCTCACAAAAGGAAAATTCAAGCTGCACTTGAAAAACATTTTTGATTAAGAAATCTTACAACACAGTTTGACACGACTGTTTCGCCTCTGCCTATCTATCGCCTGTCACCTACGTAATGTAAACAAATATTGTAATAATTTTACTACATACCGTTCTCTCGTAATTCCTGCAGTATGGAGTTACCCCGATTGACTGTAGTAACACATTGTTAAAAGATGTTTAAAAGAATGGCCCCGAGTTTCTTGCCCGGTCTTCTCGCAGTGGCTCTATAATTTTATTTTGCTGAACGTGGCAGTACAATGTAGAATATTTCAATATTACAACTTGTAATTGACCTTCAAAAGAGCGTCGTAGACGCTAATATTGAATAGATGATTTTGAGTTTGATATACTTATAGAAATCTGTTCAGTTGAACATAACCTTTATAATAGTATAACTCTTTCCTAAATATTTGACCCTGGGTTTTATCTAGACGTATAGTTACCGGCTTAGTTGATTACATTCAGTTACACCAAACCACTCCATATTTTCCTCCAATATTTTTGCTATCATAATATTGACTTTATAAGTACCTAAATATTTTTATCACTAACGGGATTTGTACCGTGGCGATTTTTATTTTTGAGCACCTGATATTTCAACGCAGTTACATGCATCATGATCGCGGGGTAACTGAAGAGACGAGCGGTTGACACAAATCACGAGCAGACGAAACGGTCTACCCTCTTTCTAAGTTTTTTGCTACGCGTACCACTGAAACTCAAATTCGACTGAAAGTTTCGACAAATACACTCACAGTATCACTGCAGATGTTATTAGAGTCACTTTTATGCGAACGTGTAACTTTTAGCGAAACTCCTAATACTGGATTCCACGTGCCGGAGAGTTCATAGCCTTCTTCCCTATTGAAACCCTTACATTTGGATATTTCAATGGCTTCCTTGACTAATCTGGGAATGTAGCGGTGCTCCGTAGAAAGAACCTGTGGATTATGAAGTTCGATCCAATGATTAGGGTCACCACGGTACAAATCCCGTAAGTGATAAAAATATTTATGTACAAAACCGTGATGGTGTAAAAAAGTGTTTGTAAGTACTTATATGAAAGTTGCTACTTTACGGTATTAAGTAATAACAAGAAGTAGGTACAAAGATACAAAGGTTATTTTATTAATTAGCAAGGTAGGCAAAGCACGTATGCGGTACGAGTACCGACCGAGATATATCATGCAAACTTCTACTTCGTGATTAAAATAGTTTAGTCTTCTATCTACACTAATATAATAAAGAAAAATGTTTTGTATTTTTGTATTTAACGAATAAACTCTAAAACTACTGGACCAATGTGAAAATTTTTTTTACCATTAGAATCTCACTTTTTGTAACCCTGATTAACATAGAATATATTCACTAAAATTAATATTATTTCAGATATTTTTGTTAAATACCCTTGCGTAGCCTACTAGGGCGGGCCGCTAGTAGTATCTAGTAAGACCATTCCTGTCACTCAATGAGTAAAAACGAAACCATGAAAACCTTATTGAACTATGAAGCTAAAATATTGCAGGTAGGGTAGTTTAAAAAGATAAAAGATGTCAAATAAGAGCTCCAACGTGTTGTATGAAAAGGCATTCATGAGTTTTTTATTGCTGATAGGTAAGCCTTTAACCACAATCCCACCTGATGGTAAGTGATGGTATGGTCGAAGGTGTAAACAGGCGCTCTCAAAGACAGCTGCCGGAGTACACCGTTAGGTGCTTGGCGACAGATTTTCTACTTGAGGGTGGTGGCTAACCAGGCGGGCATTCGCAAATTGCCCTTCCACTATGCAAAACTTGGTATTGAGATTTTTTATGAAAATCCTATGCTTCTGAAGTTGGGAGCGTGTTTAGTAGTTAGTTTCGTAAAATAAAAAAGAACTGTTTGAAGATTTATAAGTCTATAATGCATTAAGGAACATATTACAATAGGGATTACAATTTTATATGGAAGTCCTATGCTGAGGCTGGACATTTTTTATAATATAGTGTGTGTGACATATTTTTTTTATATGCCTGATAGGTTAGCCTTTGACCACTATCTCACCTGATGGTAAGTGATGATGTGGTCGAAGATGTTGTTCAGGCTAACCTAGAATATAAACATCACCTAACAAATTACTATTAGAAGGGCAGGCTTAAGGGGGTATGGAAGGGAGTAAGGGTGGTTATATGGGTGATGGTACTTAGGTAGGGGGTATTGAAGATACGCGAGCTAAACGGCGGGAAAAAGCTATTATGCCCTAATTATGCGTGGATTATGCATGTCAAGGACCGCCGTTGGATACCTACCTAATCTAATTACTGTACTCTGTACTATGACAGTGTATCTTTATAATGAAGTCATTATGATGAAGGCTTATTTTTGTTGCAAACAATAAGGTCATTACATATAATACAGTTGTTTTAAATGTCATCTACTGACGCTCTATTACCTCAGCTCTTAACATTTGTAATTTGGAAAAATCCTATTAGTAGACGTTATGTTTTTTTTTATGTTATTGTGACGGAACAAACACGAAGATCACCTAATGTTAAGCGGTAACCTCTGCTTATAAAGATGCATTTCGTCACATGTGTGCACTACGTCCGTCACCCTGAGATCTACAGTTAGTGAGTCGCATCTCAGTGCCTGTAATTTTACTGGCTTTTGAAGGTCAATTTTACTATTAAAATATTTTACTGCCGCGTTCAGCTAAAACGGCTTAGAGCCACTTCGAGAAGAGAGGGCAAGAAACTCGTGGTTATTCTTTTTGTAAGTATGTCTTTCTGTTTTACAACTAGTAACATAAATATATTATAAAATTATTGAAATGTTTATAACATAGGTGACTGGCGGTGGTTTGGCAGAGGTGGAACATCACAAGCACTTTTGTCTTCTAAATAATCTCTAATTTTATAATACACTTTTTATTTCGATCTTTTCTCTTCCAGCTTGAATTATCCTTCTGTGAGAGCTGTATATTTCAATTTTGACAAAAGAGATGCTAGCATCTACTTATTCGGATATTGATGATATCTAGATTCACTATTTCTTATATATTAGGTTGACGCAAGTTGTACGCACGTTTAATAACAGAAATCGTCCACATGTCAAAAATCACCAATCATACGTGGCGTAAGCTTTTTCGTGTAGCAAACACACAAAAATGAGAATAACAATATTGTACCGACACACTGTCTGGTTTTACTATGCCACAAGTCAGTTTTATTTATTTAGGGTAGCTAGGTCCAGGCGCGAAATCGCAAAATGGACTTTCACCAAGCAGTGAAACTTATTTTTATACCGCTGCGCGCTGGGTTAAAATATTGTATTCAAAATCGTAGTGAGGGCGTTCATAATTTCAGGTGAAGATTTGTATATAATGTGTAATTTATTTGTTGGATACAACTATCGTGGTAAACACATGGGCGGTTTTATATTTCACTAGCTTTCCGGGCGCGGCTCCGCCCGCGCGTATGTCGGTTATCGCGCAAAAACATTAACCTCTATTTGCGCAGTTGAATAAAAACTATCCAATGTTTTTTCCTGGGTCTCAAACTATTTCCATACCAAATTTCATTCAAATCGGTCCAGTAGTTTTGGGTGAAAGCGTAACAGACAGACAGAGAGAGTTACGTTCGCATCTATAATATTAGTACTGATGCAGTATATCTATTCTGCAGTTCACCGCTAACCAACTATTGCAGCTGGTTCCAGCGTTGGGCGAGTGCTTGAGATGCGTTTAGTCACCCTGGAAGGCGATTACCGCAGGCACTTGCGCCGTCTGTTCTAAGGAATTTAAGGAAAATTCTATGTGCCAATGGAGATTAGAGGGGACGCCGGACGTCGAGAATATATTAACTTAGTGATAATGTGGTTGAAGATGTTAATCAGATTGAACCTAGAATGTGAACTAGCTGAAATGTTAGTTAGACTCTAAAGGACGCACAGTTCAAGTGCAGTAACATCACAGAATAAAAAGGATAGATTTCGTAAAGAAACTATTACAAAACTTATGCTAAGTACTTATTCCCAATCTATAATCCAACTATTATTTTTTATCAGATAAGTCAACAATAATCAATACTTTTAATATGTGTGGTCATTAAGGTTTTTTTCATGTCGTACTTAATTAATTTAATATATGATTATTTTGTAAAATATGCCTATATACAACACCTGTGTGGACTCAACAAATACGTGCACCGGGAGTATCAGTTAATATTCAAAATACGCCGTGCTGTATTTTATTCCCCTTAACTGACTGGCAGTATCTAGGTATGGCAAACTTGTTATAGCAGATGGGGTAGCAGTTAACCATTATCTCTCCTGTACTTTCACATTTTTTTCTCTCCATTTTAAGCCAAACTTAACAGACGTATCAACACAGCACGCAGTCATCATCGCCTCGCTGTATCATCTTTTCATCGCAACCGGGAATGACTCAAGGCAGTCAATACGTCTAACGTTGGCGCGGCTACGTCATCTCGTTGACGGCGAGCCATTAACAAAACTATTAAAAATCACACAATTCATTGTTTCCGACAACTCCATAGGCAGGACGAATGGCTTTCGTGAGTTTGTCCCGAACAGAAGCGATGCCGATAGCGTAGGTTTAGCCACTAATAAACCTTTAACTGCAGTCGGGCAACGAATTGGCCGAAATCCAATCACATAGTGCACTATAATATGATGTTTGTACTCAAATCTTCTTCCATAGCCTGTCATGCAATATAGATTTAAGATCAACTTAAACATTGAATATTAATTGTAAACATGCTCACCTAAAGTATAAGCCACAAATAAAGTGACAGCAGACACAGCCCACACCCAGGAAGGTATACTATCTTTGGTGATATTCTCTTCGGTTAGGGCAAAAAAACCGAAGTCATAGTAGGAAAACAGCAGGAAGTTAAGGACCGTCAGCAGGAAGCCAGTGAATGTAAGCAGGTTTGGTGCAATCCAAACAGGACAAAACTGAAATGTTAAAATGACATTGGAAACTTTATAATTATTTTTAGTAAGTAACTACTTTCTGGTTGTTGGTATATTATAATTCCAAATATAATATATCAACTATTTGGAATATCTACTATATTCCAAATTAGAATAAAATCCTTTAAGATAAAACGAATTAAAAGGTACAAAATAAGAACAAAATATCTTCCAACACTAAATGGTATGAAATAACTTGTTGAAGTTTGTATCATGCTGATTCGAAGAGCTCACATCTTGATCTCACATCAGGTGTGACTTCCACAAGTTAACCAATGTTAAAAATTATAGATGCGGATTTTTGTTTGTGTGGGTAATATAATAAGGTATAATATCTCTATGTATGTCAATACCACCACTGAAATAGATCTGAATGAATGAAATGTATTTCAAATGGAGAACAGAATTTAGTGCATACAATAATTCCTTTCTTAATAATTTACATTATTTAAATTATTTCAACATTACTGTATCAGACGACCCAAGGCTTAACACCTTTATTTTTATGCCTGATTGGTAAGCCTTCGACCACTATCCCATCTGATGGTAAGTGATGATGTTGTTCAGGCTAACCTAAAATTACTGGCTCTCAAAGACAGCTGCCGGAACACACAGTTAGGTTCTTGGCGACAGATTTGCTTCCCCATTAAGGGTTTGCCATAATCCCCACACTTGGCAGGCTTCTTGGGGTTGCAGTGTAAGAAATCAGTTCCTCGGAACCTCTCACCTTCTGGAATTTTACCTTGAGCTGTCTATTCAACACCCACAGGTAGCAATGAGGATTGCTACACTTTATTTAGAAATGTGGTGTAACCTGTGTGTAACTTTAATCTGTGGATGATTCTGATATGTGGTAAAAGAATATTAATAAACCTGGTATAGAGAAGAAATAGGCTAATCTAAGGTTTATCCTCAGAGTAAGCATGATTGAGTTTTTTTTCTAAGTGTATTACTAAAATATTAATTTAATTTTACATTAACATAAATTTTAAAAAGTGTTGGAAGATGTTTTTGCATTTTTTACTTGTTAATTATACATATTTTAAGTCCCCATTTGAATAATTTATGCTAAAAGACACAATATCACTTATTTGTTTAAATATAATAATGTAATTTGTTTATTACATTCTTACCTGAACACACCAGTTCCAAAATGGATGCATAACATACTGACTGAGTATACTGGTATCCACTGAGTTGTACTGGAATAAAAATGTAAGTTAAAAATTGTGCCCTATCATATGTACCATTAACCTCTATATATTGTGAATGCAAATTTGCACACTCATTACCCATTCAACTAGATCAGCATCTCATTTACACACTCAATCTTTGGACATGAAATAAGTATCTCATACATGTTCTCCCAAGATCAGAGAAAAATATTTATAATATACATTCATTCTATAGAATCCATAAAAGCCATATGATAAAGATTACTGCATGATAACTTGACTAACATTAATATTATATTGTGGTTGTGTAACTAATACGTAAAAATTTAAACATAACAATCATTTATTGACATAATCGTGAACAATGTTAATTTTGAAGCCTCTGGTCTTAGATGAAGCTTAACACTGTGTTTTGAAGACCAGATCCTTCTCCAATGTGTGTCTATAATTTTGCCATTATACAATTATTATTATTTATTTAAATACATTTTTGGTTGTTTTGTATGTGTGTGGATGTGAATATACATGAGGGGGTGTTGGGTGTGTTATGTGAGTGTGAACATGTGACGATATTGTTATATTGAAGAGAGCATGCTTGTTGTCATCTAACAGGCACAGTTCTAGATTTGACTGCTGCTAAAAACTAGTTGGTCCAAAGACCCGAAAATCAATATTCCGGTAACGCTTTTCACCATGTGACCGTAGAGGCAATGAAATCAACAACAACCAAACTGTTACTATGTATTTGCCCTGATAAATATAAAGTTCAGTAGGATTGTAATAGAAGAACCTTCAATTGTCACTTGTCCGGTATACTATGGCTAGCTGATCTTGCGACAATTTTAATGGGCTAAATGGTATTAAATTAATGCAGGCCATATAACAAAATTTTAACATGGGTAGACCTGAACGCAAAAATACTAATAAGGTTCAAACCTTGTACTTTTCAAATCCTTTCAGCATCTCTTCAGACAGGAAGTTTGCCATTATGTCAGACTTCCAGACCAACGTTTGTTCAGTGTGTTTTCAAAAATATCATAATACCTATCGCTTAATTCGCTAAGCACTGGGTGATCAACATTACAGCCAACAAAACAATTATATCGTAATAAAAATATTGATTTTTCTTTAATCTAACGCGACAACTCTCTTCCGCAACGCAATTGGGAAAACTGAAATGAATGTCACTTCCAGGGTTGCCGTTCTGAAAATTTTAATGTCCCTAGATAGTCTGACCAAATCCGCTAGATATAGGAAAAAATAAATTCTTAAAATCCGCTAGATGTCTCTAGAACTTTCCTTGTCTAAACGAGTAGGTATATCGCTGTCGTCGATATTTCAAATATATTATGTTAAGCCTGTTACGGGCTGGAAGAAAAAAAACTTGGAACAAAGTAATTGAGAAATTAAACAATTTCAGTACAAATAAGTACTTTAATCAAGGAGTTAAAAATCACATTACTATAAAAATTAGGCCAATTATTTAGTATGTATTTATATCTAAATATCAAAATTGAAAACGTAGTCATCCAGATTGTCAATTATAACGGCAGCGGGAGTTGAAGCCTCTCCAAGGTCTCTAGACACTTTAGATTCTCCTTTACCGACTTGGCTTACCACTTCATCTGGGAGATCATACGTCGAGCAATTCTCGTTTTTAATTCTGAGTTGGTTTCTGATGAGAAGAATAGAATTCAATGTTTTTTCTGAAAGTTTATTCCGAAGTTTATTTTTAACGATATTCATAGCGCTAAATACTCGTTCAACTTCTGCATAAGAATATGGAAATGATAAGATGGCGATTGCAAAATCACATAAATCCTGAAATGTGTTCACCCCTATTGCATTTTTATATGCCGCTACTTTGGCCCAAAAGCTAATAGGATCTCCATATAGCGGACTCCAATCGACGAAGTGAATAGTTTGCCATTGGCGCAAGATTCTGTCAATCTTCTCTTCGGAAATTTCTATTTCTTTTGCAAGATCTATTAGCGATGTGTCTTAACATTGTTTTAGCGACTCTTCCTCACACAATAGAGCCATTTTTTCCAGGGCTTCAAAATTAGTTGGAAGTAGTTTTTGAATTTCTTCTCCTAATTTCACGTTAAAGTCAATACATCGTAATCTTATTACAGAAATATCGTCACTATGGGTTGGGGGAAGTTTTTGCACTTGTGACTCGAAAAGATATACGAGATAAGGCGCAGGGTTGAGGTGGTTTTTAATTTTCAGATGAATGAAATCCTTGTCGGTTGTTGCTGCCGTTGGTAATATTCTTTGGCAGACAGAACGTAGCAATGCCATCAAAGAACTTAACAGTTTGACGGTGTTTGCTTTTTCGCTTTCAAATATTTTGATTGTCTGTTGTACTTCACCCAGAATACTTTTCAAAAAGGTCACGTAGTGTCGATTTTGTTCGTCAGAGTACAAAGAATGTAACATTTCAGCACTGTAACAACGGTCCTTTATTGTAAAGAAATGTAGTTTTAGTTCGTCCCACTGGGATAGAATTCTTACTATTGCCGGTTCAATCGAGAGCCACCGCGTATCACAGACCTTCAAGACTTTAAGCGGTGATTCTCCACAATTTATCGATTCAAAAATTTTTTTGTACTCAATTTGACGTTTTGTTGAATGTGAAAACCAATAGTAAGTTTCACGAATCAAAAATTCAATATTCCTTGGTAATGTGTTTTCTGAAGCATGAGTTACCGCCAGTTGTAATGAATGGCAGACACATGGTATCAATACGAGATGTGGAAGATTATACTGCGTTTTGAGAATCATATAAACGCTGTGTCTAGATCCAGTCATGACAGCTGCGTTGTCAGTTCCAATGCCAATTAAATTGTTTAAGTCCAGATCATAATCTCTCAAACCAGGGAACTAACTATTCCAACAGCATCAGAACTTTCCAGTGATTGCAAAGCTAAAAACGCAGATACTACTCTTTTATGTTTTAAACTAAAATATCTTACGACAATTCCAAGGTATTTTATGACACTTATATATGTAGATTCGTCTAATATTAAACTATATTTTTGATCACCTATGTCACTCCGGAGTTCAGCTTTAAAATGAGGTGCCAGAATGTCATTAATAATTTGCGTGCATTTGGTTCTATGCAATTTCATATCGCTTGTCTATTTCGAGTCCTTGAAACATTTTTTACACACATCAGTCAAGTGGTCAATATTGCGAATGGAATTGTGCTCAGCGATATACAAAGCTAATGCACATTCGGCTCTTGAACAATGTTTGCATATTTTCGTTGGTACCGAAGAAAATGACAGTTGTCTATTTTGAGAAATTAATTCACATTGTTTTTTATGTTTTTTTTGTTTCTGAATGCTTTTTTAAATCACTAAGTTTTGCAAACATTTCAGAGCGGCTAAAACTACAAAATGCTTTGCTAGAGTCACCTGGCACGGGTTTCAACCAATATTTGTAGTCTTCATTGTTTTCCCATTCTGTCCTGTAATGCTGCTGGTAATATTTTTTCTTTGAAGGAATTTCCATTCTTGCTTTTCATGTATCTTCATATATGAACAGCGACTTTCGAACTCAATGTAAATGAATGAACTTTTAATAAGGAGTGTCAGCTACCGTAAATAGAAAGCAACTATACATCTGTATAGCTTCGTCTCTTTTACTCCCAAGGACCTCTGACTCCACCCACAGTGTGTTTTTAACAGGGGAATTCCCTTGTTATCTAACTCTACGCGAATGTTGCCAACACAGAAGAGTTGAAATCCAGCGACACAATTGAAATTATTTACTTTTTGTTTAGATAAAAAATATTAAAATAAGTAGTAAATAGGTGTTTAAGCTGTTTTTAAGTCACCAGCCAAAAGTCGCTAGTAGTAGCTATTTTTTATTTTGTCGCTAAGACCATTTTTTTTCCCGCTAAACATTCATAAAATTCGCTATATCTAGCGACTAAGTCGCTAGAACGGCAACACTGGTCACTTCTCCTCCACTTGTCAAATCAAAATCATTTGACTCATTTGAGAAGCAGTTGACATTTAACTCTTATGTCAACTGTCTGCCACTCCTGCCAGTGCCAAGCCATGTAAATACCATAGATTATATAATAATTTATCATGGAAGTAATAAGTACTACGTACAACTTGTACATAGTACTTCTTACTTCCATAATTTATAAGCATATCTTCGGTTTGCAAAAATGACTTATAATTATGACGACATTAATTGACTTTGCTGAAAAGTAGGTTATATGTATGGCAGCACTACCTGTCGTATATGTTGCTAATTTTGTTATGTAATTAATGGTAGTGTCATTGCGCAAGGTCTTTTAAAACTCAAGATATGATGATGGGCACATGGGCAATGTTATCTAGTAATGTTTCGACCTACGATTGACAACATTGCCCACCTTCAAAAAAAGCTTAGGGTTGTCAGATTACCAACATTTGTTTTTTTTTTATTTATGGCTACTGCTGAGCTGATTTAATTTTAAACATATATTAAAACATTTCATTATTAACATTCAAAGATGACATAACTTATTAGGTACTGAGTAAGTAGTTGCTTCACATACCTTATAATTAGAACTTTTTATTATTCTTATACTGGTCTGCCCCATAAAATTGTTTGTAGAATGCCTGCCTCCGAAACAGGATCGCGGATATAAGTTTAAATTTAGAAAATAGTCATGACATGACTGAAAGTGAAGGGATAATCTTAACAAGGTATTTTCTGTCTTCTCCATTTATTTAAATTCATACTATACGTGAAATATCAAAAAAAAAAACAATAAAACATCACAAGTAAAGGCCACATACAAATAAATAAAATATGGATATATTTATATAGTATTTCCTTATTATCTGGTATTATACGAATGAAAAAAATATATATTCATATATTAATTACTAAACAAGATGTTCAATTCTTAGTTTGATTTACTTACCATATGCTAATTACGTAACTTGATCTCTATTAGTAGTACCTAAGTATCTTCTTTAGCAATAAAGTGTGAATTGTAATATAAAGTTTTGATAAACACATATAAGCGTGAATCATTTTTCTTTTTATTTACCTAAACAAATATTATTAGTAGAATGGAAAAAGAAACAGAATATTTTACCATGTGCCTACCCTAGCTTTTTGAAACAGTGAAAGGTTAATTGTATGGAAAAGATAAAAAATGTCAGGGTAACATTGCCCAGTAATTTTACAAAGGAACTTTTCATAGTATTGTTTACATTCCTAAAGAAAACGGTATCTTTACCAAAATTCTTTTACTGGTTTTGATGTCATCTGCATAGAGGCCATTTTTGCGTCAAAAATCAATGTAGGCAAAGTTGGCTAAAAGTCCAGATAACTATACCCGCCAACAAAATCGAACATATATTCAATTTAACGTTGAATTATAGTAAATGTAGTTATAAGAACACAGGCACAAAATCTAAAAGTTGTAACATATGAAGGAAAATACATACGTTTTTATAGAGAAATTGTATTAAAAATTTAATTATTTGATAAAAGTGGGCAAAGTTGGCATGCTTCACACCTAAACCATTTAGGTAGGTATACACCGTAGACAAAGAAAGGTATATACTGCTGGTAGCTCTATTTCATTCCCACAAGAAAGGGATACAGTATTGAGTTATCATATGTAAAAGAAAAGGACAAAGCTCTACTATTGCTATATCTCAGTGCATGCCAGTTTTTTCAAGGCCAGCAACATAATATTATGTAGCTCAACAAACCTTGACAGTCATGGCATCTTTGTGAAATTGTGAAATTTACTTTGGCACGTTTCTGCATAATTAATTATTATATATATGTTTTTTGTTGTTGTTTATAAACTAAGATAAACCTTTATTACAATGCGATGTTGTGTGCTTAACTGTAAAAGCGATAGTGAGTGGAAAATACCAGGATTGTCCTTTCTCATGTAAGTTTCAAGTTTTTCTTTGTTTTGGTTATTGCAGAAATGTTTTCTGTTTTATCTCAGTAAAGTACTGCCAGTTTTTGTCGTAAGAAGGCTGGTTAAAAGGCTTAAGATCACGATTCAACACAACGTTTATTTAAATACCTAAAATTCAGTGTTGCTAGTTTCGGGTCGTGCATTTACCCCTTTGTCCGTGTCTAATCATATAATGATAATACTCAATTATTTGATCCAATCATTTCATTACGTAATATGTATAATTTAAATTTCAATCAATGAGTTCCAAAATAGAATTCCAAAATTTTCTGCAGACAGTTAATGAGGAGCATATATTAAGAAAAGAAATTAATAGATCACCAATAATATGGTCTAATAGAAAATAGGGTTTTGGATTCTATATAAGTATTCACAAAGAAGAAGTCTGGAAAAGGTTTACCGAAACGTAATCACTAACAGGATTTAAAATTTTGTGCCCATGTACAAAATGAGCCAGTCACCTCGAATGTATTTTTTGCTATATGCTAAAAATACGTATACATATACGTGCCAAAGGCGGATTTAACAATAACCCAATTGAATTCATTTTAAAAGCGCATATAAAAGTTATACACCGAGATATAAAACATATATTACTTCATGAAATTGCATCCCCCTGGAAAACATATACATTTTAAAGTTCGGTGAAAAGCGGTACGAAAAGAAAATTTATTTACGCATACGATTGAATCTAAAGAAAATTACGAGTCATAATTAAGTTTACCAGTTATCGATACTGACTATGACTACTTGGCAGACCCCTCTACTTTCTTTGTATACACAAGAATTCATTGAGTACTGTGCAGGCCCTATGTGAACATTCCGTTTATGACTTCGGTAGGTATCCACCTGATGGGCACTGGCACATGTACTGTTGCTGGATTGGAGGGTATGGAGATGTTCTTCCTGAAGAAAAGATTCCTTTAGTATATTGCTTCCTTTATTCTTCTTATAACTATAAGTTAACCCTATGGAGGCAGATTCGGTACTATATGCTCACTGCACAAAAGCTTCCTACTTATATACAAAACCTGAACAATAAACCTTTGTTCCTATCGGCTAAACAGTCACGTACGACCACCAGCGGAGCTATTTGGACCCATTTCTTTCACACTAACATAAAAATAAATCATATGAATTATACAAACAAATTTCTAACGTAACAAAGGATTCCCTATACTAAATTGTAATAATGTAAACAGTCTATGTTATTATTACGATGTGTTAATACAATGCCCTATTTAGTCCTCTTGCACACCTCGTAGACAAAGTCAAGTATAACAAAAACAAAGCTCTTAAGTTCTAATACAAACAATGCAACGCTATGCCTTAACGTAAATATTAATTTCGTCTGTCGTCTTGCACATTTCTCCCGCCGTGTGACGCTGTCACATCTTCTACTGGTGCTGTGACGACTTTGTCCTCAATAGGTAGGATCACCAGTTTTCTCACCGGCCTCCGTAGCACTCCTCCCTTGGTTTTGATGTCGACGGTGCGTACGACACTGTCTGGCCCAGGATACGTTGCCATGACTTTGCCTCGGACCCACACGTTTCGAGGGAGATTGGGGTCAACACGTTGTACTAAGTCCCCAACTTTAACTGTTGATCCTCATCCGTGGGGCTCCCGCCGGTTTTGAAGCTCGGGGAGATATTCCCGAATCCATCTGGTCCAGAATATATCTGCCAGTCTTTGAGCAGCCCGCCAGTTGGATTTTGTGGCTGTGTCCTTTTCATCAAGGCTTCCCGGCGTTGGCACTCGGCCTGGTCCCCCCAGTAAGAAATGATTGGGGGTGAGGGCTTCTGGATAGCTTTCTTCGTGCTTCTTGGCATTCAAGTCTTTGACATATATTGCTGTTGATGGAGAACTTGATGCCCCGAATATCAATGAAGTCATTCTGTATTCTTCTGGAGGTTGGTCATCTCGTCGGTCTTTGCGCCATAGGTACCGAAGAGCGTCTCTGTCTTCTTTTCTCAGCTTGACTTGCATGAACATTTCTTTGATGTCTGCCGTCACTGCGATCATATGCTGTCTAAAACGCATGACAACCCCTGGTAGTGACTGCAGTAGGTCCGGGCCCTTAAGGAGTAAGTCGTTGAGGGAGACAAAGTCAAGTATAACAAAAACAAAGCTCTTAAGTTCTAATACAAACAATGCAACGCTATGCCTTAACGTAAATATTAATTTCGTCTGTCGTCTTGCACTAGTACATAGCCGGATTTGTCGATAAAAAAAATAAGAAAACTAAATAAATATGAGGAATGCTTCCTACCTTTAATAATATCGGATAATTATATGATGGATTAATTGCCAAGAAAGATAATAGAGGGTTGATCTATCCATCGAGAGGCGTAATCAAAATATGCGAATGTGCTGAAAAAATATTTATTTTGCGATCGATATATGAAGGTATCAGCTTTTACAATGAGAAAAACTTAATGCAGAAATTAATACTTTCATGTTTTTAGGGCTGTGTACGTGATGTTTCTATATTTGAAAATCTGCACAATAATGATGCCCAAACATTGATTGGAAATCATAGGATAATGCTATTGAAAGAAATCGCCATGAAATACTTTGAAGTAAGGATTCAACCAAAGTACTGAACAGTTTTTTGCACCTAACGAAAGCATTTGAAATATACACAATAAACTAGTGCCATTCGAGGGGCAATGTTTATCTCTAATCTGTTTGAACTAGTATATCATATTTACATTGATAAATATTGATTGTTATCCAGGTAAAGTTTTTATGTTTGAATCAGTTAGGACAAGCAGCGTTCGAGGACTAAAAAACCGAAGTTTATTTAATAACTTTTATTTATAATAATTACAATTAAAATAATTATAGAAAATGTAAGGTGACAAAAGTTCGATGTGAGGACTTAAAGTGATTCAATTTTGATTCATTTCATTAAACGAAGCCGGTTCCAAAATGTTGCAATAGCGCCTCCTCAGCGTTCTCATGAATTATCGGCGGTGGGATGTCGCAATGCCGATCTGAGTCACTTTTGTTGGTTTACAGTTCCGTGGATTGAGAGTACGTAACAAATATTTGATCTGTTGTAGCATTCGAGGAACTAAAATATTAAGCTATTGATATAATTAACCATAGATCTTAAATTAATGTATTCCGTAGTTTGTATTAGTTACGTAATATTTATTATCTTTATATCTCAATTGAATAGAAAATAATTTATATAATATTATATTATCGCTTTTTGTCTTAGTAATTATAATTTGTGCTCCACTTCGCGGTGGAACTGTGTGGTACTTAAATCTCCCTGTTGCTGGGTAAAGGGTTAGGTTTATGGTATCACTGACTTCTATATAGCTTTGGTTATGTTTGTAATATTTTGTCTCATGTGGCCACGCTATCCGTCTCTCTATTTAAGCTTTCTTTACTCTATGGTATACCTTTCATGTACACAGATGATTCTCCTTACCTCTATCCTCCATACTCTGACCACAGAGACTAGGAAATCTGTCTGAATAAGAAAAAAGGCCGACCACGCATCTTCTGTATCAATGAACTGCTGATTGCAATATTGAAAAATTTACCCGTTTTCCCCCCGAAAACGGATATTTAGGTATCAGTCGTAGCTTGAACCACATGAGCTTACGCTTCAATAAAATCGTAACTCAAACATTCGCAAACTCGTGTACTACCGTATATGCATGCTCTATTGCTATCTCTTTCTACCATGACACAGCCACGGTAATGTTATCTATATAGTATTTCTACTCGGCTCTGTCGTTGAAATAACTACCTACAGCCGCGCTGTACATATGTAGGGCTACTCGCCTCCAGCATTTTAATTACATTTGCCTACTTTGTGTTTCCATATAGTTTTGTGATTGTAAATATACGTTTTTTAAAATAAACAAATAAAATTCTTTGTGAAATGAACAGGAAGTGTTCACTAAAAATGCGTGTTGTTTTTTGAATAGGAGGTAGATTAAATTAAGAAACCATGTTTATATTTGTATAAAAAATCAGTCTTAAAAATTTGCGGCAGAAAAATATTTGTGAGACGTACATACGAAATGCTTTATTATTAAATTCGAAAGTATGTATAAAAATCCGCATTCTAATATTTTACTTACAACTACCTATTTCACTCGTGTCAATCACTTTCCTTTACTCTATTCACTTTTCTATTAATTGAGACATTTTTTTCCGGAAAATTTAAAGTATATACTTGTCCATTAAAAAGACACAGATTATGTATCGTCAACTATGTAGTTTCTAAAAAAATGTTATCTCTGAATGCGTTTTTGACGAATTCATGCAACCAAAAACAGCACAATATTATATCCTACTCGTCATATTAAATATGTAATATGTACATAATCTTTTTTAGTGAAAATATCGCGTGGTTCTTGTTAAACAAATAACACACCGTCGATTCGTCACTGTGGCACAGTCACGACTGTCTGCGTACCGAGCGCATGCCGAGATCGAGGCGCGTAGGTTTTTCAACTTCATATTAATGGATGAATCGCGAGCTATGCGTAGGTATAGCTCGCGATTCATCCATTAATATGAAGTTGAAAAACTGTATAGATAACATTACCGTGACGCAGCACTCGGAGGGCGGCGGCCGCTAGCGCCGCGCTCTTCAGTACCTGTAAATCAGCCGGCAAGGAACTTAAAGGCGTGGTTCAATCTACGGCTGAAACCTAAATATCCGTTTCTACGCATCCTTCGGGGGGGAAAACGGGTCTGTTTAGGAGTTCGATCCTTGAACCACTTGAGATGTGTTTCTATTCTTTCGGCGCTGCTAATGCGTACTGTGATTTTTAATTGTGTAAACATTTGAAATGAACAATAAAACGTAACTTTTTGTTCAGTTTCTTTAATGATTTGGTTATAATAACATTATTTTTTACTATGAAACAATATCTAGCAATAATTAAAAAGATAACGAAGGCCTTACTTATTAATTAGTATCAGATGGGATCACTTAATCATAATGTCTGTAATGTCATAATGTCTACTTTATAAACATTTATAAAGTAGAAAAAATATCGCTTAAGGTGTTAATAGTAGGATTACGATAATCATCTAGACTAGTTGCGGGTATTTCTTTGTTAAGGAAGGTATTCCTTGATCTCCAATTTCCTCTTTTTTTTATGCGTGATCGTTTAGCCTTTGACCACTATCTCACCTGATGGTAAGTGATGATGTGGTCGAAGATGTTGTTCAGGCTAACCTAGAATTACTGGCTCTCAAGGACAGCTGCCGGAACACACCGTTAGGTGCTTGGCGACAGATTTTCAACTTGAGGGTGATAGCCAGGCGGGCATTCGCAAAATGCCCTACCACCATGCTATAACGACTGCCATCCTAAGACAACAACCGGGACCAACGACTTATCGTGCCCTCCTAAGCACGGAACCGCTCAGTAGTAATGTCACCAGCGGTCACCCATCCAACTCATGACCGCGGCGGACGTTGCTTAACTTTGCTGATCGATTCAGAATGGTTAAGCAAACTTCGCTACGAGCGCTTCAAATCACGCCTCTCTTTAGAATCTCTTCAATATCGTACCTATTTATTATTTGTCCAGTTGTCGGATGCGACAGCCCGCGGTCTAAAACTGCCTGCTGAAGCGGATATACCCGCTCTACGATACAAAGTTCGGATTCACCCTGCAAACACGGAGCGGGATGCACTCTTTACTGTGCCTCTTGTCGATATAAACAATTTTTTAAATTCTTTCCCCTTCGTCTCATAGGACACTAGAACGAAAGGCTAAAATCGAGTAATCACACTTCGCCACACGGCGCGGCGGCGAAATGTTTTGAAGCGCCCGTAGCGAAGTTTGCTTAACCATTCTGAATCGATCAGCAAAGTTAAGCAACGTCCGCCGCGGCCATGAGTTGGATGGGTGACCGCTGGTGACATTACTACTGAGCGCTTCCGTGCTTCGGAGGGCACGTTAAGCCGTCGGTCCCGGTTGTTATCTTAGGATGGCAGTCGTTACAGCATGGTGGTAGGGCACTTTGCGAATGCCCGCCTGGCTAGCTACCACCCTCAAGTTGAAAATCTGTCGCCAAACACCTAACGGTGTGTTCCGGCAGCTGCCCTTGAGAGCAAGTAATTCTAGGTTAGTCTGAACAACGTCTTCGACCGCATCATCACATACCATCAGGTGAGATAGTGATCAAAGGCTAACCTATCAAGCATAAAAAAAAAAAATGTGATTACTTACCGCGGCAGCTCAGTAAAGCAGAGCATATCCTAATCCTCGTGGTTCACATTCAAATATATTTATTCTATGATTTTATTAATAACATAATTTTACAATAAGTACCGAGCTTTGAACAATTGTCCAAGGTGCCGAACAATGAAAACTTATATTATTGTCAGAATGGAGCCTCTATTCTGTTCTGAGCTATACGAACGTTTTACTACAAAACTTCAGATTAAGTGAAAAATAAAGAAACAAAGATGTCATAAGTGTCAACATACCAATGTGTTAACTGATTAAAAAAATTGCCATTTTACTTTCTGTAATGCATTCTACCAAATGAAAAGTTATACCTAAAAATAGGTACATATTTTTAGTCAAAAGCTTTAGTAATTATATCATTCGCACTAACAAAATTTAACCAATAAAACGAATGATACCTACGTGTAATAGAATTAGAAGTTGTTTACCCAAGTGAATAGAATGGAAGTTATCAGATAATATAAAGAACTTATTTGATTATGTTTAATATCGAAGGACACATAAATGTTATTGAAATAGAAGCTAAAACTCACCACAGCATTTTCGAAGGTACCTACTTTTTATGTTATTAAAATAAGAAATAAGCACGAGGCCCACAAGTTAAACGATATCTTCTACCTATAACAGAAATATTTCGTCACAAATGCCGAACTGCACTGTGTTCATCGCCCTGACTGTGACATAAAATTGACATCAAAATTCAATTTCATTTATTGCATATGATATGACAGTAGGTTGTACAAAGTTCTTAAAATTATAATTTATTAGGTATACAATCTACCTCACAGAGGTGTGCAACGTGATCAAAAAATACATATAAGTTTTTTAAATGCTTCTGAACTATACATACATACAATTTAATTAATTAATTTTTTTTTATGCCTGATAGTTAGCCTTTTTACCACTATCTCACCTGATGGTAAGTGATGATGTGGTCAGAGATGTTGTTCAAGCTAACCTAGAATTACTGGCTCTCAAAGAGCTGCTGGAATACACCAGTAGGTGCTTGTCAACAGATTTTCTACTTGAGGGTGGTAGCTAGCCAGGTGGGCATTCGCAAAATGCCCTACCACCATGCTATAACGACTGCCATCCTAAGGCAACAAACGGGACCGACGGCTTAACGTGCCCTTCGAAGCACGGAAGCTCAGTAGTAGTCACCAGCGGTCACTCATCCTACTCATGACCGCGGCGGACGTTGTTTAACTTTGTAGGTTCAGAATGGCTAAGCAAACTTCGCTACGAGCGCTTGAAAAATAAAAAAAATATATTATTTAGTCATTATAATTACGAACATAATAATGTGAACTTGTACTGCTTGGTGGTAGAAACAGTTATGATGGCATTATTTGCCCGGTTGAATTCGTGCACAAATACTTAGTACTACAACACTAGTATCTACTTATCACACGTGACAACTATGAATAACGTGGAACATATTTCGCCGCTTCGACGTCCCATAAATCTTATCTTATTAGTGTGTACTTGAGCTTCGGCTCTTACGTCAACTGCACCGCTCGGACTGGTCCCACGAAGTTAGTTGAAATAATGCTTATTTCAATTTGGTCTTCTGAACCCATTGACAAAGTTTATAATATGTACAGAATGGGAAAAAAGTTTTTAACATTAGTATCAAGAAAACATGACAGCGCAGCCGTAAATGCATTGCATTGTCAAGTGCATTTGAAGGTCTAGCCTGATTGGGTGAATACGAATATTATGCTTCATTCTATCACAGTTTAAATAAATAAGAACCTTATAATAAGTGCAGCAGGCCTCAACACCACAGTCAGTACGTCCGGTGCCATCCCATGGCTATGACACACGGATGGGAAGTACATTAAATATTGGAGATAGGACATGTACCTAAAAATAGATTTCATTCTTCTTCTGAAAAATAATCAAAACTATATTTACAGATTTTATTAAATCACGTGCCACAAACGGGATTTGAACTCGCCCGAAATATGAAATAAGGGTTCCTTGTCAGGACTACGGAACCCTAAAAAGAAACGTTATATATTTTATATACGGTTGAAAGGGTTAATAATAAGGATTTTGATACCCTAAATAACATAGCACCTTAAATAGAGGGTCGTTAAACTCTACAGGCGGTGCTGGGCTATAAGGCATCTCCCCCTCCCCATCCATCTCTCGCCATGGGTGACGTAAGGGGCGACTGATGTTAACACACCGCTTTCTGAGGAACTAATATTCACAATGCTATCCCCAATTCGCCTGCCAAGCGTGAGGATTATAGTAAACCCCCCGAGATGGGGGAGGCTGTTTTTAGCTGTGGATAATCCTGCTGATACAGTTAAAACTACAACTTACAAAATATTTAGGTAATAAAGCAAATCTTCAAAATGTGATCCATTCTACTTTTTGATCCTAGGTTAGTACGTTTGTCCTCCATAACAAATTGATTGTATCTACTGTAGATGACTTCTTCTTAATTTTCTTTCAAACTTATTTTATTTTTAAACTTTGACATTATTATATGGGAGCGACTGCCGTTTGCAACACAATTTATAGAAAAGCTAAAGTGAAAGGCAGAGTTTCAACAACTTCTGTGCTATGTACTTAAGATTTTCAATGAAGACATTATATGCTATAATTATATAAAAAGTCAGTTTTTCATGGTGGTAGGGCATTTTTCGAATGCCCGCCTGGCTAGCTACCACCTTAAAGCAGAAAATCTGGGTATCTGGGGATAAATAGGATAGCCTGAACAACATCTTCGATCATCACATACCATCAGCTGAGATAGTACTCAAAGGCCACCTTGTCCCGCAGCTGCACGCAGTCAGCCACAGCGGCACTACTGGTTTGTATTTATTTTTATGAAATGACGACGCGCTGTGGCAGCGGCAAGTATTGTTGCAGTACCACAGCGCAGTGCAAGCGCGCGGCACATGTAGCGTTCGGAATTCATTTCATACAAAGTATACAAACCAGTATTGCCATTCATAGAAGTGCCAGTGCTGCCAACTTAGGCTTTTTAAATCTAGTGCTTTTTTTAAACCATAGGTATGGCATGCCTACAAAAGTGTTTTCATTACAAGCATTAACACATTGCCTATTTTACTGACATCGGTAATGTTCAGTACGCCTGGTATGGATTAGGTCTGGACATAATAAACGCTATTTTCATGATTTATACCCACTTCTTTAAATAAAAAAAATATACGTCAATTTATATTCTTCGGAGCGATGTTTTGAATAGGATAGCATCGTGAGATAGTTGTACATTTATGTATCATTTTTTTATTTTTTTTTAATAAAATTAACTCGTTTAGTTTATCAAATGACTACCTAAAATACCTAATATGATAAACCCTTTCGTTACTGATTGGCGTCACTTATAGCATTTGTATTTTATAGGTGCCATTTAGTGCGTTCTAGCGCGTTTTCGACGTGCTGAAAGCGCGTTTCTGCTAAATAGAGTTTGCAGCACTGCATAGAACAGATAGAATGTTGCCACTGCGGCTGGCTCATACATCCGCGGCTCTTGCAGTCGGCATGGCAGTGTCGTTCGTAAGTCATAATAATTCGCGGGTTAGCTAACTCGCACTCAAATAAGGTTGGCGAATGACTAAGTATAGTCATATTTTAACCCTTATTGAGCCCAATTTTACACGAGAGTTAGTACAATTAAAACAAGCTTCAGCGCAAGTTTAGCCAATTCAGCCACTTTGCCAAGCATGCCATATCCAGAATTTTCAAAATCTAGCAATTTTTTTATTGTTATCTACACACCTCCCTGTGAGTGAGTAGAACGTAGGTTTATAGGTGAACCATGCACATCCTAGATAATTATAATAATAGTAATTATTACAATAGTATTAATATTATAACAATATGTTACGATATCTTCCACTTCGGATGTTAAGAAGTGGTCGCGTCGCGTAGCACACAATGCATAGACCTGAAAGTGGGTGGTGGTAGTAGTCCCTACACTAGCACATAATGTAAAACACTTCAAAGTGTTTTGCGCTAAGTTTGTTCTATGGTTATGGCTAAGCGATTCCAATAAGATACCTACCTAAGTACAAAATATTGCTAACAAATTAAATCAGTCCATATTATTTCTGTGTTTGCTGTACAGTCACCTTCGTTTTGTTTACCTGTCTATGATTACCTACTTGTTTTTTTTACACGACTGCCCACAAAAAAAAAAAATTATGTTTGTATATGAGTTTTTTTTATTATACCACAACTTCTAAAAAGCTTAACCGATTTTAATGTATGATATATTGTTAGATTTATCTTGATAGCGAAAGTGACACTAGGTATAACAAAAACAGTCTGGTGGATTTTAGATTCCATATAGTGAGAAAAACATTTTTTTTCTTCCAAACCCATTTGTATTGGGTCTCAAAATGAAGGATTTTAAAAACGATTCCATAAATATATCTAACTTGCAGTTTCAATTTCAATGAATCAATAAAACACTTAAGGAAAATAAATAATTTACAGTCAGGTTTTGTTTTATTTTTATGAATGTATACTTGTTTTATCATTATTTTTTGCACACTGTACCAAAATCTAGTTTTGACGTCACAACATGGCGCTACTAGGCTGGTTCTATTCTTATTTTAAGCCCATTGTACACTACACCTACATACATACCAACAAAGAGGATGTGATACAGAGACATACCTTAATACCTATATTAATTAATTGTGTATGGCGTAAAGCTGTGCTACACAGTCAGAAAGGAGCCTCCCACCATGGACGCCAACTATGGATTACAATTGTGTAAATAATTGTTTGCCACCAAATTATGTTTGACCTTCCAACGCCCTTGGATTGCGAGCATGCGTTGTCAACCGTGGTGACCAACCACTATTTCAGTGGGAAATAGTGGTGTAGACGCCGGTTGCAAACCACGAGAGGGCGCGAGGACTGTATGCCGCTACAGCCGGCGAGAGAGTACGCAAGGTGGGATCGCACGCATAGCGCGTTTCCCTCATTGAGATACGTAGGTATAAAAGCCACGACCAAATATAATGCATTATTTATTTATGACATATTTTTCTTCCAAATGTCATACAAAGAAAGTATTTTTAAAACGTATAAATTAAGCCATGTCGTGTGTAGTTTGGCCTTCGTTTGATGCGTCTTATCGGCGCGGGAGTTCGAAACACACTGTGGTGAGTGAGTAACTGTATAGTAGCAAAGTCCAACGGTGGTGAGCAACAAGCCGCTCGCCAAGGCCCATGGGCGGAGCCCGTGGTTTCCAACTTTGTGGCACAGCTTTTATGGTCAACTGTATTTTGTCTGTACTAGCTTGCTACATAGTAGTCAAATATTACATAGGTAGTCCTTTTATAAATTTACAAATTATTTGCGTACAAAATGTTTTGACCCGGGCGGGCATTGAACCCGCGTCCTTCCGATTTCGCACTGGATGACTAAACTGCTCGGCTACCGGGGGGCCGGATATGTCGCCAAAATTTCGAGCTCCAATTGTATTTCTTAAACCGTCATAGGGGACGGTGCACGTCCACCAACCCTCAGAGCATTAGTTTGTCAGAGCACCAACCAGACTACTATAAGAGCGTTATAGACTTCATCTGATCGAAAGAAGTGTTTTTTCAAACAGGTAGGTATTTCACAGTACTATAGCCGTCTCTATCTGCCTGTCCTCCCGGCCACGAAGCGACGACGACGAACGACGCGACTCGGTACATGTCGGTACGATCCGGATGTTTTCGGGGGTTTTCGGTAGCTGCCTGCGTAATATTAGTATAGATATAGATGAAGGGCCTAGGGGGATCCTAATAGTAGCTGAATGTGATACGTAGCGTTCTTAGATTTATAACTACAGTATTTTAAATTATTATTAAAAATATCATAATTATATTACTGTAACTTCCATTCATCCTATTTTAAATTGTGTCTTTGTATTTTGAACTTCTTGCTTAATTATTGATACGGCATTTTTTATATTGAATATCTAATGTTTGTGATTAAATACTTTAATGTTTATTTTTATTGACTATTATTAATATCTATCTAAGCATTGTATTAATAATGGATCTTTGTTATCTGCAATAAAAAAATATTTATTATTATTATTGTGTGTGATGTAAAAATAGACATCGTTTATAACCCAATAAATAAATAGGTTTAATTTCATTTCGTTGCACTGGATATGTTCGTGTAATAAAATTGGTCGAGTATTCACTACATATCCGTTTTTCAATTTTGATACTTTGCACTGATCATATGAACTATTATATAATTACTAAAACAACGTATTTAAGATAGATATTTAATTTATTTATTTTTATCCAATTATGGTGCGTAAACGCACCTATTACAATCTCAACTTATTAAATAAAAAACTAGCATGTAAATATAGCGTATTGTTAGACCTATCGTTTCCAGTTTGAATCGTTTTTTTGGGACTAATAATTACAAAGTTTAGCATACCCTGCATTTACCATCGCAGGCGATCGGCGAGTCTGGTGCAGCCCGGGTCGGCCCATCGCAGGCACCCGTTTCCCAAAATTTGCGATGGTAAACGCAAAGTATACTAAACTTTATGATAATTTGTCCAAAAAAAAGGATTCAAACTGCAAACGTTAGATCTATTAATATTCTAAATCAACATGCAAGTTATTTTTATATAATTTGCTGGATTTATAAGGTATTATCGATGGCAAAAAAAAAACAATTAACTATTTTCAATCAGTTTTTTAAATTAATATAATGAATGTAGATAATATACCCAGTATTTGATATTTTTAATAACCATTTAACACGGCGCGGCGCACAGTGTTTTGTAAAGTCTATTTTTCAGACATCGCATTTTTATTGTAAAACCTGATAGATATAATCATAGAAATGCCATAGTTCTTATCCCCATTTAACCAGCTCGTCTAGTTTTTGAATAATGTTTTTTTGAAAATCGATCATTTTGCGTCCGGATATACTGAAAAATAAAATATTTCTCTTAATCTAAGCATGATACGCAATAAGAATGTTAGAAATATAAATAGTGTCTTTTATGCTGCATCTTTGAGAGCATAAATAAATCTCGTAGCTTAATTGGATTCACATTTATACGCATTTAATTTTTTTTTAGTTTACTTATTTTTCTCGAGAGTTCCGCCGTATTGGGAAAAGTAATTTATACTGAAATTATGCTGTTTACTTCAGCAACACGCCACATAAATTATACATCCGAATTCAATGGAATCTTAAAGTTATTTCAAATTAACTATTTTTGCTAGGGTTGTCACTTTTGTACCCGGATTTTACATACTACATTTTTGTTCGATATTGATGACTGTTACATAATTTCGTATATAAATTAGAATAAAATAATATTTATTGTCACTGAAAATTACAAACATATATTAGTCACAAACATGGTATTAACCGCTAAGGATCAGCTGTGAATATATTCACAAGATAGCAATAAATTTATATTGTTGAATTAGATACCGATTTGTAAGGGTTAAACACGATAATGGAATTAGGTGACTAGAGGTAAGCTCAGCACTGTACTGTACAGACCTTGTAGTCCATGCAGGACTAGTTGTCAGCATACCCCCTGCTTGAATTGGTATGAACTATAGATAGAAAAGTAGTAAAGCAAGTAATTATACAAACAATATTTTACATTGCATGGTGGAAGGGCATTTTTGCGAATGTCCGCCTGGCTAGCGACCACCCTCAAGTTAAAAATCTGTCACCAAGCACATAACGGTGTGTTCCGGCAGCTGTCCTTGAGAGCCAGTCATTCTAGGTTAAGCCTGTTAACACCTTCGACCACATCATCACTTACCATCACGTGAGATTGAGATCAAAGGCTTACCTATCAGCAATAAAAAAAAAACATGAGGAACAGCTGATGTACAGAAACAGTTTTGTTTAATTAGCTGGTGAGAAATACTTTCTCAGAAAGAGAATAGAGAATTTTTCTATTATCAAAACCTTATACTTACATAAAAAATATGGTGTGATCAAAGGTATATAGGTGTGTTATGTGTACTGTCGGTTTGCCTTATGTGAATTACTAGTATGTGAGTTGGGCTAAATTTGTCTGTTTGACTTGAAAGATTTCTTCAAAATGTTTCCGATATTGACCAAATAACATTTTTTTGTATTTGAGTCTATGAACACCAGACTTATCATTATTCTCATTGGAGGGAGAAGATTGTTTCAGATTTTGGGCACATTATACTTAAAACATACTATTAATTAAGTGGTCCCACTTTGAGATAAAGATAGAATGGGCATGAGTTCTGGTATTCGATCTAGTATTCAATGAGTGGATATAGTCCTTTACTAAGCCTCGACGTAAAAAACCGTAAGTTAAATCTGCTTAAAATAGTAAAACGTTTAGGGCCAGGGGAGATACTACCAACAAGTTACACAGTTGAACATGATCTCTTCTGAAAGATGTTTCTTGATCCCATATAGACGTTTTAACTTAAAGAAGCTACGTAGTTTTTTTTCTGTAACGTGACAGTCTAATCTAAATAAACTATCAGGAACAAGTCTTAAAAACAAAATAATAAAATAAAATTTACCGTTTATACTATTTTTAGGGCTACGTAGTCACAAATACAAAACAGGCCACCATTTTACTCGAAACCTACTGCTGAAATAACGCGTTACGCGCTCTTCAGAATTAATTATTTACTTGCTTGTTTGTATAAAATATGATACAAATGACATTGGTATGTCATTTGTATCATACACCTACTATCTATCATACGGTACAAATCCAAGATAACATGGCAGGTTATTTTTATGAAATTATCGATATTCTTTGAAATTCGGAACATAATATGAATTCATTCGAAGTTGTAGCTATTAATCGAAGTTTTAGTGCCTTGACCGTGTGGAGTACTTCCAGCTTATGTTACTATTATTGTGTAACTAACGTTTGCGTATCATGTACTACAATATTACCATGTTGCATTTGATTGCTCTAAATGACTTTTGTATATCCATGTATGTAACCAGATATATAACTTAATCAATTATCAGAGTATAACTGCTGCTAGTCATCCCTTGGTATTACATCAGATGATCAAAAGTACTGTTTCTATGTCAACAAATTGCTATTAGGTAGATACTTGTTTTGGCAAAGTCAAAAAAGATCCGGATATATTTTTTTATATAATAGCTTGACAACTCTGACGACAGAAAATCTGGATATTACGTAAAATGGTTGTAGTTTCTAGATTCCATGGAATTGGGATCAAAAATTTATGTAGTGTATTGCGGAAGTAAACAGCATAATTTCAGTATAAATAACTTTTCCCAATATGGTAGAACTCTCGAGTAAAATAAGTAAATCTGAAAACTGAAAAACGCGTATAAATGTGAAATTAACAAAGTTACGAGATTCGTTTATACACACTCAAAGATGCAGCATAAGTTCAAATTCAAATCATGTATTGCAACTATTTTTTCAAGTCATATAATATGTTCAAATTAAGTAATGCCATCTGTGTATCAAACATTGATACTGCGTATCATGCATAGATTAAGCGAAAAATATATTTTTTCTATAGATACCTACGCAAAATAGGCAATTTTCAAATTTTTTTTATTCAAAAACTATAAGAGCTGGTTCAATGGGGATACGAAATCTGGCATATTTATGATTATATCTACTAGTTTTTACAATAAAAAGGCGATGTCTGAAAAATAGCATTTATAAAACACTGTGCGGCGCAGGAAAACACTTTACCGGTATTGTAACAATTCAAAAAAATATCACACTAGAATTAAATTTTACTTGGTTACATTGTAATTTCATAGATAAAAACTTTAGAACTTGGTTGACTATTTACCAACCAGATTTTTTTTAATGCTATTGTGACCTCTGTCTAGAACAGTTGCATTTCATCACAAGTGACGAATTACATTTCACCCGTCACCTTGAGACAAGTTGTTGTGCTCATGTGCCTGTTATTTCCACTGCTCTCAAGGACTGCTGCCGGAACACACCGTTTAGGTGCTTTTCTATTTGAGGGTGGAGCTAGCCAGGTGGGTCATCGCAAAATGCCCTTCCACCATGCGGTCAAGCTCAAGCAGCGGTGGCGATGAACCAGGGACTTGCGGCACGGCAGACCATAACTATTGCCGCTCGGCCATCATTATTGCTTCAATATGACTTGTGCAATTACAATATCACTGCTATCATAATTTATCTGTGACCTAAATATATTAATTGTATTATATTAGTATGTCGCATTTATTATGTTAATTATAATAACAATTACATTAATTATTAGACATGTCTATTTTATTGGTATATTTTTAGCTTCCATAAGAAGTTATAAAGAGTTTAGAAACGTTAGACAAAATAAAACTTCAGACAGGTAATTTATTTTATTTATATACACGTACAGTTTATGAAATACTTAGGTAGGTGCATATACTTTTTAACTAATTTTCGGCGCGTGATTCCCGCCCGGGCACGGACTGGCCTCGCGTGTCTCCCGCCTCTCGCGCCTCGCCATGCCCCGCGATTGATAGGTGAGACAGCATTCATTTTTAGGAGTTTGAACGCGTTATTTGAGGGTAATTTTTGTATTTCGTAACTCCAGATTTATTCAAAAAATATGGTACACATATATAAATAACTTCCCATTATAGAAAGTTCATTATATTTCCCATGTTTGTGGAGCAATAGAAATCTTCAAAACATGATTATTTTTCTTGAAAAAGATGCTTTTTTTTTTTTTTTTTATTGCTGATTGGTAAGCCTTTGACCACAATCTCACCTGATGGTAAGTGATGATGTGGTCGAAGGTGTTAACAGGCTTAACCTAGAATTACTTGCTCTCAAAGACAGCTGCCGGAACACACCGTTAGGTGCTTGGCGACAGATTTTCCACTTGAGGGTGGTCGCTAGCCAGGCGGGCATTCGCAAAAATGCCCTTCCACCATGCGGTGAAGCTCAAGCACGCGGCGGGATTCGAACCATGGACCTGCTGCGCGGCAGTCCATAGCCAAAGCCACTGAGCTATCACTGCTTCAAATACAAAGTAAAAGCTTAAAGTTGAGTCCTTCTTTTATCTAAAATTACGAGTTTTTGAGCCACTGTAATTTCAAAACTGTATAATTTAATAAAAATCTGATGCACCACAAATCTAGATATTTGGATCGTGATGACGTAGGCAAAAAATCATTGAGTTTTATTCGCTATTATTAAAATGAGATTGGAGCTGCGTTTTGTATGGGGGCGTTCGTCTAAAATATTAAAATATACCCTTAACTCTCGGAATGATGTCGCTACACTTGTATATTTCTAGATATTATGATTACAACCACGGGGCAGAATATTTTGTACTCCAATAATTTGTAAATATACGATTTTCGCTTGGTACGCGGTAGTGCTTGTAATCATAATAATATTTAGAAATAGTCCTCATATACTAGTAATCTGTGGTCTGTACTCATGAATCAACTCAATCAACGCCAAGAGGATAATCTAATCTTTGCTTAACTCAGCGCCTAGGGATGTGAGACTAATGGAAAATAATCGCTTAAATAAAAATCGATTATTATTTGCTCAAAAATAATCGATTTTTCAAAAATCAATTTTATGCAAATAAATAATCGATTTCTACGAAAAAATCGATATTTCTGTATTATTTAGAAATAAATGCTTTTCATATTCCAATTATAAACCTAGAGATTAAATATTAACAATTTATCAGATTAAAAATCAAATAAAATTATATGAATAAAAAATGACCACTTCAAATAAGTTTTTTATGTGTTATTTAGGCAATGTTCTTTTAAAATTTCAAGATAGTTAAATAGGAAAACATATAGCATTATGGATACAAATTTAGTACTATGAAAGGTTTTATTAACTATACTAAAAATTAAATGATGAGAATCCCAACAAAATGACAAACTAACTGTCTCAAAAAGTAAAATATAATCAAATAAAAAAATGCCGTAAGTGTCCAGTCCTATTTTACATTTGACTAGTTTTCAATAAAATACTCAGAATGAGAATTTAAAAACTAAACGACTACTCCATAGTCGGGTAGTATAAGGGAAATAAAATACAAATCTTTCGTCTATATTTTAGTTTAAACAATAAAATAATAATTATTGTCACAAATGCCCAGTCTTTTTTTATATTAGACCAGTATTGAAATAAAATAAAGATATAAAGAAGTTTTATAAGCCCTTTTGTAAATTTTTTTACAAGCAAGTGCAAGGTACATTGAATACACACACATACAATATATTAAATTCTAATACTCTCTATGTAAATAATTGATTTATATGTAATAATTTTAATATTTCTACACTTAATACATTTAACATTTTTAGTGTTTGCACTTGTCCTAAGATTTTTTTTTTAAATTCTTTAATGTGTAGAAGGGATACTTTTCTAAAAAAATCTTTAGTTTTAGTTTGAACAAACTATATTTTAAGGGGGTCAAGCTCTTACTTCAACTTATTACACATCAGTATTTTCGAATATCGACCTTGTATACTTTAGCTAATATGATTTTTGGTATAACCCGAATTTCATTATTTTTTTATAATTCGCTTTTAATTATAACGCAGATTGTAAGGTAAGACTTTTCCTGCTTTTCTGGAATATCCCTATCCTCATGAATATATAATAAACAATTATAGATGTAAAGAGAAACAACTGTCAAAATATTGGCTTTCTTAATGTGCTCCCTTGCGGGGCTACGCTTTTTCAGCCCATTAATTGTTCTTATTGTACGTTTTTGACATTTGAGAACTCTTGTTACCTATGTAGCATTACCCCAAACAGTAATGAAATATTTATTGAATGTATATATATGCATAGTACACGGATATATGCGATTTTATATCTATAGTTAAAGTTTAAGAAGTGCGTAATTACCGCTCGCCATTTTCTTGCAAATTTTATCAATATGTGCTTTGTGACTAATTGTGCTGTCTATTGTGTATCCTAAAAATATATTTTCTTTAGAAGTCTCATTATCATTAATGCCTAACGGCAATTGATAATGCATTATAATGCTTTTATCGGAGTTCAGAATTATACCTGTATAATTATATTAATTAGATACAATGTAATACTTAAAAGGATCATTAAATATCCTTAAGATTTACGTTTGGCCTCAAAAACTATAAATCTGTCGTTAATCTTTAAGATTTTTTTCATCCGACGCATAGATACGAGCTGTTTCTGAAAATCGATTTAAACACGTAATCTATATAATCGATTTATTAAAAATTGATTAATATTACTAACAAAATAGAAAATAAAAATCGATTATAAGAAAATAATAATCGATTTTAATAAAAATTTATAATTTTTGAACATCCCTATTATCAACGCCCCGCGACCGCTCGGTGGCCGTCTTTGATTGACTCGCTCGGTCAAACAATAACAAAAAAAATACAATCTATTACCACTTGATTTATTTTACCTGCAATGTTGTAGCTAATTTACTTGCTCAGTGGTAGCTAATATATAAATGTCCCTAAAAAAGCAAACATTTATTCAATACAATGTCCGTCAGGACCACAAAATGTAAGATAATTGCACGTAATAAACCTGTATTTCATGTTCAAGATAAAAAGGCAGACGAGAATGAATTATCTATTGGATTGATTAAATCTGCTAAGCGCACTGGGCAGCTTAGCTTGTGCAACAGAGGATTAGGAACAGGTAAGACCTTGATATTAATATTTGTAAATATAATTATATATGGTGCGTTCGTTTTGGCTCGGTTGCGTTTGTAGCAGTTTCAAAAGTGGCATTTGTATCTTAGCGTTCGGAAAGAAGCTTCTGCTATTTTTGACCACCAATGACTATGCTATCCGAACGTCTTATACTTATTTTGACAACCGCTGAAACCCAAAATAACGTTTTCTGGAACTGCAGCTAAAGATATAGGTGCAACAACTGAAGCCAAAGATATAGGTCTGTAATTAAATCTGCCGGAGGCATCGCCAGTTCTATTTATTATGATAGGAACAACAATATTTCTCATAAAATGTTAGCTGTCAAAAAACGATCACAACGATCCCACGGTAAGACGTGGGTCAAAAATAGCACTTTTCTCTGTCATTTGTAGCGTTTTCAAAGCTATCCGAACGGTGAGCGAAAACGATATTTATGCTCACGAAGTCCCTATCCGAACGCCCTGTGTGATCATTTGTAGCGTTTGTGAGTGTTATTTTTGGAACTGATAGGCTATCCGAACGCCCTAATAGTGTTCAAATTTGTATCTTTAGTCAAGTTTACATTGATGAATTATAAATACAAAATAAATGTTTTTACTCAAGTTTTAAATCACGCCCCATTATTAATACGCTGTACTAGAATGCCTCTCGTTTGTTTAAAACATCTTAGTGTGGGATGTGAGTGTAAATGTTTTGGTATTGGTGCATGTCTTTAAGTTATTATGATCACTTGGGTAGGCAGTATTAGTTGCAACTACACTCAATTTTTATGGAGAGGTATGCCTCCGTGAGTGAAAGTTCTGTACTTCATACAGTTTTTATCTGGATAAGGCATTTCTCCTGATTCGTCTGTGTGATGAGCAGGATTTTAGTTATCAATCCTTCCTATCAGCCTTTTTTGTTTTGCAGTACCTGAAAATGTATGGAAAATTGATGAATTGGTCATGGATGAAGCCAAGGAAGTTGATTTTACACATTCAGACAAAAATAACTGGTGGGATTGTGTACCGCTAAAGACATTAGACCTCAGTTCAAATGTCATAAAAACAATATCATCCAATGTCAAGCTTTTGCAACAACTTGCCACTCTAAAGGTGAGACATAACTGTGTGTTTAGATCAAATGTTTTGTTTTATGCCCTCTACTTGTTCATATTCATTCACAATTTGATTTCTACACTGTCTAAAAAGACATTTATTCCACTGGCTCATATATGGGTGATTCTATAAAAATTAGGTAACTCAATGTCATCAGTCAATAGATAAACTATTATATTACATATTACATTTTTTATAATAAAATACCTTTAGTTGGTTAACTAACTGAAATTGGGTAATTTTGGTTAGTTGATTGAAAGATAAGTTTGTAAAAAATCATAATAAACGTAATGTTTATTATGATGAATGGTTTATTAAAAAATCATAATACAAATTGTAAAGTTGTTTAGCACATGTCACAACTCCAAAAGTGCTCAAACAATAAGATTTATAATAAAATATGGCTTGAATATAAATTGAAATATTCCCAAACAATGTATACTATATTTTACATTGTATTTCATGACTTTTAACATAAAATCTGAAGCAGTTAAAATATCTGCATACACTGTGTTCACTTTCACCAGTCTGTTGTCGTATGTTATAATAATGATTAAAATATAAATTAACTTGTAAATTGCCTTCACCAAAGTCATATATTCAAATATCACCACATCAAGGTCAAAGTCATATAAACTATTGAGTGTTGATCGTAAAGATAGCTGCAGAGTATGTTACTTTACACAACTTGACATAACAATGTCAGTGCTAGTGCTGTGGTTAATATGTGTGCAAGTGCCTATCCAGCCAAAATTTCAGTGCTTTGTAATTTTCTTATTTATCTTTTATTTAATGAATTATAAATGTGTACTTGTTATCTGTTTAGACATTAAGTAACCTTTTATTAATAAGTACTATTCCAAAGTTACACCGAGTCATCCATGCTTTGTCAGGTAATGCACCAAAGGACTGAGGGTACCAAGTTTATTGAAGTTTTTAGCACTTTCTCAAGTCTTTGCATTTGTTACACATAGTAATTTAAGAACTTTAATGGAACCTTAAAAATATAAAATGGGAAGAACTGTAGCGTCTATATATGTGTACATATGTAATATGGGGAGTAGGAGAGGAGGGCCAGAGGGTTAGGGTTGAGCATAGGTACCCCCTGATGTGTGGGAAACCATTCTACCAGTTGCAATTTGTCTTACATGCATCATGAATTCCTATACCACGACACTATTACTAATGTTTGCTTTTAAAATTTTGTCCATCTTCCAAAAAATCCAAAGTTGTTGGAGATCAGTGCACACATTGATGTCTCCTCTTGTATGTCTGATTTTCAGACATCTATAATGGAGGAATTGGAATAAACAAGAGCTTAAAACCAATCTCTGGCATAAGCCTACATCCACAATAAACCTTTTGGTAATGCCAGCCAGGCAGAACCTGGTTATATGCTCCATTGTATTGATAAGCTGCAATCTCGTTTCACGCGCGTTTCTCATTTAGAACACACCACTGAACCGCTTGGGGTACACAATCATATGCTATATGGACTGTAAACTGGCAAAAGGCATAATATTTTATCACAAAACATAAGCAAAACAATGTGACGAAAAAATCAGGTAAGACTTATTGCCAGTTCACAGTCAATATATATATTCATATTTCTGTACCTTTAAATATAATCAATGATAATAACTGTTACTAAAACTATTTTACAGCTACATGACAATGCTCTGACAGTCCTGCCTACCGAGTTTGGAGAGTTGGTAAACATTTCAAGTCTCAGCTTGGACTACAACAAACTGAAATGTCTTCCGCACACATTTTACAAATTGACGGAACTGCGATGGCTTAGCATATCCCATAATGAGCTGGAGAAAATAGAACCAGACTTTGGAGATTTAGTTATGCTAAATTTCTTAGTAAGTTACATGTTTTGAAAAATTAACTAGAACAATTAGGCAAGAGTATATGAATAATATTAATTTAATATAATAACTAATTTTCATATGATATTGATTAATATTGTAAAGTTTCACAGACATTTAACTATCAACCTGAAGCATTTCACAGTTTCACTTCATGTAACATAGTATGGGGTGTGATGTGTGGGCTACGTTCTACCTCAATTTCTTGATAGCAGCTGATTTTATTTCCATCTAAATAACTGAGAACTGCTTCTAAATGAAAAAAAACTAAATTATTACAGCCACTTGTGATATGCAATGATACAAAGCATATTAACACATTGAAACTTATAACACATCTGTTTTGCTATTGGGGGTTAAAAATCATCATTTTATCCGAAGATTTTCCTAAAGGGGTTGAAATTCATAAGTTGCCTGTTTGTTGTGTGTATTTTAAGAATTCTTGGTACCTACTCTGAAACTGTTATTTTTTAAATATTTATTTTTTAATTACAAAAATCATAGTATACTCCTTGTTACGAATTAACTTATGATTCTGGTTTAAGAGCTGTGATATTTGCTGAATCTGCCCAATTACTGAAAAGCTTTATTTCAGAATTTATCACACAACAAACTGACATCATTGCCACCCGGCATGGGATATCTGGTGCGTTTAGTGGAGCTCAACCTGTCCCATAACCAACTTGAAGAGCTTCCTCCTGATATTGTCAATTTACGAGGTAATTAGTTTGCTAATTATTTCTTCATTTATCTTGACTTTTGTCTTTTCATTAACATTTAATTTATTTTTAAATGGCAGGTAGTATGTAGTCAGCCTGATGTTAAGTTAATGCTCCTGCACATAAAGACATGCAGCACAGACTGTTTAGAACATGTTAATGTTGACAACTTTGACCTCCCAACTGACATCTTCAACCTCCTCCGTTTGTTTTTTTATATGTACCTAATAACAAGATGAACAAGGATACAATAATAAATTATTTTTGGCTAATCTTTAATGTACTTAAGGGAACTCCTCTGAATAATAAATAATTTGATTTCTAAATTGATATTTGATTTTAGTTCAACGTTTAATAGAATATTTCAGTTTGCGGATGCACAAGAATGACAGTAGAGTGACTGATTATAATGGCTCTGTTTTGCTCATTTGCTACGAAACACTAATAACCTGTAAACCTTTCGAAAAATGTGTAGAGAATGGTATATGTAATTAATCGCATTTCTAAATCTTGGTGGTCATACTGCAGACTTGAAGAAAATGAACATCAGCAACAACAATTTGAAGAGATTGCCGCCACTAGGAGAACTGCGTAAAATGGAAATATTGGACGCTAACCATAACGACATTGAAGCGCTACCCGATTTCTATGGTTGCACCGCTCTGAAGGAAATATACTTGGCCAATAATTATATTAAGGTACCTATAGAATCTTTTCAATACATACTCAGGGTTTACCTGTCTTGGTCAGTGTTATAGATTCTTAAAGCAGTTTTTTGGACACGACCAGAAATGTCATAAACTATAAAGATACGAGAGCAAGAATTAAAGTTATGAGTCATTGTGTCATGTTAGCTCAATTGGTTAGAGCATACTTCGGCTAAAGGGGTGGATGGACGCGGGTTCGAATCCCGCACATGACTATAATTTTTTCTCTCGTTTGTAATGTAATTCGCCTAGCAGGCGTTATTGCAAACTTAACGCTATTATAATTATAAGGTTGCGTCATCATTTGCAAGTTTAAAATCAATTGCAAAATTGGTCTGTTTTGTAGTATAACGCAAGTTGAACTATAGGTGTCGCTCCATCCCGATACGGTGGTTGAAGAACGAGAGCAAGAATTAAAGTTATGAGTCATTGTGTCATGTTAGCTCAATTGGTTAGAGCATACCCCGGCTAAAGGGGTGGATGGACGCGGGTTCGAATCCCGCACATGACTATAGTTTTTTCTCTCGTAAATTTGTAATTTTGTAATATATAGATACAGACTTGTAGGTTGTCTAAATGCTTTTATTGTAGTAGCGGTTTGTAAAAACAGTAAGTATACTAGCCATATCTACTGGCATGCAGGTTGCAGTTTCATATTCACAGATGCCGTCGGAGCACTTTTAAATTTACTTAAAATATCACTGTATCATTCTAACCCGATCGGTAAAGGAACTAATCAGTACTAATATTATAAATGCGAAAGTAACTCTGTCTGTCTGTCTGTCTGTCTGTCTGTCTGTCTGTCTGTCTGTCTGTCTGTCTGTTATGCTTTCACGCCAAAACTACTGGACCGATTTGAATGAAATTTGGTATGGAGATAGTTTGAGACCCGGGAAAAAACATAGGATAGTTTTTATCCGACTGCGCAAAAAGAGGTTAATGTTTTCGCGCGATAACCGACATACGCGCGGGCGGAGCCGCGCCCGGAAAGCTAGTTATCTATAATCACGAAAAATACTATACTATTTTTTCATTCACTTTTATAATAATTATTCAGTTCGTAGAGAAAATCAACTTTAAACCATTAGCTGTTTCTTTAGATGATTAATAAAAGATAATAATGAGTTTGGTATTAAGCGAAGTGACCAAGGGAACAAATTTAATTGTCCGCGCCAATGCCCAGATGAAAGAAGAAAATTGTGCTGTCTAATTAATTGTTAGAAAGTGAGTATTACGTGTATGCAATTACAGTATAATGTGTATGCGGAATCAAAGGTAAAAAGTGACTTCACCTCACAATATCCATAATATTTATAACACTAAACTACCTATGTTACTGAATTAAATACATTTTGCCTTATTTATTATAAAAAAGGCATGTTATCTACTCGTTTTCAACTTGTGTCATCCCGTCCGCTCTAACGTTGAATCACGAAATTTTATTTCGTCGGGTGTTACCTAAGTAAATCTATACTCGCTCGACAACTTGGACCACCGTTGGAACTGTTTAAACGTTTTTGGTTTAAAGACAAACATTTAAAAAATATTTTGAAAAGAAAATAAAATGAAACCGACTTCAAACATATAATACGCATTATTTGAAAAGCAACAGTTTCCGAATATAAAAAAAAAATCATAATCGGTACACCCTGAGAAAAACACATAAATAAATGCAGCATAATTGAGAACTTCCTCCTTTTTGAAGTCGATTAAAGTTGAGCTTTTTATGTTTGGAGGTGGCGCGCAAGGCTTGGTCGGTTTAAAAATTACCGGGTATGAAATAATATGTTTATATCACTTTTATCGTTGTATATGTACGGGGCGTTTGAGAAGCATATTTATTAATATTCCGCCAACCATTTTTTTATACCTTGGTGGCAAAAAACTTTTGTAATCCAGTAAATTCAATGTTGCCTGTTTACGCATCGATCTCGTTCATACAGTTTTAATAGAAGTTAAGGTAGAACAAAACTGAAAACGGGAGTTTTAAGATGTCAATAATTATAAACTGTGTGTTTCAATTTCAAGTTTCAAATATTGGTACTAAGATTCGTGGCGTGGCCGTCACAAAACAGTAATGTTAATATAGCACTATCTCTATCACACATGCCCAGATTAAATGCATGCAGCCCGCTTTCACGTTGAAGTTCTGTTTGTTTACGAATCGATCACGTTTATACCGTTTTCCGCATTGCAACAGCGCGTACATGTTTTTTTTTTGTTGATTTTGTGATCAATTTAAAACACAGTTTTAAAAATACATATTATACGGTATGCCTTTATTGACCAAATACTACGAATTATATTACAACACTACAGGTACTATAATGGAAGTACTACGACAACCTACAAGCCGTGGAAAGCGTCCCCGAAGCATCAGCATCAAGTATCATCCTTCATCACGATAATACGTCCTCATATTTTCTACTATAGCTTATTTGAATGCTTTAAATGTAGAACTGATGCCGCATGAGCCGCATCCCCCATACAGTCTAGACTGGCACCTTATTTTTTTTTTATTTTTTTTATTGCTTATAGGTAAGCCTTTGACCACAATCTCACCTGATGGTAAGTGATGATGTGGTCGAAGGTGTTAACAGGCTTAACCTAGAATGACTAGCCACCAGGAACAGCTGCCGGAACACACCGTTAGGTGCTTGATGACAGATTTTCTACTTGAGGGTGGTCGCTAGCCAGGCGGGCATTCGCAAATATGCCCTTCCACCATGCGGTGAAGCTCAAGCCCGCGGCGGGATTCGAACCATAGACCTGCTGCGCGGCAGTCCATACCCAAAGCCACTGATCTATCATTGCTTCAATCACCTTTCAACTTATTACTGTTTCTTAAAATTAAAGACGAACTTAGAGGTACTTACACGTGCTACGGGCACTGAATCGACGGTGAATGCGTTCCACGAAGAGTTCCATTGAAGAGGTCCCTAAGGAAGTCTAGTCCAACTGCTTTTTACAATGGTTCCAGCAAATGCAAAAATGTATAATTTGGCAGTGCATATACTTTGAAAACAATAAAAGTATCAGATTATCAGATTTCAGAAACTTACAGTATGACCTAAGAAGTAGTACTAGGTCACAGTTATAGAAGTGATAAATTACGTAATCGGTTATATGAAATGACAAATTCCATAAATAACCCCTTTTGTCGATGACTCTTTCTTTAAATGAACTAAGAATGAATTGTGCTCAGTCACGTGTAACAATAGGTAAGTTATAAAATGTATTTATTGACTTTGTTCATTCTATAATAACTGTAAAAGAAAATTGACATATAATTTATTAATGAAATAATCTTAATTTGACGCAATCGATTATAATAATTGAGTAATATTTATGATACCTTATTAATCAAGATTTTTATTTTTATAAATGCGTCACTTAATTAATTATGTATACTCAAGCTTGCAATGCCCTTACAGGGCACATCATTATCACTAGCCTAAGACACATAATTGTCTGTAATCGCCTATATTATGTTGCATGAATAAATGACTGCTTCTCCAAATGGCCAAATGGCCTGGCTTTAAATAAACTTTTAACGGAAGCGTTATCGGTAATATTTTTTTTCGGTTTTTGGCCTTGGTTTCGTGTGCGTTTTAAACCCAGATATATATTTTATTCTAAAGGAAATCACGGAGGAGTTCTGCGACCAGATGCAGCACTTAAGCGTGTTGAACATGCGCGACAACAAGATCGAAGTGCTGCCGGAGAATATATCGCTGCTGCAAAAGTTGAAGAGGCTCGACATCACCAACAATAATTTAAACAAGTTTGTAAACTTGCCTTGCATTATATAATATATATCTAAAGTAAACACGTCGGTTATTCAGTGCAGACTAACTTTATTACCCAACTTCATGCAGTACTTTATGACCCAATAGGTTGGTATATATTCATAAGACTAGATGGCGCTAGTAGGTACCTTTTGATACAATTTTAAAAATATACAACTGTATTTTAAATTTTTGAATGCTTTATGCACATTTTATGCCATAATCCCCTCGCTTGGAAAGTTTTTTGGGGAGTCAGTGTAAGATGGCAGGGCAGGTCTTCAGATGGCGCTGCTGACCTTCTGATATTATTTCCTTCGTCGCCTCTTATTATTTCTACAGGAAAAAATATGGGGGTTGCAAATATTGTGGAGTGCCGAGTTAGAATGTCACCGCTTCATCTCTCCCCGTGGGTATCGTAATTGGCAGCGCGCCGTATTAACTGCTATCTCACATCTGTGACCTCCAAGACGCATGCTAAGCGTGGGTATTATGGCCAATTTCTTCCTGAATGGGGGAGGTTGTTGTTAATGACTTGTTGTGTCAACATGTTCTGAATCTGTAATAATTGTAAGTATCAAGATTTCAATAAAATACAAATGCATAATAGTCCTACTCATGAATCTACGAAACAGTGCCGTTACTGTTGTAGGAGGTTGGATGTTATTCTCCCTATGTCGTCTTTGGTTTTGTAAAAATGTGATATTTGCTTGTGTAAGTAGTGCCTGTTTATATTATCATGCATAATGTTCTGTTGAGCTGCCAACAGATATCGACCTTCAAACCCTACATTATTTTTTATATAACGTTATTATCTTTTCGTTCACAGGCTCCCCAAAAACCTAGGCTTGCTAAGTCAACTCCAAAGCATAAGCATGGAGGGCAACAGGTTGTCATTCGTCCGTCAGGACATCATCAAGGGCGGTACCGACAGGATGATGAAATTCCTTCGCGACCGCATCACTGAAGATATCGTCGAAGAGAGCAAGACTTTGAATAACGAATGGCCTGATAAGTGAGTTTGTAAAAAAAATCTAGTCAATAAATACACACCCTTCAAATGGACATTACCCTCTACATGTAAAAAAATTAACCAAAAATGGAATCGACTTCAACACTCAAAAGTTTGAAACAACTTGTTGAAGTCGGTACCTTGATAGTTTAAAAGTACCTATTATCATAATATTGTGCGCATGGTACCGACTTCGACAAACTTTTGTGTGTTGAAGTCGGTTCCATTTTTGGTAAAAAAAAAATCCTTTTAGTGACACTTTATTCTAAAGGGATCGATTGTCATTCACTGTCAACGACTATATAATCAAGATAGGAAAATATTTTTCAGTTATTGGAGTGTAACTCAAAATCGGTTCACCCAGTCTAAGTTCTGACGTAATAAACATAACAAAAAAAAACCAAGTGAGCTGTGAGTGAAATACGCGGCCTCCCCCCTCATGCCCGGGCTAGAACGGCACCCCCTTCCCCAGTAGTAGTGGGGCGACTAAGGGTATACCAGCAGCAGTGCTTTCTGAGGAACTCGCATCTTAACTGAGAACTGACTGATAACTTGCGCCTGACCAGCGCGGGAGGAAAATTTGTGAGTCTTCAAGTACAGAGTCAAAAGGTATCTGCTAAGTAAACATGTTCCACCGAAGACGGCGTCGTCACTTTCCTTCAGATGCGACTGCGGTCAAATTCGTGCTTATCATATTTGAAAAAAAAAACCTTAATGTTTAGAGGCTGTGTTCATCAGTGGACAATCCGGCTGCTACAACTAATAAAATACTCCCTTATCTGAATCGTTTCCTGAGATGGCGGAAGGCGAGACGTATGACGTAACGGTGTGTTTCGGCAGATGTAATTGAGAGCGAGTCCCCATTATTGGTTAAGCCTGCTTCGTCTCTTACAATTAGGTGATTTGTGGTCAAAGGCTAACTTGATATTGTGGTTGGCATTTAGCCTTATAAATAATTTATTTATGATTTTTACTCGTTCATTTCATGCTCGCCTTGGTAGCGTAGCACCAGGCGAATACAAAAATTAAGTATGCCTAACTGTGTTCTTGATAGCTATTTTTAGAATTTATATTACTATATCAGATCATACTCAAAGACTACATGTTAAAAACGATTTTACTTAAAGATAAGTACCATCTCAAGGATTTTTTTTTCAAAACTAGAGTAAGGGGCATTAGGATGTAAATGGGAGTAAATCCTTTTTTGAATTTCCACAGATACACTCTGAAAAAGAGTCAAGCGCTGATGTTGCCCTCTAGGAGCCTGACGACGATTCCTGACGAGGTCTTTAAAAATGCAGCAGATGTGGATGCTCATATCATTGACATATCTAAAAACAAGTTCACCGCTGTCCCTATGGGGTAAGTTTGTGCCTAAAGTAACTATAAAAAAACTTGGGAGTGATATATAGTAACTCTTTACAGTTTGTACATTAGTCACATCAAGTTTGACGTTTGCATGAACATTATCATACTCGTAATATAGCACCAAACATTTTGAAAATATATACACGTTTCTTGAAAGGCGAACCTGTCTTATTTTTTTTTTCCTTTTTGTTTTTATTATATGCACAAGGTGATAATAGGACATATTCTGAGATAATTTGATGTGGTTTTCTATGACAGTTCTAAATATAAAATCTATGAACGACGGATGGACAGCGCAGGCCTATGAAAACGGATCCGGGACTCAACTACAATCTTTTAAAAAGTATTATGTAACACCAACGTGTTTCAAGTTTCAACAATTGATACTAAGATTCGTGCCCGGGCCGTCACAGAACAATAATTCATATAGCACTATCTCTATCACACATGAATAGATTCAATGCATGCAGCCCGCTTTCGCGTTGAAGTTCATTGTATGCTTTTATAGTGATATGTAGTAGTGTGAATTCAAAGGGTAAATTTAAGGTTAAAATATAAATGAATTAAGAGATGGGAGTTGGCCCCCTGTCTTATACAAAACGGTAATAATATGGATATGTATGTTCGATAAAGCTATGAAAGGGAGGAGTACGGCCTCCCGATGAATAATAATAATGTCATATTTCTAAAGCTAACACAATTTAAAGGCACAGAGTCTTAAATACATACAAATGATGTTTTAATGTTTTTTACTGTATAAATGTCGTGCATAGCCCACACTAAGAATAAATCATGTATCGTGACTGTCTGCCTCCTTCAAGGATAATAAATTTTTCGCCCAACGTTATATGCATATTTCTTATTACTTATCTGACTAATAACGAACTGACATAACTATCTAACTACAAAAGAACTATATTTTGTTTACAGCGTGTGCATGCTGAATGAAAGCCTCACCCAATTGATACTATCGTCAAATAACATTGAGAGTATACCACCAGAGATAAGTAACTGTGTTCATTTACAATACTTGGACTTGGGGAAGAATCTCCTAAAGGAGCTTCCGCAAGAAATCGGAACTTTGAAACATATCAGGGAGCTAGTAATTTCCAATAATAAGTGAGTATGTTTTATCTAAACAATATATAATTTATATTTGCCGTTATTAGCTCATTAAGATGTCTATTTAATCATTAATATGAAGTATTACTTCATATATAAATCCTGTGAATCGAGTACCCGATAAATTCTTTGTATGCGGGTAGTTTTTTGAAATTTAACTGATAACTAACAAGTGTGAGTCGGACTCGCGCATGAAGGTATCCGTACCATTAGCTATACAACATTAGACTTCATATTTTAACAATTTTTTGTTTTAACGAGCGTGAGTCCGACTCGCACTTGGCCAACTTCTTGTATTTTTTGTTATAGCGGCAACAGATATACATCATCTGTGAAAATTTCAACTGTCTAGCTTTCACCGTTCTTGATATTCAGCCTGGTGACAGACGGACGGACGGACGGACAGCGAAGTCTCAGTAATAGGGTCCCGTTTTTACCCTTTGGGTACGGAACCCTAAAAATGACTTGTGCGTTTTTTTTATATACTGATAATGTAATGGCCTTTCATGAGCAAGTATGTATAGGAAAAGTTAATTGGCGTAGTTTAGTTATTCATGTTGATCAGTAATAATATAATTTTAATAATTTAAATACTTTTCCTAACTATCCTCACCTTTTTTTTATGTAATTGTGACGGAACAAGCGCGAGTCCCACCTGATGTTAAGTGGACTAACCTCTGCCTATAACAGATGCATTTCATTACAAGTGACGTATTACACTGCGCCCGTCACACTGAGACTTACAGTTGTTCAGTCTCATGTGCTTGTAATTTTATTGGCTCTGAAGGACTGCTGCCGGAACACACTGTTAGTTGCTTGGCGACAGATTTTCTGCTTGAGAGTGGTAGCTAGCCAGGCGAGCATTCGCAAAATGCTCTCCCACCATGCGGTGAAGCTCAAGCCGGCGTGGCGGTGGGGATCGAACTATAAACCTGCAGCACGACAGTCCATAGCTATCACCGCACGGCCATCATTGCTACAAAACCTATAACTATACTATAACAAAAATTTTTTTTGGAAACTTAATATATTATATAAACTGAAACCATTGTTAATGGAATAGATTTATGAACAAAACCTATGAGGATACAGAAAACATGCTCGTTAAAATTAAATAACATTCTTTAATCGACCATACTCTATAATAATAATAATATTTGAAAATACAATAATGAACACACACACACGCGCAAAAAATCACATTCAATGTATAATTTGGTTTGAGCGTATTAAATATTTAGTGCTAAATTTTTCGGGAAGACACTGCCCTTCTGCAACACAGTAATTATGCAGCAGGCACGGCTTCAACATTAGTAAGTAAGCTATATTATGTATTGAACAAATATAAACATTTTGTATTTGTATTTATATCCAGAGCATGAACGCAAACCAATTAGAGCAGAGGACGCTCAATCTCCCATAGGAACAAATATGAATTTTGATCCCGACGTCCTTTAAACCCAATAGTCTTTTTCGAACAGGTGTGATAAAAAGTAATTTTTAATGAAGAAATAAAGTTAAGAGTTTTTATAAATCAAATCAGATGCTATGCATCAGCCATCATCTTTAGTGTCGTCCATTCTTTTGTAATGACGATATGCTTAACGTATCGAGTAAGGAAGTTAAGAGCTCGATGGCGTCTACTGTTGGATTGCGTTAGGATCCTTATTATTATTCTTTGTCGCTTGTTTTCTCTTCTGGCAGCACTTAAAATTTTAAAACTCTTTTTGTGTTACAATAACTTAAAACTTTATTTATCTTCCTTTCTCTGCTACTATTGTATACATTTTACCCAAATATAAAAAAATACCCAATTTACATGTAAAAAATCTAAGCTGTAATCCTCGATTAATCTTCATGAGTACTTCACATATTGCTTCATTTATAAAATACAAATATATCACTTACATTGAGGTGATGTTGTGGTCAAATTCTAGCTTATCGCCCCAAAAATACACTCAGTTCAAGCGAGTTTGTTACAAATTCAATTCTTTTTAGATTTACAAAAATCCCGCGCTGCGTTTACGATATGGAGACTCTTGAAATTCTATTGGCAGCTGATAACCAGATTGAAGAAATCAACGTGTCCTCTGACGCTCTGGCAAGGCTGAAAAAATTGGCTGTTCTTGACTTGACCAATAACAACCTTAATTCTGTGCCGCCTGAGCTTGGCAACTTTACACATTTGAGGTAAGGATTTTGACAGTTTTGCAAATTTGACACTAGTATTTAAGCTCGATTCACAGAAATGGCTGCGGACGGCAGTGCCATGGTCGGCAAGCGGTTAGGCAGACCACGGCGCCATTCCTGCATGTCTTTCAACAGATACTAAGCCTTGTAGCTCATAAAGATAAAGTCGAAAATTGTTTGATAGTAAACTGTGGGCAGCGGCCGCGCCGCTTCCATGTTTCAGCCTTAAAGTTGTGCCACACAGTTAGAAACCAGCTTCTACCATGGTCGCTAACCATGGTTTACAACTGTGGAGATCATCATCTCGACGACTCGTTTGCGACCAAATTACGTTTGACGCCCTTGGAGTGCGAGCATGGGTTGTCAACCGTGGTGAGCAACCACTATTTCCCACTGTGTGGATGCCGCCTGTTGCACACCACGCAAGGGCACTGCCGCTGCAGCCGGCGAGAGCGCACGCATGGCGGGAGCGCACGCATAACGCGTTTCCCTCTTTGAGATACGTAGGTATAAATGCCACGACCAAATATATTGCATTATTTATGACATATTTTTCTTCCAAATTTCATACAAAGATAGTAATTTTAAAACGTATAAATTAAGCGATTATTTGGCCTTCGTTGGATGCGTGTTATCGGCGCGGGGGTTCGAAACATAATGTGGTGCGCAACAAGCCGCTGGCCAAGGCCAATGGGAGGAACCCATGGTTTCCAACTGTGTAGCACAGCTTTTAGGTATTGAGTAGTATAAAAGTTCAATAAGTATCTATAATAATCTAGTGACTCGCCTAAGGTTATTATGAGGTCCTGTAATATTTTCGCCATCAAAGATTTTAGAGTCCGTCTTAGTGGGTATCACTACTATCAGATAGTCTGTTCTACTAATCCTACTATGTTTAGTGAAGGGAGCTGTAGCAAGTGAAATGACAGAGTGAACGAGACATAATAACGAACGTCTCGGAGTGATGAGTGCAGTACAGTGTACGGGCGACTTGTCCATCTCATCGTATCATAGCATGAAAAAAAGATGTAATATCACAGGCAACTTTGCTAGTACAGCGTTGTAATCCAGCAATAGCAATGTACGTAAACATTTCAATGGATACGATAGGTAGTACAAGGCATGCCTATTAGTTACTTAGGTTGACAATAAGATCTGCAATTCCAGAACATTGGAGCTGATGGGGAACTGCTTCCGTCAGCCGCGTCATGCTATTCTAGCGAAGGGCACCGACAGCATACTGTCATATCTCCGCGACCGCATACCCACCAACTAGGCCTAAGCTAAACCATAATATAAGCGACGAGAGTAATACACGCATATCACACCATATTTGGACTTACTCGTATACAATCATGTTCCGAAAAAAGCTGTTCCAAAACTGTGTTTATATTTATTTTTTTGTCTAGTCAGTTACACTAGGGGTGTTGATTAATATCTAGTATTGTATTTCTTTACAAAATACGATAATAGTAAAACTTAAGAATAAACTTTCTTTTTACTTTGGGTTTACTCTGAAGTTTTACGTTAGGTTAGCCGTAATGTACCTAAAATTACTGCCTTGACAGTTATGGAACGTCTTTTTACTCCCGCGATGGGCAGTAGGTACACTGCATGTTGATATATTTACTGTATATAGAGCATCTTCATGGAGAGCAGCTAGAGCCGCCGCTAGGCGAGTCCTAGAACATGCTCTCTTTACTCAAAGAAAGTGTATAAATCGCGTTTTCCATACAAATCTACTTTCGTTTACTAAATGTGCAAATAAGAATTCCCACACAAAACGATTTTTCCGAATAATTTTGAAAATACATACAAACTTTTATGCATAATTTCATCGAGTTTGAACCCTGGTATTTAATATATAACGAAAATACATTTTTATGCAAATCGCTATAAATACACTCCCCTAATCGGTAACTCGTTTTTAATTTCATGAAAATGTCAACATCCCTTTTTTTTTTGAGGACGTTGACCGTCAAAACTGAGATGTAATGGTTTCAAAAGTGACTTGGGCTAGGAAGATGTACAATTTTTATAAAGTCTTGAAGATCTTTTAAATAATAATATATTAGTGGTGAAACGTGGATATTTTCTAAAGGGAATCCCGTCTAAATCCCGCCCACTGTTGCAGATGCTTGTTGTTTTACTTAATTTTGATGAGTTTCTCACGTGCTCTAGGTGGAGTGCCCATGAAAATCGCATCAAAATTATCCATATCGTATAGAAAGTACGAATGAAAACGAAATGTTGTTTCAGTAATAACTATAATTTTATGATTATAGTATTTTACATACTCTGATGTAATTCTGGGTGTAATAAGACACATCATTTTCTTAAATCTCTTTGATAACATGCTCAGGTTCTAAAAATAAGCTTAGCTACAAATGTTTTCGACTTAGTGTGGAAACTCACGTCGGGGGCGAAAAATTAAAAATATAAAACAGCACAGATATTATATCCTTACTTTTAAAAATCTTCATTCTACATTTGGTAGATACAAAATAAAAATAAAAAAATATTCTGGCCTTAGACGTCAGCATTCACTTAAACCTAATGTAATTACCTCTCCGCTTTGATTGCATACCCTCAACATGCTAAGGGGCTGACAAGAGCTAAAAAGCTTAACTTGAACAGGTTTTTAGCAAAAAGAGTAAGCAAATTGTATGTTAGTCTTGATCATATTGCCTAGGTACTGGTTGTTTCGAAAATAAGTTCCTTTAAAGAATCTATAGAAGAAGATGGCAAAGATGTCTATTAATTACGTTTGCAACAAAAATATCTATGTTATTTACTTATATATTTATCTAAAAATATAACATTTGGCAAGTTGATTTACAATTTTGGAAGTTACATATTTTTAAATAAAAATATTGAATAGAAAGTTTTGTTCACTTACAGATTTACTTACAGCGGATTACATTACAAAATTACAACGAATAATTATATCCCGCACATGACTATAATTTTCTCTCGTAATTTTGTAATGTAAGCTTTTGTTTATTTTTCTCGATTGCACCATTGCTGCCTCTCTTTTATTCCTACTTCCTGTCAGCAAGATTCAGCTCTTGTCAGCGTCTTCATATTTTACTTATATATATCCGCTTTTTGTATTACTCTCAAATGTAAAACCGCATTCAAACTAGTCTAAGCTCGTCTTACACCCACACGAGGGCAAGTTCACACCACAGTAAAAAGTATAACAAAAAATTGGAAACTATAATAAATATTGTTTTTGTTTCATTTTATAAGTATTATTTTCTAAGTACTATAAAGCAGTATCCAAAATCTTTTTTTTACCCAATTAAAACGGCTCTTGACAACAGGCTTCCTAGTAACAGTCAAAACTAATTTCTGTCCTGGAAATATAGTTGAATCACCACGCCTGTTTTCCCTGTAGGAGCATATAAGTGTATGTATAGACGTGCCTTGTTGTTGATTTCCACTTTGCTAAAGAAAAGATTACCCCTCTAAACTCTTGTAATGATTAAAAATATTCTTTACAAAATTATTTTTTATTATCTTTGTTATTGGTAAAAAGTTCTTTATTTAATATTTATATTTTATTCATCGTCTACATGATAAACAATGATCAAAATAAAAATTTTTCGAAAACATAATCTTAAGCAGCGTTTAGTTAAGACGTAAAACTACTATTAATCCTGGTAAAAAAATCTTGATAAGATAAAATGTCTTGAATTTTAAAGCAAAATATTACTAAACTTCTCGTTCCCGTCTCTAAAACTAATCTGCGATGTGAACTTACCCTGCTATTATCTGTATGGCCATGCGCAAAATAAGTCTACAGTGTTGCCATGAAAAACAGCCTGCTGAAGCCAAAAATTTTTTTTTCTTTTATCTATGTGTACCTGATCGCAGGCTATGATATACTTTTACTTTGTTATTAATGTTATGAATTATAATTTCATCGTTAATTTTGTTGACATTTTGTTTAAAATTTATTTAAAGCTAAGTATTTTTATGTTAAAATAAATTAAATCAATTACTAACATAGGTTGTGACAACTGTAACTCTTAACACCCGAAAATATAAAAAAAAAATTGCCAAAATATTGTTAACACGATAAATATTGCATATAATTACTATTTTTTAAAGTGTAAAATACCAGTTAGCATGTGTTATTCACTGCATGTTAATATAGTAAAGTGTATTTTTGCGCTAATTTTGCAGTATGATAATGACCAAGCACATATTTATTATTATGGTAAATACATTATAACATAATGAGAAATATTATATTCATTCATATCGCTCACATTTGAAAAATTATATGTAACTAATGAAAATTTTACATACTTAGAGGTACTGATTAACTTTAAATTAACAAAATTTATGAGTGTATTATTCAAATTCAACCAAAGTATTGTACCATGTACCTGAAGTTTATTTTTTTAACATAAATAGTGTATGTTATTGCAAAAGGCAACACAGCTTTTGCGTGATTGAAAATGGCACAATTTATAATAAAGAGCACAATAATAATCATCATGTGATTGCTGTAATAAATTTTTGTTTTGTATAAATTATGGCGTTTAATTTTAATCTTGTTCAATCGATGTTAATCTTTTTTAGCTCAACAACACCACAGTAATATGTGTAAATAATGTAGATAAGTACTGTATCTTAAGTTGGCATACCAAATTTGCCTAAAACTCGAAAAATGCCATGACTGGTGCATAATTAATTATTATATTTGAGAGTCGCGAGTTATTTGATGATAACCAAAATGTGTGCACTGCTGAAGTCCAGTACATAATGGTACGGAATTAAAAGTTTTAGATCTGTCTTATTAATTAGGCCGCTAAGGAAAATTACGAGTCTTTATCGACTTCCCAAAAAGGAGTGTTATATTTTCAGGGTTCATGTATGTATGTTTCTGAGTTTCTTTATGACACCCATAACTTTTAACGGATTAATCATTTTAATGTATGATAGATTCGTCTTGATGGCGCAAGTGACACTAGGTACACGAAAATAATTTTAAAAAAAACTGGCGAATTTTAGACGCCATATTCTGGGATGACAATTTTTTTTTCTTCCATACCCATCGCGTAGTGTATCAAGATTAAGATGGTTTGTCCAAGGCATTCTACTTTTTTTAAATAAAGAGCCAAAATAACATAAATAATTAATTGATTTACATTAATATCTCCTTGTTATAAAGTATATTGGTGCTTTTATGATGTATTATTGCTATGCACTAATACTTTTAGTGAAGGAAGTGTTGTTTTGAAGTAAATGTAATTTTTATTTTTTATGAAAAAGTTATAAACAGTGCAATATTATTTAACTTAAGCAATTTACAACTGGAAGGGTCTAAACAGAGTATATGTTTGATGTTTCACTTATTTCATGTTGAATGCTGGCAGTCCATAACCGTACGATTCTTACGGCATTTTCTGCCTTGCACGATGGCTATGTGGAACCAGCTGATATGTCAAGAATTTCTGAACCGAAAAGACTTAGGAACATACAAGAAAAGTGTATATTTACTCCTCAAAGGCCGGCAACCTTGAAACCTCTGGTGTTGCGGATGACAGTGGGCGCCGGACTTAACACCAGATGAGAAACCTGCTCTTTTGCCTGTGTAAAAAGAATGTAGTGGGTCGGTTTTCAATATTTTTTATGTGCTTTACATATATCTAATATATTTATACAACCATTTATTTCACATTAAACTCAAACTATAACATTTTAAAATTTGTTAATTGTCATCGCTACAACAGCTAATAAACTCGGCTTTGCTTCTCATTCAAACAAAATTTGCATCACAATAGATATAGCATGAATGTTGTGGATTCAAATAACAGATTACTTTTGTAGGTCACTACGGCGCACAGACATAAACTTGGAATTGAAAAAGCCTGTTCGACCTCACTTGGATCATCTACAAAGTAACATTCTTTTGTTATATAGAAATTGCTTGTTATACCATGAAATTGTTCGTTGGTGTTAAATCCATACATACATACAGGCTGGCAATCTACATAAAACATCATAACCTATGATGTACTTTTGATAGCGAAATAATCCTATGATTTATTGAGAAACCTCATGCACGGGATCTATCGAATTCCTATAAATATTAGAGGATATTTTTCCCCGCACCTTGAGGAAGTAAGTATTCTTTGATGCGTGAAGGCATACTTAATTCCTATACTGTATAAACATCTGATATATTAGAACGGGACTTTTAGTGATTCTCAGTCACAGTGATTTGTTACAACAGAAAAAAAACTTTTAATATGCTAATAGACTGAAAAATGAGTGCACATATTATGCTAAGATTACCTCAAAATATTTAGGTTTGTTCAGCCTGGAAGTTTATATATTATTACCAATGGCATTTAAGTTTGTTATGTTATTAAGTCTCCTTCCTGTCTATTTTCTACGATTAGTAAGGTCGGCATAACATGTATATCTTCTCCACTCTTTCTGTTGCTTGACGTCTCAGAAGAATTACGCTAACAGATCATTCTTAACGCAGTCTTTTTTTTTTATGGCTGATAGGTTAGCCTTTGACCACTATCTCACCTCGTGGTAAGTGATGATGTGGTCGAGGATGTTGTTCAGACTAACCTAGAGTTACTTGCTCTCAAGGGCAGCTGCCGGAACACACCGTTAGGTGCTTGGCGACAGATTTTCAACTAGAGGGTGGTAGCTAGCCAGGCGGGCATTTGCAAAGTGCCCTACCACCATGCTGTAACGACTGCTATCCTAAGACAACAACCGGGACCGACGGCTTAACGTGCCCTCCGAAGCACGGAAGCGCTCAGTAGTAATGTCACCAGCGGTCACCCATCCAAGTCATGACCGCGGCGGACGTTGCTTAACTTTGCTGATCGATTCAGAATGGCTAAGCAAACTTGGCTAAGATTGCTTCGAAAGAAGTCTATCCTTACATTTATCAACCTTTGTTTATTCGACTACAGTCATAATCAATACTCTTTTAATTACTTTTTCCATGCCCATAACACGCTAGTCATCAACATTGCTGTCCAGCCAGTGGTGCTACTTCCAAGCTTACTTACTGATATGTACATACACCGTCTCATTTCGAATTATGTGCGTTATTGTTACATCACACATTTATGTATCTGGCACATGCACTTTGCATTCACCCATCTGTTTCGTTGCCTTACCTTCAGATCTCATACATTACGTGAAGTCTTATAACGAATTTATATTTTTTTACCCCTAAGCTTCATGAGAATATAGACACATGTGGTCCCAGACACTGTCGCCATTTTCACCTGTAAAAGTAAGTCATTTTTAGGGGGCGATGCAGTTTAATCAGGAAGGAGCTTGTAACGGAAAATATAACAAAACAAAAATTAAACAAAGTGCAATCTCAACGTGCTGCGTGAGGCATTAACGACCCTTAAAATGATCCAAAAAATGCTATAGCAAAATATTTTGTAAGTTCCTAATACATTTTACATGAATACGATATACTATGCGATTTTAAAATTTTCAACATGGATTTGATAGGGTTATAATTGGCCACATTATGGCAAAATTTAGATGTGAAACTTCAATACCGTTGAGGAGGAATTCCAAATAAATAATTAGTTAACAGCTACATTTTAACTTTTGCTTTTCACCTTCAAATCAGCTTTATGAAAAATCTCATCACGGCACGGATTTGTTGACAAAATGTCCGTACATTCGTACGTATATATTTTTCTGAATCGAAACCACAGAAAAGTTTATATCTCTATGATCCAAACAATGAAACCGACCTATGAAAAAGAGTTCAGCAGAATGACTAAAATCAGGGAATCGCCGCCTTAATTGAAAGCTGCAGCTACAATTTTATGGAGCGTGAGAGAATATTCTCTTAAGAGGAAAGTTTCGCTGCTGGTGCGCTTCATACAAACCGTATTAAATATTATATTGGTTCTTATTGTTCAAATTAATTCAAATGCAATATCCAGTTAACTTTATCTCTTTTAAGTACATAAACATCAAAATACATAGCTGCAATCATGCCATCTCCTGGAAGCGGGTTTTCCGCGGCTGGCACCATCAATTTATGCAAATTGCAGAACACTTACGGATGCTTTCGTAATACTAGATAAAATAATAGCTTGTTAAGTACCCGTAGTACTAAGGTTTTTAGTCCCGCATGTCCTATTTCGAAACTGTTGCTTTTCGGCGTCTAACGTCGTTATTATCGTTCGGTTTCACTATCGTTTTGTCGTCGACTCGTCACTCTATTGTAAATTGTAGTCTGTAAACCCATAATAAACTGCAAGGTCGTAGGCGCGGAGTAGGTACTCACGCTCCATAGTGGGGGCCGGCACATGACTGCACTTCATAGTTTCAGTATCTGTCGTGTCTTTATTGCCGCCGCCGCCGCCGGCCCTGTATCGCCATACCTTACCTATTTTCCGATATGAAAAATATATTTCATGACTGAAGAACTTGGCGCATCTGTAACTGCGCGTTTTGAATAAAACTTGACGAGTAATAAATCAAACATTTCGTAAGAATCGCATTAAAACAGTCGGAATTCTGATAATCACAAAGACCGTGGTATGGTATGTTTGTCCAGCTGTTCCGACGTCCGTGTAGACAGTGCGGGCCGTGGAGAATCGTGCGATTGGTTCAACACCCTACACGACTTCCTTTCTTGAGAGACCTTTAACAGTTGCGGTGCTCTGTCGGCACTCCACCGATGGCTCCGTATGCGACTGCATTTAAATATAACGACTCAATCTACACTGGGAGCAAACCGCTAAGAAGCTTTATAAGATGTGCAAGATATTAAAATTGATTACATGTGTGATACAGTGCAATTAAAGAGTAATTGGTGTCGTGTCACGTGTAAAAACTTATAGGTATATTATGAAGTCGCATGGAACCTCTATTGTGTCGCTCCTGCTGTTTATTCAAAGTAAGTCACTATGTTTTATTCGGTATAACCCATTTTGTACTATTATGCATTTATTTATTAGTAACCATTCTTTTTATTTTATTTTAGCTGACACCGTATGATCTATGACCACTATCTCACCTGATGGTAAGTGACGATGTGGTCAAAGGTGTTGCTCAGGCTAACCTAGAATTACTTGCACTCAAAGACAGCTGCCGGAACACAGTGTTAGGTTACAGATTTTGTACCTGATGGTGATAGCTAGCCAGGCGAGCATTCGAACAATGCCCTACCATGCACCATGCTATAAAGACTGCCATCCTTTAACGTTCTAGTATTAATAACTTTACTGGAAGACAAAATGTTTTTCCTATTTCTTGTTTTTAGTTTTAATTAAAAAAATGTTGTTATTAATAAAGTCCCGGACTCTGGAGTCTGTGGAGAGTAGATTTATAAAAATAAAAAAAGACAACAACCGAGACTAACGGCTTATCGTGCCCTCCGAAGCTCGGAAGTGCTCAGTATAGTAATGCTATTAGCAGTCACTCATCCAAGTCATGACCGCAACGGAATTTGATTAACTTAGTTGATCGGTTAATCCATGCACACCATAGATAATGAGAACAATAAAATTTCATTCATAAAATGGACGATATCCTCCACGCGTACGCCAAGGGGCTAAGAACGACTTGGCAAGCTACGATACGAGCACTTCGAAATTAAGGATAAGAATATAGATATATCTCCATATGAGAGATTATAAAAATTATAAGTATATTAATGTACCTTCACTATTATACGCTAACTAAATGTTAACTACCATTTTGTTTAACTTACCTTTTTCGCATGATGTGCATCTACTCTATCTAAAGTCAGTAAGTGGTTTCTAGAAATACTGAATAGTCATTGACTTAAGTCTCGATATTGATATATTTTCTGTCGCCTATTTGCATCTGTCCTAAACCAAAGCAGTGATTTACACCACGAATACCTGAATACCGTCGTTTCATGATCATTCCATTCAGACACATTGGCGCAATGCGAGCGAGGTCGCGCGGCCACCTTCGTGCGGTGGTCGGGAGTGGCACCTGAACATGCCACTCCCGTCTTCGTGTACTCAGCGAGCGGTGAAGAGGATTCTCTGCCCGGAGCCTGTATCTCACGATGCAGGGAGCTAGAGGAGTGTGCGTCGGTCGTGGTCATGCACGGAAGGGGAAACTGCCAGGGATTGGCAGCTATGATGGATACTCACTTCAGGGTGGATAACGATGCAGCGTACTTCAGGAAGATCTGTTTGCCACGTACGTATTGGTTTCGTTATTAGATGCTAATGATGGTTCTTGCAATAGTCTTCTAAGTCCTAGTTAAATTAAAATTATCTATTATCACGATGTGAAAATTACGGGGGTGATATAGTCAAATATTGACCAAAACATCAAGAATAAGATTGATGCTATGGGATAACAATTTCCAAATAAAAACTTCCACCATTCCTTTTTTTTTCAATTCAATTGCAGAACTGCAGGTAGTCCAAAAGTATTATTAAAAAGTACTATTCATGAAACTTTTACACAGTCTCCTTTTTTTAAGCATTATACTTGTACCACAATAATCATGAGGTTTCTCAATTTAATTAAAATAAAACGTGACGCCTGAATCGCCATAAGGGGTAGACAAAGGAAAGGCATAATCTAAATACCAACATTTCGCCAGATGTATTTTAGTACATTGTAATAAGTAGCGAGCCTGTCGCCATCTACCGGCCAAAATTTCAGACTCCAGACAACGACTGAAAATTTATTTGTCAAAAAAACCCAATATCTGTCAGAGTAGCGGATTGAGCCAAGGAGTAAGAGATTCCAAACCGACCATTTCACCACTCTCCCAAAGAGGCATTTGTCTATAGGCTGATAATAATAATATTTTTTTCTGGTAATAATTGCAAACTACATCATCCTCATAAAAGTATGCTTATTACTGTCTCTGATAAGCAATGATTTTGTATGTAAATGAATTTGTATTTTCGAACAAAGTGACAGCAACTTGCTTTTGTTCCCTAGTGGCGGACGAATGCCGGCACCGTTGGTGGGCGCTTGAGAGTACCCCAGGATACCACCTTCACACAGACAGCCCACATTCCAAGGTCATCATCAACACGACCATGAACGAGTGCTACGAAGCTCTGCTAGTGCCTAATAGAGAGAAACTGTATAGGTTAGTGTTTATAAAATATCGTCACGTCTGCACCTTATCCCGCAGGAATAGAGGTATCTAAACATTCACGCTTCGCCAAACATCATTTAGTCCCATGTAATAAGAGGTGAGCCTATTGTTACTGGGTGCAGATCCTGACTACTGACTGTTACTGAACATTTACTATTAAGTATTAGGAAAACCCAATAATTTGTCAGAGCCGAGAATCGATCTCAAAACGGAATTGTACAAACACATTTACGAATCCGTCGTAAATGTGTATGTAACATGTTACCGTTTAGGTGTTGCCATTGTTTCTGTGATTAGGTTTGGGATATTGGCGTCGACTTGGCATCGACCATTGTCTGGCTATGTGCACTTCCGTCGACGGCCAAAGAAAATACGGTTTGCCAATGCGTAGTCAATTTTTATGTTAAAATTAACCGTCCACCATTTATAGGACTTAATCGCCATAAAATTAAAATTTTGTGACAAAATAAAAACTGAAACGGAATAATATACTTGCTGTATGTGTTTAAATAGACTCTAGGCGGACTGGGTCATTTGTGGAAATGTATATAAAAAAGTTTAAATTACAATAAAAGTCTGACTTTTATAAAAACAAAATGATATCATACATTTTATAAAAACCATTCCATTAATGTCTAGTTGTATAGAAAGTCACCATTAGGTGCATGACGATAAATTTTCTACTTGAGGGTGGTAGCTAAACAGGCGAGATTTTCAAAAGGCCGCATCCATGCATAATCCATGGATTTAAACTGATATTTTAAAAACTTTAAGGTGTCGCATTTTTTTAATCTGCAATTATTATTTTCTTTAATAATTGGGTGTATGCATGTGTAATATTTTTATATTTTTTTTTTTATCCTGATAGGTTAGCCTTTGACCACTATCTCACCTGATCGTAAGTGATGATGTGGTCGAAGATGTTGTTCAGGCTAACCTAGAATTACTGGCTCTCAAGGACAGCTGCCGGAACACACCGTTAGGTGCTTGGCGACAGATTTTCAACTTGAGGGTGGTAGCTAGCCAGGCGGGCATTCGCAAAGTGCCCTACCACCATGCTGTAACGACTGCCATCCTAAGACAACAACCGGGACCGACGGCTTAAGGGACAGAATTCTAAAACCAGATGTTAGATTTTGTCCCCACTTCTCCTCGCGTGTTTACTTCGCGGTGTACACGGCGCCACGTCCGTAAGTCAACGGTAATATTTTATTTGATTAAAAATTTAGAGCGCTCTCTAGTAGAACTAGTAGAAACTATCTTGTCACACACGAATGTGATGTGTGCTGAAGCGCCATCTAGTACGCATACATGATACCAACCATTAGTTGATTGTATGCTGTAAATATCATAGTGTGACAGAGTTAATAAATTTACCATACCTACAGTAGAACAAGTTTAGTCTTCATTATTACCAACTTGTTTGATTTTTGCAGTTTTTGTGTATGTTCATTTTTAATGAACATGAACTATGGTTTTGATGAACATGAACTATGTATCTACTTTGATGCAAGGCGTAAGCTGTTACACAAAAGATGGTTTATTTATTACAAAAACAAGTATATTGTGTAAAATTTACACAGAAAATCATAAAAAATTTTTTTTACCCCTGATCAAAATACAAATAGCGGGTTATACTATTGGGTATTTTTAACTGACTTCAAAAAAAGGAGGAGTATCTTAATTCGTGTGTTTTTTCTTATATGTTTGTTACCTCAGAACATTTGACTGGGTGAATCGATTTAAAAAAATCTTTTATTGTTTGAAAGCTGATACTTGTTGTTTGGTTCCAGTTAAATTTCATCAAAATCGGTCAAGCCGTTTTTGACATACACTCCAATAACTGAAAAATATTTACTTATCTTGATGATATAGTCGTTGACAATGAATGAAAATCGATCCCGTAAGTAGCAAGGGTCATAAAAGAAGTGTTTTTTTTTTTAAATAAAAATGGAAATGACTTTATCACCAAAAAGTGTGAATTAACTTGTCCAAGTCCAACACTAGTACCACGTGCACAATATTGTGATAATAGGTACTTTTGAACTATCCTGGTACCGACTTGAACAAGTTATTTCACACTTTTGGGTGTTGGAGTCGGTTCCAATTTTTGTTTTTTTTATCAAGTAGCGTAGTTCATTCAGATCCTGGCTTTGTTTCCGCTAACAATCAAGGGTACCTGCTCGTGTCATTACTACAAGTCATATTAAGATTTCACTAACAAAAAATCACATGGAGAATGTAGTAGGTAGGTACAGTTATTGTTTCAATTTGTTAATAATAATAAATACATCTCGTGGATGCTATTGTGTAGATGGGTGGAACAACAAAACTTCTAACAAAATAATACCATTATTGAAATCACCCAAGGAGAAAGATAAGTATTTTGTTTGAAAATTTATTACTTTGTATTACTATTCATACGTAATACCACAATATTACATATCGATTATAAAACCGTGGTATTACTGTTATTAACTGTATTAGTCAAAGATTACGAAAGATACGTTTATGTTTGTAAACGACACCCGTGCCGTCACTTGATGTATGTACTTGTATAGGTAGATTATGTTGCGAAGATGCACCGGAGTGCGACATAAAATCGGACATTCTATGAGAGTAGGGCTGCCATCCGTCCGGGTTTCCCTGGATTTAGCATTTTACCAATAACCCTGCATATTAATCAAAAAAATAATCGAAAGGTGAATGTTTCGAGATTTGTCTTAATAGACTCTTTGTGTAATAGTGTATATCAACAATGCGTCGTTCTTCTCCTCCATTTTCTATACTAGAAAAATAACAAACTTTTATTGATTTTCAAATAATATTTTTGGTGTCCGATATTAATCGCCGGTTTTCGGTACGCGTATCAAAATTCAATTCATCTGACAAGCCATCACAATTAACAATCCGCTAACTTTCAACGGGTTTCTGGAACGCATATTAATGAAAAATTACAGAACACCTGATTAAAATGCTTGTTTATCTATGATAACATGAAATTTGAAAATGTCGTTCAAATTCATTCATTCTCTAGTGTTCTGTCTTTTTTTAACACATAGCGTTGTCTCTTCTGTTTTGACATGAAATTAATCCCAAATCATTTTTGGCATCACCACCGTTACTATGGTTACCAATTAAATATGACGGATGATCGTAAACGTAAAACAACAAGAGAGAGGAGTTCGAAGCGTTCCTATTTGTCAAAATACAAGCCCATTTGGGCATTCACATCCAACAATACTATTTGCGCTCGGATTTCTAATTGACAGAGTCCAGTCGTGCGAGTGTACGCTCTAATCCTTAAAATGTCAACATTGATGGGTTATCGCTAGTGGAATTATCAAATTTCATTAATTTTTATGAATCCAGCAGTGATAGCTCAGTGGCTTTGGCTATGGACTGCCGCGCAGCAGGTCCATGGTTCGAATCCCGCCGCGGGCTTGAGCTTCACCGCATGGTGGAAGGGCATTTTGTGAATGCCCGCCTGGCTAGCGACCACCCTCAAGTAGAAAATCTGTCGCCAAGCACCTAACGGTGTGTTCCGGCAGCTGTCCTTGATAGCCAGAGTAATTCTAGGTTAAGCCTGTTAACACCTTCGACCACATCATCACTTACCATCACGTGAGATTGTGGTCAAAGGCTTACCTATCAGCTACAAAAAAAAAAAAACCCTTTATCCTCAATACCATCACGATGATTATAATACTCTTTAATTTTATAGTTATTATGTCAGTAATAGTTTATTGATAGTGAAAGTCACTAGCGTACGTGAAAATGTGCGTGTTTGTCTCCCCTTACTTGTTGCTTTATATCGTAAAAATCGATTAAAATAAAAAAATGATGAGTGGCATTTTTTATTGCTGCTAGGCTACGCTTTGACTATAATCTCACCTGATGGTAAGTGATTGACGTCTGATGATGATGAAGTCAGTAGAGAAGAATAGGCAAGAACAGCCGTCGTAACATACCATTAGATGCTTGGTAATATATTTTCTACTTGAAGGCCAACAACTATCAAGCCTATCAATGATTCTCAAAACTCCCGCCCTTGCATCATGCGGTGAAGCGAAAGACCGCGGTGAGATTCTAACTATGGACCTCCTGCGCATCAATACAAAATAATACCACTTCTAACATCAACGTGAATATGTTGTAGCCGCACATCAGAGCTTTAAACCATATCTTAATGCCCTTAGCCGAAAGGTGTTTTCTCAAAGAGGGTTGGGGTTTGGAAGGTCCATAACCTACTTATCTTGGAAATGCTTTTGTTGGTATTACTATCTACCCAGCTGCGGTTTGTTTAATGGCTGCTATGGTTATTTTATAGCATCCTATTGAGTAACAAATGAGCAGCAACACTATAATCACGTAGTAAGAATTTTATTGGTAAGTAAGTTATGGGATAGTATCAATAACCAAGAAGCATCCTCCTATCCTACAATATATGGGGTTCTTTATATGGCTACCATATGTTGTTTATACAACACAGAAGATGTAACATTTAAAAACATAATGGCTATAATGTGTATAATTTTAACTTTTGTTGAATTACCGGCCGCCCCTTAACACCAAAACGTCCTGGGGAATACTCTCTTTGGTAGTATATCCGCTACACTTTGGTTATTAAGGGCGTTATAGTTAAGTCCCCTATAATGCACCTTACTCGATGTTCTTACGTAAGTATTGGTATGGTGCTAATTATTTCATTTTCTTTTAGTCAGTTCTTAATTATTATGCTATTCAAGAAAACCATGGAAAGTCTCATTCTAAAGCAGAAGCTTAGGCTTCTTCTTTTTGTATTAAGTTTTCATTTCAGAATTTCATTATCTCTATCGCATCAAACGTTTACGGCCATCTTTTTACTACTAATTTATATGTACTAATATATTACGTACTCGATAATACCATGAATATTTCAATAACTTTCCATGTATGAAAGTTTGTGTTTTCTATAGTAGTGGACAGAAGGACGGTGTTTACTCAACATAGCTTTGTTACTATGTAGTAAATTGATAATGTTGTTCTACTGTAACTATTACGCTGTGGCAACTCGTGTCCATCCAAGACATACTTTTTCGAGATCTATGAAAAAAACGTGTTCAGGTAGCTAGATTAGGTAGTACCTATTTAATGTTCACGTTCATTAGATATACTAAACTCTCTAATTATATGAAAACATGGAAACTCGAGATACCTAATAAATTTGCAAGCATTGTAATCGTAAATTGAATACGCGTCAGAAAACTTAATTATACGTAAATATAATACGTATCAAATAAAAAGTAATACAAATAAAAAAGTCACCAAAAAGAATCTAGGTATGTGAGATTCGATCCACGGTACTCGATCTTCTGATTCGACTTCTGAAGTTACACACTATACAATCATTGACCAAGGTGTCGAAAATTACACACATATCGTTTATGCCTTACTGTCAGACACATTATATTGGTCCACGTACATACGTAAAATTATTATTGTATTATTAAGAATTATGTCGTAAAATTAAAATTTGACCAAAAAGAATCTCTTTACGCTGGATTCGATCCACGTGCCTCTCAATTGCGAAGCGATGTCACTTACTATGCGCTATTTGAACGACGATCGATTAGTCGAAAATTATGTACATAACCTTTGTGCCTTATTGTCAGAAACTGTATAAATTAATCATGATCCATCTAAAATAATTCATTTTTCATTCATTACGAAAAATTCTGTATATTGCTTATAATAATTATTTTAGGTAGCTAAAGTTGTACCTACGTCTTGTAAAATGTTTGAAGTGTTTATTTTATTGCGTTAGGGTTCACAATCATATGATAATTTCATTAATATAAGAGATATATACATAGGTACATGGAGAAAGGAAGCCATAGATGCATACCTTATTATGTCCATCATGCGTTTTTGACGATTTTTATACATCTTTTTTGCACTCCCAAAGCGGTTATTTATAATTTTACCCATGTTTTATTTTAATTGAGATCGCCGAGAAAAGTGACGCAGGTCCGACGCACGACGCGGCTGACCGCGATATGAGCGAGGATGATAGCAATATACGTAGATCGCTGGAGTAAATAGTGCGACATGATGTTAACGCTTCTCGGAATGAAAGGGCGTATGTGACATTTTGTAAACAGGCTCAGTACGCATTAACTGTGCTTTTTTTGGATTAAAATAATCAATGAAATTTATTGTACTTAAAAAATCAATATTTTAGAAAAAAAAAACAAATTTTAAAACACTAAAATCTGGCGGAAAAAGTAGGAATCCTCTATTTTCAGAGGTGTTTTTGAGATTTTTTTCTATCGAGCCAATTATTAGGAAACATGTTTTGAAATCGATGAAAGTATTACTTATATCCTTGAGTATCGTGTATTTAAATTGCAGTACCATCCGGTACCTGGTTTATGAGATTTCCCATATCATGTTGGCCCTATTTCGTAATTTCCGAGCCTTAACGTGCCCTCCGAAGCACGGAAGCGCTCAGTAGTAATGTCACCAGCGGTCACCCATCCAACTCCTGGCCGCGGCCGACGTTGCTTAACTTTGCTGATCGATTCAGAATGGCCAAGCAAACTTCGCTACGAGCGCTTCAAAATAATATAGCGGTATTAGGTATCCAATATAACCCAACACGTTCCCGAGAAAATGAAAAAAATGAAAAAAATGAAAAATATTTTATTACTGCAAAATACATAGAGATATAACAGTACATGAGTTATAAAGCATACAATTGTAACAGCTGTATAATGTAGAAGAAACATATATCTCAATAAGTAGCTTTATCCTTTGGTTTCCTCACTAGGCAAGCCTGTATCGAGGAAGCCTGATTACTCATTCATAAACGATTGATACAATTTTAATCCTCAGCAGACAGATAGTTTTATGTCACTAACAGATATATATGTATAAATTAAGTTTGTAAATGCAGGTGTGGCTTAAAATAGTTTCTATTAAGAGAAATAAAATGAAAACTTCATACTATAAAAAAAAAAAAAAATAGAAATAAAAATAAATTACAAGGTACATACAGAGATATTTACTATTGATATTATAAGACAGTATTTTAATATATTAGTGTTTGTAGGTTATGTCTAACGTACTACGTTCAATATATTTTCTGTGTCATCATATCCTAACGATAATAGCCAATTATAAATAATTTTGTGAGCTTTTTTCACTGTTTTGTCTTTTATATTACATACTGAGACTACTCTGTTATAAACATACATTTGAACAAAATCACCAAAACGTTTAGCAAAATTACTGTTGACGGATGGTGTGGTCAATCTGTACACTCTACGACTTGCCAGAAACTCATAGTCGCAGGAAGAAATTACTGATCGGTGCATCGAAATCGTTGTTTTCAGTATAAACAGTTGACGCACAGAAAGCACTTCGGCTTCTTTATAAAGCTCAAAAGTTGAATACCTGAGAGGTTTTCGAAGCATTACCTTTAAAACCGATCGCTGAGCACGTTCAGCCCGTATAATATGTGTTTTTGCAGCACTACCCCAACATGTTATGCAGTAGACAATTAGCGACTGACAGAGTGCATAGTATACAGATTTAAGGGTGTCAGCGCACGCCACGAACCGGAGATTGCGCATTACACTTATAACCTTTCTAATTCGTGCTGAGAGAACCTCAATATGTTTTTTGAATGTAAGATTCTCATCTAAGTGTACACCGAGGTATTTGAACCAATAAGTGCGGGTTAATGTTTCACAGGTACAGGGTTGGGCATTGCAAAACTGTTCATGAATTTTGATATCTGTACAAGTGTCCGGCGCTGATGCAGCAGTTTTATGGAAACATAAATACATTGTTTTCTTAGTATTTAAGGTAAGCAGATTTTGCTGAAACCATTTGGTTACTGCACGCATACCTAGTTCAGCAGATGAGCATACTGCAGACCATGTAGGTCCATGAAATATTAAAGCAGTGTCATCAGCATAACAAACAGTATCAACATTTTCAAGAGAGAGATCGTGAATGTCATTAATATATAAAAGAAATAGTGTGGGGCCAAGAATACTGCCTTGCGGCACTCCAAATTTAATGGAATTCAAGCTACTAATTGTCTGGCCAATCCTTACACACTGTTTCCGATCCGTGAGGTAGCTATGAAACCACTCTAGGGCAATTCCACGGATTCCTAAGATTTCCAGTTTTCTCAGCAGTATCAAAACTGAGACAGTGTCAAAGGCTTTGGCCAGATCTAAGAAGATACCAACACAGCATTGCTTATTATCCAAATGAGATGATATAATTTTAATTAGCAAACTAACTGCATCTTCAGTATTTTTGCCTCTGCGGAAGCCAAACTGCTTAGGAGAGATTAAGTTTTGAGACTCTAAGAAATATACAAGACGCTTGTTGACGAGTCTTTCAAGTAATTTGGAGAATGTTCCTAAAAGCGAAATTGGTCTATAATTTTCAGGGGAATATTTAGAACCACTTTTAAAGATTGAAGAAACGGAAGCTATTTTCCAATCTTGTGGAAAAACTCCAGTCCTCAAACTTAGATTGAATATGAATGTGAGGGGTATAATAATTTCATTTTTTACGTGTTTTATAAGTAAGTTAGCAAAACCGTCAATTCCTGGAGCTTTATCTTTTCGTAGGTTCATAATAATTTTATCGACCTCATTAGTATCGGTTGGGCTCATGAAGAATGAGTTAACTGGGGATTTGTTGAGTCTGATAGAGTCCGCAAGTTCACTCTCAGTTTTTCCAGTGGTAGATAAAATTTTATCTGCTAATTGCTGCCCAATTGTGGAGAAGTGGGTGTTTACGCAATCAACAGATAGTTGAGCGTTTGTACAGTTCTTAAATTTAAGTAGTTCGGAGGGCTCTTTATTACTACAAGTAAGGTTACAGATGTCTTTAATGGAACGCCAGAGCTTTTTTGGATTATTTTTGTTCGCGTTAAGTTCGCGGTTTTCAAATTCTGTTTTTAATTTTCGTAGTAAGTCTGTAAAGAAGTTTTGGTAACGGTTATACGTAATTTTTAAAATTTTGTTGTTTGGGTCCTTTTTTGCACGTAAATGTAAGCGATCACGACGCCTCATACATCGCATTAACCCAGGTGTTATCCATCCCTTTAGATTATACTTTGTTCTACTAATTTTGACTTCGATTGTGTGTTTGTTAACAATACTAGAAAGTACATTACCAAATATTACACTGGCTTCATTAACGTCAGTTAAACTGTAAAGATCTGTCCAGTCAGTATGTGTAAGTTCAAGTTTAATTGCGTCATAGTCTCGTTTTGTAGTAATACGATTAGGGTGGATAGGTTTAGGTTTTTGTAAGCTCATGCCCACCATGACTGGGTAGTGGTCAGTAACATCAATCTGGCAAACAACACCAAGCAGTGTCTGAGGGTTTCTTATATTTTTGACATAGATATGATCTAGACACGATGATTCTCTAGTTGGTATTGTTATAGAGGGCAGAAATCCGCTTTCAGCCATGAAACATTGAAATTCAAGACTTTTTTGTTCTTCACGCTTGCTTACTGTTTCCAAGATATTTACATTCATGTCTCCTGCTATCACAAAAGGTAGTCCGTCTGAGTTTTTAATGTAATTTTCTAATGAGGAAAGAAATTTATCTAGGTACTTATAAGATGGTGAACGGTAGACTCCAAGAATGTGAATAATTTTAGGAATAATAATGCATAATGAGTCAGATTCATCTAAAAGCGGTTCCGAAGCTATTGCGTTCCAAACTTCCTTGACATAAGTAACTACTCCACAGTTCTGATTTGTATATCTACTGGTTTTAAAAGAACTGTATCCAGGTATTTGTGGAGTTATAATAGATTCAGATAGCCAGCACTCTGTAAGAACTAAGATATCGATCGAAATATCCAGGCGCTTTAATGCAACTAACATTTTATTTGAGTTTTTGTTTATACTCCTGATATTTATTGTAAGTATTTTAAAATTATGTTCGGTGGTAAAAATATATTTACAGTTTTCAGCCTCGGTTACAAGATTACAGTTAATTTCAGATGCATCTAATTCTGATCCAATATGGTCAGCCAGCATCATTTTTGTTTGCAGCTCTTGTCCAAAACCCAGTTTGACCACAACAACAGCACAGCAAATTTACTGTAGGTAATTTGCCATTGTACTTTTATAACTTTACATTCTATTTTATATATTAAAAAGACAGCAGCAGTAACAAATACCAATACTAATAATGCACATCCAATATCCCGAAAACGTAGGAATGACACTAGAGTAGGTATTATTTCTGTAAATTCAAGACAACTAATAATATAGGAATAATAACTCATTTTATAATGGTTGTAACTAAACAAACTACTTGAGTTTGGTGTAGGCTTATTAAAAATGAAAATTGTAAGAAAAACGACTATCTTGTAAATCTGAAAAAAAAAAAAAAACGTAGTCTCTAGCCGGCGGTAAAGGTGGAAGATGGAGGGAGTAACCGATCCAAATCTCTGTGTGAAGATATAGACACGGCAGCCTTTCCTTCCCGCTGCCTGACATATATGATTGAGAGACCTCGATAACTGATATAACTATTAAAATCTTTCCCGTTATAGTTCAATCGTTTATTATATCTCCTCTATATAAAATAAAACGCATCTTTAGCTCTAGGTCTTGCGATCTTTAATACACTTGTCTAAAACGTCTTCATAGACTCAATTAGTAAGCGGGAAAATTAGATAAAAACCATAATTGCACAATGCACCTGACCTCGCTGTATGTGACATCATCTCTGCTTTCCATTGAATTGTTAAGGCAAATAAAATTATAACACAATAGATTCTTAGTCTTTTCACTATCACTAGTTGTAAAAACGTGAAATCTAATAATTGTTCTAAGATCTTTACAGATACAATGCAGTTCGTAAAAAGTACAAATTGTTTTACATGTGTAGTCGCGTTCAGCTCATTTTAGTTATTGCTTGCCATTCATGTTTTGTTTCAAAATCCAATTCCCTCGAGTATTATATAGCATATTCGATTAAATAACTGCCTCGATACTTTAAAAGAAAAAAATGGATTCGACTTCAACACTCAAAACTGTGAAATAACTTGTTACAAGTCGGTACCATAATGAATCAAAAGTACAAATTATCACAATATTGTGCGCATGGTACATCGACAAGTTACTTCACACTTTTTGAATGTTGAAGTCGGTTATATTGTGTGGTTAATTATTTATTTAACTCTTTGTAGTGACCCTTGCTACTTATGGGATCGATTGTCATTCATTATCAACGACTATATCATCAAGATAGGAAAATATTTTTCAGTTATTGGAGTGTAACTTAAAATGGCTTGACCGATTTAGATGAAATTTAAATGGGAACAAACGACAAGCATCAGCTTTCAAACAAAGAATTTTCTAACTCGGTTCACCCAGTCAAAAGTTCTGAGGTAACAAACATAAAAAAAAATACAGACGAATTGAAAACCTCCTTCCTTTTTGGAAGTCGATCCTTAGGTCGGACAAGTAATTGGGGTATTCTGACAAAAACAGATACAACCAAGAACAAAAAACAGTACACTTATTAACAGTCCGGGGTCTGGTGCTGCGCCTAGTATAGATGGCAATATATTCGCAGCCTATTTACATGGGACCAAAACTGGTCTGCCGTAATGTGGATGCTTAACACCTCTGCCTACGTCTGCGGGAAATACAAGCGTGACCATAATATTACAATTAATAGTATTAACCACCATATTAACAGAATTCATAATTTACGTATTTTTTGTTGATAACGCGACTCCCGGGCATTATTGGCATGGGCAATAGCTTTAAGTTACGTGAGCTGCTTATTCATTTCGTCACTCCATCTCATATAAAACATAATAATGTTTCTGCAGCATTTGTTTAGCTCTGACTTGTGTTAATTAGCACTTACCTAACGGTTATCGTATCACGTTTGCGGACGTTGAATAATATCGACTTGTCGGTAACGTTGTCGTTGCGTCACAAATAAAATATATTGTTTGTTAAACTACTTGGCGCTAATTATACATAACAGTAGAATAGATACGTATAACTAGTATAAAATGTATAATGTGAAATATTTACACGACTTTTATACAAAGACTTCCTACATGATCTAGTATAGCAGACATCCTATAGTGGTAAAACTTTAGTGAAAATCCTTGGTATATATATTTCTCCGAAAAAAAGGCGTGATATTATGTATGTACTTATTAGTGTTAAATAGTATTTAATCGAATGTTGATCGTTAGTATTAATAAATACTAAGGATCAACATTCGGATGGACATTAGTTTGTAATGAAGTCCTTGAAAACAGCTATTACAATAATCGATAAAGTTTATGGAGAGGAAAAAGCTTGCACGATACAATTACCAGGGTTTTCTCTAGGCCCCTGAAAAAATATTTCGGTACAGTTCAGAAATCGGTCAACTATGCTTCCTAATGGGTATTAGTATGGTAAAGTGATTAGTGTTGAGATTCTTGGGATTTTTAAGAAAACTACTTGGGGAACCGTTAGTCAAAGGTTTCATAACCGCATAGTGTAAATGAACTTTGTTTTTTTCTTCCGTACGGTGCTTGCTACTTGTCCTACCTGGAACACATTGTATGTATTGTATTGTTATAAGTAGAATAAGCAAATACTTATCTAAACCGTACGGGTTGCCCGGTGCTTTAATAAACTGAATTTGGAGTATATGCACAACACTACTATGTCAACGAATAAGGAATGAAGTTTTATGCATACAATAGCGAAGACTTATCGAAATTTTAGATAAAGGTCTAAAATTTCGATAATATTTAAATATTATCGAAATATTTATTACAGTTTTCCTAATGCTTGCGACATCCTTTTTTGCAATGTCATTTATCATACGGATATTTACTTTTATTTTTACGACTCTTAAGGTTTGAGGCAAATATGTTATAAAACTTTAGAATATACATTTAATTTTGTTTTTAAACATAACTGAAGGATAAATAAGGACCTAATAGGAATTCCCGATTTCTGCCCGTGCATCTCGCAGTGGGTCGAACTCTTAAGCTTTTGCTGAACGCGGCATACTCATTACGTATAATCATTGAATTTAAAAATCACCTTTATAAGAGGGTCGTAAACAACAAAACTAAATGATTTGGACTTAATGCTTAAGATAAGCAATTTTTTTCTGTGTACTTGATGCTGTTGTATTCATCTTGGTTCCTGACACTTTGAAGGTCTATGCACAAATATAAAAGTTATTCAAACAATTTGTTGTAGATCCTCCCAGTGGATAGGCCCTGAGTCGAGTTTCGACCCGGAGTCGATCAGGACTTCTGACACAGCCGTCGGCAACTGTGTGCTCAATGCGGAGGACAAGTTCATCGAACCGGAGTCCTATAGGGTCTCCAACTATTACACATTCTATTTAGAGAACCAGTGTAGACATGACTGTAAGTATCTTCGTTCTATTTAAATGTAGTTACCGTCATAATCATAGGACTCTTGTGAAAGTTTAGTAACGGCGGTGGCGCGAAACATACAACTCCATTCTAAATTAGTAGGTAGGTTCGTAGTTTGACCCTATTTCCATAAGTTTTTGTTTAATGTTATTGTGATGGAACAAGCTCGAGGCCCACCTGATGTTAAGCGGACTGACCTCTGCCTATAACAGATGTATTTCGTCACAAGTCACGAATTGTACTGCGCCCGTCACCTTGAGACATAGTTGTTAAAATCTCATGTGCCTGTAATTTCACTGGCTCTTAAGGAATACTTCTACCTAACGGTTAACACACCGTTAGATGCTTGACGACAGATTTTCTACTTGAGGATGGTCGCTAGCCTAGCGGGCATTCGCAACATGCCCTTCCACCATGCGGTGAGATGCCCGCGGCGGGATTCGAACCATGGACCTGCTGCGCGGCACTCCATAGCCAATGCCACTGAGCTATCACTGCTTTAAAATATGTACAGAGATTCGCAGAGGTTCACTCATGAAGGCGCGCACCTCCACAGTTAATTTATTGATGCATATTTGTACCGGTAGGCCTCGTTCATACACTACGTCATAGTGTGGGTGTAAATACTAATGGTACATAAAGTCAATCAATAAGATTGTAAAATTAACTAGTACTTAGTATTACTAGTTAACTATCTAATTAGTACAACTATCTACTGTATCTACTGGTGACAAAATATGGAGGGGCACACCTTTATGAGTGGAAAGGTTTGTACGATGAATTCAAAGTTTAAATTTTGTCGACATTTTCAAAAAATGCTGTTATTGAGCGATGAAAAATATAGGTGTTTCTTTTTAATGGAATTAATGGTTCTTTATCTGGCTTTAATAAAATTAATTAATAAATTATATTTATATTATTTATTAATGCAATAAATAACCATTATAGATTTTATGATTGCATATTTATTGGGTTTTATCATTATCGTTCCCGGCTTCATATAGCATTTCCAAGTATTTCTCCAAAAGTTTTATTATGATTTCACTTCCAGATTTGAAGAAGATAGACAGATGTTCATACGAGGAATACTACAATCAGACGCTCAAGCACGTCGATTTTACCATCAAGAATTATACCAAGGATGAGGTGAGTTCAATTATCTTAATAATCACAGGTGTACGTATTGCTACAACATGGTACCTACTGCGTAAATTATTGGGATTTTCCTAGTAGTTTCCAGTTTTTTTTTCACATCGTGTTAAAACCACAATATACGCGATTACAGATATTCACAATGTATAGAAACATTGAAATATATATAGTGTAGTATTTTATGAAAATCCTTAGTTTGCACATGCTTTTCTTTAAATTGCTTAGGCATATCATATAGTATTGCCGTTAATGTTGGCAAATAGTATTGGTAGCCAAGAGAAGCATAAAGTTTACAAGAAGGATTTGTTCGCATCTTGAGTCAAATGTTGGAGAAAACAACTCTCGATTATTTATTTTCACAGTTCCTTTCTATATTGCCCACCTCGTGGAAATATATAGAATTTACGTAAACAAACCAAACCAATCCAGCCATTTATCAAGGTGTGCAAATAAAAAATAAAATGAGATCTCCAACACTGGAGCAATTCCATTTGATGATGGTTGAGGGATTTATAACCTAACTCTAAACACTAACCTGTGACCCAAACAACTTGCTCTAGCTTGATTTCGATCATATTATGATCACTTCAATAATTACGTTTTAACGAAAACCGACTTCCACAACTGAAAAGGTATGAAACGCAATTTGGTTGTATTTGCTTGTACATAGGTAATTTTAAATTTACAAATTATTGGAGCACACAATGTTTTGCACAACATTTTGGGCTCCAATAATTTGTAAATTTATGATTTTCGCTTAGTACGCGGTAGTGCTTGTAATCATAATATTTAGAAATATAGGTAATTTTTCTAGTTAGATATTATGATTTAAAAAACCAAAGTACTTAAAAATAACCGTTTAGTTATATTTTATATGAATGGTCTCATCAAAACAGGACACCTCAATATAGCGTTATCAATTTATGATTGGCTTAGTAATCGCGTAACAAATATACAGTCGAATTGAGAACCTCTTCCTTTTTGAAGGATAAAAAGACCAATAAATAAATAATGCCCCGAAAGAGAAAAATCTAATTTATATGCGTACAACAATAGGTTGTAGGTATATAGCTGATGATATTATTATTACTGTTAAATATTGACTAAAACCATCTAGGCTTGGTACCAGCTGTGCATTACCTCGCAGAACTCTGATAAGTAGGTGCGGCTCAATTTTTCCATTACTTATAGCATGAAAAAGTATAATAGATGCGTAAGGCAGCGTTGGTTTGCCACTGCATATAACAGTGATTATTTATGTAATTGCATTCAGCCTTATCTTTTCCATAACATTCATTAGCATGCTTCACGGTCGTAAAAACAGATAGCGAATGCGTCAGTGCCTTCTGTCAGGTAAAAACTAGCGCTATGATAGTATCTGAAACCTATAGATTGAATCATAGAAAAATACTATTCAGGTCAATGGAAGTTATGAATTTTCGTGCAAGTAATTGTTCTTCTTTGAATGAGACAATTAGATTGGCTAATTAGGATTACATAATTATACTAAGTTGATGACACTTAATTTGAAATAGAAGATTTATATTTATGAAAGGTAATTATAAACTAAAATAACTGGAATAGGGGATCAGGCATGCGCCTGATGCTAAGTTTTTATCCCTGTACAAATCTTCTGAAGTTACAGTGACATGCAATTGAACAGCATATTTCAGGTTGCGAACGCAATAAAAGTCGCGAAGGCCAATCGTTCCAGGTATGTCCTGGTTATGGTTATGAGTTGCTAGACAATGACCTGTATAGGGATTCGAATTCGTAAGGAAACGAAAGTGTTTCGCAGGTTTTATACAATAGCTATTCTGAATACGAGTAAAATATCGTTTAAGTACGTCCCATGCTGTTTTCGTATATAGAGCGGGGCTCGCTTGCTCCTGATGAAGAAAAACATATCATCAAGCTTGTATTCACAAGCTTGATGATATGTTTTGAGACATCTAACCGTTTCGTCCAACAAATCATGGAAAATTGTGTTTTGACGATTACGCTAACTAAAGATAAAATTACTGATGAAAATAAAAATGACTGAAAAACTCTCTTATTCGAGGTTTTAGGTTCAGAGCTGAGCATGATATCGATTGCTCTTTTCATTAACCAGGCTTGTATCGATATGTAAAATATATATATACGAGTATATAAAAGTAGTCTCGAAAAATGTACATGAAATGTTTCGAGGCTCAATACTTAATTACCTTTTTACATATTATTTGTAACGATACAAGGACAAGCTTAGATGATGAAGAAGTCAATGGATACTATGCTTAGTTCTGGACCTAAAACTTAAAATAAAGGAGTAATCACCCTTCGACGTTTGTAAGAAGTGACCGCCCAGTTCACCCTTGAGGCATATCAGGCAAGGGGCTTTCCATTCTCATTTCAGTGCAGAACATACTGCAATGGCTTAACTCAAAACATAAACCTGATAACAACAGATAGGTATACAATAATGTTCTCAAACCGTTGACTTCGAGTTATGAAAATTCTCTCACAGATTGATCTGAAAAGGTTATGATGTTGTATCTATGCTTTCAATCACAAAAGGTTTTCTATTTTTACAGTGTAAGAGAGCGTGCGAAGTAGAAGAGCGCTTCATCTGTCGCGGGTTCACCTGGCGGACTCACCGCCGGATCACGGCAGTAGGACGAGGCGTCTGTGACCTTCACAGCGAGGATCTGGTGACCACGGGGTCGTGGTTATTGCGGCGGACCAACGGCGCCGCGTACTATAGGCGAGTCATCTGTTTGAACAGTAAGTGTGTTTTTTTTTAGAAATGAAGATGGTTTCGAGGTTGTCGTTATGTAATAGGGGGAGGTAAAATATTTTCTTAGCTGATGAAATTTATAAAGGAAGATGTTTTTCTAATGATAAATTCAGACAGGCTCAGGGTATGAAATCCACTCGCAACCTTACATATAATGAAAGCAGAAGCAAAGCGCTGTGTTTATGTTAATCGAGTTTCAACCATGTAACTATGCTCGCCCGTATTTAGAATGGGGATGATAGAAATAACAATGTAGGCAAGACTACAGGAGGTAGTGAGTGAGTCGTCGGCTCCCAAGACTGTCAATTTCACTCAACCCTATGTGCACAATAGACATATGTACAGTAGTTCGACTCCGCGGTATCTTGGAATTCAATGACAAATGACGATCAGAGCGCTACGGTTACTACTATCGAAATATTAGACAATTTTAATTTTTTTTTGAAAATTTTCAATTTTGAAGCAGCAATTATTTTTTAGTATGAGAGGGTTTTATTTCAAAGACGTAATTGAAAAATAAATTGCAGACTATGTAAAGAGCGAAGGTTATTAAGGTATCTACTCCTAAGTACGATATTTGTGGTTTTATTAACGTCGAAATTAAACACCCGAAAACACTGCAGTATTTTCGTACTTATGTAGGTATATACAATTTTATTAAGGAAATAAATTGTATTCCAGTCCTTTCACCCAACGATAGTCGTCGGTTGTTGTGAATAGCTGAAAATATAAATATATATATTTACTTATTTGAGAGAACATAAGTGTGCGCAGAATTGATTATAAAAACGCCATTGTCTTTGGTAACATAGTAAGGCCACCAGTAAAGAGGTTATTGTATGATTATTTGCCTTTAAAACTCCTTGGGTTCTTTTTTCTATTAAAATGATGAAAAGACTACAACCTCTATAGTGTCAATCAGCTGACAGCTTATTAAAACTAAACTGTAAGTAAACACCGCAGTAAAGTATGTGAACATCAGTCTAGTTGTATCTTTTTGTACCTCCTCGATGTAGGGAAGGCCGCACGGTTGATCACGTGACTGAATTCGGATAATTTCTTCGTAGTTAAACTACTGCTTAAGAAGCTCCATGTATCTATTGTGCTATGTGTGTAATTTTCTAGGTTCTTTTCCAAAATTCCATGTTTTTCAAACCAATAATCGTCAAAATGTCAAATACGGTATAGTATGATATGATAACAATAATTTCATAATATTATGGTTAGAATATGTACACACGCCTTGAAGCGCCAGTCAGTGCTACCATAACAATACAATTTATTATTGTCAATGACGGGGACATAGTTGACTAAATAGTCATCATTAGTCACCGTCAAAGTGAAGCCAATTTTATTTACAATGCTTAAGTAGAAAGTGAATAGCCGATGGTTTGGCAAAGAATTGACTTATACTCACACAAATTCTATACGTACAAGGAGGATAAATAAACCTGTCTTTAGCCCAATAATTATTATTTCAGATGAACTTCACAATGATACACATAGACAATTAATAAGAATTAAATAAGTATATATAAAAGGTTTCTATACACTATCTTTCGGTATATTTATATTATATTTTTTTTTTATGCCTGATAAGTTAGCCTTTGACCACTATCTCACCTGATGGTAAGTGATGATGTGGTCGAGGATGTTGTTCAGACTAACCTAGAGTTACTGGCTCTCAAGGACAGCTGCGGGAACACACCGTTAGGTGCTTAGCGACAGATTTTTCAACTTGAGGGTGGTAGCTAGCCAGGCGGGCATTTGCAAAGTGCCCTACCACCATGCTGTAACGACTGCTATCCTAAGACAACAACCGGGACCGACGGCTTAACGTGCCCTCCGAAGCACGGAAGCGCTCAGTAGTAATGCCCAACCAGCGGTCACCCATCCAACTCATGACCGCGGCGGACGTTGCTTAACTTTGCTGATCGATTCAGAATGGCTAAGCAAACTTGGCTACGAGCGCTTCGAAATGTATATCACTAATATACTATATATATATCACTAAAAAAAATTATTGACTATTCATGAAATTTACTTACTTACCTAAAATCAGTTTTGGAACTTTTGGATGCTAGGAAGTTGTTAGGTAATATAAATAAAACACTTTGTGACAATGTATTTTATTAGTGATTTTGTAATATAGATACAGACCACTTACATTAATCGTCGCCTACGAGTCACAGAGGTGAGGGGGTAGGATAACAAAGGGGTCCAAGAAAGGTGCGGGCGGCGGACGCGCGTAACGTGGTATAAAAGAGACGAAATATACATTGAATAATTCCTCGGGCTATAAGAGGGCCTCCCCTCGCCAAAAATCCGGTGGAGCTGGACGACCGACAGCGGTAGACCTAAAAAGAAATTCTTAAGACATGTGACGCCATAGTCGCCAACTGTTACAACACATATTGTATTGTATTTTTTACTAGGAAATTAATTGATGACGATTTTATATGAATTAAGGGAACTAGAGGTGTTATGACATTTTATTGATATCATTAAGTCATCTTTTATAAGTAGGTGCATATATCATCAAAAGGTACGTCCTGTTGCAGCCATGCTTGCATAGCTGGCTTTCTAGAAGCCATAATCGGCTTTTTCTCTTACGTTATCCATTACTATGACTGAATTTCGTTGTATAATATTAGGCATGTGCTTTTCATTTATCTATTCTTAGGTGACGAAATTCATAGCATTATGATAATCACCTTTTTTACATTAGTTTTTGAATATGACAAGTGCTCCGTCTTCAAATCCATTTTGGCCTCCACATGATGGTCAAACGGTCGCATTTACCGATATGAGACAGAACGCCTTGTTCAATCGTTGATTGCCAACATTTTGGAACGTCATGAGATGCATTTACATAAATTTAATAAGTTTCGTCAAGATGTAAAATATGTCTTCCGTTTATACGATATTTTAATAGCATTCAGTTATTTCCACCTCCACGATGTAATATTTGGTTGTACGATAAGGATTTTCCTTTTAGATCCGCACTTCTTAAATTGAAAACCTATATCTTGTACTAGCCTTAAATATTCCCTGCCTCTGTGTAATATATTTTCTTTTCGGAGAGCAACCGTCAAAGTTGCACACACACTATCATCACTATCAAAGTACGTAGTTTTTATTATAAATTGTTTGAAACTGGATGACTTATATCCTAACCACTCCTTTCGAAAAACCATGTCTTTTCACTCTTTTTCTACGAACCGATTTTGATTGTTCCTGTGATTTAAATTTTTCGTTCTCTTTCAATAATTTTCCTTGTTGTACAATGTTCAGTAACTTCTACTACGGTTTTGTTTAAATGTATATCTTAATATTCAGCAGTATCCCGGTCCAGATTTTTTTCTGCAAAAATATTTATATACCTTAATAAGCATATGCACTGGCTATTAAGTTTATATCCAAATATATTTCGACTCATTTTTTTCGTTTATAAATTACCTTACGAAGAAAAGGTAATACAGAAATATAGTCCATATGTGTATTTCATCATATTAAAACACAGTAACACTGTCACCTTATACACTTGACGTTTTATAGTGTTCTATTTTAACAGAGTAACAAATTCCTTTTCTTTTAATTTCAATACATTATAAATCGTAAACATTCAAATATTTTTCCTAAGAAGACAACTTTTGGACAACATACCCTCAAATATAGAATATTTTGTCTCCGTCAGTTTGCACTATTAAAGTTGCGGCCTGAATTGCTCAATAATGTATTTTTTTTTACTAAGTTCCTTATTCTTAATTCCAGTAACAGTTGATTGCGAAGACAATAACATGGTTGTTACGTACCGCCCGCGCAGTTTGTTCCGTGGTCGCGTGTACGTCCCAGGTCACGGGGAGAAATGTAGCGCTCGTGCTGACAATGGCGTCGTGAGGCTAACACTGCCGATGCATGGAGACTGTGACGTCAACTTTGCGTATGGCATCTCTAACGGGCCCAACGGAGTTATTAACAGGTATCAATATTCGATAGCCTTGTTTGTTTCTACTTTCTATAGCATCTCAAAGTTATCGTAGGTTGTACTAGTCGTGTTTCGGTCTATACGTATAGAATGGAACACGACTAACCGTACGCTTCATTTCCAAAAATGAAGCGTTCGCGCTGACAATGTCGTCGTGAGGTTGATTGTTGATGGTACCTAAGCATGATGAAGACTGCGATGCATACATATAGATAGGTTAGGATAGGATCTTTATCTTTCCTTCTCTACTCTATATTAGCTGTCTAGACGGTTACATTGTACCATTTGCAAATCGTTATATTAGCGCTTTTTTGTATAGCCAAATACCTGGAGAAAGAGACAGATATAGAAGTCTTTTCTGTAGTGACGACATCTGTAAAGACTTCGCGTATGACATCTTAAAAAGGATCAAAATAGAACCTTGACATTGCTCAAGGTTCTATTTTGGTCCCTGAATGAAGGTACCTACTGCATTTACACAATTTTAGAGCAAAACATTTTCGTCTCAGGTATAGTGTTTGAAATCATATCTAGACATATATAAAAAAATAGCGACATCATCACGAGAGGTAAGGGCTTATAAAAGTTTTTAACCAAATTATGGAACCGACTTCAACACTCAAGTGTGAAATAACTTGTTGAAGTCAGTACCATAATAGTTCAAAAGTACCTATTATCAAAATATTATGCGCATGGTACCGACTTCGACAAGTTATTTCACACTTTCGAGTGTTGAAGTCGGTTCCATTCATCTTTAAAAAAAATCACTCTTGATACTACACTCGTGACCCTTGCTACTTACGGGAACGATTGTCATTCACTGTCAACGACTATATCATCAAGATAGGAAAATATTTTTCAGTTATTGGAGTGTAACTCAAAACCAGCTTGACCGATTTTGATGAAATTTAAATGGGACCAAATGACAAGCATCAGCTTTCAAATAAAATAGAATTATCAAAATCGGTTCACCCAGTCAAAAGTTCTGAGGTAACAAACATAAAAAAAACAGACTAATGATATCTTCCGGTCAGACGAAGTCCAGTCTGTCTGGTTGATGGCCGCACCGATCCTTATGACGGTTATTATCATAAAATTTGTGTCATCCCATCTAATTGACCAGTCTCGATGGAGGGGTTAAGGCACCCGATAAGTAAAATCGGGTGACGTGGGTTCGACAACGCTTGAAATGGAAACTTTGTGGTTTAAAAATTTGTAAATGTGAAATTGGCTTAGCTTGCGATGGTGCTTGTAGGCATATGTAGTTTTCTTGTAAATCAGTGGGCTATTCTACGTAAAATCTACCACCTGTAATCAATCACTCTATTTTGGTAAGGATATAATCTGACGTCAACTAACCGGTTTTCATAGTTTGAGAAATTTATTTTTTCTTAGTAGGCATCCTACAGGCTTACATCTGACAATCCCTGTCGGACGGCGGGCTAGAATGTAACCTACAAACTCTAAATCTTTTCTCGCGGGTGTAAATAATAAATAAGAGCAGGGAGGTTGTGTTCGCTTGTAGCTGAGGACAATCCGGCTGATACAGTTAGATGTAGATTAACTCTGTAATTATTGTTACAGTTCCGACCTAGGCAATTAATAACGGATAACAGAAAGTTAAAGTTAACGAACGTTTGTAGGTTTAGGCCTAGTTGCGCGATTTCAGTTATTTGAGAGCAGGTTGAATTTAGAACGTTTTTAACTGTTTTATATATCGTGATATTTGGTGTAACCCAGCCTTAATAAAGTACACTTTGATGGTATATTGCAGGACAATGGCATATGTGATGGTGATGATCCAGAATAACCCGATAATCCAAACGGCAGGGGACCGCTGGGTGCGTGTGGGATGTACGCCTGGATTGCAGACTTCAACACAAGTTGACGCTACCGTTTCAGTCCGAGACTCTGGGTGAGATATTCATTCCTGTGGCACATGTATATGGTAGATTATCCAAGAAGCAGGCACTATTATGATTATTTATGTTTAATAATGTTATCCTGCATGTATTAAGAATGATTACCTTCTTTCCACCTACTCTGTCATCTTAGGGGGAGAAACGTTAATCTAACTAACCATCTGTCTATCCTGCACAGACAGTAATTTTATTTATTAAAACAGCGCCATCTTTTTGTTTCATTACCGTTTGTGTGGTTTAAGAATTTATAGTTTGTCCCCCTTAAGTTACGGACTCATTGGACATATGTAAATATTTAGCACTGTATCAGCCGGATTGTCCACTGTTGAACATAGCGTCTTGCATTTGCCATAATCCCCACGCTTGGCAGGCTTGCCCACCTTCCGGTATTTTATCTTTAGTCGCCTCTTACGCCACCCACAGGCAGCAATTCGGGGGGTGACATTTTATCCCGCCACCCTACGGGAAAATAAAAAATATTTAGTAAATATTTTAAATACTAATAATAATAATCTTTATTACCTAAACTACATATTTTTACACTAGGAGTACATTTTAAGTGTTGAACAAACAGTATTCAAATTAATTTATTACCAGTGAGACCCAAACTAGGCTCGAGGCCTGTATCTTGGGGCTCTGGAGCGATATTAACAAAAATATACTTTATTTACTTGGAAGGTACTCTTGGGTTCTTGGCACATTATGGCAGAAATACAAGTCTGGTCTTAGAAACTTAAAGTGGTGCAATGTGCGCATAGTGAATGTTTATGAATTGTCTGTATGAAGATATTTTGAAAGTTAAAGTAGGGGTATTGTGGGGGACGCAGTATCTACTGACGGCGTGGACTGTATATCTGCTATATTTCTTCGATGTAGACACTGTATCCCTTACACACTTGTTTGTGCTGGGTTGTTTTGAAGTCTAGGATAAATAATTAAGCTGCCGATTTGATGTCAGTAATTTACGGAGCGTGAGCGTCTTAGTTGGGTAATGAGAGACCTGTACACGCGACGGTGGCGCGACAACGAATGAACACTGTTTTCTATGACTATTCAATATTTCTATATAATCAAATTTATCGCATAATTGTTCGATCTGCTGGCTAATCGAAGCGTTTTGGCCAATCACAGCGCTTAGAGGCCGTTTTGACGAGTGAGAGGGCATGACAGAGATAGATAGCTCCAACCGTCGTTCTAACGGTCGTTTTGTATCCAGAATTCCCGGAATAGCGTCCAGGTTTTATGGCTTTGCTATTGGCTGATGAGATGGCGTCCCTAGCCACCGATGCAACGAACATTACCATATTAGGAGATGCGTCGGGTTTTGAGTGTGGCGTGGGTACGCCCCCCCGCGTCTCTTGTATAGCGTCATATAGCTACCTATAGTAAGACATTCCCTAACGGTTTTACGTGTTGATATGTATAACGCGGCGTTGGTTATACATACCTATATGCTACTATTTACGTTTATAGACCATATCGTTACATACCCACGTGTGTCATATAGCACGGCGGCGGCTATATGACACACGTCACACCTATTGCGTATGCACGCTTGTAGGTACATAACGATGTTTATGCACATATAACTCGGCAGTGGTTATATGTGCATTTTTGGCACATATGTGTACCGCATAACTATATGTCTATCGTACCTTTTTACCTTATACCTTTACCTTTTACCACCTTTTACCTTTATTACGTGAAGCTATGCATATATGTATCTCTGTCATGTGTTCCCTATATCTATGCCTATATACCTAACTTTTATCCCTATATACCTATGGTCTCGTTACCCAATGAAGATACACACAACTCATATACTTTATTTCCATAAACAATGGGTCCTTATGTGCTAACTAAGGCCCTACTATACACTTATATCTATATACCTGTGCTATTGTGTTCTCTCTATACTATATGTTTACAATGCTTCTTTACATTGGCCCTATTCTTGGTGGTCGCATAAGGCGACGCGACGCCTGACATTAAAATAACAATACGTTCCTACTCTATATTATACTATTCTTTATTGAACAATGGTAGCTACATAAGGTAGCGCCTTACAAAAACGTACATTGCATTTTACGTTGCTCCGCTTATTTTATGAGGGATTTATACTAATCGCTTAATGCGATGCCCTGTGCTATGATATACTTAAAAAACATTGATTCCTTAAAGCTAACTTATCAATTTCAAAGCTTATCTACTATTTATACAATTCTATATGGACAGTATGATTCTGTCCTGCACATACTCCCACCTCTCTATGTGTCTGTACATAGAGATTAATTTGGTGCAGGAATGGTGGGGTCTATCGGTAGCACGATGATTTTCTTCACCGGTCGTCGCAGGAGTCCGCCTCGGGTAGCGATGTCAGCCACACGTACTACGCCGTCGGCGCCTGGGTAGGTTGCAGTGACGCGGCCCCTGGGCCACGTGTTTCGTGGTAGCGTGTGGTCGGCTATGAGGACGACATCGCCGACTTTGACTGGCGGTCCACGGCTGTGGATGTCTCGGCGGTGTTGAAGCTCAGGCAGGTACTCCCGGAGCCAGCGGCTCCAGAAGATGTCGGCTAGGCGCTGTGAGGCGCGCCAGTGGGTGCGACCGATCAGGTCGCTGTCGTTGAAGGTGCCCGGAACCATGGATCGTCCGGAGCCACCAATGAGGAAGTGGTTCGGTGTCAGTGCTTCTGGGTCATCGGGGTGTACTGACACGTGCGTGAGAGGTCGGCTGTTGACCGTGTACTCGGCCTCGGCAACTAGGGTGGCCAAGACCTCGTCGGTTGGATGATGTCGCTCGAGAGTGGCGGTCAGAGCCCGCTTGACGGCCCCGACCATGCGCTCCCATGCACCGCCCATGAAAGGTGCACCTGGCGGGATGTATCGCCAGTGGATGCTCCGCTGACTCGCCTCCTCTTCTGTGGCTTGAAGCATGGCCTGGCGAAGTTCCCGGTCGGCACCTCGGAGGTTGGTCCCGTTGTCAGACCAGATTTCCGTGGGGCAGCCTCGGCGAGCGATCATCCGTCTCAGCGCCATTACCGCTGAGTGCGTTGTGAGGGATGCTGTAACCTCAAGATGGATTGCCCGTGATGTTAGACAAGTGTAGAGAGCGACATACCGTTTTTGAGTCGTCCTGCCAACCACGACTGTCACAGGACCGAAGAAGTCGTGGCCCGTGAAGGTGAAGCTCCGCTGATGATGAGCGAAGCGCGTCGGCGGGTGGTTCCCGGTGGCTGGCTGCGGCGGGATGGCTCTTCTTATTCGGCAGGGTATGCACCTGTGTACTAACATTTTCGTTATAGGTCTAAGTTTTAATACCCAGAAACGCTGTTTCATCTCGTTCACTATAAGTTCGGTGCCGGCGTGTGACAATTGTCTGTGCGTGTATTCTATTAACAATTGTACCTCATGTTTATTTCCATCTAAGATTAAAGGAAATTTCTCTATGGCAGCGTTTTCTAAACGTTCTATACGACTCTTGACGCGTAGAAGTCCGTCTGAGTAAGTCATCGATATTAGTCGTAGGCGGCTACGATTTGCTACGGCGTAGCCGCTCTGTAGCGCTCTAATCTCTTCACTGAAAGTGGTTTCTTGGCTACTCCTGATGATCAGGTTTTCAGCTCGGCGAATTAGTATGGCGCTTAACATCAGATGACGTGCCGGCGTCGACTTTTCTACTATCTTTATTAATTTAGGTTTTACCTTAGTCTGACGCGTTGTCCATGTTGGGTCGGACTCTTTGTTCTTTCTATTGCGTTTGTAGAGAGTCGTTTCCTTTCTCGTTCGGCATAATTCTATAAACTGTAGGACTCTGGCAGTGGTCCTCAGATACTTCTCCCATCGTGAAAACCTGGTGGCGTCTGGTAGTGCGGCTTGAAGTACAGGTTCTACTATTTTGGTATGCGTACATTTTTCCTCACCTGTAGGTATCTTTGTAGTCGTACTTTCCACCGGCCAGTCTGATTCCCCTTGTAGTAGGAACGGCGGCCCGGTGAACCATCTATGTGTACTATTGAAGTCGGCTGGTACGTCACGTGTGGCGTCGTCGGCTATGTTTAACTTAGTGGGAATCCATTTCCACTCAGTTACAGTGCTATTTTCTTCTATTTCGGCGATTCGATGAGCGACAAAGGGTTTGTATGAACGTGACCCTGTTCTTATCCAAGTAAGAACCGTTTTACTATCTGTCCAAAAATACCTTGTATCCGGTTTCCGGTCGTGTTCTTCTATCACGGCGGATGCCATTCTGCTTCCCATTACAGCTGCCTGCAGTTCGAGGCGCGGGATCGATGTGAGTTTCAAGGGGGCTACTCGTGCTTTGGCGGTTACTATTGATAAGTTGACGTTTCCGTCAGGCGTTACTGCACGCCAGAAAATTACACAAGAATAGGCAGACTCACTTGCGTCGACTAGCGTATGAAGTTGGAGCGTCACGGCGTCGCTGTATTGTAGATAGCACCTTGGTACGGTGACGTCACGTAGGCGGTTAAGATGCTCCATCCATTCTCGCCATTGGGAGGCAAGATCGTCGTCCATAGGCTGGTCCCACTCATTACCTCGCCGCCATAACTCCTGCAGGATTTGTTTCGCTCTCACGGTGACTGGAGATGCGAAACCTAACGGATCGTACAACGACATTACGATTTTTAACGCTTGACGCTTCGTTGGCTTAGTGGTGGTAAGCGTTTCTTCGGGCACGCGGGCTAAGTCTAGGTTGAAAGTAAGCACGTCGGCGTTCGATTTCCATACGAGCCCCAGTACGCGTTCCACGCTGCTGTCACTGCCGTCCGATAATGTAATGTCAGTTGGTTTACCTTTTTCGTCGAGTTGCTGTAGTAGGTCACGTGAGTTTGACGTCCATTTCCGCAAGTCAAACTGGCCTCTGCTATGGATTTCTTTGACGCGTAGTGAAGTTTCTATAGCGTCCTCTATTGTTCTAAAACTATCAAGGTAATCATCGACATAATGATTACGTGTGATCGCTCTTACCGCGTCGGGGAATTCACCTTCGTATTTCCGCGCGTTGACGTCCTTCACATATATGGCTGTAGACGGAGAACATGTTGCACCGAAGATTAATGACGTCATTCTATATTCGGTCGGCGGCAGGGAGGCGTCCTCACGCCATAGGTAGCGTAGAGCGTCACGGTCGATTGGTCTTACCTTGACCCGCATAAACATTTCGGCTATGTCTGCGGAGACGGCGATTTTGTGTTGACGAAATCGCATCAACACACCCGGTAACGACTGCAGTAGGTCGGGTCCTGTTAGTAGATAACTATTGAGACTTTTACCTTCTGTCTTGGCGGCTGCGTCGTGTACTATGCGAATTTTCCCGGGCTTCAGTGGGTTGATGACTGCAAAGTGCGGTAGGTACCACGTTCTGTGTGGTGTTTTCTCCGCCGGCGCTAATTCAGCATAACCCTTTTCTATTAAAGAATTCATTTGTTCACTATACTTTAAAGCTAGATCCTTATCTTTGGATAACTTTTTCTCTATTGAAAGTAGGCGTCTTTCGGCGGCGTCATAATTATATGGCATCTTACTATTTTCGTTGGCCCACAATAAGGCGGTTTGATAGTGACCGTTGGGTAACTGAGCAGTCGTCTGGTCGAGTATCCCCTGTGCTACTCTATCGGGATCGCTGTGCGGTCGCTTAGGCGTAATGAGCATGCTTTCTATTGCGAAGTGTTGTCGCAGCTGCTCGTCCATACTGACATCTCCCTGTATAAAATTTACCTTGTGGCCTATGGTGCGAGTTTGTGCGCCGTGTAGTACCCATCCCAGCGGGGTGCATGAAGCTACCGGTTGATCACGGCGTCCGGTTCTCATCTCGTCGGCTATAAGTAAATGCCAGTTGTCTTGGCCTATAAGCAGCTGCGGAGTAGCGCCCTCAGTTAAGAGTAAGTGCTCGATGTCTTCAAGATGTGCACAGCCGGCTAAGTCGTCGTTTCTCACGTGCTGTGGTGAGAGTTTCAAACCGTCTATCGTACGACTCGCTATTTGGTATTTCTTACCGTTCTTTCCATATAACGTGACTGAGACACGGCGTGACCGTGCTGCCTTAAGGGTGGTGTCCCCGATCGCTTCTATGTTCAGCTGCTCCTGCGGTCCCTTTGCACCTATATTGTTCGCTATACTATCATTCAGAAGGGTTACCGTAGAGCCGTCGTCGAGGAGCGCCCACGTGTCTATTTTGCCCTTAGGGCCTGCTATGGTGACTGGAACCACCTTAAGGAATGCGTGCGCGCATTTCCTTGTCCATGTGGAAGCGACTGCCTCCGTCTTTACCTGTCTTTGGTTGTGCAGAAGTCGGTGATGTGTGTAGGTACATCCGTCTGTGTCGCACCTCGTTGGCTTGCATGCATGCTGTCTATTACGGTGTTTTAGGCATTTAAAACATAAATGTTGTTCCTTTGCGATATCCCATCGCTTGTTGACGTCGGCAGCCAGGAACGTTTTGCATTCTATTATGCGGTGACCAGTATTATTACAATGTGCACATTTTACCGTTCTATCCTGTGTCACGTTGGTGCGTTGTGGTCGTCTGTTCGCTGTCTCGTTCCAGCTCGACGTCACGTTCTCTGGCTGAGCGAAGGGGCCGCACAAGTCTGCTTCGTGGTTCAGGAACCTGGACAGCTTGATGAGGTCTGGCTCGTCCAGGTGTTGTGCGGCGGCGAACTCGTACCACCGGTGACGTAGCGTGGGAGAAAGTTTTTCAGATGTTAGTTTGGTTATTTCAGGATTATATAAATAGTGAGTTTTATTAAGGGCTTGTAAGGCGGCTATAGTGTTAGATACTTTGCTTGCAAATATACATATGTCTCGTGGATTATCGGTGGGCTTCGTTAGGTTTCTCAACCGCTCAAGTTCGGTCGAGGCGATGGCGTCAGGCCTTCCGAAGCGTGCTTCTAAACATCTAATTATTTCTAGTGGGTGTGATCTATTGATTAGTAAACTTTCAACTGCCTCCCGTGCCTTGCCTTTTATATTACGGCGCAGTCTAGCGGCGTTTTCACTATCATTAAACATGCATGCAGTTTCATTATATGAGGTTTTAAACAATAACCAGTCTTGGTGTGAGCCGTTAAAGACAGGTAAATCAGTAAAATGTCGCGTGACTTGCGACTGCTTAGCGGCGGCTGTTATAGCGGCGGCTAGCTCTGCTATATCGGACTTGACAGAAGGGATTGCAACGGCCCTATCATTTGGCGCGGCAGTGGCCTCATTAGGGGAATAGCTATTAGGCGAGTACTCATACCTTTGAATTGGGTTTTCAGTTGGATCCACCGGCGGCGGCAGTGCGCGCGGTGGCTGTGGCGGCTGTGGCGGCGGCTGCAGCAGCGGCGGTGGCTGCAGCGGCGGCGGCTGGGGTTCCGCATACTCCGGCGGACGTTCTGTGTCCCCGGTGTTCTGCGGTTCTACTATTGCGAGATGCGTCTCGCTGTGATGCAACCAACTGTTGACCCGGTGATGTGTTGCTCCCCTGTCCGAGATTTCCGATCTGGCGTCGTCGATGTGCTCCGATTCTTCGGCTTCAATCGACACTATTTTTGCAGCGGCGAGCTCGACCTGTAGACGGGCATATTCCTCCTTTGCGCGAGCCAGACGCACTGTGAATGTCGATCTTCGGCTATCCCTCGAAGTGGACACCACTCTCTTGTACACTGGCGGCACTTTCACTACATGGTCGAGCCCCGCGGCGGCGGTGGGCTTTACGGCACTGTTCACTGCACTACTACTATATGTTTGCACTTCTTCACTGTGCACTATAACGTTTGAACACGGCGGCCCCGCGGCGTAGGGCGTCGCGGCGGCGGCGCGCGTCGTTAAGTTTGCAGCGAGTACCGGCGGCGTCGGCTCTTCCTGTGCGGACCCGGGTACCCCTGCGGCGTATGTACGCTCTCTTGGCGTTCTTCTACTATGCCCGGCGGCGGGCGTCGCAGCGGTCGGCTCTGGGCCGCGCCTCGCTGCGGCGCGGGCGGTCGTGGCTTGATGGGCAGCGTGGTCTGCTGCCAGGCGTGGCGATGATACGGCAACGGTAGTTGCTGCCGTAGATCCATTCGTTGTCGGCTCCGTTCCCTCGGAGCTCGTCGGCGTTTGAGGTGCAGCCCGTCTTCTTCCACCCGTACTCCTTGTCACTGGCATGATGATCGCTTGCTGTTGATTTTCCTTCTTCAAACTATTCGTCTCGATATGACCAACAATGTGGGGGACGCAGTATCTACTGACGGCGTGGACTGTATATCTGCTATATTTCTTCGATGTAGACACTGTATCCCTTACACACTTGTTTGTGCTGGGTTGTTTTGAAGTCTAGGATAAATAATTAAGCTGCCGATTTGATGTCAGTAATTTACGGAGCGTGAGCGTCTTAGTTGGGTAATGAGAGACCTGTACACGCGACGGTGGCGCGACAACGAATGAACACTGTTTTCTATGACTATTCAATATTTCTATATAATCAAATTTATCGCATAATTGTTCGATCTGCTGGCTAATCGAAGCGTTTTGGCCAATCACAGCGCTTAGAGGCCGTTTTGACGAGTGAGAGGGCATGACAGAGATAGATAGCTCCAACCGTCGTTCTAACGGTCGTTTTGTATCCAGAATTCCCGGAATAGCGTCCAGGTTTTATGGCTTTGCTATTGGCTGATGAGATGGCGTCCCTAGCCACCGATGCAACGAACATTACCATATTAGGAGATGCGTCGGGTTTTGAGTGTGGCGTGGGTACGCCCCCCCGCGTCTCTTGTATAGCGTCATATAGCTACCTATAGTAAGACATTCCCTAACGGTTTTACGTGTTGATATGTATAACGCGGCGTTGGTTATACATACCTATATGCTACTATTTACGTTTATAGACCATATCGTTACATACCCACGTGTGTCATATAGCACGGCGGCGGCTATATGACACACGTCACACCTATTGCGTATGCACGCTTGTAGGTACATAACGATGTTTATGCACATATAACTCGGCAGTGGTTATATGTGCATTTTTGGCACATATGTGTACCGCATAACTATATGTCTATCGTACCTTTTTACCTTATACCTTTACCTTTTACCACCTTTTACCTTTATTACGTGAAGCTATGCATATATGTATCTCTGTCATGTGTTCCCTATATCTATGCCTATATACCTAACTTTTATCCCTATATACCTATGGTCTCGTTACCCAATGAAGATACACACAACTCATATACTTTATTTCCATAAACAATGGGTCCTTATGTGCTAACTAAGGCCCTACTATACACTTATATCTATATACCTGTGCTATTGTGTTCTCTCTATACTATATGTTTACAATGCTTCTTTACATTGGCCCTATTCTTGGTGGTCGCATAAGGCGACGCGACGCCTGACATTAAAATAACAATACGTTCCTACTCTATATTATACTATTCTTTATTGAACAATGGTAGCTACATAAGGTAGCGCCTTACAAAAACGTACATTGCATTTTACGTTGCTCCGCTTATTTTATGAGGGATTTATACTAATCGCTTAATGCGATGCCCTGTGCTATGATATACTTAAAAAACATTGATTCCTTAAAGCTAACTTATCAATTTCAAAGCTTATCTACTATTTATACAATTCTATATGGACAGTATGATTCTGTCCTGCACAGGTATATAAGGGTGTGTGTGAGTGTGTGAATTAGGTCAGAGTGTGTTAGGATGAATAGTGTGTAATGTGTATGAGGGGAGTGTGTTTGAGTATTTATTAGTCTATATTAACTTCTCAGTGTCATTATAAGACAAATTAAGTAGCCATTATTTGACCGTTTTTTTGCAGGAAAAGACGGAACTGTCGGCTATACTACAGTGTTTTCGAACATTATTATATGTTTTTATCAATGAAAACCTGGGGCAACGTTTTGCCAAGCGTGAAGAAGCTTTAGGAAGCGGAAGTCTAAATATACGTTTTGTCATAATTTTATTGTAGTCAGATCGTTTTGGAAGGCTTTTGTGTATTTTTGTTGTAGCATTAAGGATGAACAGCTGATGCACCCGCAAAACACTAAATTCCGAATAGAGTAGGTCTGTTGAAAAGCGGAAGGGTTTTTTTAGTGTAACTTTTATAAGTGCGCGTTGAGCTCTTTCTACTGCAATAAAATGCGTTTCGTCGGCACTACCCCACACTGATATGCAGTAATGCATTATCGGCTGGCACAGAGCTAAATATACAAGACGTATTATACTTTTAGGTGAACAGTCACGGAGCTTTTTCATTATAAATATTAGTTTTCTCGTGCGAGCAGAGAGGTCAGATATGTGTTTTCCTAAAAGTTAAGTTCTCGTCTAGATGGACACCTAAATGTAATCTACACATGTATGTAAGTAAAAAGAATTATTTCAGCAAGCCTCTACCAGGAAGCGAGCCATCCATATCTGCGAGCCCAGCGGCGGCGAGCGCAGTGTTCGGCGCTCGCTCCGCTCCGCTCACCATGTACGTGGTGCGCGGCGACGAGGTGCCCGCCGGCGCCGGCGCCGCTTCGCTCGGGGAGCCGCTCGAGCTGCGGCTGGAGACCTCTGGTGGGTGTACATTAGATACCCTTAGTACGAGATTTCATTGATTACGTTACCATAAAACTTAACGTTTTCACCCATACATATTTTTAGTTAACGTTTCTCGAATGTTTAAAAACGTAAATTCAGATGGATAGTTACGTAAAAAAATTATGGGAGAAATGCTTTTACCATAAAAATGAAGTTTATTTGATTTCTACTGTTAATACATGATTGTAAAATATGTTATGCGAATGACTTGTTTTGAAGTTGAAGAAAGAACGGCTGATTTACTCGTCTGGAGCCTTTTGTCTAACTAGAATTATATTGGAGATGAACTTCTTTTCGATATTTGAACTGTTTCAAAAATACGACAATGAAATAAATCAATTGAAACTTTTAATGAACACCTTGAAACAGATTATCGGAAGCGTAACTGTCAACATAATACCAAGTTCATAAGTTAATTAAAAGCGCGTCACACTTAAATAAGCCGGATGATCGACCATTCAAGCAAGCATGAGCAATTTAATGGCTCATTATGCAAAGTAATCATTGCTAGTAATTGCCGCAGAGCAGGAAATTATAATAGGTTTTAATGTTATCTTTTCACAGAGGCGGCTGAAATTCAAGCGTACCATTTAGTGGCGTCTTCTCGCCTCGGTGATAGTTCTGTGCTGCTCCTGGATAGCAGAGGGTGCCCTACGGGACAGGTTTGTAAACATTTTTAACTAAGAAATAAACTTACATAAAATATCTGTATAAATTATAAAAAAAAAAAAAAAAAATTGTTTTGCATATTGTATTTTGTAGGGTTGCGTAGTAGCACTCTATGACTCAGCTGAAGAGAATAATAAAAACCGGTTACCACACCCACGGGAAGATATGGAGAGGTGCAATTCTAACCCGGCACCCCTCGGGCTAACACAACATATACTAATAAATTACTGGTAGTGCGCTTAATCCCTTGGCATACGCGTGGGTGGACGATATCGTCCATTTTAACGTCCATTTATGAATGAAATTGTTTTGTTCTCATTATCTTGGATGCGCATGAATTAATTATAGTACAATTATGTTATAAATACCTTTTTAAAAGGGTTATTGTAAATTCTCAGGTGGATTTCCCTCCGTTTACGAGAACCTGGCTAAGCGGAACTCAGCGCTTATCGGCTCGGTTCAAGGCATTCCGCTTTCCGACCTCACACGTTGTGAGGTTTGCGCTTATGGTCCGCTTCTGCGAAGACAAGTGCCCTCAGGTTTGTATTAGTTTGTGGTTACAGTTAATGTAAATTTATTTGGAGCAGAACACGCGTGGCCTGTAATGGAAGGGTGTATTTTTAAGATATCTCGCCCATAGTTAGATGCTTGGCCTTTTTTAAATGTAATTAAGTACATACATAAAATCCGCAAATCATTTAAGCGTTGGCATGGTAGTAGCTTCCAGAGCAACATTCAAAACACTCTACAATCATTCGCAAACAAGTGGTGAGATTTGCTCTTACCCCTCCCTCGATTAGCATACGATCCTCAAGACATATGGGCTATCATCACCGCTTGTTTATCATGTTCCTACCATTATCCCAATGGTGTGGAGTCGGTACAATTTGTGTTATCTAAGAACATATTAAAATATGTTTTCGCTATCAACACGCAGGACAACGCAAAGACATAATGTATTGAAATGTATGTCATCTGTTTTATATCCAGCCTCCTCCCTGCAACCTTTCTTAGGAATACTGCATAGGGAATAGGTATACCTGTTGTGCTCCCAATGTTTAGCATAATCCACTCACATCGAGATGAGTGGATAAGTGTATTTATAAATAAGTCGCAATTAACGGCATATATCAGAAGGATATGGAATGGTCCCTTTATTATATCATCACATATTTGCTGTCCTCTGAATCTCTTCTAATACCTACCTGCTATTCACTTCTGCATTCAGAACATGCCGAAGATTTCTCAATATGTCCTTTGACACCAAGTCACGTTAAAGTTTAACGTTTTAACAGATCGATTGCGGCACCAAATCACAACCAAGAGCCGTTCGACAAGCAAACGATACCTACTACCAATGGAGCAACGAAGTTCCCGCTTCAGTACAACCCGTAATCCCTTCGAGCCCCGTAAGAAAACCTGAATTACCCTTCGGAGGAAGTGACGTGCTTCGAGGGGGAAATGTGATTGCGCAAGGTGGTGCTGCGGGGTGCGGCGGGGAAGGAGATACAGTTTCTTTGGAGCTGGAAATGTTGGTTGGCTCGAGGTATATAGTGCCTGCCGACACCCTCGTCAGGGCTGACCATCGCTCGTCTTTCCGTAAGTTACCTTTACTTTATACTAGAAAATATACCTTCTAATGTGCCATGCCTATATATTTGAAGCGTTCGTAGCGAAGTTTGCTTAGCCATTCTGAATCGATCAGCAAAGTTAAGCAACGTCCGCCGCGGTCAGGAGTTGGATGGGTGACCGCTAGTGACTATACTACTGAGCGCTTCCGTGCTTCGGAGGGCACATTAAGCCGTCGGTCCCGGTTGTTGTCTTAGGATGGCAGTCGTTACAGCATGGTGGTAGGGCACTTTGCGAATGCCCGCCTGGCTAGCTACCACCCTCAAGTTGAAAATCTATCGCCAAGCACCTAACGGTGTGTTCCGGCAGCTGTCCTTGAGAGCCAGTAATTCTAGGTTAGCCTGTACAACATCTTCGACCACATCATCACTTACCATCAGGTGAGATAGTGGTCAAAGGCTAAACTATCAGGCATAAAAAAAAAAAAAAAAAATTATATTTATACATATATACTTACATTTATAAAACATACTTCCGTCCTAATATAAAAAAGCGGAAGTAACTTTCTATAAGAGTGACGGTCATAGACTATTAGGAAATCCTGTAATATTTTTTTCATCCCACCATCTCGGAAAGAGTATTTTTAATCTTCAATATCTGAGTGGAAAAGCCGTTTTTATTCTCTAGAGGATAAAGTAAAAGTGAATTTAGAACATCGTGTGCACTAAGTTTGTGAATTAAAAAAAACATTAAACCTATTTACTGCTACCTCTATGGTGCTGAATATATCATACAACTTTTTTTTAATTTGTTAAAAACTCAGACTCGGAACCTTCTTGGTGTTCTTTTTTCTATTTGCTTTGTACGCGGTTCTTTATTTCCTCGCTGAGGTGGAATGAAAAGTTACGTGTTGCACTCGAGTGCAAAGATTTTTCACCTCGTGCTCTTTTGATTCCCTCGCTAACGCTCAGGATTCTAATTTTGAATCACTCGCTGCGCTCGTGATTCAATTTTAGAATCCTTCGCTTGCTCGGTCATCAAAATTGAACACGCGGTTAAAAAGCAACTTTGCACTCTTGTATAACAAATAACTATTTCATCCCACGATCTCGGAAAGAGTATTTTTAATCTTCAATATCTGAGTGGAAAAGCCGTTTTTATTCTCTAGAGGATAAAGTAAATTGAATTTAGAACATCGTGTGCACTAAGTTTTTGAATTAAAAAAAACATTAAACCTATTTACTGCTACCTCTATGGTGCCGAATATATCATACAACTTTTTTTTAATTTGTTAAAAACTCAGACTCGGAACCTTCTTGGTGTTCTTTTTTCAATTTGCTTTGTACGCGGTTCTTTACGCGGCATTTTTTCACGTCAACCTTATATTAAATAATAATTTTTAAACCTTATATTAATTAATAATTTAAAGATTATTCTGTAATACTTACCTGTCATAATGTAGTAATTAATACCTAAACTGAAATAAAAGTGTACCTATCTTGTGATTGTAAACGTTTTTTTTTTTGCATTTAGTCATTTCCTCGCTGAGGTGGAATGAAAACTTACGTGTTGCACTCGAATGCAAAGATTTTTCACCTCGTGCTTTTTTGATTCACTCGCTAATGCTCAGGATTCTAATTTTATACTCCTTCGCTTGCTCGGTCATCAAAATTGAACACGCGGTTAAAAAGCAACTTTGCACTCTTGTATAACAAATAACTATTATTGTTATGTAACCAAAGACATTTACTAAAATAAACCTAACAAACCTAAAAAATGTGAGCTGTGGACGTGGTCCACATGTGTGATGTCCACAAAGAACGCGCGCAACGTAGCGGCGGTCATGTTTTTTTCAAAATCAGCTGTGACCATGTTATAAACGAGGCAGAATACCGCCTGACGCAGCGAACCACCTCAATATGTCATTAACGCTTATAACCTCGCTAATTACTCCATACTTGATTGTTTTCTGTAGTGTAGACAAAGATGGTCAAAATAAGTAAAAGTTCATTACAGACCCTGTTGGGCACAATTAGGAGAGAGGAGGATTATTAACATCATTATTCCAATTGGATAGACTTTAGATAATATAAGTATGTATTTAAATGAACGTGTATAGGTGTTTGTTCCGTTTGCAGCGGAGGAGCGCTTCGAAGGAGGCGATACCGGCGACGGCGCGTTGGTGTGCGTACACGAGTTGCTGTTGGTGGCTCTCGCGCTGGCCTGGCTTGCAGTGCAGGTCCTTCTGCTGCTGGGGTGCTGCGTGCTCGTCAAGAGGTAGGGGCAGCGAGGTAGCACAGCTGTCTAGTGGTGCTTGTACACTTGACAGTCTGCTCTATAAGATTAATTCGCAATAGGACTGATCGTTAGCTCTGAGTTAATGAGTAAAAATAAAAAAAAAAAAACAAGGAAAGAGAGAAGACGAGAGAAGAAGTAGCCTGAAAATTGCCATCACAGCAAAAAGACAACCGCGATTAACGGCTTGAAAAATTTGAATATCGACCGCATAACTGTCCTACTAGAATTGTTATTTTCTTCAAGCTCTTGATTCTACATTTTCTCAAGTTCAGCTGCTGGAACACACCGTCAGATGCTTGGCGACACATTTTCTACTTGAGGGGTGGTTGCTAGTCAGGCGGGCATTCGCAATATGCCCATACCATCATGCTGTAACGGTAACGACTGCCATACTATGACAACAACCAGGAACGTTGCGGCGGCTTAGCGTGCCCTCCGAAGCACAAAAGCGCTCAGTAGTAGGTACCTAATGCCACTAGCGGTCACTCATACAAGTCATAACCGTAGTGGATGTTGCTTAACTTATTTGATCGCTGAGGAATTATTAAGCAAGCTAACGAGCGCTTCAAAAGTAAATTATGTAGAGAGATGAATTACTTAGCAATTACATGGATTCACCGTGCGAGTGCCGGATCCATAGCGTTGCAGAGGAAGAGGCTCAAGTCACAGGTGCATGGGACTTGCAACGCAGGGAGTAAGGCCCCTTTACGATGACATCAATGCTCACCTTCATCGCTTGAACATGCTCCCCTGCCTCACCAAATAACTGATATATAGAGATAAATAATTCAATATATGTATTTTCAGATACCGTAACCTAGCCGAGATGAGTATGCAGAAAGACTACCACTCGTTCGACAACGTTGGCTTCGACACGGTGTCGACACACCGGCGCGTACACTGGCCCGATCAGAACATTGACATACTGCATACATAGGACGAATATTGCTCTAAGACTTTATTTAATGCTGCCGGAACTATACTTACTGTAACAGCGGGATCGTCCACTGCTGAACACAGCCTCCCCTATTAAGGGGGTATTTGCCATAATCCCCACGCTTGGCCGGCGTCTTGGGGATCGCAGTGTAAGTTGGCAGCTGTTTAGAAGGCGCTGCTAGTCAACCTTCCAGTATTTTTCCCTTAGTCGCTTCTTACGACACTCATGGGATGATAGGGGAGGTGCAATTCTAACCCGGCACCCAATGGTCTGGTCTCGGCTGCCGGAATACCTCGTAATATTCTTGGTTTATAAGTTACCACCCTTAAGTTATATTCTGTCGTTTCATATTCTGCAAAATCCCTTCCAATATAATTCTATGGTGCACGTGTACTTATAGCTCAAGCCCGTATTAGGATTCGATCCATTACGTGACGGTATATATTGTCACTGCTGTTGGGCTATCTTTTCTTCAAAGCATGGATATTTTTTTTATGGCTGATAGGTCAGCCTTTGACCACTATCTCTCCTGATGATAAGTGATGATGTGGTCGAAGATGTTGTTCAGGCTAACTTAGAATTACTGGCTCTCAAGGACAGCTGATGGAATACACCGTTGGTGCTTGTCGACAGATTTTCTACTTACGGGTGATAGCTAACCAGGCGTGTATTCGCAAATTGCTCTACCACCATGCTAATAAGTAATAAGTAAAAGGAATACTAAATACTGGTTGCCTTAGTGGAAACTACCGAAAAATTATTTAAAAAATATATATATTCGAAGACACGTGTCCTCGACCGCTATTATGTGCGCTAAAGACAGAGGTGGGAGATTCCCTGATTGTGGTCACTTTGAAGGTGAACTCCGCATCAGATGATTATTTTTCTGATTTTTTTAGGTACATATACGTTATACGGACATTTTGGCATCAAATCTGTGCCGAAGATTTCTCAGATTTGCTTGATTAATAGGTAAAAAAAAATTACTCACGCTTAAACTTGACCCATTATATTATACTAAAATAAATGCGTGTTGAAAATTTGAAAATCGGACAACCACATATGTAAAACGTATTATTTTCTCCATTGAACTAATAAAAACGGGAGAAACGGCCCAATACCTCGAACATGGCAATATCAAATCAAGACGTCTCCTGATTGAGTCTATGTGTGCGTATATGCGTCTACTACATACTTGTGTTCCTGCCTTTGTCATTCATTAATCGTATCATAGGTATACAATGGAAGTGTAGCTGTGTGCATTATATGATTGTGTTAAATTTTCTCCACATTATATTGTCGCGATATTAGAGCGTACCCTATCTTCCCTTTTTATTTAAATCGTTGATTTATCTAATATTTTCGCTCTCTTTGGAGAAACAAAAGGTCGTAGACGCCACTCGCAGCGCGCGTAGTACCTACTTTGTTTCATTCATGTTGTGTTTTGTCCGACTTCAAAAAAGGAGGAGGTCCTCATGACTGTATTTTTTGTGTGTTTAATAACTCTTTACAGTATATTTTGCTGATTTTTTAGAAAGCTGGTGTTTATCATCTGGTCCCATTTAAATTTAACTCTGACGCTAACCCATTTAAATCTGACGAGTAGCATTTGAGCTATCTTTAATAATGCGTATTTTTTAATTACAGTCTGCTTTTTTGTGAAATTTGATTGCTTCATTTTTTTGCGTAATATCAGACCCTTGAATAACATGTTTGTATCCTATATTTTCTAGTTTTACAAAAGAAATGATGAATATTTTGTTCTTCTTTGCTTTCATATTTTGTTGAATTATACTGGTGCGTAGTTTCTATGTGTCAAATAGTGCTTTTTAGTTTTATAAATTATTGCAGTATGAATTTGTACCGATCTAGGCATTGTCGGTGTATGTTACAATAATAGTTATGAGTATGTAATATATTCGTATGTAAATAAGAACCTTCCTTAACTCTAAAATTTTAGGCGATATCTTTGTTTTAGAATAGCAAATAATTTGATAAAATATTCGTTATAAAAGATGTTGATTTTGTTCCTTTGCTACTAGGTATTTAAATATCTACGCAGCAAGATATTTCAATTATGCCTAGGAATTAAAACGAGTACTTACAATCAGAAAGGATTAATTCGTAAATAATAAAAACGTACAAACTGTAACAGTTTATTATCATTTCATGATTCCACTTATATATTATTTTTCGTATTTGTTTGTTACATAGTTTGAAATGTGTATCAACTTGATTATAATTGCAGAATAAATAAAATATGTTTAGTATATTTAAGTCTCAGATCGCAACTAATTCATTCCAGACCATAACAGAGTCCTTTCAGACACAGTTCTAACATTGTGACATCTGTCAAAAACTCTCGTCGTACAACGCGTGATATATGTGGAAGAAGATATAAATATATTTACAGGATAACTAAATAAGAGTGCAAACACATTATACGTTTAGCTTGCATCACCACGTTAAGATAAAAAAAACATGGTTTGAATTTCATAATGAAAATAAAATAAAAAAAGATTTCATTTTAATATATGTTCGAATTTCGGCTGCATGCCAAACCAAATCAGTATACATTATTGAAACATTTAATAGCGACGACTCTAATAATTATGCGAGACTTTTATAATATTCCACATATTATTATAGATCGTCATGCCTAAGAATGAGATATTATACTTATATACTTCCAAATTGACTACGCGCATTCTGTTCAATTCTGAACAAATTAGTTAAGTATCTACGTAATCCAGTTCACAAGCCCTTGTGTAATTTATTATAGATATAAATTATCTCAACTTATACTTTTTGCTAAGCAATAACTGATGTGTACCATCCAAACCAGAGAATGTTGTCTACATTCTAATTTCAGTCGTGAATCCTCATGCATCTCTCTGATGTGCTCAACATAACACCTATCGTATTTTTTGACAGTATAAATACCAACGGTAACTAAGACTTTCGCGAATTAAACACTAATAAAATTAGGTAATTTTAAGACTAATTCGCGATAAAAAAGTATATAATTTACTTTCTTCAACGTTAACTATAGACCATTTGATCCGAGACTTACAAACACGAGTTACACTATCAATTAATGCCAAAAATGAGTGTCAAAATAAAGCTGTCATTATGAGAGTTTAGTTGTTATTGAGTAGTGTTGGTAGATGCGTGGGGCGGAGATGGCACGGGCGCGGGTGGCGGCGCTGGCGCGAGGCGGGCAGAGCCCCGCGGCGCCGCTTGCCGCACGCTCTGCCGGTTCGACGCTGCGTTGTAGTGGTACCCGTCGAACTTGTCGCCCGAACTCGGTGTCGGGAACGTCGCAGTGCCCATGTACATTATCTGCGGAACGGAATTAATAAGGCATTTCGAAATCTAACATGTACGTACATTTGAAATTAATATTAGGGCACTTCTAAGTCTAATATTCACGCATATATGAAATCTGATATTCATTATTCACACACATACGAAATCAATTTATTATACTAGAGCACTTCGAAGACATTCAGGCTCGATCGAAATATTCCTACCTTTTATAGGTAAAAAGTGCTATAGTCTTAACACGCACTGAATTTGAGTTTTGAAATCAATTGTAGAATCTAGATTGCTTCGAAGTCCAGCATTCACGCAGACGCAGTAAAACTATTTTTATAAACACAGGTAAGTACGTAGTAGGTACCTAAACCGCTTCAAATACTGTGCACAACAGTAAGCTCACCTGCGGCTTATATCCCTCAGGGCCGGCTTCATACTCGACCAGCTGCATTCTGCCATCGGGCAGCAAAACGTGGTAGGAACCAGTGGCATGGTCATCTTTCCGTTTTTCGTTGTGCCCAAAGTCCAGGCTCACACCGTTGTCTTGGACGTCGTACGAGAAATCGTAGTTTGCTGGTAACTTAAAAAATTGTGACGTTATAATTTTGTTCTTGATTTAGTCTTTGTTTCAAACAGAAATGAACCATCTGTACTAGTTGTCATACATATAAAATCTATAATTTGACTATTGTTATGTTTAACGCCTGCTCTGCGGATTACATTACAAAATTTCAAATTTACTTGTCATGTGTGGGATTTGAACCCGCTGCCATCCACCCCTATAGCCAGGGTATTCTCTGACCGACTGAGCTAACATGACATTATAACTCATAACTCTAATTGTTGCTGAGTGTTACAAATGTTTATTCGTAGCTATACTGAATGCCTGTATGCCACTGAAGCAGCATTATCAAAGCTAAAACAGGTAACTTTTTTCCCTTATATATTACATATGTTAGTATATTCTTTTATCCAAAATTCTTCGGACAAACTAGAGCCATCACGTTCAGCGAGCATAGAGATAGAACTTTATTTAATAGGAACCGGCTAGGACCCGCGTTATTGTATTTACCGGAAAGATTCCGAGCATTTCGGACTGTTTTGAAGTCCTTCGTCTGGGAGTCACAATTGCGCGAATTTATTCAATTCGGTCTTATTTTATTTTTTACTAGCTTTCCGGGCGCGGCTCCGCCCGCGCGTATGTCGGTTATCGCGCGAAATCATTAATCTCTTTAAGCGCAGTCGGATAAAAACTATCCTATGTTTTTTCCCGGGTCTCAAACTATCTCCATACCAAATTTCATTCAAATCGGTCCAGTAGTTTCGCCGTGAAAGCGTAACAGACAGACAGACAGACAGAGTTACTTTCGCATTTATAATATTAGTACTGATTAAAATCTTCTATTTGATCTGAATCGTCCCTCAACAATCGATACATAGATACAGGGGAGGGTTGAGGGGAAGGTGTGTAACCGTTGTTATTAATTACATTACGAATTAGCATATTTTTATGTTAGATCTTTTTGTATTGTTTTCTTGTAACTCATAATCCCATCAAAAACGTAAAATGTACAAAAATGGCAAGTACCTATATTCTTCGACAGTATGTAGGTAAGGCCAAGTCTGTTCTTTTTACTTAGTACGGGAGCGCCTATTTAACAACTTTGTCATATATTATTTTACTATGTAATTAGTTACCTATTACCATTTAATGAGTATCTCTATAAGAAATCTAAAATTCTGTAATAAATTTGGCGTCTCAGCAATAACACAGCAACTTAATAACATATACATCTAATATCACTGTTTATGTACTTAGCTGGTAGGCAGGCGCTTCCGTAGTTTTATCCATAAGACGCAGAACGTGGGTGGTGTCAAATTGTCACCATATTCTAGGCGGCACCCACTGAACAAAACCGTACTGCTAAGCGGCATAGCCGTGTTCCCGCACGATATTCAATGCAGAAATCAAAGAGGATTACTATAGGTAGAGACTGTAGACAGTTACCACAAGAAGGCAAGTACATCAGGTAGCTGATCTCGAAGAGCAATATCCGAAGCACGGTTCTATACTGGCATACCGCAGGTTGAACTAGCTGGGCTGTTGTACTTATGTTGGTTATGCGCGATCGTGCTGGTGTGCCACCGGATGAGAAGACACGATGGAAGAAATTTATATTGAAAATTTATAATATAAAAAATTAGTTCTTACTGTTGGTTCCGGAGCTGCTGGTTTCTTCCCGCCGATCTTTGGAGGAAGATATTCTTGAGCTGCTGAAGGCCACAAGTACGTCAATGCCATTACCGCAACCTGCGATAATTGAGAGTTAGGTAAATATTATAATGCTAACATAGGTTTGATTCAGTATTTTGAACAACAAATTTTTGACAGCTTGTTCTCAATGCCGGGGACCCGAGCGCCACAATATATCATGAGCTCTGTCTACCTAAACAAAAATGGCAACCCCTCCCCCCCCTCCTTAATGGGGAGGCTGTGTTCAGCAGTAGAATATCCCGCTTATAATCATCTAAAATTTAGAGGACTTTTTACAAAATTTAATCATTAGGTACACTGTCTAAATACTATGTACCTACCTAATGAGTTAATTTTGTATTTTTTTAAATTCTCTACTAAAAGACATTCTGATCTACGTCGATGGTAGAGTATTTAATTTTTTTAGTAATCGACCTCCTGAAGAAGTTTCGTGTAAAAGCGAAACGAGTCGATAAAAATTCGGTTTGGCTACGTTGCGTTTATGATGTCACGTCTTGGTGGAATTTATACTAGACATATTTTTATATTTTGATATAAATAAACATTTGAATGCTTTGAAATGACTTACGCATAAAATCTTCCACATATTTGCTCGAGATCTGTGTTGTTAGGGCACCGCGGCGGAAGTAGGGCATCAGCGCCAAGGTGCTAAGTTTATAAACCCAAGGGTTGCGGTTGCGGTGCGCCGCCCTACCTCCTTCTTCATTAACTAAACGCACGATCTACGCGAATTTCGACATTAAAATTGCTATGTTTTGGTAACAAATAGTTGTGTACCTATCACTTAAAATTTAGGAACGCTTGATTGTTAGATGCCTACCTTCAAGACATACCTTCTTGTAGTACCATCATCAGCCTGAAGACGTCCACTGTTCAAGGTAGCCTTCGGATTTCATCGCTATAATTATGGGCTAGATATTAGCTAGTTTAAGGTATATATTGTATGAGCCTGTGTTATTTATAATGCTAAGTTGTCTGAAATAAATGGCTTATTTATTATATTTGTATACTACAGACGGCAGGATATAGTACAATATACTATTTTTATAGTTACATTATTGTCGATTTCATATTGTGAACATTTGGAAACATTTCGATATTGCAGATATTTACACAAGTATAGATTATTCTATGGTCACATTGCCCGGCTGAAGAATAAGGACTGTGCATATCAGCACGTTTGATGTCGTAAAAAACGAAGAAGGAAAGGCAAATCTATTTTTTATGCAGTGATGGCTCAGTGGCATTGGCTATGGACTGCCGCGCAGCAGACCCATCATGGTTCGAATCCTGCCGCGGGCTTGTGCTTCACCGCATTGTGGAAGGGTATTTTGCGAATTCCCGCCTGGCTAGAGACCACCCTAGAGATGCGCGCCACGCCGGCGTGCCGCCGCTGAGTTACCTCGGCACGCCGCCGCCGCCGGGTCATGAACAAATTCGCGCCGACGACGAAAATTAATTCAAATTCTTCGCGAGAGACATGTTCTAAGCACCATCCACACGTCGTTGCCTAGCAACCCGTCCGTACCGTATGCATTACTGTAGTGAGCAACCGCCAAGTTGTCTTCTTCGCGCTTACCGTCTTGCTTAGCGCGGATGCGGTGTCGGGCGTTTGGTGCCTCTTAACGCGGCGTTCAATCGCAGTCTGCAATCATTTAGACCGGTCTTTGTGATGGGCTGATTTGCCCTGGCTTTCTTATCCGCTGTCTGTCGCCGGTTCTTCAGGTGTGGCCCTGCTTGGGGCAGACTGGGATTTTTAGTATGGTCGTCGTCTTCGCTCTTGAGCCGATCTCTAGGTTGTCTTTTTGCCTTGGTGTGTCTCTCGTAGATGGGAGCCAATCCTTGTAGGTGTTCGTAGTTTGATTGGTGAGTCTTTTTGAACATACTTTTGGCCAGCGTTGAGATATGCACATCCAGATTCACAATTCTGAGATCTCTCAAATGGTCGAGTTGCGTACATATCGCGGCGCGTCTGCGAGGTGTCTCAGGGCCAAGTTTTGTTGCGATCTCATCCGATTCCTGTGACTTTTGGCTGTGAGAGAGCCAGGCTAGCGCGGCCTAGGTTAAATGGGGATGGATGTAAGTCAAGTACAGGGCTCTCTTGATGCAGTGTGGAAGGGCTGATCTGAGCACTGGATTCAATAGGGCTCGAGCTGCCCTTTTGACTGTGACTGTGTTCTGGACATGCTGTGCTACGGTGAGCATCCGGTCTATGGTGATTCCAAGGTACTTACCGGATTATTCCATGAGATCGCTGCACCTAGGAGATGGAGTTTAGATGGTAGGGATCTTTCTCTCTGCTTTGTTATCATCATGGCTTGAGTTTCGGAGTAGGGCCGCGTCGTCTGCATATAAGGCGAGCGTCGTCCCTGGTTCGGTGGGAAGGTCGTCTGTATATATGGCATAACATGTGACTGAGAGGCAGCTACCTTGGGGGACGGCTGCCTCTATTTGGTGCTCTTGTGACAGCTTTCCGTCTCCTTAGCATGAAATTTTCTGTCCTCCACAAATTGATCTGATTGTTAGGACTGCTCGTCGTTGTGCTCCTATTTTGGCGATCTTATAGAGTAGTCTGTTGTGCCAGATCCATTCGAACGCTTTCTCCATGTCCAGGAATACTGCAGCCGTGTTATTGTTAGAGTTTTCTGCCATGAGGTGCAGTACCCTGGATAGCTGAAATATGGGGGAGTGCTCCGACCGGAATCAGAACTGCTCCGGTCGAGACTTATGTGAGGGGCTATTAAGAAGAGGCGTTCGAAGACTTTTGTAATGCTTGGCAGTAGAGTGATAGGCCTCTATTTCTCGGGTCTTCAAACGTCTTTGCCGGGTTTCGGGAACATAACAACGTGACTGCCGTGGTTTTAGAGGGCAGGTGAGGGAGCGCCGCTCAAGATCTTCTGCGTTTAATATGACACTGAAGTATTAATCGAGGAACTGTTCCACAGAGTCTGAGAGTTCTCTGTCCACTGTGGGATTGGGTTTGAATTAGTTCTCAAGGGATTGGGCAAATATTTCTGCCTTGTCCTCTGCTCTGTATCTCAAGTTGCCATTTTCGTGGAATAGATGACGAATCGGTTCTGAGTGTTTTCTAAGTTACCTGCAGAGTTTGTGGAGTGAGGCCCAGTTCTGTGGATGGGGTCTCGTGTTTGTTGCCAGGTTTTTCTGAGCAGGCGTTTTTCTTTTATGAGCTCTCTTATATAGCGGGGGAGGGTGGGTAATCTCGATTCTCCTTAGGGGTTTTTTTAATTGTGGTGGTATGAAGTGCCTCCTGTATGCATTGAGTGATCTCTTCTGCAAGACTGTCCACCATTGGGGTTGTGACAGGGCTTGAAGTTGAGGTCTCTCATGCTGTTTTCATAAACTTAGGCCAGTCGATTTTGGGCTTTCGTGGAAGTTTGTGTATCGGTTGGTGGCAATATCCTGTTTCTTCAATATTTTGACTAATTAATTTGAGTAGGTACCTACTTGTATACAAGAAAATAAACATATACCCTTTTAGTATATACAGCAGATTTATTTTTCAATTCCACCATATAGTTAAAAAAATAATATCACGCCGGCTACGCCGCGCCGCGCCGTGTACGTTTACCAGCACGCCGCCGCCGACTTTCATGACCGTGGCGCGGACCTCTAGACCACCCTCAAGTAGAAAATCTGTCACCAAGCATCTAACGGTGTGTATTCCAGCAGTTGTCCTTGAGAGCTAGTAATTCTACGTTAAGCCTGTTAACACCTCCGACCACACATACGATACACATATCTCGCTCATCCATTTCATTGAGTTTAGTTCCTAAGATGAAACAAAATGACGATATTTTCTATTTCATCAATAAAAGCAATAATTACGCGTGAAATAAAACAGTTTTATTATCTCTCACAGTGCCTGTATAATTGGTGCAGAGTCTAAAGACACAAGAAAGGCATATTGTCCACAGATTATTCCTAAAAAACACGATTAGCGGCGACGTATTCACCGGACGACGCTCGGAAGTGCAAGACTGGTAGTGACTCAGGTGATTACCCTGAATCCGTCTAGTAAATATGGAGGCCATACAACACATCTACAGGTAAAAAAATCTTAGCTTGACCTTGCTTAATTCAACGGAAAAAAGAAAAATATAGAACTATTTGTCTGTTAATATTTTTTATTTCGGTAGATGTTGATGTGACAGCTTTCAAATGTGACGGTTGCCAAAATGACACTTGATGTCATATTTCCCCGATTATTCATGATTCGGTTGAAAATAATCTTAAAAAATATAAGCAAATAGGTATTAGATGTGACAAGTGTCAACGTGACAGTTTATGTCAAATAGACAGGTGTGATTTGTGACAGGCGTGACGGTTTCGTATTTTTGTACTCAATTGATTTTCGTTTTCATGACAACTGTCAAACTTTTATAGATCTCATAGTGATCTTCACTTCAGATGACAGCTGTCTAATTAAAAAAGGATTTATCTCGGAAACTATTGACCCTAGACTACTAGTTTCTGCACAGATATGGTAGATCCCGTACATAACTTAAAATTTTTCCTCGTAAATTTATAATTTTGTAATATTCTCTATGAGATTCTACTATATCTATGAAGAAACTTGTTGTGTAGGGTCAATAGTTTATTTATAGCAACTCATATATTTTTAAATTTTGAGGAATTGTTAAGTGCATATTATTTTTTAATATGTCAACATTTCCCCCCCCAGCTGTCAAATAAGTGAGACCTATTGAAAGTTGCTCCTACAAAATTATTGATTGTTTGTGTCAAAAACTAAGTTCACAGTTTTATTTAGTGACTAGCTGTACCCGCGACTTCGTTCGCGATTGCCGTAACTGCACACGAATTATTCACATTTGTGCACTGTTTATCTCATATTAAGCAACACTGTGGTCTGCGGTGAAGCACTCTTATAGTTAACCATAGCTCAGAATGGAGCTTTCTACTTTGGATTCCAAAACTCCCGGGTTGTATTTTCCAGAAGACAATAGTTAAGTAACTCAGAGAGTTCTTTCCCGGTTCGCACAATAAATGTTGAAGCAAAGTACCTTGTGCGTTTCTTTAGAATTTCGATTTTAAAACGGCGGTTTGTTTGACGGTAGATCAATATTTTTTTTTATTTCTCATTCTCGGAAAGTATTGTTTGTTTGATCTGAGTAGCGGGTCGGAGACGCTCCTTCCCACCTAAGGCCGGGAAAAACATTGGTGTAAACAAAGTTATATGTGTAAGATTTTTCGTTGTAAAATATTCTGTTGTTGTAAAACAATTAATAACAACTATGTTTGGCAGTAACTAAATATAGGGTAGAAAGTGTAGGTAAAAAATAAAATTAAAACTTTCCCTAAATTTCATTGTTCTAACTCCTGGTGTATCTTTGTATCTTCTACTCATGTTTATGATTTTTAGTAAATATTTAGAAAAACTACTATTTTTTTTACCCTCCTCATATTTTAAATGAAAAGTAGAGTGTTCAACACGGATGTAAGTCATCGATTCCTACTTGGACTATAGCTGCATTAATTTTAAAAATATACTGCTCATGTTATTAAAATCAAAATAAATAATATAAAAAAACATACTATATTTATATCTTTATTCCTTATATTAGTAGTGAAAAGCAGAGAGATTCCTATTCGGGCTATAGCCGCCCGTAAATATTCCAAACAAAATTTTACGTAAAATTTCACAAATAGTTCAAACCTCTCAATAAATTTTTAGTAAGTATGTTATTTTATCAATGAATAATTTTTAGATAAGCTTCTTTATTTACTTTCTTTAAATTCGATACGAAAAGTAGAGAGCTGACCGCGGGTGAAAGTTACCGATTCCTTTCGACCCTTGTATAACAATCTACTAAAGTTGTGCACTTCCAACTTTAAACGGATTAAATCACGTAGGTATATTTATCATTATTTTTGTCCCGACAGTCATACCGTGACCACGATCACTACAAAGTGTTTGAAACGTCGGGACAAAAATAATGCTAAATATACGCGATTTAAACCGTTTAAAGTTGTTTAATTACAAAGTGTAACAATCGCGAAAACCTAAGACTACATTGTGCACTTTCATTGCGCAGTCTCCGAAATGTATCCGTCAAAAGAAAGATAATTATGTAGTTTAAAAAACTGACTGTGGTGAATGTTTTTTTTTTTTTTATTGCTGATAGGTAAGCCTTTGACTACTATCTCACCTGATGGTAAGTGACGATGTGGTCGTAGGTGTTAACAGGCTTAACCTAGAATTACTGGCTCTCAAGGACAGCTGCCAGAACACACCGTTAGGTGCTTGGCGACAGATGTTCCACTGGAGGGTGGTTGCTAGCCAGGCGGGCCTTCGCAAAAATGCCCTTCCACCATGCGGTGAAGCTCAAGCCAGCGGCGAGATTCGAACCATGGACCTGCTGCGCGGCAGTCCATAGCCAAAGCCACTGAGCTATCACTGCTTCAAATGTACCACATTTTAGAGTTTTATCGTAGCAAGCTTACAAAACTAAATAAGGGTGCCGTGCTGCCCGTGGGGCGCCGGGCTGCCCGTGGGATGCCGGTCTGTCCGTGGGGTGTCGGGCTTCCCGTGGGGTTCCGGGCTGCCTGTGGGCTTAAGATGAGCCGTACGTTCAAGGGTTTCTCAACATTCCGCGGTCCAAGTTATTTAAAACGAAATATTTAGTTTGTGATATCTGTAATTTCTGAACTGCAAAACTGAGGACTGAAATATTTACGGGAAAATAATTAAATAACCACTATTGTAACAAAAAAAGAATGATTGAAATCGGACTACGCGTTGATAAATTACAACTAAATGTACATTTTGACTTTCATCCCCTTTCCCAAGAGAACCGTACTGAATTTCGGGATAAAAGTATCGTATGTCCTTCTTCGTAGTATGAACTCGAATCGTGCTTAGTTTCATTATATCCATTCAGTAGTTTTGGAGTGATGCGAGGCCGGGATACAGACAGACATCACAACCTAAATATTACGTTCCAAATAACTTGACACCCCGAACGTACAGGAACCTTTCAACATACGGCTCATCTTAAGCTGGCGTTTGCACTTTATCTGAACTGCAAATCCGATGACTTTGAAATATTTACGTGATAATTTTTAAAGCACCACTATTCTAATTTAAAAAGTCGGCCAAGTGCGAGTTAGACTCGCGCAAGAAGGGTTCCGTACCATTAGCTATACAACATTAGACTTCATATTTTAACCTTTTTAGGGTTCCGTACCCAAAGGGTAATAACGGGACCCTATTACTAACTATAACAAACAAGTGTACCTTTGTTCAAGTTAACAGTGATTTGTTTCAAAGAATAAGTGTAATACTAAAGTTAAATAAGGACTTGAAACCTTCGCTAAAATTGTATACAGTAAGTCTACCCCCGTATACATATTATTTGTCATCTGTCGCATTATACTGAGCAATTATTGTCAGACTCAACTCGCCTGGAAGAATTGTAATAGCAATCTCAAATACGAACTTGCTAGATCACTTCATCAGGATGCCTCTTAAACGGACCCCACCTGCTACACCTGAAGCGGGACTAGTTGAAGCTAACCCATTATTACATCGGTGTGAGTCTGAACCCAAATTAAAGGGTAAAAAAGGTGAAGTAAATTAGAGTCTGAAGAGGAAATTTGAAGGCAAAGATGACAGTGCTACACAATCAGTTATCTCTGAAATGCGTATTTTGTTTAATAATTTTACTTCTGACCAGGAAAAGAAGTTCAATACTTTGAATAAATCTTTCGAGGCTATGGTACTGAAGATGACCGACCTTACACAAAGCATGGACTTTATGTCAAAAATGAGTGAAGAGTTTGAACAAAAATTTGATAGGATAAATAAGGAACGCTCGGAGGACAAAGCATATATAAAGACCTTGGAGGATAGAATAGAAGCACTTGAGCGTGGATCTCGGAACTCGTCTATGGAAATACGAAGTGTGCATTCAGTTCCGATGGAAACGAAATCAGATCTCTGTGACCTTGTAGTGGCCTTGGGTGACACTCTTGATATAGTTGTACAGAAAACTGATATAAGGAGCATATACAGAGGTCCGTCGAAGAAAAATACTCCTAAACCTATTGTTGTAGAATTCAATTCTGCTATTATGAAAGAAGAACTATTGAGTTCATGCCGGAAGTTCAATAAAGGAAAGAAACGAGACGATAAATTGAATACCCGTCATCTTAAGATAAAGGGAACCCAAATGCCAATATATGTATCGGAGAATCTTACGTTCAAGTCAAAGAAACTCTTTTATCTTGCACGGGACTTCGCTAAAACAAACGGATTCGCTTATTGTTGGACCTCAAACGGAGTTATCTATTTGCGTAAGAAAGATAACACACCCTTCTTTCGAATCGCGGCGGAAGAAGACTTAATTAACTTAAAAAACTTGTGACTAGTAAATAAAACTTACTTCATAATTGTAATTTTAAAATTAAGTAGGAATTGGGCAACTTTGCTATACCTTCATTCACACAAGCTTTCAAGAGTCATCATGAATACATGTTCATCTCATTCGTTCACCACACACACATTCATTATTTCTTATATTCACTTGCTATATATCAGAATACTGTCTGATAACTATTTGTTATCCACCCTTTTTCTCAAATTGAACGCAACAGTTTTATATCGTCTGAGCAAAAACGCTGTGACTTTAATCATGTACTCGCATCATCATGGATAGTTTAATTAATGAAATAATAACGGAACTCGACGAAATTAACGTGTCCAAGACATTTTCATGTGATCCAGAAGAATGCTCTAATTATTTGTCAAAACAAAATGCTAACAAGTCAAAATTAACTATTATATCACAAAATATTAGAAGTATTTCCCGTAACATTGATGACTTTTGTATACTCTTGACCAGAATGGATATTGAACCTGATATAATTATTTTCTCGGAGTGCTGGTTATCCTGTACTCCGATTGTACCTCAACTATCGAATTATGAATCTTTTCCATCAACTAAACTTTACAATCAAAATGATGGACTGGTACTGTTTGTTAAAATGCAATGCAAACATAATACATTTGAACCACCTTTTCAGGAAGCTAACTGTTTTGTAACTATTATAGAAAATAACATAGCGATAATTTCAATTTATAGACCCTGTGAATTTAAAAACATTGACAATTTTATAGACTCTTTAGATAAACTTCTCACCAATTTAAAATCATATTCTACTATTATTATAACTGGTGATATTAATATAGACATAAAGATCGATACACTGGACCGACACGCAGCTACATATTTGAACCTTGTTGCATCTCATGGAATTTTGCCAGCACATACTTTCAAAACAAGGTTAAATAGCTGTTTAGATCATTTAATGCTAAAAACAAGATTTGACGCTACTACTCTAGTGGTAAATAGTAGTGTGACTGATCATTACACATTAGTTTTATCCCTTGAATCGATTAAAAGGTGTACAGTTCCAACAAATATAACAAAAATTAATTATAAAGCCATAAAGAATGATTTTAAAACAATTAACTTACAGGACATACTTCGTATTAATGATTGTGATGTAGCTGCCGAATACTTAGTTAACAAAATAACAGACATTATACAGTTACATACAAAAAACATTAATCTTCCACGTCGCAAAAAGCTAATTAAGCCGTGGGTAACGCATGGTCTCATAAGGTGCATGAGAAATAGAGATGCAATGCATAAAAAGTTAAAAAAATCACCCAATGATGAAACTCTAAAATTAACATACTCTAGGTATCGAAATTACTTAACTCGATTACTAAGGAAATTAAAACACCAGTATGAGCGTTTTAAATTACAAAATGCAAAAAACCCTAAAGATTTATGGCGGGTTATAAATGATATAACACTCTTAAAACCCCAAAAAAACCAACCTCACGATCTAGTGTCGTTATGCTCCTCTACATTGGATTCTGCAAACGAGGTTAATTCTTATTTTGCTGGTATCGGTGAAATTTTAGCAAATGAAATAATGCAGTCTCGAAACTCAATAATGATAAGTTATATACGTAATTTCTCCTCATCCTCCGACTCTCTCGTAACTCTTCCTACAGACACTTCTGAGATTGTCTCTATAGTCGATTCAATCAAGAGTTCTTGTTCTTTTGGTATTGACAATATTCCAATGAAAGTCATAAAAGACAATATAACATCTATAGCTGGTTTATTGGCTTACATCTTTAATTTAGCGTTTTCCACGGGTTGTTTCCCTTCCATCTTCAAAAAGGCTGTTATTGTTCCAATATTCAAAGCCGGGAGGAAGGATACAATTAGCAATTATAGGCCGATATCAATTTAACCATCCCTATCAAAAATACTAGAGCGTCTTGTCAATATAAGATTGACTAGTTTTCTTGATAAAACCAACGCAATCTCATTAAACCAATACGGTTTCCGTAAAAATAGATCTACAGCTGATGCGGTTTCTCATTTAACTAACTATGTCGTAAAAGCTGTCGATACTGGTGATAAGTGCCTTGCAATCTTTATAGACCTTGCAAAGGCGTTTGACACCGTGTCAATACCACTACTACTTCAGAAATTGGAAGACTTGGGGGTACGAGGTCTACAGTTACAATTTTTTTCGAGTTACCTAAAAAATAGAACGCAATGTGTAAAACTGGCAGGACATTTGAGTGAACCTCTACCAGTAAAATATGGTGTACCTCAGGGTAGCGTATTGGGTCCAACTCTCTTCTTGGTCTACATAAATGAATTATGTAACCTAAAATTATGTAACGGCCACATTTTCACCTTTGCTGATGACACAGCTCTGGTGTTCCGGGGAGAGAGTTGGGACCAAGTTTTCCAAGATGCACAGGACGGATTCAATAAAGTGTCAGATTGGTTAACGCAAAATCTCTTAAGCCTGAATGCACAGAAAACTAAAGTTATGACATTCTCAATTTTAAACATATCCCAACCTCCCTTGACCGAATATAACATCATTGCTCACCAAAGTTATAACGCTCCAAGCTTATGTTCCAATAATACATGTTCATGTAGTAAACTAGAGCGAGTTCATTCAATTAAATATTTAGGTGTTACACTGGATTGCACTGTACGCTTCCAGTTACATGTAAAAAATCTGGCAGCCAAAGTACGGAAGCTCATAGCCATTTTTAAGAATATACGCCATGTAGCAGACAAGAAAATATTAAAATCTATATATTTCGCACTTTGTCAATCGCTGCTTATGTACTGCGTAGATACTTGGGGAGGATGTGCGAAAACGACATTGATAAGACTAGAGCGAGCTCAACGTGCAGTTTTAAAGGTGATGAACTTCTTACCTTTTAGGTTTCCAACTGATACATTATATGAGCAGACCAAAGTCTTAACAGTAAGGCAATTATTTATCCTCAGACTGATACTAAGACAGCAAAAGATCCAACCACACGAGCTTAAGTGGAAGAATAAACGAAGAATCAGCAATGTTTTTGTCGTTCCTAAATGTAACACAGTTTTTGCCAAGAGATTCTCTGGCTTTCTGGGTGGTCATATATACAATCAATTGGCTAAAGACATTAATTTGCAAAAGCTTAATTATTATAAACTTAAAAAAGCTGTTACAGATATATTATTCACTTATAGTTATGAGAAAACAGAATCATTATTAAAATAAAATTCCTTACTCCAATAAGATATATAATAACTCCAATAAGAGCACTCACTTAACTGCACTCCTCATTCCGCATATACACACACACCACACACACACACACACACACTAACACACACGCACATGCACCCTCATGCGCGTTCATTCATACACAAGCAAACATTTTAACAAATAATATGATATGTAACTAGGGGAATCGCAGATGCCTATATTACAGGCTTTCTTAAGTCTAGCTTAGGCATCTTAGGTTCATCATACAATAAGTGGCCTATAAAATGTTTGTATTAATTATGGTTATGCATTGTAAATATTGTAATTTTCTTTTGTGGCAATAAAGAATATTATTATTATTATTATTCCAACTGTCATCTGAAATGAAGATCTCCATGAGATCTACTATATCTGTGAACAAACTGGTAGAAACTGGAACCATCAAAGGAACTATCTAATGGTACCACGACAAAGGAACGGTTTATTGAATAGGCTTTAATTATTGCACGGGTATTTAACAAAATTGTCAAAAAAAAACTTTTGAAAATATTCAATCGCTGTTCATCAGGGATAATGTACAATTCTAATGCGGAAAAGATATTTCAGGTCCAGTAGTTTTTAAGTTTATTCGTTACATAAAAAAATGGTAGATGTGTTTATTATTTACATAAATACGTTATTTGACAACAGAAGTACATTCTGAGTTCCACCAAGGAGGGAAAGGAATACCAGAGAATAGATTTTTTCAAGAATTATTCAGTCTGCAGTTACAATAATAGCATCAACAAAGTTCGGATAAAGAAGCAAATAACTATGATTATAGACAGGTGGAAGTTCAGCAACTTTGAAGTCAAGAATGGTTGAACATTTGTTCCAGTCAGCATTAACAACTCTGTATTTTAGAAGAGTAGGTAAGGGAGTAAGTCATTACCTTCTCTTCTATATACCTACAGACTTATGATTGTGATGTTGAACTTTGAAATAAGGTAGAAATGAGAATAGGAAAGTGGTCGCTCCCATGAGAATTTGGAAGCAGAGACCAAAACAATTGTGAAGCCAGAGAGAGAGTAGAAAACGATAAGTCTACAGCACTAGGATTTTGTAGAGGAGAAACAGAACGTGTTCCTACACGTGAGCCATTATTTAGAAGACAAAGGTACATTGTAATCATCCATTAGATCAATCAAGCTTGGAAGAAAATCAATCTGACACAGCACAACCCCAGATGGGATGATGAGAGTTAAAATCACCAAGGATGATTAGAATTTCTTAATCATGGTGATTTTAACTGAATCATCCTTAGTGATCGAGGAAAATATATGAGACAGTTCTGGAATAATTGAAGCGCTAGAGTAAAATATATAAATAGAAACAAAGGAAATATCTGAACATCTCACAGTAACAACATGAAAGTGACAATACAACTATGAGGCGGAAGAGGGAGAAGAGAATATGGAATAGTTTTTTTATGAGGATCAAATCAAATTTATTGCCTTATTACAGGTTACAATATAGATATTATCATAATAAGTTACGTGCCTCTGTAATATACCATAATCGGTGTACAATATTTTACAATAGTAGTAAAATTAATTATTAACAAAAGGATTTAATTAACAATAGTTCAAGATTTTCACATGGGTTCATTAATAAGGAGATTAACGATGATGCAACTCGCCCACCCGTCGTCACGGTCTAGTTCCTGGCTATCGACCAACCTCAAGTAGAAAATCTGTCGCCAAGCACCTGACGGAGTGTTCCAGCAGCTGTCCTTGAGAGCCAGTACAATTACAGGCACATGAGACTTAACAACTATGTCTCAGGGCGCAGTGCCATTCGTAACTTGTGACGAGAGGTATCTCTTATAGGCAGAGGTTAGTCCACTTAACATCAGGTGGGCCTCGTGCTTGTTCCGTCACTATAACATAAAAAAGTCATTCCTGAAACAGGCATAGACAGGCAGGCGAAAAATGGTGTCAGGCTTAAACCATGTCTCAGAAGTGACCGCATCGACGATTTCATATTTATTGATCAAATGAATTAGTTCAGGCGTTCCGAGTCGGGCACTCCATTCCAATATTTTTGTTTTTGGATCGCTTGTAGCTTGGCTGTTCTTAATCGATCAGCTAAGTTAAGCAACGTCCGTAGCGGTCATGACTTGGATGGGTGACCATTACTGACATTACTACTGAGCGTTTCCGTGCTTCGGAGGGCATGTTTAGCCGTCGGTCCCGGTTGTTGTCTTAGGATGGCAGTCATTATAGCATGGTGGTAGGACATTTTGCGAATGCCCGCCTGACTAGCTACCACCCTCAAGTAGAAAATCTGTCGCTAAGCACCGGGTGTGTTCCGGCAGCTATCTTTGAGAGCCAGCTTAATGCTAGGTTAGCCTGAACAACATCTTAGACCACATAATCACTTACCATCCGGTGGGATAGTGGTCAAAGGCTAACCCATCAGGCATAAAAAAACACAAAAATTAATGCTTGAACTGGAATTAATAAATTGTTTCACTCAATTTCGTTTATTTCTAACGCAAATGCTTATTTAAACATGCTATAAACTAGGTTACTGAGAAAATGGTTTTACAAACTTAAATTCTCATTCTATCTTTCTTCGAGAGTCTGTAAAGGGACTTGCCTCGATATAGCTAATGCATCAGAAACCGCCCCCGGAACTTTTGTTGCCTAAAGCTTTAAAAAAATTAACCACGACTAAAAGACATTGAGGCCGATTCCATACCACGAATGTTTTTTTTATTGCTGATATGTAAGCCTTTGACCACAATCTCACCTGATGTTAAGTGATGATGTGGTCGAAGGTGTTAACATGCTTAACCTAGAATTACTGACTCTCAATAACAGCTGCTGGAACACACTGTAAGGTGCTTGGCGACAGAATTTCTACTTGAGGGTGGTCGCAAGCCAGGCGGGAATTTGCAAAATGCCCTTCCACCATGCGGTGAAGAAGCTGAAACCTGCGGCGGGATACGAACCATGGACCTGCTGCGCGGCAGTCCATAGCCAATGCCACTGAGCCATCACTGCCTCAAAAACTAGATTAAAACCCCTGTTTGTAAAATTCGCTTATTTCGTATACTTTCAATATGCAGTTTCCACGTTAATTGGTTATCAAGGATTAACCCTACGTATTTTGCACTATTGACTATTAATTTCTTGGCCATTGATAGTCAAAGGGTTGTAAAGGCCTATATCTTTTTATTCTTTGCAGCAAATATTATATAATTTATTTTTGATGTATGTATGTTTTAAGATAGTTATATAAATAAAGGTCGCAGTAGAGCTTGCCAAGTCATTATTAAACAATAAACTCAGTTCCGCGGCTGAGTTGTTTGGATGGGTGGCTGCTACTGGCATTTTCAGTGGTGGAAGTGGTCGTAGAGACAGATATTATAGATAATTTGGTGCCAAGCTCCTGTGTGTTTCTACAGCTAGCTTTGAGAGCCAGATTTCATTCTAGGTTTAGCCTGATCACCACCTGTTACCACATAATCACCAGAGGCGGCCTTAGGGGGTGGCAAACAGGGCAGTCGCCCGGGGCCTCGCGCCTTTATGAATAGTTATTTGTTATACAAGAGTGCAAAGTTGCTTTTTAACCGCGTGTTCAATTTTGATGACCGAGCAAGCGAAGGATTCTAAAATTGAATCCTGAGCGTTAGCGAGGGAATCAAAAGAGCACGAGGTGAAAAATCTTTGCACTCGAGTGCAACACGTAACTTTTCATTCCACCTCAGCGAGGAAATGACTAAATGCAAAAAAAAACGTTTACAATCACAAGATAGGTACACTTTTATTTCAGTATGGGAGAAAGCTCTTTTGCGCATTATTAAGAGTTTCAGTCAATTCCATTTGTTCCCGTTGAGTCACACCATTTTGTGTAACACTGTTACCTATTGGTAATAAAATTACCGATTAGTAACACTGTTACTCAATGCCACACTTCTTTTCCCTTTAAGTGACAGTGTAACTCAACAAAACGCAGTTTTGCCCGTTAAGTTACACCTTGTGTAAACTCATTGTTCAAATATATCTTGACTTAATACAACGATTATACCCACCAATAACGACTATTAAATCAATTAATGTTTGATTGTAAACAATAGTACATTCGTTAGTGTAATTCAGATGCATTGCTATGATCCTAAGATAAGTAACTAAAATATGAATCAAAAACAACGGCGGAATCACAACAATCGAGGCTCAGTATGATTACTTATCGGAAACAAAATGTCCCAAAAAAATTTAAATATTATCCAATTAAAGATTGAATAAAACCATTGAAATCGAAAATATTCAGAATGATTTTAATTGTAGCTGAAAACACAAATGACACGTAAGCACTCGTTCAACTACGAATTACGATCCCCTATTTCATTCCTCCAGGGACTGTACAACAATCACTATTCCACTACAGTACCCTATTCAGGGGACTCAACTAGTACACAAATGCAATTCCACTTCGATCCTCTATGCTTTCTTCTATGTTCAGGATTCAACTAGTACTAGAAAATGCAATTCCATTACAGTAAAATGGGGAGCGTAATCTCACTCAGAAATATCCTCTAAATACGTCTTATTTCTGATATCTGTCAGTGACAGTTTATGTCAGATAGACCGGTGTGATTTGTGACAAGTGTCAAAGTGACAGTTGATGTCGTATTTTTATGTACTCAATTACTTTTCGTTTTCGTGACATCTGTCAAACTTTTATAGATCTCATAGAGACCTTTCTTTCTGATGACAGCTGTCAAATTAAAATAGTGTTTATCTCGGAAACCATTGATCCTAGACTTCTAGTTACTTCACTGATATGATAGATCTCATAAAGATCTTATTTCAGATGACAGCTGTCAAACTAAAATAGTGTTTATCTCGGAAACTATTGATCCTAGACTACTAGTTTCTTCACAGATATGATAGATCTCATAGAGATCTTCAATTCAAATGACAGCTGTCAAACTAAAATAGTGTTTATCTCGGAAACTATTGATCCTAGACTACTAGTTTCTTCACAGATATGATAGATCTCATAGAGATCTTCAATTCAAATGACAGCTGTCAAACTAAAATAGCGTTTATCTCGGAAACTATTAATCCTACACTACTAGTTTCTTCACAGATATTGGTCCGAGATATTGACTTCCGAGAATTGTCCTAAAGAGTTTGACAGCTGATATTTAAAATGAAATCTCGCATAGATCTATCACTTTTGTAAAGATACTTTTTGTCTTAGACAACCAGTTTCCGAGATATTGCTTTTAAAAGCTTGAAAATTGTCTTAAGTCATTTTGAAATTTATCAAATCAAACATTTGTCAAGGTAATGTGGAAATATATCAATACGTCACTATGACATCTGTCAAAATTTACATCTGTGACAGTAACACATAATCATACAATATGTTTTATTTTGTTTGAATATTTTTTTTTATAATTCGCACCAATTACAAGTATTTATTATTATGCATATGTTTTACAGTTAAGCTTGGAATAGCTGTGTTCAAATAGATGATTATAAATGAAAATTGAAACACATAAAATTTGGCATGGCAATTATTGTATACACCACATTATTATGAAATATTATAATAAATTTACATGGGGTTCAACAACTTTAATCTTCGCATAGAGGTCAGTACAATCATGTTTAAAAAAATCTTAAATAAAGATAAATATTAATTATATATTTTTGGGGTAATTTACGTGTATTCTTCCACCCACTGTACTTGAATGGACCAAATCAACTGCTTCATCGATACAAAATCACATTAAAATTAATGCCAAAGAATGATAGCCACGTAATCCATGAATCACCTCACGTACTCGGACAGTTGTTATTTATTATTCTAAATCTGCGCGTAAAATATTTTTTTCTTTACAACTTTGGTTTTTAGTTTAAATACTAACAATTGTTTCAATTTTTATTATAAATAAATACTTCTTTGCTATATTATTAAAGCTGTTTTAGTTATTTTGCGTTTCGTGCCTTTGCCGCTCGCTACGCTCGTGGTTCAAATCTAGAATTCTTCGCTGCCTCAGGTTTCAATACAAGTACTCGCACCAAATAACAAGTTTGCAACCTTGCATGACTAATTACTATTGCTACTTGATTAACTTCGAAGACTACCTAAGATATTACGGCTGTCTAAGTGTAATTTTTATCAGTTTTCAGTTAAGTTACTGCATTTGATCTTTATAAACTACCCAATAAATAATATCAAGACAAGCGTAAGGTGTGACAGCTGTCAAATTTGATATTTAATTATATAAATTTAATTACTCTATGAGATGTATTATAACTGTGAAGAAACTAGTAGTGTATGATCAATAGTTTCTTAGATAAACACTATTTTAGTTTGACAGCTGGCATTTGAATTGAAGATCTCTATGAGATCTATCATATCTGTGAAGAAACTAGTAGTCTAGGATCGATATTTTCCGAGATAAACACTTTTTTAGTTTGACAGCTGTCATCTAAAATAAATATCTCTATGAGATCTATCATATCTGTGAAGAAACTAGTAGTGTAGGATTAATAGTTTCCGAGATAAACACTATTTTAGTTTGACAGCTGGCATTTGAATTGAAGATCTCTATGAGATCTATCATATCTGTGAAGAAACTAGTAGTGTAGGATTAATAGTTTCCGAGATAAACACTATTTTAGTTTGACAGCTGGCATTTGAATTGAAGACCTCTATGAGATCTATCATATCTGTGAAGAAATTAGTAGTCTAGGATCAATAGTTTCCGAGATAAACACTATTTTAGTTTGACAGCTGTCATCTAAAATAAAGATCTCTATGAGATCTATCATATCTGTGAAAAAACTAGCAGTCTAGGATCAATGGTTTCCGAGATAAACACTTTTGTAATTTGACAGCTGTCATCTGAAATGAAGATCTATGAGATCTATAAAAGTTTGACAAATGTCACGAAAACGAATTGAAAAAATAAAATACGACATTAACTGTCACTGTTGACACCTGTCACAAATCACACCTGACTATTTGACATAAACTGTCACTGTGACAGATATTTCTGAGTGAGATTATGCTCGCCATTTTACTTTATGGAATTGCATTTTCTAGTACTAGTTGAATCCTGAACATAGAAGAAAGCATAGAGGAGCGAAGTGGAATTGCATTTGTTACTAGTTGAGTCCCCTGAATAGGGATCTGTAGTGCAATAGTGAGTGTTGTACAGTCCCCTCGGGGAATGAAATAGGGGATCGTAGTTGAACGAGTGCTTACGTGTATATTATCATTTGTGTTTTCAGCTTCAATTAAAATCATTCTGAATGGTAATAACTTGCATATAAAAAAAATATTTTCGATTTCAATGGTTTTATTAAATCTTTAATTAGATAATATTTAATTTTTTTGGGACATTTTGTTTCCGATATGTAATCATACTGAGCCTGGATTGTTGTGGTTCCGCCGTTGTTTCTGATTCATATTTTAGTTATCTTAGGATCATAGCAATGCATCTGAATTACACTAACGAATGTACTATTGTTTACAATCAAACATTAATTGATTTAATACTCGTTATTGGTGGGTATAATCGTTGTATTAAGTCAAGATATATTTGAAAAATGATTTTACACAAGAAGGTGTTACTTAACGGGCAAAACTGCGTTTTGTTGAGTTACACTGTCACTTAAAGGGAAAAAAAGTGTGGCATTGAGTAACAGTGTTACTAATCGGTAATTTTATTACCAATGGGTAACAGTGTTACACAAAATGGTGTGACTCAACGGGAACAAATGGTCAATTCTGTTGGCGTCAAACAAACTTCCTCGTCGCTAGAATCACTCATTTTAGTATTTTCACTTGTTTTCAAGTTTCTTGTTTTTAATATAAGGTTTAACAATGACGTGAAAAAATGCCGCGTAAAGAACCGCGTACAAAGCAAATTGAAAAAAGACCACCAAGAAGGTTCCGAGTCTGAGTTTTTAACAAATAATAAAAAAAGTTGTATGATATATTCGGCACCATAGAGGTAGCAGTAAATAGGTTTAATGTTTTTTTTTAATTCACAAACTTAGTGCACACGATGTTCTAAATTCAATTCACTTTATCCTCTAGAGAATAAAAACGGCTTTTCCACCCAGATATTGAAGATTAAAAATACTCTTTCCGAGATGGTGGGATGAGAAATTTATTTTTTTAATTAAAGCTTTTGACTTTGATTCTTACTTTTTTATTGAGGTTATAACATAAAGCTCAATTAAAATAAAGTTAGTTAACTGATAGGTACATTCATTCAAAACATAATTGGAAATATTAAACATGGACTCGCCTCGAAACACTTGAAGACAGAAAAAAAAAGATTTTGAAGACTTCACCTAAAACAAGTAAAAGGATAAGACGATTAATGACCAATTTATCGAAAAAAAATTATTCAAAATGGTATCATACAATTAATAGCAAGTCACGTGAAGACAAGGAGTTGAAAAATTAAAAATAATAAATATTACTCAATTATTCTGGATTGTACTGAGGGTGTATTATTCTTGTTAAAAATAACTTTATATTTAAAGAGCGCCATGACTTAGTCAGATGTTCTGTCGAACGTGTCTGTGAGGTTACTTGTGTGGAGGTCGACAGGCATCTCGTGTTGTGTGTATATCGACCACCAACAGATGAAGGTCGTGCTCAAAATTTTACAGAATTCTTAGCCACTCTGGAAAGTATACTACTAAAAATGTCTAAATGTAAAAAACCCATATTTGTATGTGGTGATTTTAATGTAGATATTTTATCAAAATCTAAAAATAAGACTGATCTTATTTCATTGTTTAAGTCATTTAATTTGAAATTTCTATTCTGTGAGCCCACTAGGATAACAGATACTTCAGCTACCTGTATAGACAATATATACTCGAACTGTAAGACTAAACAAAAGTCAATAATGAAGGGTGTTAGATCTGATCATGAGGGCCTGGCAATTAGATTTGATGGAAGCAAGAAAGAGCGAGGTATGAAATTGAACATAGGCCGTTAACAACCAGTAGGTAAATACTCAGTACCAATATAGAAGCTAAGCTTGCCATTACAAGTTTTTCTCATAGTGACCCGAATGACATTTATAACAGTTTATTTTCTTTAGTAAATACTGAGTTTCAAAAAGTTTATCCAAAAATAAAGAAACAAGTGAATGGAAAGTTGAAGTTCGGTGATTGGGCAACTACAGGTATTCGGAAAAGTAGAGATTATTTGTATGATCTGTATCGCAGGAAGAATTTGACATCCTGCAAGCAGTTTCGTGATTATGTTAGGAACTATTCAAAAATGTTTAAGTCTGTTTGCTTGTGTGCTAAATCTCTTTTTATTAGAAATAAAATTAGCAAGTCTATAAATAAAAAAAAAACATTTGGAAGACTATAAATACTGAGACCGGTAAAAATAAACCTAGAGATTCTACATATGTCTTAAATGTTGATAAAAATCAAATATCTGATCCAATACAAGTGGCAAATATATTTGACAATTTTTTTTCTAACTTACCCTTAGAAGTCACTAAGTCATTGGATGCATGTCCCGATGTAGCAGAAACTCTGCTTATACATAATTTCCCCTGCAAATCGCCGGACTTATCTTTCAGACACACAACAATATTTGAAATTATAAAGACATTTTAAAATTTAAATATTATGAGCACCGAAGACTTGTGGGGTATGTTAGTTAAAGTGGCAGAGTCTATAATATACATTATTGCACCATATTTAAAAACAATATTCAATCTTTGTATTGATAAAGGAAACTTCCCCGACTTAATGAAACAAAGTAAAATCACTCCAATTTTGAAGTCGGGGGCTACATCTGACCCTTGCAATTACAGACCTATTTCTATCTTACCTGTTCTGAGTAAAGTATTCGAAAAAATTATGCTCAAACAACTTCTATCCCATTTTAATGAGCATAATATATTGAATGAGAATCAGTTTGGTTTCACAAAGAGCAGATCCACAACAGATGCAGGTGCTCAATTGATGTCACATATACTTGAAGCCTGGGAGAGTTCACAGGATGCTATTGCCGTATTCTGTGACCTTTTTAAGGCATTTGACTGTGTAGACCACCGCACTCTGATTCGAAAACTTTCACATTATGGTATTCGTGGAAAAGCTCTGGATCTTATAAAGTCATATCTGTCAGACAGGCTACAAGCCTACAAGCTACAAGCCAATGCAGATAGGTATATAGATACGTAACGAAATAAAAATAAAAAATTGTACTCAAAAAAATAATGCAAATGTAACCCAATGAAATGTTAACATATTTAACATTTCATTGGGTTACATTTGCAATTTTTTAATTTTTATTCTCGAATGGAAATAATTAAGTTGTAAAATGACTTGTAAATATTCATTTACCAATAAAAGAACTTTGACTTTAAATACCTAATAAAAATATCGATACTCTGACATATGTCGTTTTAAATGGCGAAATGATGTCCCATGTAAAATATGCCACATAGAACGATAAATATATAAATGTGGATGTGATATATCTATATATATAACTAGCTTTCCAGCCGCAGCTCCGCCCGCCCGCGCTTATGTCAGTATCGCGTAAAACCTTAACCTCCTTTTGCCCAGTTGGATAAAAAGTAGGTATCTTAAGTCCTTTCGAGGGTCCTAAACTATTTCCATACCAAATTAATAATACAGATCTTTCCTCTTTATATTATTAGTTTATTAGTGTAGATGTAGATAGAACGCTACACGTAAATTCGATCATGCAGAAACTAATAGATTTTCTGAGCAATGATAAGACTTGAAAAAAAATGTTGTGTGTTATACTCGTAGTAATTTTGTTAAATCAAACTAAACCCGAATTAGCCTCACTGGCAGGTGAAAACGGCAATTTTTTGAAACTACCCCAAAATCAACAATAATAGGGAACTCCCTATTGTTGTTGATTACTAAAATATTCATTATCTATGACAGCCACTTTCATGCCTTTAACTTTCACGCCTTTTAATCTGTGGCGCCGCGTTAGCTGGGCCGCGTTCCGAGGGTAGAGTCTGTTGTTTGGTTGGTTTTAACTTACTCGAAGGTTCCGGACGACTCGGTTGTTTTATAACCTCAAATATCGTTTTTGGCGGGGATTTTTTTTGCAAAATGTATGGACTTTTTTTGATGGTTGAAAAGCAATAACTACCGTTACCTGCACAATATAAAAGTGCCTATAATTCTCTCATCAAGTAATGTCAAGGTCATGTCAATTAAAGATTCAACATTTTAACGACCTCTTTTGATTGTTGCGCTCTACCCGAAGGTTGTGAACGACGTTAGTGAAAAGTTGCAGTCCGGTGCCCTCTAACCGAGGTTCGGAACGCGCTCCTGTATCTTGGCTTGAGCTAGTACCGAGGGGCGATCACGTATCTTCTGTAGCAATGAAATGCTGATTGCAACAGTCAAAAATGACAGTTTTGACAGATCTTGTATCAATGAAAAAGACAGATAGGTAACAGACCTTCTTGTGCCCAATCGTTAGTCGCCGACCGTTTTTTTCTTTTATACCTGAGACGATAACTGGCATATACATTGATCGAATAAAAATTTCGTAATATCCATTCTACTAAAGAGTTGTAATAACATAGTATATATACAGGTTGTACTCCCATGGTCAGTATTTCCTTTGATTTCATAAATTCATATTATTATTATTCTAAAATCTAATTTTATTTTTGAAATCTAAGTAGATCAACATTTTAGTTAATATTGGCATTTATTTTAAAATACAAGTAGTAATTTCTTCTTCCTCCCCTAACACAAATTAGCCCAAAATATATCTTCCTCCACACCGCTTCAATTATAGTGTGTAATGGCCAATGGTACTCTACACTTTGGATACTGCAACACGTTTCATACGCTTGATATATCCTGTAAAATAAAACCAAATGTAATAAAGCGACTATGATATTTTTAGTATTTTTATGTTTTGCAAAAACGCATGCTCTGCGGATAACAAAAATAAAATATATACAAGAGGCAAAATTTAATTCATGAGCGGGAAAAAAAATAAGTTTCACCTCTCTCCGAATACTAAAAATAAAAAAAATAAGAAATTACTACTTGTATTTTAAAATCTATGCCAATATAAACTTAAGTTTTATTTACTTATTTATTTCTTAGGAAGACCAACAGTATAACAAATATCTTACATATAACTAATAACAACTGCAGGGCTATCACGTATCTTCTGTAGCAATGAACTGTTGATTGCAACAATATAACTGTCAGTTTTGACAGATTTTGTAAGACAGATAGGTAACAGACCTTCATGCGCCCAAACGTTAGTCGCCGACCGTTTTGTTTCTTTTATACCTGAGACGATAACTGGCATATACTTTGATCGAATTAAAAATTTCGTACTATCCATTCTATACTAAAGAGTTTGTAATAATATAGTATATATACAGGTTGTACTCCCATGGTCAGTATTTCCTTTTATTTTATATTTTTATTATACTAAAATCTAAATAAAACAAAGGCAAAATTCTTACCTGTTACGTGTGAGCAGAAATTTTAATGAGATAGACAAGAGAGTTGGCCTTGACTTATTTGGTACAAGCATTGCATCGGCTAGGCGGTTGTTGAACAGAGAGTTCCTCGACTAACTGTTTGAATTTAATTATAAGCATAATGTTTAGACTAAGTTGTATTAAGGTGTTCATTATTTGAATGTCATTTATAAGATAGCTATCCGTGAGGACCTATAATTGGTTATCTGTTGTTATTAGTTATATATAAGATATTTGTTATACTGTTGGTCTTCCAAAGAAATAAATAAAATTTAAGTTTATATTGGTATATATTTTAAAATACAAGTAGTATGTATTTTCTTATTATTATTATTTTTCGTATTCGGAGAGAAGAGAAACTTATTTTATTCCCGCTCATGACTTAAATTTTGGCTCTCTTATTTTTTTAATGTTATCCGCAGAGCATGCGTTATTGCAAAACATAAAAAAAAAAAAATATCATAGTCGCTTTATTACATTTGCGACTTATTTTACAGGATATATCAAGCGTATGAAACGTGCAGTATCCAAAGTGTAGATACCCATTGGCCATTACATACTAAAATTGAAGCGGAGTGGAGGAAGATATATTTTGGGCTAATTTGTGTTAGAGGAGGAAGAAGAAATTACTACTCTTATTTTAAAATAAATGCCAATATAAACTTAAATTTTGATTTAATTAGATTTAAATAATAAAATTAGATTTTAGAATAATAATAATATGAAATCAAAGGAAATATTGACCATGGGAGTACAACCTGTATCTGTACTATGTTATTACAAACTCTTAGAATGGATATAACGAAATTTTAATTCGATCAATGTAGATCTATATGTCAGTTATCGTCTCAGGTATAAAAGAAAAAAACGGTCAGTGACTAACGTTTGGGCACAAGAAGGTCTGTTACCTATCTGTCTTTTTCATTGATACAAAATCTGTCAAAACTGTCATTTTTGATTGTTGCAATCAGAATTTCATTGCTACAGAAGATACGTGATCGCCCCGCAGATAACCAATTATAGGTCAAATTCAAATTCAAAATCATTTATTCAATTTAGGCGTCTACGACGCTCTTATGAAGGTCAATTACAAATTTTAATATTGAAATATTCTACATTGTACTGCCACGTTCAGCAAAAAAATTTATAGAGTCACTGCGAGAAGAACGGGCAAGAAACTCGGGGCCATTCTTTTAAACGTCTGTTTACAATTTGTTATAAACAATATAATACAATTATTACAATATTTGTTTAAATTACGTAGGAGACAGGTGATGGCTTGGCAGAGGTGGAATTTTCCAAGCATTTTTGTCGTTTAAGTAATCACAAACTGTGTAGTAGGATTTCTTAATCAAAATGTTTTTCACATGTAATTTGAATTTTCCTTCTGTGAGCATTGTAATATGTTCGGGAATTTTATTATAAAACCACACACAATTACCTAAACATGACCTTTTATTTGTCTTTGCTAATCTAAAACACGGTACCGTTAATTTATATTTGTTCCTAGTGTTGTAATCGTGGTTGTCACTGTTTAATTTAAATTTACTCAAATTTTTCCGAACATACATAATATTTTCAAATATATACAGACTCGGTAAAGTTAATATATCAATTTCTTTAAAAAGATCCCTTAGAGATTCCATAGGATCCATTTCATATATGGCTCGAATTGCACGCTTTTGTAAGATAAAGATTGTTTCCATCTCAGCAGCAGCTCCCCACAGCAATACACCATACGACATAATACTGTGGAAGTACGCGAAATAAACTAGCCGTGCAGTAGCTACGTCTGTTAACTGTCTTATCTTACAAACTGCATATGCAGCAGAACTAAGTCTTCCGGCTAGATCATGTATATGTGGATCCCACTGTAAAGTTGAGTCCACTTTGATTCCCAGAAAGACTGTCGCTTTGTCAATAGAGAGTTTATCTAAGCCAAGCTTAATGTTTGGTTCAACATAAGGAACATTTGGTAAAGAAAACTTTAAACATTTGGTCTTTTTTGAATTTAAGAGAAGATTATTAGCGGCGAACCATTCAGAGATCATAGATAACACATTATTTACATGAATGAGTTCACTATCTTTCCTATCTACTTTAAAAATCAGAGAGGTATCATCGGCGAATAAAACAATATTGCAGAAATCTTTGACCATGCAAGGCAGATCATTAATATACGCTAGGAACAGAAAAGGTCCCAAACTTGATCCCTGCGGTACACCTATTTTTACCAAAGACCCGGAAGAAGTATTGCCATTTATTCCAACCATCTGTAGCCTGTTTGACAGATAAGACTCTATTAGATTCAAAGCTTTTCCACGAATACCATAGTGTGAAAGCTTACGAATCAGAGTGCAGTGTTCTACACAGTCGAATGCCTTGGAAAGATCACAAAATACGCCAATAGCATCATGTGAACTCTCCCAGGCTTCAAGTATATGTGACATCAATTGAACACCTGCATCTGTAGTGGATCTGCTCTTAGTGAAACCAAACTGATTCTCATTCAATATATTATGCTCATTAAAATGAGATATAAGTTGTTTGAGCATAATTTTTTCGAATACTTTACTCAGAACAGGTAAGATGGAAATAGGTCTATAATTGCAAGGGTCAGATGCAGCCCCCGACTTCAAAATTGGAGTGATTTTACATAGTTTCATTAAGTCGGGGAAATTTCCTCTATCGACACAAAGATTGAATATTGTTACTAAGTATGGTGCGATAATGCAAATTATAGACTCTGCCACTTTAACTGACATACCCCACAAGTCTTCAGTACTCTTTATGTTTAAACTTTTGAATGTCTTTATAATTTCAAAATTATGTTTTAATAGGGCTTCTGCTACATTGGGACAAGAATCCAATGATTTAGTGACTTCTAGGGGTAAGTTAGAAAAAAAATTTTCAAATATATTCGCCACTTGTATTGGAACAGAGATTTGATTTTTATTAATAGTTAAGACATATCTTGAATCTCTAGGTTTATTTTTACCAGTCTCAATATTTATAGTCTTCCAAATGGTTTTTATTTTATTTTTAGACTTGCTAATTTTATCTCTAATAAAAAGAGATTTAGCACACAAGCAAACAGACTTAAAAGTTTTTGAACAGTTCCTAACATAATCATGAAACTGCTTGCAAGATGTCAAATTTTTCCTGCGATAAAGATCAAACAAATAATCTCTACCATTTCGAATACCTCTAGTTGCCCAATCACCAAACTTCAATTTTCCATTTATTTGTTTCTTTATTTTTGGACAAACTTTTTGAAACTCAATATTTACTAAAGAAAATAAGTTATTGTAGATGTCATTCGGGTCACAGTGAGAAAAACTTGTTATGCCAAGCTTAGCTTCTATATTGGTACCAAGAGTTTCTAGCCTACTGGTCGTTAACGGCCTATGTTCAACTTCATACCTCTCTGTTTCTCTATTTCCATCAAATTTTATCGCAAGGCCCTCATGATCAGACCTAACACCTTTCAATATTAACTTTTCTTTAATCTTACAGTTTGAGTATATATTGTCTATACAGGTAGATGAAGTGTCTGTTATCCTAGTGGGCTCACAGAACAGAAATTTCAAATTAAATGACTTAAATAATGAAATAAGATCAGTCTTATTATTAGAATTAATTAAAATATCTATATTAAAATCACCACATACAAATATGGGTAGTCTACATTTAGAGATTTTCTGCAGTATACTTTCCATAGTGGATAAAAATTCTGCAAAATTTTGAGCATGACCTTGATCTGTAGGTGGTCGATATACACACAACACAAGATGCCTGTCCACCTCCACACAAGCAACTTCACAGACACGTTCAACAGAACATCTGACTAAGTCATGGCGTTCTTTAAATTTTAAGTTATTTTTTACAAGAATAATACACCCTCCTCCTTCTGCAGATGATCTGTTAAACGCACTGCCTACACTAAAATTCTTAACATTAAATAACATTGTATCAGCTCTTAGCCATGTTTCAGTAAAGCATAATATATCAAAAGGATATTTATCTAAGAGCATTTCAATTTCAAGTATTTTGCCAGAGAAGTGATTTATATTTTGGTAGTACAGTGCTATGTCAAAACACTTCCCTGTTGTCGGACTTAAAAGTTTAAACAGTTTGACTCAACATTTTTATTAGTACATGTACTAAAATCTGTATCGTCAATAGAAGACATGGTTATATTTCCTATAACCGACTCAATATTATAAGCTACCAAAGTAGCAATCAGATTCTTATATTTTTTAGGTAGGTACATCCTATCCCGAGTCAACATAAATTTAGTAATAAATTTATTACAGTCATAAATAAAAGTTTGTCACTATGACGACATGTCATATTATATAATATACTATTTAATGAATGAATATGCTCATTCTGATTTTTTGTCAGTGCCTCTGAATAGGGAAAAGCACATAACATAATTTTAAATGCACTGAGGCTTATCAATGAGGTAACATTTGCTATTATCCTCACGGATAGCTATCTTATAAATGACATTCAAATAATGAACAATAGGTTACAACTTAGTACTAATGTTTAGACTGCTGCTTATAATAAAATTCAAACATTTAGTCGAAGAACTCTCTGCTCGACAACCGCCTAGCCGATGCAATGCTTGTACAAAATAAGTCTAGGCCAACTCTCTTGTCTATATCTTTAAAATTTCTGCTCACACGTTACAGGTAAGAATTTTGCCTTTATTTGTTTTATTTAGATTTTAGAATAATAATAATATTAAATAAAAGGAAATACTGACCATGGGAGTACAACCTATATTTAGACTATATTTTTACAAACTAGTAGAATGGATAGTACGAAATTTTTAATTCGATCAATGTATATGCCAGTTATCGTCTCAGGTATAAAAGAAAAAAAACGGTCGGCGACTAACGTTCGGACGCATGAAGGTATGTTACATATCTGTCTTACAAAATCTGTCGAAACTGACAGTTTTATTGTTGCAATCAACAGTTCATTGCTACAGAAGATACGTGATAGCCCTGCAGGTTTATTTTATAGGTATTTCCAGTCCATAGATATAATATGTCCATAACTCAATCTGATCTATGGTGATAATATTACCACTACACATTAGCGATGGGCGATTGTTGCCATAAATACAATCGACTGAATCGAAACTTGCGCATTCGATTGTCGAAGCAGTTGCTTAACGCGGTGCCTAAATAATCGTTAGTGTGATATTTTTTTGACTAAATCAGAAAATATTCAAAATGTTCATTATTGTTGTGTTCTCATTTTGTAATCTATCATGTAAAAACGAGTTACAATAGAAATAATTTAATTAAATAATTTTAATAAATTATATTTGATATAGGTTCCTTGACCAAAAACGTATTTAAATATCTACTTAGTCATAGAAAGATAAAGTTGACTGGTAGATAGATAAACAAAAGAATTGTTTTTGATACATGTATATGTTCCTCGTTCTGAAAAAATATATTTTGTATTTATTAAACAGTTTAAATCCCGTATATTTATCATTATTTTGTCCCGACGTTTCAAACACTTTGCAGTGATCGTGGTCACAGGGTGACCGTTTAAAGTTGTTTAATTACTATGTGTAACAATCGCGAAAACCTAAGAAAACATTATATTTTGTATTGTTTATTAGCTTGCTGATTTGAGAAGAGTATTTTAATGTTGTTTTACTTAATACAGTTGTACCAGGGCCGGATTTAAGGGAGGGCAATCGGGACAACTGCCCGGGGCCTCCACAAGAGAGGGGCCTCCACATTAATTGTATTAATTTAAAAAAACTTACACAACTATAGCGTATCTAATATAGTGGAATCTTTGTAACTAAAATGTCAAGGGAAATGCAAAAATATCGACTTATCGACTTAACAAGAACTTTGAGATACATGTCTTATTTCTTCCAGACACTTAGTAAAGCTGTGTATGTATGTATGCTTAACGAGTTTGCAGTCTTGACGAGACCTTGACGAATATGCAGATATATATATATAAAATATAATAAGGCTTTACGAGAATGCAGTCTACCAGACCAGTATGTCGAAAATCGATTTAACTGCTGAAATTTCGAGCAACTAAGGCGCGATTTTCAAGTATATTTTTCGATTAGTAGAGTCAAATTTGAGTAACAATTCAACTTAGTTTTATTATTATTTCTTACATTTTAAAACAAATTACATAGAAGTGAAAATTATCCAGTTATTTTAGTAAATCATCCAAAAACAAGTTCCACAAGATGCTGTAAATACAGTAGGAGATGCCAAAGTAGATGGAGATTTGGTGGATAGTATTCAAAATCATCCAGACATCCAGATAATTGCATCAGATAACACCGCAGATTCTTCAAAACTTTTTGATTAGAATAATAAGGAAACAAAATGTTGTGGTTTCAAAAATTACATTGTTCTTTGGCCTGAAAGTATTACAGAAAATATGATTAAATATTGGGCAGAAAAAGGTTCCATAGATTTTTAAAATTGTGAGTAAGTATCTTTACAGAATTCAGTTCAGCAAGATCGGTCGGATCAAGTGCGGAAATGTTCAAAGAAAATGTTTACATGCCGGAATCCTAACTACAAGTAAATTATATTGTTATACGCGTAAATTAATGTCCACCAAAAATATGACGTTAAGTGGAGAAGGCTTTTGTGACTGGAAGAATACATTTGATCGCCTAAACGAGCACGAGACGTCAAACTCTCGCTTGGAATCGGTAATGAGTTTAGTGCAACGGGGAAAAATCACAGGTCAGGGCCCATTGATCAAGTGCTAGTGATACAAGAGGCACAAGAAATCCAGTATTGGCGAAAAATCCTCAGAATTATCATCACTATTAAATTCCGAGGTGATGATGAACGTTTAGGTTCACCGAGAAATGAAAATTACCTCAGTATTCTGGAATTGCTAGCCGAATATGAACCACTTTTCGCAAAGCATTTGAAATAAATCTAAGTATTATTCGGTGTCAGTGGACTCCATGTTCAACGAAACTCATATTAATCTACTGACTATAGTTGTTCAATATATTGAAGGATCGATGCCAAACAAAAGATTTCTGACAAAATCGCCTATCGAAGTTATCTTTACTTAGCATTGAAAGTGATTCACTGCAGGAGCTGGATTTCAGTGAAATCACCAGTGATTTTTTTTTTAAAAAAGCTCGGAAGGTGCCATTTCCATGAGAGGCTTTGATTTAAAGATTATTTTCTTATTGTGTGCCTTGATTTGTGATTGCCTGTTCAATCTCTTTGTGCCATACAATTATATAAATATATTATTGAAACACTCGCAATAAAAATATTATTTAAGCTAATTGAAAAATTAATTAGGGGCCTCCAAATTCAAATTCAAATTCAAAATCATTTATTCAATTTAGGCGTCTACGACGCTCTTATGAAGGTAGATTACAAATTTTAATATTGAAATATTCTACATTGTACTGCCACGTTCAGCAAAAAAAGTTTATAGAGCCACTGCGAGAAGAACGGGCAAGAAACTCGGGGCCATTCTTTTAAACGTCTTTTTACAATGTGTTATAAACAATATAATACAATTATTACAATATTTGTTTAAATTACGTAGGAGACATGTGATGGCTTGGCAGAGGTGGAATTTTCCAAGCATTTTTGTCGTTTAAGTAATCACAAACTGTGTAGTAGGATTTCTTCATCAAAATATTTTTCACGTGCAATTTGAATTTTCCTTCTGTGAGCATTGTAATATGTTCGGGAATTTTATTATAAAACCGCACACAATTACCTAAACATGACCTTTTATTTGTCTTTGCTAATCTAAAACACGGTACCGTTAATTTATATTTGTTCCTAGTGTTGTAATCGTGGTTGTCACTGTTTAATTTAAATTTACTCAAATTTTTCCGAACATACATAATATTTTCAAATATATACAGACTCGGTAAAGTTAATATATCAATTTCTTTAAAAAGATCCCTTAGAGATTCCCTAGGATCCATTTCATATATGGCTCGAATTGCACGCTTTTGTAAGATAAAGATTGTCTCTATCTCAGCAGCAACTCCCCACAGCAATACACCATACGACATAATACTGTGGAAGTATGCGAAATAAACTAGCCGTGCAGTAGCTACATCTGTTAACTGTCTTATCTTACAAACTGCATATGCAGCAGAACTAAGTCTTCCGGCTAGATCATGTATATGTGGATCCCACTGTAAAGTTGAGTCCACTTTGATTCCCAGAAAGACTGTCGCTTTGTCAATAGAGAGTTTATCTAGGCCAAGCTTAATGTTTGGTTCAACATAAGGAACATTTGGTAATGAAAACTTTAAACATTTGGTCTTTTTTGAATTTAACAGAAGATTATTAGCGGCGAACCATCCAGAGATCATAGATAACACATTATTTACATGAATGAGTTCACTATCTTTCCTATTTACTCCACTCCCTTGTTGCCCCAGGGCCTCCACACCTTCAAATCCGGCCCTGAGTTGTACCAATGTTTTATTTGACAATACCTTCCTAGTTCAGTTCCTATTACATCGGCAAGGAAAATTTAACTTAAATACGATACTGAATTACCTTGTTACTGATTGTTCTTTTTTACAATTCGAATAAATATAACTCATCTTAGCTAACTTAATTCTTACTCTAGTCTTTTAATTTTACTTAGTTTGAAACCCTTACCTACCTATCTATTAGTAGTTTGCTATACGGTAGGTAAGTAGCAACTCACACTACAACAAAATATGAATGTCCCTCAATCGACGGATTGTTTACTACACAGACAATTGAATAACTGTTATCTACAATCGCATAATAACTGCAGTCGTGAGTAGAGCCGCAAGGAATTTTAACTACTGATTTACAGCGCAGTGTACGTAAACCGCACCATCTTTTGTTATCACATATTTAGTAGTACGTACGAGTATAGTAATTTATAGAAGATGGGCTGCGCGCTACACAAGAACAAGAATTAGTAGTAAAAAAATTATACGAACACCGTGTCGGTAATTGTCGCTCGCCGTACACCGCTAGTAGATAGCAATTACTAACATCGATTGTTATAGACTGAACAAAACAATCGACTAGGTCGATTAGATTTATAAATAATCACCCATCGCTACTACAGTCTACACACACGCGTCGGCAGTGTGACCAGATTTAGCAGAATTCTGCGAATTTAGCATAATTTGATCTCCAATTTAGGGTCTAGCAGATTGTGTCGCAGATCTCAAAATATAGCAGATTTTGGCAGAATTTTATAAAATATCCGCAGAAATTTAGCAAGATGAAGAAGAATTGGCAAGTGAACTGTGTTTCACTTGAGTAGTGCAACAAGTGTTTAAAATTCTATTATGCATTCTATTATGATGGAGAATTTCTTGAATCTTTTGGTCGAATTTTGTTTTGAACTAAAATCTTGTCTACCTTTCAATGACCTATTTGAGCAAGTACTATTTCTTGACCCACAAAATGTATTCTGTGTACAAAGATTTTAGAGTTTTAGTCATAACTGGTTCTCATTTGCCAAATTTTGTATACAAATCTGACATACAGGCAATTGACTCCGTAAATAGAGACCTTAAATTTTCATCCAGTTTAAGGTCCCTATTTTCAGAGTCAATTGCTTGCATGTAGTAGATCTTTTAGAATCGGGAGAAGTTTTGCTTACCTCACACCAATGAAAACTAAACTAAAACTGACCTGCGGAACAAATTTAAAAATTCAACATGTTGCTGCAACTCTACATGTAGATGCATTAAAATAACAGGGTAGATGCATTTTTAATTAAATTTGTTTTGATTGTTGACGTCATCAATCAAATCTTGCTTTTTTTGTCCATAATATTCATTTAATTGGGTCTTCATTCATTAGCATTATTTTAGCATTAATCAAAATAAAGTTAGCAGAATTTAGAGGAGGAGCTGGCATAATGTCCAATTAAAATCTGGTCACACTGCGCGTCGCTTTAATTAAATTATCTTCTCTTTGCGCGTCGCACATTAAATGTGAATAAAATATGAACCACCGCCGCCGGCAGTATAAAAGCTAATCACCTTTTACAGATTACTATAAATTAAAAGTAATTTGTTGACTAAGTACATTAGCAAGTCCTAGGAAGATTAATTTCGGTCAAAGGTAGTTCTGCTAATAATTTTCTGAAGATAGTAAACAATCTACTGTCCGTTACCGTTCAGTTTTGTAAAAGCGTTGCCCGGTCGAGTTTTCAAACATCTGAGGTGAAGTTGCTGTTTTTAAAATGTCTAGCACATCGCAAAAACACAGGAATTTTGTGGCGGAGCCTATGGGTGATAAACCTGTTACGGATTTAGCAGGTGTTGGTGAAGTTTTGGGAAAAAGACTAGAAACAGCGGGATATGATAAGGTGAGTCACTTAGTGAAGCGTCATCGTCAAAAATTATATGTCATTGCGATGATAGGATTCTTAGAGTAAAACCTGTCTGAATGGGTACAACCGCCTCGTATTGTTGATGGATTCAGATGGCAAGCAGCAGGGCTTACAGTGCTTAGATCTGAATTGAAGAGTTATTGAATTGCCATAATTAAAAGTTATACTATCATTGAGGTGGTAGAGTTTATATAGTAGAAACTGTATAAATACTTAGTGTGTCAGTAAATGCTGTGCAGGGCCTCAAAGACCAAGTCTTATCTTTCATATTGCCTAAAGTAGGCAAACAAGCAGATGGCTCGAAAGTGGTCTCCATTGCTTAAAGAAGTTTACAAACCAACCAATTCACTGCCAACCTCCTGAAATTTTATAATACCATTTGTTGTGGCTGGAGGTTTACATTAGTCATGTTCTCATACAATGTTTATTAAATGTTGATAGTTTAAATTTCTGAATACTGCAACTTCTTATTGCTTCTGCTCCATTGCACATAGGGGTATTCTGCATAAAAACCTGGCCAAAAACATTTTTTGACTTTTTTGTATTAAATATTTATTAAAATGGTTTGTCATTCAAACTTTATTGCATACACATTTTTTTCTCATATAAAGGGGGCAGGTAAAATATATTTGTGAATAAAATAAAAACAAATATCTATATATTTGTTTTTATTTTATTCACAAATATACCGATTTATTTTGATGTAGCAATTAATTTTAACTAGAAATGCAATAAATGATACCTACAAATTGATCTTCTCAATATAACAGACTTTCTATTTCTAATCTCATCAGTTTCCTAATTCTGTTCATCACTTTGCTCTGATACAATATAAGAAAACTATGTTGGTTTTAATAAAGCCAATGTATCTTTGGAGAACGCTTGCCCATGTTTAGCAGGTCTAGACGAGACATGTGATTTGTATTACCGAATTCAGCATTTGGCACATCTACTAGCAATCCCAGTTTGTCTTAAATTTTTTTTTGATTATTATTTTCTAACAAGTTGTTCTGTTGAACATTTAGGATAATCTGCACAATTTTATCTTTAAGGTATTGAAACTTTCTGACAATCTGATAAGTCTTTATGAGATTTCTCTGACAATCTCATTGAGGTGTTTACAAATCATGGTAACGAAAAAATCTTCAGAAACTATAGTCTGTTTTTTTTAACAAACGAGTACTGAGTATGTCTCTCGCACATTTCCGATATTGACAGAGTGAGATGGGTCATTGCCGTCATTGGTCAATGCCTTTGTTCTTGTTTTGAAATTGTTAAGGCCAGTTCATATTGAATACTTATAAAATTTACTGTGGAAAAAATGACGTTAATATTTTATGATTAAATTTGCATACTTAGTATATTAATAACAAAATTTTCCATTCACGTTTATGATATAAAACAATACTCTATTAGAATATGTATTTCACTTTGATAAATATAATTTGAAGAATATATATTATGCACTTATAACATATAAATCAAATAATTCTAATGGATAGATTCAGGCGTTACTTTGCGGAAATCCATATTTAATAATAACAAATACTTTTAAAAGTATCCTAAAAAATATTAAATAATATTTTAATAAAACACTTAAAAAAGCATAAAATTATATATCTAGTGACAATTCCGCCCGTCCCGATCGTGCGCTCGGTAAGTCAAGACCTCCTGAAGATGCTTCGTTTAGAAGCGAAACTAGTCGGGTATTCTTCCGGTTAGGCTGCGTGATGTTTGTGACGTCACGTAGATAACAGGAAAATTAGGCGGAATTGTCACTAGATATATAATTTTATGCTTTTTTAAGTGTTTTATTTAAATATTATTTAATATTTTTTAGGATACTTTTAAAAGTATTTGTTATTATCAAATAATTCTACTAAAATTCTTGTAATCTTAAAAATTATCTACATTTTTGTTTGTATCTTGGTTATCACATAATTGAGGCATGACTACTCCTTGTAACAAAAGAGTTCAGACTTAATAAATTTCATAACTTTGTTAGTTCCTGCCATAGCCCTTCACTTGAAACCAAACGAGTTCAAATGGGTTGAGCTCACAGTGATACATCGGCAAACATATGATGAGACGATTTGATGACTTAACAACAATTTTTTTTTTCAAAAATATCTTTTTTTTGCTTTCTCGTGTGGAACGGACTTTATGTTGATTACGTGGGCCAATAGCAACGCAGTAAAATTTTAGTACTCGTTTGTTAAAAAAAACAGACTATAGAACAAAATTAAATAAGTTTTGAATACAGAATTTTAAAATTTTAGGCACATTAAGTATTTTTTATTTTTTTCCTGGTAAGTTACATTAGTTTTAGGGATCAAAAGTGTGTTATAGCTCAATATGTAATGTATATGTTGAATTTCATCCAATTCTATCCATCCAAGACTTACATTTTTGATTTTTATGATTAAATAAGGCGAAAAAGAAAAAAAATCATTAAAAATAAATGTGAATACTCGGGACAAATGTTTTCACTGAAAATGATACATGAAAGTAAAGAGTTTATTACTGTATAATTGATTTTCATTACAAAAGAGTACAACACCTTTGATTTCACTACTTTTGTAAAATACTTTAAAAAATAATCAGTGGTTTCGGTATACATTCAACTTAATAAAAATACTATAATATGGCAAAAAATACTAATATACAGTACGTAAATATGATGTACGTACCTTTTCCTACAATGTCCATGGTGGTTTTACTACAAAAATCACTTGGAAAATATTAAAAAATATATGAAAGGTTTACTATCAACAAAGTGTCTAGAACAAAAATGTATGCATATAAAGCTAAGGCTATGTTCCGACTGCTAGCAAAGCCAGGCATTGGGAACTACGAGGTTGATGTTTATGGCAACGAGAGGGGATGTTCAGTACCTGCTCTAAGACCTATGCTTTGCCACATCTGTTGTGGTTTATAATTTTGATTTATGGCCAGGTTTTGAGGCAAAATACCCCTATGTGCATTGCCACAAATTGCCTAATGTCATGTGGAAAACTAACAAAAGTGATAGTATTTGGTGAAGTTGATGGTGCTAAGTGCCTGGACAGCATAATTATTTATTGCCATTACCATTATGTGTAATTTACTATTTGATTAGGCCTAATATAAGGAACAAGCTTATTTGTCTATTTTGATGTACCAACATAAATTATTTTATTACTAATTATATACAACATTGGGTGTTGATTAGGACTAACATTAGCAGTATTTTTGTCTCGAAATGTGATTAATGTTCCGATAGTGAATATACTATTAAATAATGATAGTCTATCAATACAATGCTAAGCAACACTGCTCATATCATCACCATTTTTTAATAAGAATATTGACCATTTGCCACTGTAAAATTTGAACATGACAAAATTTTTTTTTCAGGCTTATGTAGTCCTTGGTCAGTATCTAGTGCTGAAGAAAAATAAAGAGTTATTTCAAGAATGGATGAAAGATACATGCAGTGCAAACTCGAAGCAATCTGCTGACTGCTACCAGTGCTTAAAAGATTGGTGTGATGAATTTTTATACTAAATAAAAATATTTGTTATGAATACATAAAAATAAGAGTAATAATATAAATGATAATAATTAGGCAATACACCTAATACAATATTATAATGTAATTTCTCAGTAAAATTTGCATTAAATTTTTTAAGTGTATTATTTTCAGCTACACAATAGGTCCCTTTATTATTTTATTATCAATCTGTGTTGCAATGATTAACTTACAAGCAAATGACAATTACCCAATTGTCATTTGCTTGTAAGTTGATCATTAATCAAGCCCCTTTTCATAATTCTAACTAAACCTAGCACTCAAATGAAAAGGGGCTACACTTATTGAGAAAAATATTTTACAGCAAGTATACAATATACAGCATTTTGGTTAACACATTGAGATATTTTGCTGGGCATTGCATGAGCATCCATTGTAAAAAGTAATTTCTGGTGGTCAGTCTTCAGAAACTTATGTTGCACACATCTACAATTATAATATGTATATTTGAGCTTTAAAAACATATTATTTTATACTTATGTCCTGCTAAGAACGGAGCCTGTTTTCTGTACTACTTTTACTACAATAGGCATAAATGATTTGAGACAGATCATGTGACTAAGAAATGGATCTTGTCTATATTATGAACAAATAGTGAATATTCCAGTCTAATATGTTTTGTAAGTACCTACCACCAAATAAATAATAAATTAATTATTTCATAAAATATACCATCTTGCCTGCTTATCCCTAAAATGGTAGGCATACATATTGAAACCCCTACATTTTGCCAGTTAAATTAATTTCTATGTTAGAGTCGACCAAATCAGCAATCAGCCATGTCCAGCTCCAGACTCTGGACTGCTACTAAGGATTTATTTGTCAGAAAAATAGACAAAAGATTATTTTTCCGGAAATTCTGTCCAACATGGGGATCTTTTTTTTTTTTATGCACGATAGGCTAGCCTTAGACCACTATCTCACCTGATGGTAAGTGATGAAGTGGTTGAAGATGTTGTTCAGGCTAACCTATAATTAGTGGCTCTCAAGGACAGCTGCCGGTACACCATTAGGTGCTTGGCGACAGATTTTCTACTTGAGGGTGGTAGCTAGCCAGGCGGGCATTCGCAAAATACCCTACCACCATGCTATAACGACTGCTATCCTAAGATAACAACCGTGACCGATGGCTTAACATGCGCTCTGAAGCATGGAAGCGCTCAGTAGTAATGTCACCCACCTAAGTCATGACCGAGGCGGACGTTGCTTAACTTTGCTGATCTGTTCAGAACGGCTAAGCGAACTTCACTATGAGCCCTTCAAAATTTTCAATGTTAAGTATGACTAGTGGGTAATGATCTGCCATTATGGACCATGTCGTCAGTTGCGCCTACTGGCATTCTCATGAGTAGTTGGGATGGTCCATCCTTGCAGAACCCTTGTTCGATGTTTAGGTGAAATCAGACATCCCTACCGTATTCTGTGACTGCCAACTAGAGATCCGCGCTACGCCGGCGTGCCGCCGCCGAGTTACCTCGGCGCGCCGCCGCCGCCGCCGCCGGGTCATGAAAAAATTCGCGCCGACGTCGAAAATTAATTTAGAGTTTTCTGCCGTGAAGTGCAGTACCCTGGATAGCTGAGGTGTGGGGGAGTGCTCGGACCGGAATCCGAACTGCTCCGGTTGCGACTTCATGTGAGGGGCTATCAGACTTAAGAAGAGGCGTTCAAAGACTTTCGAAATGCTTGTCAGTAGAGTGATAGGCCTGTAATTCTCGGGTCTCCAAACGTCTTTGCCGGGTTTCGGGAACATAACCACGTGGCTCATTTTTCATTGAGAGGGGAAGTGCTCCGTGCACAGGATCCCGTTAAACAGGCGCGTGATGGCTGCCGTGGTGTTAGAGGGCAGGTGACGGATCGCTGCCCTAGATCTTCTGTGTTTAATGGGACACTGAAGTATTCATCGAGGAACTGTTCCACAAAGTCTGAGTGTTCTCTGTTCTTGAGAACTAATTCAAGCCCAATCCCAATTGGGCTTGAATTAGTTCTCAAGGGATTGGGCAAATATTTCTGCCTTGTCCTCTGCTCTGTATCTCAAGTTGCCATTTTCGTGGAAAAGACAATGAATCGGTTCTGGATGTTTTCTAAGTTGTTTGCAGAGTTTGTGGAGTGAGACCCAGTTCTGTGGATGAGTTCTCGTGTGTGTTGCCAGGTTTTACTGAGCAGGCGTTTTTCTTTTATGAGCTCTCTTATATAGCGGGGGAGGGTGGGCAATCTCGATTCTCCTTAGGGGTTTTCTGTATGAAGTGCCTTCCGTATGCATTGAGTGATCTCTTCTGCAAGATTGTCCACTTCTGTTGGGGTTGTGACATGCCTTGAAGTTGAGGTATCTCATGCGGTTTTCATAAACTTAGGCCAGTCGATTTTGGGCTTTCGTGGAAGTTTGTGGCAAAATCCTGTTTCTTCAATATTTTGACTAATTAATTTGAGTAGGTATTTACTTGTATGCAAGAAAATAAACATTTTCCCTTTTAGTACATATACAGCAGATTTAATTTTTCTATTCCGCCATACAGGTAAAAAAATTAATATCACGCCGGCTACGCCGCGCCGCGCCGGTTACATTTACCAGCGCGCCGCCGCCGACTTTCATGACCGCGGCGCGGACCTCTACTGCCAACACAGACACTTCATTGGCGACATGATTTCCCTATGGCAAGCTAAGCCATATTCAGTCATTAGTAATGGGTCGGTTAATACCTTAGATTTCGAAGTTTAGTATATTCCTCCTCATTGACTAAGAGTTTGCCAAATATTTCAACAAAATTGTTCAGGTACTTGTGCCAACTTATTAGAAATTGAACCAATATTCACAGTCTTAATTTAAAAAAATGTAGGGTTACTACTACTACTTTATGTCTAGCTACTAGGCTAGCCTTTGACCACTATCTCACCTGATATAAGTGATGATGTTGTTCAGGCGAACCTTGAATTGCCTGTCAGGTTGGTTGCTTGGCGACGAATTTTCTCTTTGAGGGTGGTTGCTAGCCAAGAAGGCATTTGCGAAATGCCCTACAACAATGCTCTAATGACTGCCATCCTAAGACAACAATTGGGACCAAAATCTTAACATGCCTTCCAAAGCAAAGGAAGTGCTCAATATTATTGCTCAATATCAATATTAATGCCACTAGCATTCACCCATCCAAGTCATGACTGCAGCAACTGTTGCTTAACTTAGTTGATTGCTTAAGAATGACTAAGCAAGTTATGCTACTAACTCTTCATTATATACACTTAGCTGTTTTAAATTTGATGTGGATATTCTTCTGTTTCTGTTCTTATCGCATGCTGTACCATCTCACTATTACTCACATTTCATTCAAGCACACACATTTATAAAACTACCATACAGATTTACACAACATCATGAACAAAATATCTGCTAAACTCAAATCCTGTAAGTTTTTCCAGCTAGTTTTATAAGCTTGTCATTATATGGACTTCAACTCCCTAAAAAAGAAAAAGAGGTAAGTCTTGCTATGTATTATTTCACGTTGCCCCATTATAGGGCACAAGTAGTAAGTGCCCCATGGAGACTTCGAACTGGATTTGATTGTGAAGAAATTTTAATTTTTCTAGATTGGTTGCTGACATGTTGTATGTAGTTGTTTAGAAGTAATGGCTATGGAGTGATTCGCAGAAGGCCCATGATTTGAATCCATCAGTGGGCTTGAACTTCTCAGGTAGGGCATTTTGCAATGCCTGCCTGCCTAGCTACTAACTTCAAGCCGAAAGCTTTGCTACATAATATTGAGTGGAACATGACCAAACTGGCTAAGGGATTTACTCTGGAAGGGGAATTGCAGTAATCACTTCTTTAATACCCTTTAAATATGAAGAACCTTTATTATATGTATTACCTAAACTATACATAAAATAATATTTTCCTAATAGTCATCCACACTGAATGGAACATATTTTACATAATAAACTTAATAATATGTTACCCAATTAGATAAACTCAGGCCATAACTACAACAAAAAATATAAAGAAAAATATAAGAACACCAAAAATTTTAAACATGAGTGCTCTATTGCCTGTTATATGCTGGAAGTATTTCATAATTTCTCTATGACCTGCCTCAACATTCATCTCAGCTTCTTGAATATTGGCATCAATTCTTCCAATAGCTTCATCCTGCTCCTTCACCATGTGTGCAAGTTGTTGAAATATTCCACCTAGTTCAACTATGGTGCTCTCAATGTTATGCATAGTCTCTGCTCTCTGCTGTACATAAGAGTCTGAGTCATCTCTCAAGGCAAGCTGCTGTGTCTGCAAACTTGAAGTTTCTCCCAAGTCAATGCTTACATCTTCTTGTTGTAAGAGAGAAGGTACTTCTTTTACTACAGGTGTCACTCTAGAAAATTGCTCTCGCCTGTTGTTCTGATGCTTCAAATTTTCAGATCTCACCTCAAGAACCTTAAAAATTAAAATTGTTATTAGGTTTTTGATAACAACTATGATTTGTTTAATGCAGTAAATATTAGCCTTACTTAAGCCAGCTTAATGGCAGTAAATTTAATTCTTTATTAGCTGTATTTCAGCCTAAAGCAGGCCTAGTGATGTAAGAAAATTATAATAATAATTAGAGAATAAAGAGAGGTAAATGCACACTTTTATTATTCATCTACAAATTCCTCTCTGGGCAGGCAACGCATTGGCCAGGAGTCAGGTGGAATCACAACATGTACTAAATTTAGCAAAATAATAATCAACAAGTAGAAAATCTGTCGCCAAGAACCTAACGGTATGTTCCGGTGTCTGTCCTTAAGAGCCAGTAATTCTAGGTTAGCCTGAACAACATCTTCAACCACATCATTACTTTGAGATAGGTCAAAGGCCACGGGCTACATAGTGGTACTCTTGTATTTTGCAGTGCGTACAACTACGCCCCAAGCTTATTCGGTGTGTTTGTTTTATGAAATTTAGTCCTCGCCACTATGTCAAACGAGGCCCATTATCGTGATGTCTATTGATACTGAACTCGCTTCCTTTTACCTGTTTGAATTGGTTGCTCATGGAAGCAAGGCGAGACTGCAGAGCAAGCACCACGCTGGAGGAATGACTATGCATGCTTCGTCGGCCTCTAGGCATCTCACCAAGTTTTCCTATCTGCTGGTTCAGAGAATTCAAGTCACCTTTTATGATATATGTTAGCTCCTGAATTTCAGTTGGTCTGTCATCAAATAGGGATTTTTTCTTGGCCACTGAAAATGTATAGGGACATAAATTAGCAAGATTTCTATCATAATAGTCATTGAGGCAAAACTTTTAAAATTTTTGGGGTGATAGAAATCAATTCAATCTACACACTCCTCAGCTCTGATCAACATGTGCATTTTGTTTTTAAGAGTTTAGCATATTTACAATACTTAAACTTTTCTTGTATTTTTTTACCCTGTAATATAATGATATTGATATAGTTAGGGACCAAGCCTCTACCTTCTCATCCCTGCCCCATTTAGTATCATAGCATGCCAAACCCAAGCCAACGTCAGGATTGTTATTAGAGAGACAGCTAACAATAATTTCCTAACAACAAGAACATATTCTAAAATCAGCAACCAAGTATACATAATTTTAAACTTACATAAAGCTAACTTCTCTAGTTTGGCATAAGTGCCAGTTATATTCCTACTAATCACTTTCGCCATGCTCATAAACTGAGAATAAGTTTCGAGAACGGCAGCTTTTCGTTTATCTCTAATAGCAGGTCTCGCTAAGATCCTATCGTGGAGACTTCGCACCGTCGAAATGAACTCATTAGTTCTGTCTCTCGCAGCCATGACTGGTTCAAAAACGAAGTCCTGAAGGATGTCAAATATTATATCTTGTGAGGAACTGGTAGTTGTGACACTTTTCAAATTTTGGACGGACTTCGGGCTGTACGGTTTAGAGTTATAATGATGTCCTTTCTTGTCCAATTTACTGTAGGAATCTAACTCGTTTTCCGAAGGTCTTTCAGGTACACCTCCGATGTTTCGCTTTCGAGGTAGCATCGCATCCTTATCCCGGACGGTTAGTTGAGACAATTTTAATTTCCTTTGTTAACTATTAATGAAGACAAAACTATGATTCTATTTCCAATTGAAACGTGTGTAAATGCAATAATTATTTTTACTAAATTGCCATCAATTCAAGCATTCAGGCTGTCACTGTCGTCACGGTAGTATGATGTGGATGAAACACAGATAACAGCAGCGAATATACCACAGATCAGAAAGTTAATATAAAGTGTAGTTGTTTGGGTTCTATTCAACCGTAGATAGAGTATAGAGGAAACTCTTACTATTATTAGGTAGATCCAACTTCGACAAAGAGGTCGCCCGTAGAATCCAACTCTGATGGGCAGCGTTCGGGAAGCTACGTGACATCTTTTCGTCGAACATCCCGCAGAGCCTGAAGACCAGTGTGTGTTATTAAAATAGACAAAATAACAATTTTCAAATCACACAAGCTCCGCGGAAAAAATCCTAAAAAAAGGATTTTTTTGAGCTACGCGCTTAAAAGTGGTATAGAGAGATAGAGTAGTGTTTGATTAACAAGGATTTGTGTGGGCAACTTAATCCATCAAGTGGTTCGTGTGTGGGAGGGCGCTGACTTTGCACTGGAATAACACGGAGAAAACGAGTGAGTTCGAAAAGCCGCAATAGTAAAATCGTCGCCGCCAGTAAGACCTGTCTGGCGGTGAAACAATTTTAAAGATCGGATCACGGAAGGCAGAGTTACAACGCAGCCAATCTGCAAAAAATACTACGCGGTCACCACGTGCTTGCACGTGCGCACTAAAGTGAGGTTAGTAACTCTGCCAACATCGGCCCACGTGAAGACTCCGCTGACGCCTCGAAGACTCCTCCTACAAACCGGCAGACCAGCTCAAGACTTCGCCCTCCTGAGCAATCATCACCATCAGGTAACCTCGAGGGAACTCCTGACCCCTTCACCCTAATCCCCCCGTGTTTGGGTTCATTCGAACCAGAATCACCAGCCCTCTTTGCACCCCCTTCTCCAGGTCCAAATATCACACCCGCAAAGAAACCTACCCCGCACCCCCACCCCCTTTGGGTCAACGACCTCCCATCCTCCTACTCAGTTTCACCCCTCATCCATACCCCTCCAGTTACCTCACCTCCCCCCTGTTGTATCTCCGTAACCAGGCGAAATAGACCAACCGTGTTTGAGCTCCCTGGAATTGGCAGGACGAGCCGGATCCTTTGGCCCCTACAGTTTTACACTCCCCCCGCGTCGTCACCTCCCCTCACCTCCATACGAGACCTTATCCCCCCCCCCCCCCCCCCCCCCCGAGGTTGACCTCACCCCCGCGAGCCATAACTCAAGAACCGTTTGCGATAGACCCCTGGTGTTTGGGGTCGTTGAAATCAGTACAACGAGCTCATTGATTTGGCCCCAACAAAAACACGAAATTCTTGTTTTTTCAACACCAGAAATCCTCTGACGCACTCATCACGCAGAGCGGAACACTCAAGCTCTGGCGCGCTTCGAGCATCAATCACCGTACAACGTGTGGAACACAGCTGTAAGAAACACCACATAGATAACCCTAAGATAACCTTAAGTTAGATTTAATTAGATTTTCTTATTTAAGTAGTCCAACCTTTAGCACGATGTCACAAACAAATGTCCCTGTAGCGCCCATTTCCACCGAGGCAGCACCATCCGCCACAAAAACTGAATCCCTACACAAAAAAATATTGAAAAAGTTAACCACAGCCAAATCCACGCAGCCACCGAAAATCGAGCGACCGACCAAAGTCAAGAAGTCAGAAAGTGACAGGGCGTCGAAAGTTACCAATAAAATCTCTGAGAGGAGCAAACGCACTGCCTCCGAGTCCACCACAAAAACCGCGCCGAACACCGCAGCCAGCGAAGGTTCGGGTATGGAATCAACTTCTGTACCTGAGCTTAATACAGCGTGGGAAGCAGCGGTGGACAAAATAAAGAACTGGGAGCAGTGTGGGATCTCACCGCCAAAAGAGATCGCGTCAGATGCCGAGTCTGACACAGCATCGTCCGTGACGGACATCCCAACCCCAAACGCACGGAAAAGCAGACTCAGTATGCTGGCAGGCAGATCTGGACAGCGCACAGGGGTGGAGATGGACATGGCCACTAAGGTGGCAAACGAGGCGATGCTCCAAGGAAAGGAAGCGTTGGAATCTGCAGGCAAAATGAAGCGCGAATGCAAGCAAATCGCGCTGGAAAGCCTGCAGACTCTATATGAAACAGTACTTTCCCTATCGGATTCGAGATCGAGACACATATGCACTCTAGAAAGGGAAAGAACGAGGCATGCCAACGAGCTCGTAGCAGTGGAAAGAGCACATAACAAAGTGACTTCTGAGCTGACCCAAAAGCTTCTCAAAGAGATGGAGTCAGCTAGAAGTGACATTGCCTCTACCCTTACAGAGACCAAAGCCATCAGGGACTGGCAGGGTTACGAGACTAGGGAACCACACAAACTGATTAGAGAAGTGACGGGAGAGGTCAAATTCCTAAAGACCCTGCTCGAGTCCGCAAAACACAGTGAAAAGTCGGTAGATCTTGAGCCGCTGAGGAGCGACAACTCCAGTCTAAAAGCTGGAGTTGACGCTCTTCAGATGCAACTTGATGAGCTCAGACGAGAAACACATAGGCTTTCGCTGAGCATTGCGGATCACCGGAGCGTTAGTGCAGAAACCCTAGCACTGGTGACAACACCCCACCCCACTCCCGACAACAACATCTCTCAAGATATCAAAGCATTGATAGAGAAAGTTAATGACCTCAAAATATCCCAATTAGAACCCATAAAGCCCCCCCCTCCAATCACAATAAATTTGGATGACCAAATACAACCTATCACAGAAAAACTAGAAGCCGTATCGTCAGAACTACGGACGATGCGGCAGGACAAACTGAACGCCCCCCCCCAAGCCCTCAGCATTGAATCAGAGATGACCAAGGCAGAAGGTAAGCCAACCTACGCCAAGGTCACTTCCAAACCCCCACCAGAAAGGAAACCAAATCACACTCTAATAGTATCAACAAGCAATCCGGACAGCACAGCGGAAAATCTAGTGGATAGGATTCGAGAAGCGTTGGACACGAAAACAACCGGAGCTAGGGTTGACAGAGTACGTAAAGCAAAGAACCGGAAGGTGGTTCTGAGCTGCGGTACCATGGAAGACCTCAGCCTGGTGCAAAGTCGGGTCCAGCGGGACAAAACCCTTAAAGTGGAGATTGCGAAAGCGGGAAATCCACTTGTCATCATTAGGGACGTCCTATCCTACCACAAAGACGCTGACATAGTTGACAACTTGCTTTCGCAGAATAAAAACTTGCTGCAAGATGTAAACCTACAGGAGACCACTGTCAGAGTGAGATATAGAAAGAAGGCCCGGAACCCACTGGAATGCCACGCAGTCCTGGAAGTCTCTCCTAAACTCCACAAAAACCTGACAGAGGCAGGAAAAGTATACATAGGTCTCCAGAGGAGATCCGTGACAGACCAATCGCCTCTAGTGCAGTGCACTAAGTGTCTGGGTTTTGGCCACAATGCACCTTGAATAGGCAAAAACCAGTCAAGGCAGCAGTTATTGTTTTCGGTGACAGGCTGGAAGTCGTTCATGACCCTCAGCTTGTGACCGAGACCGAAGCAGCAGTCTTACTGGTAAACAGAGGCCTAAAACTTGGAGTGATATCCGTATACTACGAAGGGGACAAAGACATTTTGCCATATATGTAGAGGACCAAAGCATTCAGTGAAAAACTTACGACGAAAAACATCATCGTCGCAGGTGACATAAATGCCTGGAGCCACTGGTGGGGAAGCGAAGTGGAGAATAAAAGAGGAGAGGCCTATGCTGCGTTCCTTAATGAAATGGACTACCATATTCTCAACATCGGAGACGAACCGACCTTTGAGACTTACAGGAGAGGCAAAGCGTTTACAAGTAGAGTAGACGTAACTGCTTGCAGCACGACACTCCTGGGAGGGATTAAAGATTGGCAAGTAGAAGACAACGTCACAACATCGGATCACAATAGCATCACCTTCACCCTAAATTTGCGCAACGGAAAGGACTTGGAACCCCTAAGACCCATAACGACGCGCAAATATAACACCAAGAAGGCAAAGTGGTCCGAATTCACAGCCAAAGTGAAGAAATGTCTAGAAGGCAAAAACATCACGCCAGATACCGTAAGAGAATCTGAAGACACAGTTAATCTCGAGAACATGATCTCAAGCTACACGAACTGTATCCATGAAGCCTGCGAAAACACCATCCCAACGCAAGGCCAACGTAAAGAGGACCCGGTCCCTCCATGGTACACAAAAAAACTTGATGATCTCAAACAAGAGGTTCTCAGAAAAAAAAGACACATAAGGAACGCAGCCCCCTGTCGAGTTGAAAAGGTCGTACACGAGTACCAAACGGCCCAACAGGATTACAACGAGATAGCCGATAGAGCAGCAACGGAAAACTGGAAGGAGTTCTGCACCACCCAAGACAGGGAAAGTATGTGGGACAAGATATACCGAATCATTCGAAAAACCTCAAGAAGGCAGGAGGATATGCTCTTGAGGAACTCCGACGGTAACACCTTGTCACCGCAACAATCAGCGGAACTGCTGGCCAGTACCTTCTATCCAGATGACAACGAAAGCACAGACCATCCGTGTCACTCGTTGATCCGAGAACAAACAAGAGAAATTCCACAAAATCTACCAGATGATGACCCACCTTTTACGTCAGCAGAATTGGAGACAGTGCTACAAGCACTTAACCCAAAAAAAGCCCCAGGGTCAGATGGGCTCACCGCTGACATATGCGCCGCAGCCATCCGATGTGAAAGGAAGGTATTCATGGCGATTGCAAACAAATGCTTGTCACTAAAATACTTCCCTAAGCAATGGAAAACGGCGCACGTCATCATCCTAAGGAAGCCCGGAAAATCCGACTACACACATCCAAAGTCATACCGGCCAATAGGTCTCTTGTCAGTTCTCGGAAAAATAGTCGAAAAGCTTCTAGTCAGCAGACTCCAATGGCATCTCCTCCCAACTCTCAGCCAGAAACAGTACGGTTTCATGCCTCAACGCGGCACTGAGGACGCTCTCTATGACCTAACAGAGCACGTTAAAACAGGATTAAATGGTAAAAACATAGTAATCCTGATCTCTCTGGACATAGAGGGCGCCTTCGACAATGCATGGTGGCCCGCCCTGAAACATCAGCTTACGAAAAAGAGGTGTCCATCAAATCTCTATCAGATGGTATGCTCATACCTCAGCGACCGCAAAGTCAAAGTCAATTACTCTAGAGCAGAAAGTGAAAAGGATACCACGAAGGGATGTGTCCAAGGTTCCATCGGTGGACCAACCTTCTGGAATATTATCCTTGATCCATTGCTGCAGAAACTAGAGCATGAGGAAGTGTACTGTCAAGCTTTCGCTGACGATGTCGTTCTCGTGTTCACAGGCCAATCGGGACAGACCCTTGAGCAGAAGGTCAACACGACAATGGACATGGTAGTGGAATGGGGATTCCGCAATAAACTCAACTTTGCAGCGCACAAGACCAACGCGATGCTGCTGACAAAAAAGTTGAAGTACGACCCCCCAAATCTCTCCATGGCTGGAGTCAGACTTGACTACGTCGACCAAGTCAAACTGCTAGGCCTAGTGATAGACCGCAAACTCACCTATAAAGCACATGTGTCCGCCCAATGTAAAAAGATAGCGGATATATACAAACAGCTAGCACGTGCAGCAAAGGTGACCTGGGGACTTAACAGCGAAATCACGAGAACGATATATGTTGCAGTGGTGGAACCCATCATGCTTTACGCGGCAAACGTATGGGCACATGCAGTAGATCTAGAAATGAACAGATCACAGATATATGCCCTTCAAAGAGGCTTTGCCCAAAAGATATGTAAGTCCTACCGTACTGTTTCCCTCACCTCCGCACTTATCCTATCAGGTCTACTCCCCCTTGACTTGAGAATTCAAGAGGCAGCGAGCCTATACAGAGCTAAGAAGAATATCTCTCTAGACTACCTCCCTCCGGATATGGAGCTCGAACAAAGCATAAGTGTAATGGACCACTCACATCCGTCCACGAAAGAATACGTAGAGTACGAGCTCCTCGAAACCAACACCAGCCACATCACCGGACCCCAAATATACACAGACGGCAGTAAAATCGAAGGTCAAGTAGGTGCTGCCTTAACCTGGTGGGAGGAAGGTAGAGAGATCACATCATCCACCTTCAAGCTCCATCCCGATTGCACGGTCTTCCAATCGGAACTTTATGCCCTTTACAAGGCGACTCAACTAGTGACACACAGCACCAAGCCACTAGTGAACATTTTGAGCGACTCCAGATCGTCACTCGATCTGCTCAGGAGTCCCAAAACGAGTCATCCCCTAGCAAAGGGCATAAAGGAAAATATTGGAAAGATCAGGGCAGAAGGCAGAGATGTTCGGATGTTCTGGTTGAGAGCACATGTAGGAACCGCCGGAAACGAGAGAGCCGATGAGCTCGCGAAATCGGCGGCACTCACATGTGCCACTCAAGACTACAACAAGATCCCCATGTCCTACGTCAGAAGGAAAATTCGCGAGGAATCAGTACAAAACTGGCAAGATCGTTATGAAACAGCGAGCACAGGTGCAGTTACGAGGCGGCTTCTGCCGGATGTCAGAGAAGCATTCCGGTTAACGTGAACTGTGAAATTATCACCCCTTCCTGTACAAATGATGACGGGACATGGGGGTATATCCGAATACCTCCACAGGTTCAAGCTAAAAGATAGCCCAGGGTGCGAGTGCGATTCTAACATCCCTGAAACTGTCTGGCACATTATTTTAGAATGTCCCCGTTTCTTGGCCGCCAGGCACGATCTTGAAACTGCGATGAACAGAAAGCTGCTGGAAGTGGATCTGCCCAACATCTTAGCAAATCCAAACACCAGAGAACATTTCCTGCCCTTCGTAGAGAGGTCTTTCCGAATAGCGGTCAAACAAAACGCCAACCTCCCGCCCCCCACTCGGAATACATCACCATCTATCACCATCCCTCCCAACCAAACGTTAGCTCCCAATCTCCTACCCTCCATTAGCAATACTATGCCTCCTTGCACTACCCTCCCCAACCCAAATATAGTTTCACAATTCCCACTAAGTCATCTCAAAAACATAGAAATTTCCGAACTGCTGTCAAATGGAGAGCAAGGGAAACCAGGAATACGCATCCGCGGTGTTGCTCTGTATATGGACAGCAGTAAGGAAAGACTCGGAATAAGCTTCTGTCTAGCTAGAGCCAAAAATCGGATACGCTTGTCACCTGGTCTATCATGTTTGGTAAACGGGAGCAGTTTTAAAACCACAATGAAGCGCAAAACTTTTAATGCGATGCCAGCGATGGCGGTTGGGGGTCACCCATGCAGGTTAGTGCGACTGAAAAGCAAGACAGTCATCCTAATCGAATGGGCAGAACACACACCGTTTGCGCAAGCATGCTTGCTGCTCTCTAATATTGCCGAAAACAACGAAAGCCCACGAGTGATAAGCGTAGACGCCATGGTAATAGAGTACTGCAAGGGAGAAGTCGAAGACCAACTAGGTTGTATCAAAGCCTCGGAACACCATGAGGTAGTTGTGTACGAGGACAGAGGAGAAAACTTGAGTTTCCTTAAAAGCCCTGAACATAACCGTGCAACATATAGTTGGGGACATCCGACCCCGAGCTCGAAAAGTGGTTCAGAAAGACTACAGGAAAAAGCAAGGGCCGAAAGGAATCAGCAACGCAGCCCAACCACGAGCAGTGGTCGCGTCTCGGCATTCCTGACAGCTTTCAGTGCTGCCACACGAAGCTTATTCCGACTACCATCCTCCCTATCCACCAAGCAACCAAAAACAAAAAAACCAGCAGAACTACTAGCCCTACCAAAGAAAACAAGAACGAGAGCTGACAAGGGACAAGTCTGTCCGCCCCAATACATCCCAGCACAGGAACCATCGAGCCACGCAGCAAACGCCTTCCTAGAGTTCTTAGCCATAACGAAAGCCACAATAGTAGTCAACGCTAAAACCTGCGAAAACATCTTGCAGTCGTTTAGGTTAGGAAACGAAAACCTATTAAAGGTGCGACTTGAGGAAGCAGAAGCCGCAATATACGACAATAACACAAACCAGGTCATCAAGGGAACAATGTCTGGTCAGTATATGGCGGCTTATAATGCGACAAGTGGTTTTGTGGTCCTGGATGAGGGAGAAACGGAACGAACAGGCAAACCAAAGTACGTGACACCCCAAAATGACCCCATTGTAGTCACTGCCCGGTGTACTAAGATAATGCTCGACAACCGGATCCTTGAAATGGCTTAATCCATTTTGGAGGATGCGGAGGTCGAGGCAAGTTGGAAACGCTGGGAAGTACCTAAAATACAGTGGGTCAATGGAGTGCCGGGATGCGGCAAGACAACTTGGGTGATACGCAACTTCGATGTGGACAGAGACGCCATCATCACAACAACAAAAGAGGCAGCAAACGATCTGAGGGAGAAGCTTGCGCACCGAATCGGTGACTTGGCAAAGACCAAGGTGCGCACCATGGCTTCGGTCCTCGTAAATGGTTTTAAGAAGAAGGAGAGCTACAGCCGCCTCTTGGTGGACGAAGCTCTCATAAACCATTTCGGGGCCATAGTGATGGCTTCAAGGTTGTCTGGAGTAGGCGAACTTGTCCTCATCGGACAAGTTCGCCTACATACTCAGGTATATACTCCTCGGCTCCCCGTATCCAGTCCCTAGAGCAGAAAGGATATACGGATGCGAAAATCCCCAAAACCCTCCCAAACACCCTGTTCCTGGTTCACACCCAGGAAGAAAAGGAGACCCTGACCAACGAGGGCTACGGAGCAGGCACGGGATCTCGTATCCTCACAATCCACGAAGCACAGGGACTGACATACGAGTCAGTAATCGCAATAAAAACCAAGGGTAGAATGAAGCTGCACGAGAGCGTCCCACACGCAGTCGTCGCAGTCTCACGACATACCGGGGCATTCACGTACTACGCTGACGACGCAAATGATGCTATTGGACGGTTCGTTCGGAGAGCGGTGGCTGCAAGACGCAAAGAGATCCGTGACTATAACTTAAAGATGGCAATCAGAGATCGCAACAGTGTGGTGATAGATGTCCTGGTGAGAACGGATGTCGGAGAGGCAGACTAAGAACATCTCAAAGTTCAGTTTTTATTGTAATGTGTAACGATTTAGTGTTTAATTATAGTTTTCTCCCCTATTAGCAAGCGGATTCGTGCAGGCATTCGGAACAGTCATGCTCACGAAAATGTGTTGGCAAGCGGTGGCATCGTGTGTCGGGTCGCCCTCTTCCCTCAAAAATGGTTGAGGAGGACGATGGCTGGCACGCGAGTCAACTCGTGAACGAGTGCTGCTTGAGGACACTGGTCCGTTCGGAATGCCTGTGCAAATCTGTTTGCTACTATTTAGTAGTAGTATATTCCTTAAAACTGTGTTCCCCCATTTAGTATGTAAGAATGCTCCCCATAGTAATGTAAATACTTAACAAATTTCTCGGTTAACTTAAAAAATGGCACGGACCCCGGAGTCTGTGGAAAATGAACAAAACCAATCATAAAAAAAAAAAAAAAAAAAAACAGTGTGTGTTGCCAGTGATGACTTACGGCACTGGGACGTGGTCCCTAACTGTGGCCCTTATGGATAAACTCAGAGTCGCTCAACGAGCTATGGAGAGAGCTATGCTCGGAGTTTCTTTGCGCGATAAAATCTGGAACGTGGATGCCAAAGAACCAAAGTCACCGACATAGCTTTCAGAATTTGTAAGTTGAAGTGGCAAGGGCGGGCCACATTGCTCGACGAACCTATAACCGATGGGGAAGAAAGGTTCTCGAATGGTCACCACACTACACCGGAAGACGTGGAGTTGGTAGGCTCCCCACTGGATGAACCGATAAAATTGTGAAAGTCGCGGGTAGCCAATGGCTACAATTGGCTAAAAGCCGTTTTTGTGGCGTTCTATTGGGGAGGCCTTTGTTCAGCAGTGGACGTCTTCCGGCTGATGATGATGATATATTAATTGTCTCTGTGGGTTTTTTTTATAATGATACCACATCGTGGTATATATACACTAGATACCACATTTCAAGATTTTTATTCGTACCTGAGCTCACCATAGTTAGAGGGAGGTGCGGGTTGTGGAGACTAAAACAAAAGCGTTCTATTGGCTATTTCAAGGTCGCAATATGTACAAAGCGACACTCACCGTAGGGATGGGCTGAGTCGTAGAAAGATATTTTACTTGCGATAGTTACGTTTGCATCTTGTCGATAAAAATATTATTTATATTTTTACCTAGAATCCTTTAAACATTCAAGGCAGTTTTCAATTTCCATATTAAAACTATTAATTTTAAGAATGTTGTAGGTATTCCATTTTCTGCAAATACTTGTTGACTTAGGTGCGTATATATATATACCTAGGAATACAAAATATGAATTAAAAATCGATGTAAAACTTTAGAATATTAAAGAACAGTCAGATCAGATTATTTAATTATTTACAAATACAATATAAAGAGAAAGTGTATATCTATTTACATACCTAATAAGTACAATAGAGTATATTTACATCAGTAAAACAAACTTTAAAGTTTTATTACCATATAATTTTGATTATAAACCAAATCCAATAGGCCAGGAAATTGTTTTAGGTATGTTGACGAGGTTAAAATCATTCTTTTATTATTTATTGGATTACGAGCCTGAAATAATGTTCACATTAATCCATCATAGCAATTCTTTTAATACAATAATATTTTCTTTTTTTTTTATAACCGATAGACTAGTCTTTGACCACTATCTCACCTGATGGTAAATGATGATGTGGTCGAAGATGTTGTTCAGGCTAGCCTAGAATTACTTGATCTCAAGGACAGCTGCCGGAACACACCGTTAAGGGCTTGGCGACAGATTTTCTCCTTGAGGGTGGTAGCTAGCCAGGCGGGAATTCGCAAAATGCCCTACCACCATGCTGTAACGAATGCCATGGTAAGACAACAAACTGGACCGACGACTTAACGTGCCCTCCGAAGCACAGAAGCGCTCAGTTGTAATGTCACGCGGTCACCTATCTAACACCTGTCCGCGACGGACGCTGCTTAACTTAGAATAGAATAGAATAGAAAACTCTTTATTGTTACACCACATTTAAAATATTAAAGTTTACACCATAAGATTTAATTAAATTATAATAACATAGTGTTACAATGGGCGGCCTTATCACTAAAAGTGATCTCTACCAGGCAACCTTAGGATGGAGTTGAATAAACAAAACTATTGGGGCGGGTGTAGTCTAACAATTATCAATGAAAAAGTACAAATTCATAAAAATATTTTAAAAATAAAACTAATTTTATTTGTGTTTCTAAACAAATGTATAAAATTAGCATGTAAGTTTTTAAAATAAATAAATATACACATAAATATATATATATATATATATACATATATACATATCAACATACATAAATAGATAATGATATACATATATAAATAAATCAAATAAAAATACATATCATAATATTATCCCATATAAAGCCTAGAAATTTTCAAAAATGTAGTGCAAAATTAATTGGACAAATAAAACTTTTTTACTTGATCCTTGAACATTCTGAGAGTTGGTGCTTGTCTTATAGATACAGGAAGAGAATTCCATAAGCGAGCAGCCTGAATAGTGAAAGATTTGCTATAAAACGTACTCGTATGAGGATGGATTTCAAGTGTAAGATTTTCTGATGACCTTAAAGTGTATGAAGAACAGTGAAGGAAATCAAAACGTTCCTTGAGATAGCGCGGGGATGTAGGATTAAACAATATATTGTAAAGGAGACTGAGAATATGAGCATTCCGGCGAAAACGTATTGTCAGCCAATTGAGCTTAGAACGAAACTGAGAGACGTGATCATATTTGCGTAAACCAAATATGAATCTAATACAAACATTTTGAAGACGCTCAAGTTTATCTAGCTGTTCCTCCGTGAGATCGAGATAGCAGGCATCAGCGTAGTCAAGAATTGGAAGTAATAGAGATTGAGCTAATGCAATTTTAGTGGCTGTTGGAAGAAAGTTGCGCAACCTTTTTAAGGATCCTGCTGCGGCAAATAGCTTGCGACTGGTAATTTGTAACTGTTGATCCCACCTCATATAGCGATCCATTGTTATTCCAAGATTCTTTACAGAGCTACTAAAGGGAATAGCAATACCACCAAAGAAAACTTGAGGAAGTAATACCCAGTCAATTGTTGACATTAATCTTGAGCTACCAATAACTATTGTTTGTGTCTTTATGGGATTTACTTTTAACCCAAAAGAATTGCTCCATTTAGCTATGCGATCAAGATCAGCATTAACAATCTGAATGGCTTCAGATAGTTTATTCACTGGAGCCTTAGAATAAATCTGTAGATCGTCTGCATATAGGTGGTAGGAAGAAGTGAGGTTGTGAGAGATCGAATTAATAAACAAAGCAAACAATAAAGGAGATAAGACGCCACCTTGCGGGACGCCTGCAGTCGTGCTACACCACGAAGAGTATTCATCTTCAAGGCGAACACGCTGCCTGCGCCCGTACAGATAACTGTGAAACCACAACTACCGTTGGAGAAATGTTAATTGAGCGAAGGAGGGCAAGAAGAATGTCAAAATTCACAGTGTTGAAGGCGTTGCTAAATTCTAAAAGAGTTAATACAGTAACTTCGCCGTTGTCCATTCCTAGACGGATATCATCAGTAATTTTGATGAGAGTAGTTACAGTGCTATGCCCAGGTCGAAAGCCAGATTGAAAAGGGTTTAAAAGTTTGTTACTAGTTAAGAATTTGCTAATTTGGTTGTAGATAAGACGCTCGAGCACTTTTGACAGGAATGGAAGGATTGAAATGGGTCGATAATCGGAATAAGATTTAGGGTTTGATTTTTTAGCCAAGGGAATAATTTGAGCGTCTTAACTTAGCTGATCGATTAGGAACGGCCAAGCAGACTTCGCTTCGAGAGCTTAAAAATTTTCATTTTCATTATAAATCAACATGACAAAATAAAACGAGCAACATCGGGAAGTATATATCTATATACTATATCTATATAGTATATGTATATGTATCGATAAATTTTTCTTCCTTTCTGGGTATTTAGGAAGGAAACCTTTTATGTGACAGCAAAGTAGTAAAAAAATATCTCTATTGGTCTAAGTTGGTCAAAATCATAAATGCTAGGTTTATATCCTGACTGCTGTTTTAATGTTTCTATTATTTAAGTAATTTCATTAGAAAACGTCATCACCGTCTTTAATTTTAAGAATTTCACAACACTAGCGATGCACGTGCTTTTGCCAAAACGAGACAATGCATGCAACAGCTGACTTGTCTCTGTTCTACATGGGTGGAACAGAGACGTAACGATCTTTACTTTACCTAATTAGTACCAGTATACGCTGACATTTCTAATAACCAGTAAAGCAAGATTATCTGACTTAACATTGGATTTGAACTCCAAGATTACTTTTCATACCATTTCAATGTAGGTGTAGTAATTTTATCCTATATTTGGTTAACCCAAAACAATTTTTTACTGGCGCTAAAACACGGAAGCTAGGCGCTCACGGGTCTGACACTTGGTCGAAACTGAAGCTATGATTCAAAGCGTTCATTTATATCGAAGCATTTGCATCAATGCGTGGCGCGTGACCTTCGTCTCGTTTGCGGAATCTATGGGGGTAATCTGTGCTTTGACCACAATCTCAACTGTTGGTAAGTGATGATGTGATCAAGGGTGTAAACAGACTTTACCTAGAATTACTAGCTGTCAATATAACCTTAACTATCTAATTAGCACCCCTTATAACTGTGTTACGCACCTACGCATGTAACAATGTTCCCCATAGTAATGTAATTGTTTAATAAATATCTTAGTTAACTTAAAAAAATGGGATGGACCTTTAGTGTGTGGGAAATGAATGAAATAAAAAAAAAACCTTAAATATCGATATTGATATTAAAATTAGGGCAATTATATAGTTCAAAATTGAATAAAATATAACTTAATTAAACATAATTTTACGTGAATAGCAACTGACTTATAGTCAAACCGTATTCTATTTTAGTCGGCGCGGCGTAGAAAACTAGTGGCAATAGAGAAAAAAAGCGATTCGAAAAATCCTAAATGATCGATTGTGTTTAACATCGGAAACCGATATCATAGTAACAAACATATATCTGTTTGGCAAACAATTTATTATAAAAACTAAAATAATTAATAATGTATTTGTAAATTGCTGCATAATCATATTCACATCTATAGCCGAAGCTCAGAAATAGGGTCTTGTTTTCTGAAACGGAATCCTTAAAAAGTGCCCTTGAAATAAGTCTTAAATGTTACAGCTGTCAGAGAAGTGATTTAATATTTGGCAGTATTGATTATTAACTTCATATTTATGCTTCTATTGACCTAAAAGGTAAGGCGAAAACGGTAACAGTAGTAACGAAAGAAGTGAAGGAAAATAATAGTTTTATTAAACAACGGTTATGGTAAAATTAAAATTATGGTTGTTGATATGATGATGACAATGTTTTTAATGACTATGAAAAGAAGTGTATGCAAGAAATAGTGAAAAGAGAATATCTTAAAAAAACAGTATTTATATTGTATAACTAGCTTTACCCGCGACTTCGTTCGCGATTGCCGTACCTGCAGACTAATTATTCACATTTGTGCACTGTTTATATTAAGCAAAACTGGTCTGCGGTGAAGTACTCTTATAGTAAACCATAGCTCAGAATGGAGCTTTTTACTTTGGATTTCAAAACTCCCGGGTTGTATTTTCCAGAAGACAGTAGTTAAGTAACTCAGAGAGTTCTTTCCCGGTTCGCACAATAAATGTTGAAGCAAAGTACATTGTGCGTTTCTTTAGAATTTAGATTTTAAAGCGGCGGTTTGTTTGACGGTAGATCAAACATATTTTTTTTATTTCTCATTCTCGGAAAGTAGTGTTTGTTTGATCTGAGTAGCGGGTAGGAGAGGCTCCTTCCCACCTAGGGCCGGGAAAAACTCATAGTAAATGCTTCCTTCTCTTGGGCCGGAATGACTTGTAACAATTGTAACCATTGCATTGGTGTAAACAAAGTTATATGTCTAAGATTTTTCGTTGTAAAATACTCTGTTGTTATAAAAAAATTAATAACAACTATGTTTGGCAGGGTAGTAACTAAATATAAGGTAAAAAGTGTAGGTTAAAAAAAACTAACTAAAAATTTCCCAAAATTTCATTGTTCTAACTCCTAGTGTATCTTTGTATCTTCTACTCATGTTTATTATTTTTAGTAAATATTTAGAAAAACTATTTTTTTTTTACCGTCCTCATATTTTAAATGAAAAGTAGAGTGCTTAACACGTATGTAAGTCATCGATTCCTAATTGGACTATAGCCGCATTAATTTTAAATAGGTTCTGCTCATGTTATTAAAATCAAAATAAATAATATAAAAAACATACTATTTTTACATCGTTATTCCTTAAATTAGTAGTGAAAAGCAGAGAGATTCCTCTTCGGGCAATAGCCGCCCGTAAATATTCCAAACTTTACTTTATTTCAATTCTAAATGAAAAGTAGAGAGCTGAACGCGGGTGAAAGTTATCAATTCCTTTCGACCATTGTATTACAATCTACTAAACTTGTTCACTTCCAACTTTAAACGGATTAAATCACGTATATTTATCGTTATTTTTGTCCCGACAAAACCCCGTGACCAAAATCACTACAAAGTGTTTGAAACGTCGCGTCGGGACAAAAATAATGATAAATATACGCGATTTAAACCGTTTAAAGCTGTTTCAATAAGGGTGCCGTGCGAATGCTAGCTTAAGATGAGCCGTACGTTTAAGGGTTTCTCAACATTCCGCGGTTCATGTTATTTAGAACGAAATATTTAGTTTGTGATATCTGTAATTTCTGAACTACAGAATTGAAGACTTTGAAATATTTACGGGAAAATAATTAAATTAACACTATTGTAACAAAAAAATTATGATTGAAATCGGACTACGCGTTAATAAATTACAACTTACTTTACATTTTGACTTTCATTCCCTTTCCTAAGGGAACCGTACTGAATTTCGGGATAAAAAGTATTCTATATCCTTCTTCGTAGTATGAACTCAAATCGTGCTAAGTTTCATTTAAATCCATTCAGTAGTTTTGGAGTGATGCGCGGCCGGAATACAGACAGACAGACAGAAAAAATAAACAGTTTTTGCATCAGTATCAGCTACAGATTGCTCTGAAATTTTTTTTTCAAAATATCTGAAATGTACAGAATTGAACCTGTTAAAGTTTTATTATGAGTATAAATAGATAAATGTAACTCGCGCTTCCCTACCTGCCTTCTCCAACTTGTTATAGATATAGATTAGACTGATTAGAGCATTGCATCTTATGAAAAATATACATAGGGAAATTGTGCTTATCGTAATAAAAAAAACTGTGTTTTATTGTTTGAAATATCAGAATCTTTTGGAGTGGTCCGACTACAGACCTATTCTATTATACCTATACGATACCTATTCTATCTATTATACCTATACGATAAAGTGCAAACGCCAGCTTAAGATGAGCCGTACGTTCAAAGGTTCCTGTACATTCTGGATGTCACGTTATTTGGAACGTAATATTTAGGTTGTGATGTTTGTTATTTCTGAACTTCAAACCCGATGGAAATATTTACGGGATAAATTTTAAAGTACCACTATGCTAACAAAAAAATCGGCCAAGTGCGAGTCGGACTCGCGCACGCAGGGTTCCGTACCATTAGCTATACAACATTAGACTTCGTATTTTAACCTTTTTTTGTTTCAACGTGCGCGAGTCCAACTCGCACTTGGGCAATTTTTTGTTGGCCAGAAATACATCATCTGTGAAAATTTCAACTGTCTAGCTATCACAGTTCTTGAGATACAGCCTGGTGACAGACGGACGGACGGACGGATGGATGGACAGACGGATGGACAGCCGGACAGACCGTTTTTACCCTTTGTGTACGAAACCCTAAAAAGAACGTAAGAAATCGGTTAATAAATTTCAACTAAGTGTATATTTTGACTTTCATCCCCTCTCCCAAGGGAACCATGCTGAATTTCGGGATAAAAAGCTAAATTATCCTACCTTGTAGTATGAACTCAAACCATGCTAAGTTTCATTGAAATCCATCCTGTAGTTTTGGAGTGATGCGCGGCCGGGATACAGACAGACAGACAGACAAAAATAAAAAAAAATACAGTTTCGGCATCAGTATCAGCTACAGAGTACTGTACATTTTTTTTTTCTAAATATCTGCCATGTACAGAATTGGTCCTGTTACAGTTTTATTATAAGTATAGATACTTTCATTCTGAACGTGCGGTGCGTAAAATAGGCGCTTCTTAAGGCAGTGTCTTATGACTTTTACTTTTCCTTATCTAAAATAAATCTTCCCGAATGTACTCTCATCGTTTGCCGATGATGCTACAATAATTATCTACAAAAGGAATAAACAGGATGGAAAATAATAATTTAAAAATTAATATGAACATAGCTAGTATAATTCTTATAATACTGAACGTATTAATATTGACAACATATATTATAAATAACATAAGGATAATAATAATAATAATAATAATAGTTTATTGAAGAAACGTAGTTTACAATATTTCTATTTCTGTACAAATAACCACTCCACTAGGATTCCCTGTTTCGGAGTAGCTATTTTTTATTCCCATATCTGTGCATAAAACAATACGCAATGTTGGTTCGGACATACAAAAAAAATTAATAATGTTGAAAAAAAAAAAAAGTACTACTGTGTAGGTATGTGCTGTATCTAATATTGATCATATGTCAAAATGGTGTTTTTTGTTGCTTATGTTTTATAATATAAATACATACTAAGATAAATAATGTTAGTTATATCCATTGATATATAAATATATATCATTCGTAGAAACCTAATCTAAAATGGTTGATATTATTAAGTTTTCCGTATCTAAATAGTTAAGTTCAGATATCCAAACTGTAACTTTATTTTTACATTCAAACCGAGAAAGGTTGTATATTTTAATTATTTTGTTTAAGTTTTTGTAAACGTAAGGTCCCAAAAATGAAAAAAATCTATGTGCAAACCCTGAATTGGGTTTTCGAGATACCTATGTTAAACGTCGTGGTCCTATACCAATCACTGATTTATGCGCAGTTTTGTGAAATCTTAAAGTAATAGCGAGGATAAACAGCTGACGGACCCGCAGAAATTTTGTTTCTTGATACAGGCGATCAGTAGGGTATCTAAAAGGTTTCTTAAAAGCTACTTTTAGCACAGCCCTCTGCGCACGTTCAGCTCTTATCAAATAGGTCCTGTACGCAGCACCCCAGGCTGTTATACCATAATTGATTAAGCTTTGACATAATCCATAATATATTAGTTTTAAAATATCATCATTGACTATATTTCTTAGCCTTTTAAAAATATGCATAAGTTTTCTAATTCTTCCTCTTAGGTATTTTATTTGAACTTCCCAATTTAATTTATCGTCAATTAGAATTCCTAGATATTTAACAACATTAACTACTCGTATCTCTAATTTTGGACATGCACAACCTGTCCAATTATTAAATGTTTGATTACATGAATGTAGCGTTACATCAATTGGTTCAGAAGGATTTGTTTTATTGGAGATCTTAAAATAAATGACTTTTGTTTTATTAGTGTTTAGTGTGAGCAGATTATTTTGAAGTCAGTCGGATACTGTTTGTAGGCCCTGTTGAATTGCTTCTTTGACTTTACTCCAAGTATGTGCATGAAAAACGATAGCAGTATAGTCTGCATATGCAAATATTTTGGCATTTTTCAAAGCAATTGAACATAGGTCGTTTATGTAGACCAAAAAAAGGGTAGGGCCAAAAATGCTACCTTGTGGTACTCCAAAGCGCACCTCTGCATGGTCACTATAGAAATTAGCCAATTTTATCCTTTGTTTTCTTCCTGTTAAATAAGATTGGAACCATTTTAGTGCTAAACCTCTGATACCCAAGCTATCTAACTTATTGAGCAGGAATGGCCTAGAGACGGTGTCGAAAGCTTTAGCAAGATCAAGAAAGACGCCAGCACATCTATGCTTTCCATCGGTTTTACCAGCCACATGATCAGTCAGGTAAGTGACGGCGTCTTCCGTTGATCTAGCTGGCCTGAATCTATACTGGTTATTTGACAGTAAATTGTTTGCCTCCAGGTATTTGAGCAATCTCCTGTTAACAACTTTTTCTAGAATTTTAGACAAAGAACTTAATAAGGAAATTGGTCGGTAATTTAGTATTGCTTTATTGTCACCGTCTTTGTATATTGGACATACATTGGCAACTTTTAGCACATCTGGAAATATTCCTGAACTTAAGCTAAGATTGCATATATGAGCAAGTGGCTTTGAGAGTTCAAATTTTACCAGTTTTAGTACATTATTTGTGATATTATCTGGACCAGCCGCAGAACAAGGTTTGAGATCGCTTATTATGTTAACAACTTCAATTTCACTAGTTGGGGTCGTGAAGAATGAAGAAGATGGGTTATTTGACAGTATAATGTTGTGATTTGAACTTGCAAGTTGTAGCTCTGTTTTACCTAAGCTTTTCAGTATTTTGTTCGCATAGGTTTCACCTACTGAAGTAAAATATTCATTGACAAGGTTAAGTGATATTTTAGGATTTGCATGTAGGGTTAATAGTTCCGTATTTGTTGTTTTTTTAACTTTTAGATTACACACAGACTTAACAGCTTCCCAAGTTTTTTTTGTATTACCGTATGCTTTTCTTATAAGATTACGTTCGGTCTCATCCTTAATATTTTGTATTATATTATTACAAGTATTTCTGTATTTTTTATATTTTTCAGTTAACTCCGATGACAAAGGACTTTTCCTTGCGAGTCAATGTAATTCGTCCCGCTTATCTATGCATTTAAGTAGTCCTGGGGTCATCCATGATTTTAAAATTCTCTTTGGGTCCTTAATTTTGCTTTTTTTGTCTAAAACGGTTCAGTATCATATTAAAAATATCTGTAAATAGTAAAGCGGCCCTGTTTGCATCATTAAGCTCAAGGAAACTTGTCCAATCTACTTCTTTGAGAGCCTGGCACAAACCTTTGTAGTCAATTTTAAAACTACTATTTTCCTGCTTTTTTGGCGCACTTACATTTTCTCCAAAGCCTACAATTATTGTGCTATGATCAGTTACATCTAAAGGACAAATTAGCGTTTGTGTCATTGTATTACTCCTAATCATCGTATGATCGAGGCAGCTATCTCCCCTTGTAGGGATGCACCTGGACATGGTTTATTCCATCAAATAATTAGGTTTTATTTTATTTTTTGGTTTTTCTTCATTGGTACAGTTACAGATATTATGCTATAAACTTAAATTAAGACACTATGGAAGAAAACAGCACTATGAACCCAAAATCCAATAACAACTATATACATCTCTTTGCTATACTGTAGACATAGGTAATAATGAATTATACAAGATAAACTAATTTCTAAACAAATTTAATCAATTTTGACAGATAAATGTTTATTATATCAATGTGTGAAGATATACTTTGTAAGACGGATAACTACATGCGAACATGTCTTTTGAATCGACATTACTTAAGGTGTCGTTTATGGTGTTATAGGTGTTACACATTCTTATTAGAGGACTGTTTTCCGAAACATTGTTATAGGTAGAGGGTGTGCTAAACAGCTTATAATTGCGCATAGAACGAGTTGGTACTTTAAAAATAACGTTTTTTAATAAATCACTGCTGTAGACACCATTACAACTTTATACAGAATACACATATCCGTGATAGTCCTTCGAGATTCAAGACTCTTTATTTTGAAGTAATCTAGCCTGTCTTGATATTCTTTAAGTTTTCTCCTCAGTCCGAGTCTGCAGCTCAAGGAACGTAAGAACCTGCGCTGGATAGACTCGATTCTATCCACATGAACCTCATAAAACGGGAACCAAACCGACGAGGAATATTCAAGGATCGACCTGACTAAGCTGTAATACAGGATAAGCAATGAGTCGCTCTTCGAGAATGGCTTAACAGTACGCAGCACAAAGCCCAACATCCTATTTGCTATATTCACAATGTAGTCATAATGCTGCCTAAAGGATACCGAGGAGTCAAACATTACACCTAAATCACGCACAACTACTTGACGATCCATGGGAGTTCCTGAGATATAGTAAAAATTATGCCTAATGGATGACTTATTCTGGGTAAAACTTATGACCTGGCATTAAGGACCATAAAGTTTGACAGTACAGTTTAATTCAAGATACGCATTTAAAATGGTAGGAACACGTCTCAGCGGTTTGTCAATAACTTCATCGCTTTGTTTTTGCGCTCAAAGGATTGAGACAGACCGTGTCTACTGAGTTTATGACTTGTGTTATCAGTTTATTACGGCTACGTTTCTTCAGTTTTCATCTATACCTAGGTTAATTGTGTGGGGAAGTTCGGTAAACTCGCAAAAGGCTTTTTAAGGTGCAATAATTTTGCATTCGTGTAATTAACAAATCGTGGTATATAATATACTTGTAGACCTTTATTAAACGAAATAATATCCTAAAGCTTCCATGCTCGTACAATAGAGAAGATTTCATATTCGTAAAACTTTATCCTTCATATATCAAGGCATGAAGTGAAGTTTATCCAACTTAAAAACGTAAACAGATCCATATCAGCAGGTCCGCGAAGCAGGTCCATGGTTCGAATCCCGCCGCGGGATTGAGCTTTACAGCATGGTGGAAGGACATTTTGTGACTGCCCGCCTAGCTAGTGACCACCCTGAAGTAGAAAAATCTGTCGCCAAGTACCTAACGGTGTGTTCCGGCAGCATCCCTTGAGGGCCAGTGAATTTACAGGCACATGAGACTTAAAAACTATGTGTCAGAATGACGGGCGCTGTGGAATTCGTGGCTTGTGATGAAATGCATCTGCTATAGGCAGAGGTTAGTCCGCTAAACATCAGGTGGATCTCGAGCTTGTTCCGTCACAATGACAAAAAAATAATTTAAAAATTACGTATTTTTCATAACCTCGGCGTTATAGAGACATTTTTAAGAGTAGGTATAATTGCTTTTATAGTGTAAAAGAGTATAAATATAGAATATCAAGGGATTAATGAATGTTACATCTATATTCGATGGAAATGAAACCATTAACTTGTGCCTGGGCGTGAACCGCTGATTAAAATGTTGTTATTTTTATCACACTATTGTAATGGAGCATCATAATTTCCGTGATAAATTAGTACCCTGGTACTAGTTAAGGGTATTATAACAGAGATAGCGCATTTTTTTTAATGTACTGTATGAATTCTTGTCAGTGTGACACTGTGAGCGAGTAGTACAAGCAGAGTAACTACAACTCTATTTACGGGTTTTTCTGATCTGTGGCCGTGGCTAGCTAGCCCGGCCGCGTTCCGATGGTCAGAGTGCGTTGTTTGGTTGCTTTAACTTACTCGAAGATTCCGAACGACCGGTTGTTTCCTAACCTCAAATGTCGTTTTTGGCGGGGAATTTTACAAAATTTATAGACTTTTTATGATGTTTGAAAAGCAATATCTACCGTAACCTGCAAAATATAAAAGAGTGCCTATAATTCTCTCATCAAGAAATGTCAAGGTCATGTCAGTTGAAGATTCAATATTTTAACGACCTCTTTTGATAGTTAAAAAGTTGCGCTCTACCCGAAGGTCGTGAACGACGTTAGAGTGAAAAGTTGCACTCCTAGTCCACTCCGAGTGCGCTCTAACCGAGGTTCGGAACGCGCTCCTGTAGCTAGCTGTAGGTACTTAGGTAGCCACCAGTAGCTAGCCACTTTTCCCGCTAATTTTGCCGTCATTGAATGTGAAACGAGAATTATTTCACTAAATAATTTCAAAACCGTAATAAAAGAGCAAGCTGAGACCTAACCAACAACGATTGTAAACCAGTATAAAATCATGGTCGGAAAATCAAATAAGCTATATGTTTATAAAAGAGGTAAGAGAGAAAAACGCAAAGGTATAAAACTTTTGTAACGTGAGTGTGGTACGCTGGAACAATGAATAAACTGCACCCTAAACGGGTTCATTTTTCACAAAACGACAGCTTTTATTGAACGGTTCAAGTCCCTGTCTAGGGAAGTTGATACGTTATTCCATTACATTTCTAGCTCACAAGTATGACCTGACATCACCGATTTGAAGATGATCTGCATTATTTCGATTGTACAATGTGAAAATCTGAACTAACTTATAAAATAAAAAGGCTTGGGTGTTAGTTACATTAGAATTTAGATCCTATCTACTGTGTTACGAATAAATGTATGTAGGTAGTGTATATCTGCTTCAAGTAAGTAATATTGTTTTCAGGTGGGAGAATGGAAGAAGTCCATATAGATAAAATTACATCGAGAATAAAAAAACTCTGTTATGGATTGAACATGGATTTCGTAGACCCTGTAAGTTAATTTAACTGATTTATGTTGGAGCTTGTTTAATTTCTAGATGAGGCATGGAATATTTGTAATATTTCCACATGCAGTTTGATTTAAGTTTGTAACTATGCTCAGTAGATAGCAATAGGCTCACACTACATTTTATGAGACTAAAACAAATCGGGGGAAATGTTGGTGCTTAGGAACAACATTAAGAGCAATTACAGGTGTTACAATATTTATGATTAAGACATCCATCTTTCTTCATTATGTGATAAAATGGAAAAGAGCTTATTCTTGTCTTGTTAATCCAGTCATTTCACTTGAAATATCAGTGCAGCTTTCACCAGAGTACAGCAGCCCTTGCCCATTACTGCTTGGTAGCAGAATACCTGATGCTGTTGGAGTGCCCACCAGGATAGACTGCTCATGAAGTTTACCATCTGGTCAATAATTTAAACTACATCTCTTTTTTTTCACTTTCACTTTGACTCCACTTTGTTAATATTCTACAGATAAACAAACATTACTAAATAAGTTTTATATTACCATAAGTTTATTAGTATTTATTTGTGGTATCTCATGACTGAAATCAATTTCTTGCCAATAGGTATGCATCACACTGAAGGTGATCAATGGAATATACTCAGGTGTAACAACTGTTGAACTGGATAATCTAGCAGCAGAGACTGCTGCCACCATGACTACTGACCACCCAGACTATGCTGTCTTAGCTGCTAGATTAGCAATTTCTAACCTACATAAGGAAACTAAAAAACACTTCTCAGGTAGATATTGCTTATACCAACATGCATCATTTGACACAGAAAATAATTATGTTTTAACCTTTAAAAATAGGGCATGCAACTTTGATTCAGAATAAGACATATGTGCAACAAACGGGAGAGTGTATTCGCACACTCTATCATTAGAGGTTAAAACAATGGACCTGTTCTGGCTCATTGCTGCATTTGTAATTTCTTATTATCTGCCAAGAGCAATTAACAATTTCAGTAACTAATCATAACTTTATTGTCTATTCACAGATGTGATGAGTGATCTTTACAACATTGTTAATCCTCACACAAAGAAGAAAACTCCAATGATTTCCAATTTCCATTATGAAATTATAATGAAAAATAAGGAAAGGTTGGACTCTGCCATTGTTTATGATAGAGATTTTAAGTACAATTACTTTGGGTTCAAGACTTTGGAAAGGTCATACTTGCTGAAGATTGACAACAAAGTGAGTACACACCAATGCAACTGAACATCATGCAATAACATTGGTTCTGTCTCAATAATAATTTAATGTTTTGTGGTTTCAGGTTGTGGAAAGACCCCAACACATGCTTATGAGGGTTTCCATAGGCATTCATGGTGAAGATATTGATGCTGCAATCAACACCTACAATTTACTCTCTGAAAAATACTTCACTCATGCCAGCCCAACATTGTTCTCAGCCGCCACTCCACGACCCCAGCTATCATCATGTTTCTTGATATCAATGAAAGATGACAGTATTGAAGGCATTTATGATACACTCAAGCAGTGTGCACTGATTTCAAAGTCAGCTGGTGGTATTGGACTCCATGTTCATTGCATCAGAGCTAAGGGTACCTACATCGCTGGAACTAATGGTGTATCCAATGGACTTGTTCCTATGCTAAGAGTATACAACAATACAGCAAGATATGTTGACCAAGGTGGAAATAAACGTCCTGGGGCTTTTGCTGTCTACCTTGAACCATGGCATGCAGATATATTTGAGTTTTTGGATTTGAAAAAAAATACAGGCAAGGAAGAAGTTCGTGCCAGGGAACTGTTTTATGCCTTGTGGATACCAGACTTGTTCATGAAAAGAGTTGAGAGCAATGGCAACTGGAGCTTAATGTGTCCTCATGACAGTCCTGGCTTGTCTGACTGCTGGGGAGAAAAGTTTGAGAAATTGTATGAGAAGTATGAAAGTGAGAACCGATTTGTAAAGCAAGTACGAGCACAAGTTTTATGGAAAGCAATTATTGAAGCCCAGGTGGAGACTGGGACACCATACATGTTATATAAAGATTCATGCAATCGAAAAAGCAATCAAAAGAACTTGGGTACAATCAAGTGCAGTAATCTATGCACAGAAATAGTAGAATATACCTCCGATGATGAAGTAGCAGTGTGCAATTTAGCTTCAATTGCATTAAACATGTTTGTTAATGAAGACAAATCATATAATTTTGTTAAATTAAAAGAAGTCACAAAAACCATAACTCAAAACCTCAATAAAATAATTGATGTCAATTTCTACCCTGTCCCAGAAGCAAGAAATTCTAACATGAGGCACCGACCCATTGGTATAGGTGTTCAAGGACTAGCCGACACTTTTGTTTTGATGAGAATTCCCTATGAAAGTGAAGCAGCAATCAAGTTAAATCAGGAAATCTTTGAAACCATCTATTATGGTTCACTAGAGGCTAGCTGTGAGTTGGCTGAAAGAGATGGTGTATATGAGACTTATGAAGGCTGCCCTGTGAGCCAAGGTATACTGCAGTATGATATGTGGGACAAGACACCAACTGATCTTTGGGACTGGGCTGCTCTTAAACAAAAGATTGCCAAGCATGGTCTTCGCAATTCACTGTTATTGGCACCTATGCCTACGGCGTCTACTGCCCAAATCCTTGGAAACAATGAATCTTTTGAACCATTTACATCAAACATTTACCAGCGAAGAGTTTTGTCTGGTGAATTTCAAGTGGTAAACCATCATCTTTTGCGAGATTTGACTGAAGCTGAATTGTGGGATGACGACATGAAAAATCTCATTATTCATAACAATGGATCTATCCAAAATATTGAAACCATACCTAAAGAAATTAGGGATCTTTACAAAACGGTTTGGGAAATTTCTGTGAAGGCAACTATTAAAATGGCTGCAGATAGAGGTGCATTTATTGATCAGAGTCAGTCATTCAATATCCATGTTGCAGACCCAAATTATGGCAAATTAACATCAATTCATTTTTATGCTTGGAAAATGGGCTTGAAAACGGGCATGTACTATTTGAGAACAAAACCAGCTGCAAATGCTATTCAATTTACTGTTGATAAATCCAAAGTAAAAGGAAGGGTAATGAACGGAAAAGCTGAAGTTGAGGATGCTAACATGGCAGCAATTACATGCTCCTTACAAAATAAAGATGAATGCCTTAGCTGTGGTTCATGAAATGTTTTAGTATAAATTTCTTTTATTATTTTCACAATGTAAGTCTGAACAATAATTATGTGTTTAAAGTATAAGTAGCCATAAGTTCCACTCCTCTGCTTTAACAATTTGTGCGCCTAATTTAAGTGTAATATAGTGTAACAAGTAGTTTTCTAAATAAACATCTTTATTTCCATAGTTTTTATTTCATTATTTTCTTCATATTACGAAGTTGGTTATTATTCAGTGCTATAGAGCATCTAACTACCAGAAAGACCCTTGTAAATAAAGTCCAAGATCAAAAGCTCACAGTAGTCCATGACCATGGCAATAAGTTTTTTCTCACACACACAATTCTAAGCCATTTAGATTTCATAGAAGAATCTTGATGTTCACCCATTTACCATGTAACGTATTATCTCGATGTGTTCCCCACATCGTGGAGACGCTCATCAGTGTAGGTTAGCTGGTATGAGAAAGTTCTAAAAAGAAGCACCATTATAAAGTTCAGAAGCATTTTTAGAATCAGAACCCTGGTTGAAGATCAGCACCGAGCCCAGCGAAGCTAAGTGTTGCTTGAAGGGAAAAAATCCATCTCACCAGCTAAATTATCCCCTTCCAACACGCAAAGACGACGCGCAGTGGATTTCTGGAATAAGGCAAATCAGTGCGTTATCCACCTCGGTTAGGCGGTTAACTTTCGCTGGTTTGACTATTCGTTTTTACAACTTAAAGCTTAGTCGTTACAACCGTCTCAATGGTAAACAGGCGTAACCTAGAAGGTATTCGCTCTCAAGTGCAGTTGCTAGAAAACTCCGTTAGGTGCCTGGCGTGGCGTGGCAACATAATGACTAGCATTTGCAAAAAACCGTAAATTAGCGTGGTGGTAGGGCATATTGCGAAAGCCCGCCTGGCTAGCTACCTCAAGTAGAAAATCTGTCGCCAGCACCTAACGGTGTGTTCCGGCAGCTGCCCTTGAGAGCCAGTCATTCTAGGTTACCCTGAACAACATCTTCGACCACATCATCACTTACCATCAGGTGAGATAGTGGTCAAAGGCTAACCTATCAGACATAAAAAAAAACCCCGCCACCATGCGACGAATCTCAGAATTCGAATCATGTGCGGCACTCCATAGTAATTGGACCATCACCATTGTTTTACAAAGTATCAACTGTGTTGACGCCATTATGTGTTTCCATTCAGGAAACATAATGGCGTATGTAAATGCATACATCTACTACAGATGTGAAAACATACACTCTGGTTCAAATTACGGTGGTGTATAACTTGACATTGGTGATCAAAACAAATCATAAAAATCTCTAAATTCAAATCTAGGACTTGCTATAAGTGTCCTAAAATTATTATTAAAACTTATTTTTTGGTATATACCTACAACCCTATCCCATGATCAGAGGAGAGCAAAATTGTATTTCAGCGCCCTTTATTTATTTTGCTTCCTTTACTCTAATTATATGCTATATTCATACCTACGTTAAGGGTAAGCACTCTTACCTATCCATTTTCAAGAACCCTTTAATTTGTTCAATTCACACATGCTGGTTACACTTGCTTTGTCAATGTCCTTTCATCCAATCTTTCTTCAATGTGTCCAACCCTTCTCAGAAACTCAACTAACGTTATAATATTGTTGTTTTCACCACTGTTTTTTTACCACGCTGTTCCTCACTCTTGTCTTTCAGTATCACACTTGTACTTCTTAAAGCTCAACTGCTTTGAAAAACTTTAGATTCTGTTTCAGCTATACCACGGTAATGTTATCTATACAGTATTTCAACTTCATATAAACGGACGAATCGCGAGCTATACCTATGCGCCTCGATCTCGGCCTGCGCTCGGTACGCAGACAGTGTCGACTGTGCCGCAGTGACGAATGGACGGTGTGTTATTTTTTTTAACAATAACCGCGCGATATTTTCTTTATAAATAAGTCTATGTACATAATACATACACTCTTTTGCAAAAAAAACGGGCACCTAAGGAAATTTACGTTCTAAGGTCGATTTTAGTTAATTAATAGTTATTTGTTATACAAGAGTGCAAAGTTGCTTTTTAACCGCGTGTTCAATTTTGATGACCGAGCAAGCGAAGGATTTTAAAATTAAAAAAAACATTAAACCTATTTACTGCTACCTCAATGGTGCCGAATATATCATACAACTTTTTTTTAATTTGTTAAAAACTCAGACTCGGAACCTTCTTGGTGTTCTTTTTTCAATTTGCTTTGTACGCGGTTCTTCACTCGCTGCGCTCGTGATTCAAAATTAGAATCCTGAGCGTTAGCGAGTTACCCTCGCTAACGCTAATCAAAAGAGCACGAGGTGAAAAATCTTTGCACTCGAGTGCAACACGTAACTTTTCATTCCACCTCAGCGAGGAAATGAAGAACCGCGTACAAAGCAAATTGAAAAAAGAACACCAAGAAGGTTCAGAGTCTGAGTTTTTAACAAATTAAAAAAAAGTTGTATGATATATTCGGCACCATTGAGGTAGCAGTAAATAGGTTTAATGTTTTTTTTAATTCACAAACTTAGTGCACACGATGTTCTAAATTCAATTTACTTTATCCTCTAGAGAATAAAAACGGCTTTTCCACTCAGATATTGAAGATTAAAAATACTCTTTCCGAGATGGTGGGATGAAAATGAAATTTATTTCTTTGACGTATGTTCTGTATACTTATAATCGTGTAAATTAATGCGCGTGAAGTGAATTCGAGCAATTAAAAGAAAAAAAACGATGGATTCTTTAAAATCAATGTAGGTACACGCCCAAACAATAAGAAGTGGTCGGCAATAAAGACAAGTTTTTTTTTTTACTTTTTTTCATTATAAAGTTACAAATGTAAAAACCTAATAACGAGTGTGACCTCCTCTTGCCAAAATCACAGCTTGAATCCTTCTGGGCATGCTTTCCACGATGTTTTTAATAAAGTTTTGAGGAATACGTTCCCACTCTTCTGCAATGACTCTTTTTAGCTCCCTGATGTTTTGTGGAACAGGTTGCACTGATCTTACCCGTCTCTTTAGAACATCCCACACATGCTCAATTGGATTGAGGTCAGGACTTCGAGCTGGCCAATCTAAACGACGGATCCCAACTTCTTGCATGTACGCTTCCACGTCGCCAGAACGGTGCGGGCGAGCATTATCGTCCATAAAAATGGAGTCTTCCCCAAGTACAGTCAATGTGGGTTGTGCATATGGAATTAGGACTTCCACTTCCATTATGAACCGGTGTGCATTTAATGTTCCATTTTCTATGAAAACTAACTCCGTACGCTCCGTCGAATTAATTGCTGCCCAAAACATAACGGAGCCTCCGCCATAAGGAGTGATTTCTTCGAAACACACTTCCGCATAGCGTTCACGTGGTCTTCGCAGCACTCGCCGGCGTCGGTCCTCTCCACACAGAGATTCTAGCTTCATCAGAAAACAATACTTTATTCCAGTCCTCCAGAGTCCATGAAGCACAGTTCCGAGCAAACTGAAGTCGAGCAACACGGTGCTCACGGAGTAATTTAGGTCCCCGAGCTGGGCGGTAACTCTTTATATTGGCAGCCAAAAGCCTCCTCCTGACCGTCCAGAAGCTAACTTCTACTCCTCTTACTTCTTCAAGGCTCTTCTTCAGGTCCACACTTGACACCTTACGATTACGCAACGCCTGACTCACCAAAAAGCGGTCATCTCTTGGTTCTGTGCATCGTTTTCTTCCCGAACCGGGTCTTCTTTTGACCGAACCAGTCTCTTGATACCGTTGCCAAGTCCTCTGGACAGTTGAACGACTCACATTTAGCCGCTGAGACACGTAAGTTTGCGAAAAACCTTCTTCAAGTAGGGCTATAATTTTACCGGCCCTTACCGCTTATCACTCATATCAAAAAGTGGTATTTAATGTAAAAAGAAAGATTAAATTGTTTAATTTTCAGAAAATATCCAAAAAGTTTTAAAATATCGTAATCACTTAAAAATCGTTTCAGCAATTCGCGCCATTAGTAAAGCAATTTTAGAATAATCCACAATATTCATTATTTTTCTTTTAATAATTTTAAATTTGGAACGTAAAGAATCATGCCAGGATGCTTCAAAAAACATCGTCAAATTAACAAAACCTATTTCTTGTTCTTCTTCATTGAAGTAGAGAATAAAATCTAAAGTGCCCGTTTATTTTGCAAAAGAGTTTATTTGGTAAGATCGGTGTGGTGGCGAAAGGACTAATTCTTCCTAATTTCCTAATCGGTTTAAAAAAAATAACTTCCAGAATGTTACAAATACCTATCGGTTTTTACGATTAGAAATTGGTACTACTCCCTAAAATATATACTTACTATTATTTCAAAGCGATAATATATAAAACCTGTCGACCGAAAAATTGTTTTGTTCTAAAAACATGCCAATACATCGTCAAATATTTCTTGTTCTTCTTCATTGAAGTAGAAAAAAAAATATAAAGTGCCCGTTTTTTTTGCAAAAGAGTTTATTTAATATGACGAGTAAGATACATAGTGCTGTTTTTGTTTGCATCTTAGAAGTATCACTATTTGTTGTAAAATAAACATAAACTTAATCTGCATCCAGCCAAGAAAAAGCTAATGCGCAACAGCATCTTTTGCATGAGTCCCGTTATCTACAACAGGCTACCGCGATGTCTCAGAGATCTGAACTCTAAAAGTTTCAAAGTCAATATAAGAAATATATTAGTAAAAAAATGCTTTTCTTTGTTTTGTGGCTTCTGTGGATACCACCACAATTTCGCCAATGTCACGTGGTTAGATAGACCATCAAACGAAGGAGATTGTTTCGTTTTAATGAGTTATGTCCGGTGAGAACTGTCCAAGCCGAAATTGGTGCTGAAACATAAGATGTTAGTTGATCTAACTACTGGACGAACACAGTACAAATACACATACACACACACACACAAATACGTTATATATAGGGGAAATATAGAACACCTGGGAACAACTATTGGTTAAGTTATATAATATAAGTACAGTTAATTTATAGCTTTATTTTATTTTTCTTTATAAATTTACATAAGATATATATACATCTTATATATATATAGGGAGAAAATACTAAGGAGAGGATACATTTGAGGGAGAAAGGAGTTTATTTTGGGACAACAGAAGAATATGTGATTCATATTTCCTTCGTCCAAACCACATTCACAGAGGGAGTTATCCCTAATCCTAAGTTTGGCCAGGAAGACTGGGTTACAGGAATGGTTTAGACGCAGACGGCATATTGTCGAGGTGGTCACTTAATCAGCCTTTTGAAATTTTGAGAAATTGAAAAAATTTGTAATTTTCAGGGTTTATTGGGAATCTCGGGTTGAATGTCACCATAGAATTTATGTTTTTTATAAGTTTAAGACCACATGCATGTATTATTATATATTGTATGACATCACATGTTTTTGCAAATAAAAGTAATAAATAAAAAATAATAAAAAATTAATTCGTCAAAAGATAACTTTTTTTAGATAACCTAGAAACTTAAATGTATAAAATAATATAAAATAATTTTACTTAATAGTAAGTAAAATTGTTTTATAGTCTACATAGTTGATGGTACATAATGTTTTTTTTTTGGACAAGTATTTCCTTTAATCCTCTGAAAAAATATGTCTCGATTAATAAAAAAAGTGAATAGAGTAAAGAAGGTGACACGAGTGAAATAGGTAGTTACAAGCTATATATTAGAATGCGGATTATTTATACTTTAAAATTTAATAATAAAGCATTTCGTGCATGCTAGTTCGATACGTTTCGGTTGGCCGTGACAGTGTGTAGTAAGTAGTAACCCATTGGCTTGATTTACAAAATTCACTTTCTTTTCTATAGAGCATACTTAATTCTGCTTATCTTATTAGGCGCGTCTTAAATAGGTTTGTGCCGCCATTTCATGCATGACACAATCATTCGATTATATGGACAATATAATATGAACAACAATAGCCTCATTGGGAAATTTGTGTAAAAATAAAGAATAATAAGCCACTGTTTAATTTCATTTATTTATGATTTTAAAATATAAATAATAATTATCGGTACTTACAATATTTATATTAACTTATTCTATAGCCTCTTAAAATAGGATAGATTATTTCAAGAGCTTCTGTAATTTCATTTCTATTCTTCCCACCTGTAAATAAAATATTTAAATAAACATTTTTGGTAAAATATATAAATAAAAGATACGCTCTCAACAATATATTGAAATGACGTTCAATTTACAGAAATCTTTACAAGAAAAAGGAAACTTGCTACAATACAATGCCCGACGCGGTTTTTCATCATACTTTTGAACCGTAAGTAACCGACCACCCACGGTTACAAATTTCACGGAGTTTTATAAAAATAAATTATATGTATTATTAGTTATTGCGTCGCGGCCTAGACATATGTTTCTTTTTCGAAGAAAGGCAAACATCGTCGTGGTAGCTCAAAAGTGCTGTTACTAACGAAGCTGCCGGTTGTAAATGCAGCTGCAGCGACGAAAACACGTGATGGCGCTGTCACTAGATTTATAATATATTACTTTCTTCTTAGGTGATCGATCTGCGTGGCACTGCATTGAATTATTTGCTTATTTTTACTGAAATTGCTATATCTTGCATAATTGTGTAATTTGTTGAATAGGTTTCGCGCTTTCTTTGGAAGACAGGTATCCGTATAGTTATCGAATTGTCAATATATGGGTTGTTCCATTTCTTTCGGTTGGATTCGTAAAAGGCGACCAAGACAAAAACGCATCGAATGAGTAGCATGTACCACTCACGTCGATGTGAGTGAGATAATGATGCACACCGTGGACAACAGGGCACCTGTAGGTAATATACCCATATTATCTATCAACGAGAGCGTTTTCAAAAGGAGAGTTAGCTTTAGGGAGGTGGCCGATGATAAAACCGAAGCCATATATTTAATTACTATTATGTCCTTGTGTTGTAGAGACGACATTAGAAGTATAGGGGTAGAAAGTTCCATATTTTTTTTTTTTTTTTTATTCTTGATATGTTAGCCTTTGACCACTATCTCACCTGATGGTAAGTGATGATGTGGTCGAGGATGTTGTTCAGACTAACCTAGAGTTACTGTTATAAATCTCACAAACGTACGACACCTAGAAGACTTGCAGCACCATTACCATTTTATGTGTAGAATTTGTTAAGTACATTTTATACTGTGTTTATTTTTTATTTATGTCCGTCTTTCAAACATCTCCAATGTGATTATGACGGAACAAGCACGAGCCTCAGGGGGGGAACAACCAAGATGCCCCCCCTGATGTTAAGCGCCTATAACAGATGTAAGTATTTCATCCATTACGAATTGCACGGCGCCGTCACATTGAGACATACAGTTGTTAAGTCTCATGTGCCTGTAATTTTTCACACTGTTAAGTGCTTGGCGACAGATTTTCTACTTGAGATTGGTAGCTAGCCAGGCGGGCGTTCGCAAAATGCGGTGAGGCTCAAGCCGGAGGTGGGGATCGAACCAGGGTATATATGTTTTATTTATGTAGGTACATATATATAATTCTGAAAGATAGACAGTACCATAATAAAACCAAACAAGTAGTTTGACTCCATAGAGCAGTAATATATATAATAATATATAACTTGTGAGTGCGAGCGCCCGTACGCACGTGACACAGCATGCACACTGGAAAATATCTAACGTGAACAGAGTGATAAAGAGAATATAACTATCAACAACAATAACAATCTTAAAATCATACGTAAATACGAATTGATATACGTATTATATACATATTACACAGATACCTACTTAGTAGATATGGACCACCCTGCGTATCCAGAAAAAAGTAGTCATTAGAATTTCCAACGGCTACTTTTGTGAACTACCACTGAAGTTACTTTTGTGGTTTTTCAGTGGCACTAAACCATAATCATATTTGGGTATCGTTGCGTCAGATCAGTCTCAAGATACTATTGTACTTTCCAATGGCTAGTAGTAATAGGAGAAATAAGTACTTTACCTGTAAATACGATCTTCCCATTGACAAATATGAGTAAGACTACTCTCGGACGGACCATCCTGTAGACCAGGCCTGGGAACAGCTCAGGTTCGTAGGACGCGAACTGGCCATGAGCCTGCTGCAGCGCTTCAAGACGGATAGGGAACTTTAAGTCGGCCGTAGCGCAGAAGTTCTGAATCTTGAAGTCTTGAAACTTTGTCTAAAATAACAAATTGTGTACAATTATCCCGACACTCCATACAAAACATATTTAATACTCATACAGTACAATTACATACGGGCAGTATGTCCGCGCACATTGGCAGTATACCGCGACAGTATTCCTTGAGAGCCAGAAATATTACAGGCACATGAGACTTAACAACTGTATGTCAGAGTGAAAAATGACGAAATTCATCTCTTATTGGCAGAGGTTAAGCCGCTTAACATCAGGTGGGCCCAGTGCTTGTACTGTCACAATCACATAAAAAAAATGCCTTATATGTCATATTAAGTAAAACTTCCTCACAATGCAATTTATTCTATTTTAACGCTTGTGGTGGGAAGCTTAATTCAAAAGATTTATTTGCTTTGCATATAATATTTATTTTGCATTGCATATACCGAAGATAACTCAGAACTATCTATCATAACATTGAATTACAAAACAGGCCTTACCTCAAATCCCAGTTTTTCGAGTATTCTTGAAAATTTTCTTGCTGCTATATAAGAATCATATTCATTTCTGGCTCCAGTGCATACTATCTTTCCAGATCTGCAAATAAAAAGTCAATATTAAATACGAATCATCAAACCTGGTTGAAATAAATAAGTTGTTTTCTCCTTAATCCCAAGGAAACTGCAAAGTTTGAACTTTTTGCTATGATAATCAACAAATAGACTTCTTCAAAACGTTGTGAGTTTCATAAAAATAACTAAAAGTGTGAAAACATTCTTTACGTACATTTAGAATAAAGACAATGACTAGGAGCTAGCTGACATATTTTATTCTAAAAGCAGCAAAAAAAAATTTTGCCAAGTACCATTCGGGCTTCTCTTTTTAGGGTTCCGCGTAACAATAGCACGTAAAAAAAAGATAAAACTTGGTTTGACCACAAGGTCCTAGAAAAATCTTTCTTCAAAATCCGTTGTAGCGACATCCTGGGTACGTTTAATTCACTGGAACGCTAACGAGTTGACTGTGTAGGATTTTCACGAATAGATTGTAACACTGTGTCGATGTTTTGTTCTGAACGCGATGTCCTTGGGCGACCCGACCGCTATTTATCTAACGTCGAACCGGTCTCCTCGAACTTAGCAACCCAGTTCTTAATCGTTTGAAGAGTTGGAGTATCATCAAAGTTGTGTAAACCTTTGTGTTCTCGAAAATTACGCCGCGCAACTGTTGCCGAATGAATGTTTTGATAAAACTCGCGGCACATAAAACGCACGGTTCGCTCCATGAAAATTCCCAGAAACCGAAGTTACTGTCCCCGCTTCCCCTACACGGCTCACGCGCGCCATTTTCGTTTTATTAAAATTGTACTTTTCAAAGGACTTATGGGCCACCCTGTAGAATGGAGAGTTTGCGATAATACCCACACCTGGCGAGCATTATGGGAAATTGGAGTGTAAGTTGGTATCACCAGGGAGACACTGTTACTTCAATTCTATATTTGCTATTCTTCCTCTCTTTTTTCTTTTGACTCTTAATGCAAGAAATGCAAGGATGCGAGTTCTAGCCTATTTAGCAAACTCAAATAGTACCTAAACACAAAACCGTTAATCATATTTACAAATTATGGACCAAGATCGAACCCTGTCTTAAAAGTCCTTAGATTTTTTTTTCTGTTCCTCTCGACCACCGGAACAGTCTTTCGAGCCGAAACTTTGTGCTACAATTATACGTATTACTTAAACCCTCATAGGGGGCGGTGCGCATGTTATTCATGATTTAAATAGATAACTTACACATACTAACTTGAATATTAAAGCTGTGGCACGTGGTTCCGTGAGTTTCATGACAACGCCCTGGAACCTTTGCGGATTGTATTCTGAATAGCGCGTCTTGCAGTAAATGTCCAGTAACTTCAATTCGCAACCCACATTGACTGTTGAAACACAATTCCTGAAATAAATAATAGATTCAGATGTTACTTCGTGTAGAATCGAAATGCGGCGAACGAGAGTAGTTCCGGTCGGGATACGTTGGTCACAGAATAAACTATTACGTCCCTGTACCTTTAAGCTAGAAGTTCCGGAAAGTTCTAGAAGCATTATATAAAAAAAAAAAATTTCTTTGATAACAGAAGCAATGCGTATCGTAGAAAATTATAACAATAGAAATAGAAGTTTTATTTTATGTTATTTTTACGGTACAAGCTCGAGGCTCACCCTTATGTTAAGCGGACTAATATCTGCCTATAACAGATACATTTCGTCACGAGTTGGCATTACGCCCGAGACATCATCTTGAAGTATCATGTGCCTGTAATATCACTGGCTCTCAAGGACTGCTCCCGGAACATACCGTTAGGTGCTTGGCGACAGATTTTCTACTTGAGGGTGGTCCTGCTGCGCGGCAGTCCATAGCCAATGCCACTGAGCCATCACTGCTTCGATATTGATATCATCCATTGCGGATGCTAATAGGTCAAATATGAATTATTACTACATAACATTATGTTATGTAGTAATCATTCATATTTGACCAGAGGGTACTTTCCGCTACTCCATAAATATATGGAGTAGCGGAAAGTGCCCTCTAAATTAAAACTATTACTAGCATATTTTGAGCTTGCTCAGTCACAATAATATAATAAATACCTTTTGAAATAGCGATAGCTAACGGGTAATAGCTATGTACCGTGCCACGTCCATGGTTCAATCGCCACCGCCGGTTTGAGTTTCACCGCATTTTGGAAGGGCATTTTGCGAATGCTAGCCTGGCTATCATTCGCAGTTAGAAAATTTGTCACCAAGCACCTAACAGTGTGATTCAGCAGCAGTCATTGCGAGCTTAGTCTGGCCGATTCTGTTTACCATCCTCGACCATATTATCACTTACCAACAGGTGAGATAGTGGATGATGGGCTAGCTGTTGAAAAAATTATAACTAAAAAATTATATCAAAATAATTTAGCCTTTAACCAAAATCTCACCTGTTATATTATTCACGTCGTCATGATAGAGTCCTTAAAATTATACGAGAAGCGGCGAGTCTCTCGGTAGCTAGATCAAAAAAAGGTTTGACCACGAACAAACGACACGTCGATTTTGTAAAAGAAGGGTCATCAACAAAATCTAAATACAAGCCTTACTCCATCTTAGGCGCAGTTCCCGATTGGACTCTTTTGATGGACACGTATGAAAAACACTACAAAATTCCTGAAGATGTTGGTGTTTCGTCTTCCAGATCAGACATATTTCTATACTCAATCTATATATAAAAATCTAAAACTCGTACTTCAAATAGAACTTACTGTGCCATGGGAAACAAACATACCTAAAGACCACACAATAAAAACAAACAAATATTATGATCTAACAAATGAATTAACCAAAAATGGTTATGTGGTTAATTTAGAAGCGCTCGTAGCGAAGTTTGCTTGGCCATTCTGAATCGATCAGCAAAGTTAAGCAACGTCCGCCGCGGTCAGGAGTTGGATGGGTGACCGCTAGTGACATTACTACTGAGCGCTTCCGTGCTTCGGAGGGCACGTTAAGCCGTCGGTCCCGGTTGTTGTCTTAGGATGGCAGTCGTTACAGCATGGTGGTAGGGCACTTTGCGAATGCCCGCCTGGCTAGCTACCACCCTCAAGTTGAAAATCTGTCGCCAAGCACCTAACGGTGTGTTCCGGCACCTGTCCTTGAGAGCCAGTAATTCTAGGTTAGCCTGTACAACATCTTCGACCACATCATCACTTACCATCAGGTGAGATAGTGGTCAAAGGCTAACCCATCAGGCATAAAAAAAAAAAAAGAAAAAAAAAAAAAAATATGCTGTAGAAGTTGGAGCATGTGGTATACTAGCGAAATCCCTATATAACCTACTTTTAGACCTTGGCCTGCCAAGAAAAACCGTAATTTCCATCCTAGAATGTGTATCTAAGCCGGCATTGGCAAATTTGGAAAGGTGGGGGAGGAGGCTCTAATGGTGAAGGGGAAGCATTGATATATCATAAAGGGGCCCCTTAGCTGTACTCCTGGGTTGCAAGTCCCAGGCCTCTGCCTCTGCATCGCAATGGACCCGACACCTGCACGGTGAATCCATGGAATGCTAAGTAATTAGTCTCATCTCTATGCTGATGACGCCTGCTTATTCAGTTTTGGCTCGTCAATACATGAAATAATTTCTCGAGCTTAACACACCTCTTGGCATCCGCGTGGACAATATCATCCATTTATGAATGAAGTTCTATTGTTCTCTTTATCTATGATGTGCATGGATTAATAGTCTACACAATTGGTTTCAATACTACCTATGTACAATCAACATCTCAGACAAAAGTAAATTGGCCACATTATATGCAGAACCCAGATAGAAAGAGGGCCAATAGTTATATACCATAGAGTACAATGTCTTGCATTGTGCTGCACTCAAATTGAGCCAGCCTTAAGCTGGGAACTGTACAGCTTTGCAAACCATACTAAAATTTTATAAGATATACATACTGTAATTTGATGCTATTTATTGCTTGATTAACCCCACTGGCTGGTGCTGGAGTGGCCGCAGTCATGGCACTATGTGGGTTTATACTATTATAGATTGGTGTAGATATGCTATGTGTTGGTGTAGATATTACATCTCCAGGGAAACGTGTTACAGATGATGAAGCACTTCCAGTATCAACTGTACGGTTAGTTCCTTTTTGTGGTGTTTCCATTGTTGAACCATTGTTGGCAATTAGTGGCTTTTTCCCCTCAGGGATATTTTGCATTATAGTTGAATCAGTATCATTGCATGCATCCATCTGAAAAGGGTATTATTCAAATTTTAATAGATTTTTCCTTTGTCCACTATATCAGCTGTTAGTGAGTGATAATTTAGTTGAAGATGTTAAATTAACTTGTTTGCAAGGACAGCTGTTAACACACACAGGTTGTATTAGACTTTTCTGTTTGGGGGTAGCTCGTCCATCTCTACCCACCATGGGTATTCTACGAGGCGACGAATTGTAAAATACCAGATGGTGGGCAGCAAAACCTTCTTAGGAACTGGTATCTTACACTACAATCCCCAAGACGCCTGACAAGCATGGGGATTATGGCCAACCGCCTCTTAATGAAGGCTGTGTTCAGCAGTTGACAATCTGTCTGATACAGTAAAGCAACCGACAACTTAAAACAACCTAGTTTGACAATTGACCTGTGAAAACAATGTTCATTGTTGTGATAATGACAACTATTCACAAACAATACTACTCTGCCTGCTACAAGTGGCTATCTCCCCTAGTCTTATTGATATTTTTATGCAACATCGGTTAGTACAACAAATGTTCCCATCCCCTTGAGTGTTATTGTAATTATCCAGATTCTAATAAATACATATTTATATAAAAAATTAATGTATGCCACAATAATAATAAATTACATTGTTTGTAGAATATAGCATAGGTGTGAATTCTAATCCCTATTCTGACTAATATAACCATAAACATACTTATTAAAGATATTTTTTTATATTGTCTTTGTTTGATGTCAATATAAACTAGTTTTTAATATAAAAAAAGCTTCTTGCTTTAGTTCACATTTTCCTTTTGTTGTATTTGTAAGCATATGTTTACCTTTTCCTGATAGTGAAGTTCTTTAAATCTGTGAGTTTTTTATCTTTTGAAGTAAAAACAGACCAAATTACATGATAAATATAACAATTAAGTCCTATTTATGAAGCTATAAACATTGCTATCAGCAGTACAGATTCGTAATGATATCAGTGTAATACTAAAGGGTTTAACGTCTTTTTCTGTAAAATTGACCAAGCGAGCCTGAAGGGTTAGCAAAGCTTCTCTGTATCATCTTCAGCAATAATGCATTTGTATGTCCCTATTTCTGGTTATTCACCTCTACAACAGATCGCATTTCTAAACAATTTCTTGTGAAATTTGTTTGCAGGTTCGATAATTATACGGATTTTTCGGAAGATTCAGTTTTTGGAAATTATTCAAAACAATAGAGATAAGAATTTAATGCTGAAATATGTTTTTTAACTATAAAAACCCATATAAAATAAATACAGTGGCAAGGTTTTCACCAGAGCTGCTAGTCTTATAGGGAATATAGGGATATACCTTTGGATATCTTTGGAAGCCTTCTTTAAGTTTTCTCTGACAAGCCTGAGTGTTTATTGTTCAATCAAGACACCTATAACTAGCTGGATCTACAAACCTGTTCGGAAGTTTTTGTAAAATTTTCAATACTCCAATCCGGTGTAGGGACAGCAGGAATCCCTCGTTTCGCAGAATTATCAATGTCTCTCATAAAAACGTCGTCAAGGTGCGACATGTTTATCGATATATCACAGCCCTCGAGGAGTAATCAGAATATCTTGGGTCCTCGACAAATGAGAATTAAATTTTCAAATAACATAAATTATTCTTTACAACTAGACTTGGCATTGCAAATTGTAAATACCAGCATATAAAATTTCAGTCCCGTGAACACGGAGAGTGTGTATAACCACCGGCCGTGGAATGACCGGCTCGATAACTGGCGACCCAATAATACACGACCACATACTTCATGCATGTGTACTTCAATTATCGTGCCGGTATTTCACAGGCTGCGCATTATTGGGCTGAGATTTCCACCCCGATGGGGATATAATACGGCTCATACTGCCCGGCCTAATAATACCCGGCCAATAACTCATGTACACCATGAAGTACTCCATTTATCAGGTCGGTAATTCTTGGGTCGCTTGTTTCCCAGGGGCGCGTTCCAGTAAATGTTGGTCGAGCAATATTTGCTCTAAGGCACCTGGAACGACCTATAAAGCTCCTTTCAAAATATGGAATTGACAGCGATGTTTTTAGGTGATAAAATACAGTCTACATTTTTAATAAATGGGCATAATACGTAATTAAGCAATGTTAATATAGTATGCCACTAATCCTTGGCTTAGCTTGTACAAAATCTATTATTTATTGTAGAATCTGTCACATTTGACAGCTGGCCAAGATTTGGCCGATTCAAAAGGTAGTAAAAATTTGGCCAGGCAGATCAAAATTTGCTCTGACAGGTCGCCCGGAACGGGTATGATCAAATCTTGACAGGATCAAATTAAGTTCGATTAGAGTGCTGGAACGGCGTATATCTGCGTTTAGACCATAATTTGTCTTGGCCGACGGGTAGGATGAACGCACCCCAGGCTGTATTGCGCAGCCCGTGAAATACCAGCCTGATAATCCATGACCACCTCCTATTGGCTGATGGTCATTTTTCCTATTGGTCAGTAATGACGTCAGAATCGATGCTATTGGTGGAATATCTTTGACAGCATGGTAAAAATTGTAAGGCTGTACTCATACTATTGCTTACAAAACAAAACAAAATCGCAATGCTGCAATCTGGCAAACCAAATAAATAATGGCGCCGGCGATGAATCACAGCGATGAATTGTCGTAGTGATTGTTGTGAAAGAAACAAACAATCATAGTGATTTGATTAATACTTAAACTTATTAAATTCTATTGAATGTAGTAAAACCTACCATATTAAAAACGGATCCATCAGCCAATACTTAGAAACGGTAGGTGTCTTCAAACTATTTATAAGTTAAACTTCCGAATTATATTTCTTATGTTTGAAATTCAGTGGTGCTACATATTTCTTTGGTGTATTAATTTAAGGTTATGTATCAGTTTCAGATAACGCTGTTTAGGTTTGACTTCAGGACCGAATCCAGAATAATAAATCAAAGCAAAATACACAGAAAAAATCTGAACTGGTGGCAGTTTCAACAAACCTATGAAAGATTTGGCAAGTCTTGGATTCTGGCAATGCGGATGCAACACAGGGCCGCCGTTATTGCTCCAATTCCATGAAGAACTTGGTGACAAGTAGTTTTTGCTAGCCTTGTATCCACCGATAAGCGAGTGTTAGTTACCAGCAATTGCTTGAGTTGATGTCATTTAAATTATGTACCTACTGATGTATTCTGTAAGAAGTGTCTAAATTTAAAAGCCTGAATTATATAGCTAAACTTGCCACTACTTTTTAGTGAATCAAATAACCTATACTACTGCGCCATAATCTACAAGAATTGCAACAGAACAGAAGACTACCTAATAATGCATTTTGAAATGATTATTTGGGTGTTACTTAAAACTATAAATATCTATGGCAGCAAATAAAACAAAAGCAAAACAATATACATCTTACTTTTGGTAAAACCTGAAATTTGCCAAATTTTGTAATTGGGCATAATATACATTCTTACTCTTGAATAGCTGAACTTTGATCCTTGCTGATTTAACGACAAAATTAAGAGTACTTATACATTGATGGCATAAACTCATGATTTCCTCTGGTACTTATCACAGCTAACAAATGTTAAAGATAAAATACTATATTATCATCATTCTACTGGATGAAAATTCATCCAGCTGGTAAAGATTAACAAATACTTCTTTGAATTTCACTCTCAGGTGTTTATCCTAAAACAAAATTGTTTGTTCATTATCTGATAGTGTATCATTCATAATTAGTTTTTCATAAAATTCCATAAAAAATTGTGACTATTTGAAGTATATACATAATTTTTTTCTTAGAACCTATTATACTGTGCAATAACATACTTACACATAATGTTTTTATTTGTTAACTATTGTCAACTAGAATAAAGAAATATAAATGACTGTGTAATTTTGAGGTAGCCTCAAAATTACACAGTCATTTATATTTCTTTCAGTAGTAATAATTTGTGATTATATAGTATGATAAAAGGCAACTTTGTAAAATTGAACTTGACAATTTGGCAGGCAAGAGACACCATTGTCTTTTCCATCTGTCCATAAATAAGTCTCTATTTCAAAGCATACACCTAATAAAGATAGTTTCTGACAGACACAAGACGGTGAAAACTTACCCTTGTTCCTAGGAAGTGGGTGAATTTATTAAGTTATTAATAATTGAAGAATTTAAAGTGTTGAGGGTATTGTAATTATCACTGTTATTATAATTATTATAATTGATAGCCATAGATTATTATTTTATGATATTAATGTATGGAAAATTAAATAATGCCAGTAATACAGATAATACAAATTGTTTGGAATACAAATTTACCTTATGTGAGAAAAGAATGACACACTGAAACTGATGGTTATTCATATTAGTTTCATATTGTACTATACTAAAAGTTAGTAGATACTTTGGGGGATGCCCCATTGACCCACTAGACTTTCCCACTAGTGGGTGGACGGAAAATTCAGGTTCCCCCGCCACTAACTACACCTATCGAAGAGTTGAAACCAATTCAACTGCTTCTACAAAACTACTATGAATAATTATAAATACTAATATAAAGAGGAAAGATTTGTATTTTTGTATGCAAAGAATAAACTTAAAAAGTACTGGACCGATTTGGATGAAATTTGGCATGGAAATAGTTTGAGACCCGGGAGAGGACATAGAATGATTTTTATTCTACTGTGCAAAAAGAGGTTAATGTTTTTGCACGACAACCTACTACTGGATCGATTTGGATGAAATTTGGCATGGTAATAGTTTGAGACCCGGGAGAAGACACAGAATGGTTTTTATTCAACTGTGCAAAAGAGGTTAATGTTTTTGCACGATAACCGAAATACGCGCGGGCAGAGCCGCGGTTGGAAAGCTATTATTAGTAATAAGAAATGCATATTACTACAAACACATGAATATTACTTCTGCTATTGGATTAACTCTGTAATTATTATGGTTTATATAATTATTAAAAGCATTAATGTCATTTACTACTGTATGATTCTTTTTTTAATGTTATCGTGTCCGAACAAGCTCGAGGCCCACCTGATGTTAAGTGGACTAACCTCTGCTTATAACAGAGATTATATATAGATACATTTCGTCACAAGTCAACGATTGCACTGCGCCTGTCACCTTTATACATAGTTGTTAAGTCTCATGTTCCTGTAATTTCACTAGCTCTCAAGGACTGCTGCCGGAACACCGATAGATGATTGGCGACAGATTTTCTACTTGAGGGTGGTCGCTAGCCAGGCGGTTATTCCCAAAATGTCCTTCCACCATGCGGTGAAGCTCAAGCATACGGCGGGATTCAAACCATGCGACCTGCTGCGCGGCAAGCCATAAGCCAATGCCACTGAGCCATCACTGCTTCACAAGGTACACTGCATGGTAAGATAGTTCTACTCTATTACTCGTCCTATTTCAAGAACGAGCTATGCCAGACATGCACCAATGCGCACTGGCTCAAGCTATCTATCACACAGATCCAGGATGTGGATGTGTTTTTAGACACAATATGGACTGCCGCAAATGTTTTTAAATCAAAAATTGTTAGCACTGGTATAGTAGTGTAAGTTAGCTATTGTTAATTAATTAATTAGATTAAAAGTATTAAAAGTGGTTTCTAAATGGAAGTATGAAGATTCTGTGTACAGAGGAAAATTCTGAGTATGCCTGTCTCCATCTTCCTCAATTGAAATTTCTTAATTCTGAATATACCAATATTTATTGCAATTATGAATACCTACCAATTAAAAATTTAGGTAGGTACCAAATAAACTTCGATGCTGCATGTGATTATTAGTGTGTTAGCTGACGTTATGGTCTCCAACTGATACATGCTGCAGGTATACACTAAACGGCTGGAGATGTGATTATATACAATAGCCAGGGAATTAGAGCACAATTTGTGCCAATGGCACAAAAAAATTGACACGCCCTAGGTAATTGAAAGCTGTAGCACTAATGACCCGATTACAACATGTAAGCTGGAGACCACGTGTCTACCTACAGCTGCTCATCTGTATCTTCTGAACGAATGGACATACGACTTTGTTTAGAATGTTAAAATATAGAGCATAATTTGTGCCATAGGCACTACAATTTTCAAGTCTCTGGCTATTAAGGTCTTGGAGCTACAAGCTCAAATCAACGTGTAAGCTAGAGACACATGTCCCCAGCTAGCACATGCTGCACAGCTCAAACGGAAAAGGTTAGACTACTATTTAATAACTTAAAATTATGGGTAGAATTTGTGCCATCGGCACCAAAATTTACAAAACAATGGGCCTCATAGTCTTTGCATAATAAGCAAAAACATCTCTTCCCGCCAAAATATTTTAGGCAAAAACATTCTTGAGTGCGGCGTTGCTGCCGTCCCGATGACTGTAGCTATAATATTCTATCTTGAACCTTATTTCTATAGAGTTGGAACCTACTATCGCTTTCATACAAAATAAACGCCTTTGAGACAAGCTAGGAGCATAAAGGTTTAGATGTAATCTGACAAATATTTTATAGGGTACACCATCCTAAAGTCGTTATTTTTTAGTTTAAACTCCGTTAAAATACTTAGCATTGCTTATGTGACAAAGATTTTAATGCAATAATTTTCGTTGTATTTTCCCTACTATGTAACATAACTAATAGACTGGAAAGTTAATGCTCCTTGATCTCAATGGCACCCGGGAAGTCGAAAGCCGAGAAAGATTCAGAAAAACGTCAGATTGTTCCTTAAATTTACTCTACAAGCGCTTATTGCGATATGTGATTTCAATATAATTATGCGCGTTTTTTGTAGTATTTTTAGTTTTTACATGTCGTAATGAGATCGAGGTGCATTATTCTATAGTTATATTGTGTTTCAAACAATTATTTTATTTCAATAAAGGAGTGTCGGACCTGAGGACTGAGTTTTATTAAATAATCTAAAAGTTGACATAAGTAGTCGACTAGAAATAAGATAGAGAACCGAAGGTCAACATACTTTTTTCAACGGTAATTTATTAAGGCATCGTTAACGACACCTGGTAACTACAGCATGTTACTATTTTCACTGAACTAGCAATGACAATATACTTTATATAATCTCATTCGGTAATATTCTAATTATGAAATTAAATACAGACTTTTATTGGCATATTTTATGTACATACTTCTTTAAGAAAATTAAAAAGTTAAATTAAAGCATTGTTCTCCTAACAAAAAAATGCTTTAAAACAATTTTTTAATTAATAAAGTACAATGTGTCCCGACCAAGGAGGTTTCAATTCAATTTAAGTACACATTATCTATGGTGAGCGAGATGCGCGCGCAACGCGCTGCGCTGGTTCCGAGCCAACAAAGCAATAACAGACTTTTTCATCCCACCATCTCGAAAAGAGTATTTTTAATCTTCAATATCTGAGTGGAAAAGCCGTTTTTATTCTCTAGAGGATAAAGTAAATTGAATTTAGAACATCGTGTGCACTAAGTTTGTGAATTAAAAAAAACATTAAACCTATTTACTGCTACCTCTAAGGTGCCGAATATATCATACAACTTTTTTTTAATTTGTTAAAAACTCAGACTCGGAACCTTCTTGGTGTTCTTTTTTCAATTTTTGCATTTAGTAATTTCCTCGCTGAGGTGGAATGAAAAGTTACGTGTTGCACTCGAGTGCAAAGGTTTTTCACCTCGTGCTCTTTTGATTCCCTCGCTAACGCTCAGGATTCTAATTTTGAATCACTCGCTGCGCTCGTGATTCAATTTTAGAGTCCTTCGCTTGCTCGGTCATCAAAATTGAACACGCGGTTAAAAAGCAACTTTGCACTCTTGTATAACAAATAACTATTTCCATTTTGGCGCTATTTCGTACATACGAATTTGAGTAATATTTTATTGGATAAAACCTTAGTAGCAAAAATGTCAAGCAACACCCACGAAACTGATGATTTAACTCCACCTGACATTCTAGAAACAGCTACGAAACTGACGAATAGGCTTTTGCCAGAAAAATCAAGAAAAGCGTATAGCCACAGAGAGTTGAAATACAGGAAAAAAAATTAATATAGCCATGAGATTAAATAAAGTAGTGTATGCAACTGCATATAATTAGGTATTAAAACACTCGTGTAATCTTATTTTGAAACTCGCCTGCGGCTCGTTTCAAAAAACTACACTCATGTTTTAATACCCTCTATTATATGACAGTTGCATAAACTACTATTTTAACCCCAGTCGAATTATGAATGGTGATGAAACCAGTTTTAGCCTTTGCCCTCAAACAGTCAAGGTGATTGGCCCAAGAGGCAAGACTAGTTTGAAATTCACCAAAACTTGAGATTACCTTTATTATCAACTTTATTTAGTATTATTATCAAATTACTTATCAACCGGTCCATTAATAATATTCAAAAATGTATAAAACTAACGAGAATTTCATATAAGAAACATTTTGTTTTTTTTTATTAAATGAATAATAGTAGTTAAGTAACAATTTAATTAATAATTGCTAGATAATGCATAGTAACTTAAATGTTGAACTTCTCTTTCTCTAGATTAACGTAAATGCAAAACTTTACATTGAATTTGGTTATTTAAAAAGAAAATCATTTTTACACACTTACCTAATAAATATGATGTATGTATGTCACTCCCCCGTGGGTGCCGGGTTTGAATTGCACCTCCCCATTTCATCCTGTGTGGGTGTCGTAAAAGTCGACTAAGGTAAAATACTATTAGAAGGCGCTGGAATTATGCTATCTGGCACTGCGATCCCCAAGCCGCCTGCCAAGCGTAGGGATTATGGCAAACACCCCCTACATAGGGAGGCTGTGTTCAGCAGTGGACGATCCGGCTGATACAGTACAGTAAATATGTCACTAATTGAACTGTTTGTAAGGTTCAGACATTACCACAAAAATGTGTTCTATACTTCATATAGTTTTATAATTTATGGTATAATTAGATAACTATTTCAATATTATAAGATGATGGTAATACTAAGCTGTTTGAAGGTAAAACTAATGAATAAAATAATCATCCTTTATGTATAACGAATAGACACCTTCAGAATAGGTGTATAACGACTTTAGGGCGAACACCTTTACCTTACCTACTCGTATGTGTAGCATATACCTATCTCACTAGCTTGCTGTTGTTTTTTTCAGTATGCTTTTAAATGTAGGTAGGTAAGATCGTAGTGTATATCGTTAATGTGAACAAATAAAATGTTAAATATTAGTAAATAGATACCTACTTAGTTAGTGTAAATAAACCTACACATTTTATTGGCTAAATAACAGATTTTAGGGTTCTGTGCTAGAAATAGGGAATCTATTACAAAGCTGCATGGATGGCTGACCTTTATAGGTCTGTATCTTTGGAACGGTAATAAGTAGCTGGTTGAATTTTTACAGAATGTGTTAGTATGGCTAATTGCCATCTGTCACAGAAATTCGCAGAACGTGAATTTCTGTGACAATTAGCAATACCTACGATGTTTCAAAAGGCAACCGTTGCGCGTAGCGTAGGTATTAGAAAAAGATAGGTGTACGACCAACTAAATATCCTTGAATTATCTGGGCCAGGGTAGAGCCTCAGAGCACATGTGCTTTGTCTGTAGCCAATCACATAATTTTAATGTTTTATTTATATTTTATACCATAGGTATGTCGTAATGTGGATTTTTATATTCATTTTTTATATGATTTTTAAATTTGACATTGATTAGGATTTAAATTTTAATTGTGATTCCTAACTTCCAATTTTGTTTTTAATTTTGACTGATGAAAATATATGTATTATTATTATTTTTTAAAACATAATGTGATTTGATGTGATATGATAGGATTTTGATGTGTTTATGATATTAGAATAAATAACACATTGACATAAGCTTTTACTAACAAAATGGATCATGTTATCTGAACAATAAATATTATTATTGGGTATATAATTTTTATTCAACTGGACTGATAATTTGATATATTTGTTATATATATTCATATCTTGGAGGTCCTCGAATATCCCCAAAGGAATGTACTCGTACTTAGTCAAATTTGGGGAGCACACAATAGGTTTTTTTTAAACCAAGAATTAAATATACATGCGTGTTGTTAGATTTGATTAGATTGATTCATTAAAAAAAATTTTTCACAAAACAAATTGCCGCGCTTTTTTCCGAAGTGCAGACAGACTGCAGTACAACATTTCTTAACTGCTACGGAGGGAAGGAATGAATTTCAATTTAACTTTTTCCGCCGCACATTTAGGTGTAAGGGAGAAATTACTAACTTTATAACGCGTTTTGAAGCGCTCGTAGCGAAGTTTGCTTAGCCATTCTGAACCGATCAGCAAAATTAAGCAACGTCCGCCGCGGTCATGATTTGGATGGGTGACCACTTTACTACTGAGCGCTTCCGTGCTTCGGAGGGCACGTTAAGTCGTGGGTCCCGGTTGTTGTCTTAGGATGGCAGTCGTTATAGCATGGTGGTAGGGCATTTTGCGAATGGGCATTCGCCCATTTGCCCCCATTCAGCCTGGCTAGCTACCACCCTCAAGTAGAAAATCTGTCGCCAAGCACCTAATAGTGTGTTCCGGCAGCTGTCCTTGAGAGCCAGTAATTCTAGCTTAGCCTGAACAACATCTTGGACTACATCATCACTTGCCATCAGGTGAGATAGTGGTCAAATGCTAACCTATCAGGCATAAAAAAAACGTTTTTGGACGAGCTATGATACACTATCTTAATGGGTCTGGAATAAAATTATAGTTATGAGCGGGATTAGTTATAGTCACCAACTTTTTTTTTATAGGTACAACATTATTTACCCCCCGTTCACATTCCGTACCATTATTAATTTACCATAGCAACGCCGTCGTTTGGTAGGTACCTATCCTGTTACGGCATATTCGGCATACAACATCTGTAATTGTATATGTATACACCGTGTTTAAGCTTATTTGTTTAGACTCGGTGAGCATAATATTCTGTACATAAACTCCTGAGGTCTAATGATGGAAAAGAATTAGGTAGATCGTAGGGACGTGCATGCATATAGCAAGTACACCTTGTACCTATAAGCTTATTTGATTGGGCTCATTCACTATATTCTGGACATGCATTTCTGAGGTCTGGTGAAGGATAAGAAAACATCGACTGGAACAGTAATCTTTAGAATTCCGCGACTTGAACACATAACTTTGTGTTCGTCGCATTAAAAATTATATAAGTAAGCAATAAGCATTAACAAATAAAAAAATAGAAATATACTTAATCCAAAAAGTGTATATTTCGAGACTTTTCTCATCAATTTCACCATACCCAAGTAAGTGTTGAATAAACGTTGTTTTTGATGGAACCTTAGACCTACCATGCCTACCCAGTACTTACAGTTATTATACTGATATGTACCTACGTCAATTTCGAGGTTTCTTGCTACATACGAAATACGAATATTTTATTAACATCGAATCAGAGATCATGATCATGTATATTATTTATTTAATAATGTTCATTACATATATATTTACCTAAAAACACTTTAAAGTCGCCAAGCACCTAACGGTGTGTTCCGGCAGCTATCCTTGAGAACCAGTAATTCTGGGTTAGCCTGAACAATCGATCACATCATGACTTACCATAAGATGAGATAGTGGTCAAAGGCTAACCTGTCAGGCATAAAAAAAAATCATTGGTACCCCAAAATCAAAACATATATTTCACCTACTTTTATGAGAAAGCTTTTACAAACTGGTATCACTAAGCACGTCTTTACCATCAGTGATGTACTCCGATTATAAAAAAAATAGAAATTTCGCATACTGTGTGCGTGATCATCAAGCATTTCAAACGTGGCCTATTATTTTGGTTACGATTGCAGAGCTACCGTTTTTCTAGATCGTAATTTGTAAATGCTCGTGAAACAGACTTCCCACCCACGGAGTTGATGTGGTTCTAGTAACCAAAGATTGAAATGCTGAATCAAAATAAGAAATCTTTTCACACCCGCGTGTGCTAAATACCTACTTTTAAAAAATCTATCTGCATAGATTCTAGGTTTGAAGCTTTCGAAGTGTAGCTAAGATAATAAGCAACGTTCGCTGCGGTAATAAATGGATGGGTGACCGCTATAGTGGCATTACTACTGAGCGTGCACGTGCTTCGGAGGGTCGTCGTCAGTCCCAGTTGTTGTCTTAGGATGGCAGTTGTTACAGTTTGGTGGTAAAGCATCTTGCAAATGCCCGCTTGCGTAGCCTAGCCACCACCCTCAAGAAGTAGAAAATCTGTCGCCAAGAACTTTTTTTTATTTGATTGTGACTGAACATTTGCATGTTAGATGTACCCTAGTTAAGCAGTTATATCTGCATATCTCACACACCACACCTCGTAACTTAATTTTTTTACGAAATAAGGTATGCACATGAAAAAATTTTAAATAACACGCCAAATCTAGCGATTGTTAGCTCGTAACCTACACAAAAGGTCACTAACATTTCTACCCAAAGTTGACACCTCACAAGTTTCAAGTATCACCTTGTTTACATTTTGCGCGCAGTTACGAGTTGTCAACACATACTTTGTACGAACGTAATGAATTAATAGCTGAATTATAGCTGAATACACCAGTTTTAAGGCTGAGTTTCATTTTTTAAAGCCTTTATTCACTGTGAAGATGAATTCCGCTCCGGGTCATGATATTATGATAGCGTATTATTATAATTATATATACATATTATTATTAGTCAACCGTTATGTTATTATGACTTTTGGCTGGATTTTGGTTGTAATTTTGGGGATTGCCACGGGCTTGCGCGCGTGATCCTCTAATAACCGGGAAACCTAGTTTCTATTTCGTATGTAAAAATTCGCACGCACGTTAGCGAAATATTACGAACATTTATTATCATCAACAAGCTGAGTCCATAGTTCATGTTACTCCTGTTCAAATCACAGTAACTGTGTTTGGCCTAATTTTTAACAGCTCGTGGTGCTTTTGTAGAAGTTTTTTTTATACATAGCTGGCCAGCATTCAAATAGCACACAAACCATAAATTGCCTTTTTTTATATCATGTTCTAAATTTCATACTGTGTACACATTGTGTTTACTTATTCATTTTCAGAGTTGCTATTATCATTTCTATGCTTTTCAACACCATCATAATGACTATCATCTTTTACATATATGTTGAAATTGCATCATCTTTTAAAATTAACTACCTTCTATTTTTCAAATAAACATGTTTTCTTTTCTAAAGCTTATTTGAATTTAATTGTATAACTTGGCTCCTTCTTTAACGTACTTATTTAATGTAACAATTTGTAAACTCCGTTCTGGACGTATACCACCACGGCAATACTAGGCAGGTTCATTAATCCTGATGCCGTGTGGGTGTACCCCAGATCAGATGTTTGATATGCCAGGCCATAGCATTGTGGTATTATCACTTGCAGGAACTAAGAAGATAACTAAAAACCCACAACTACAAACTTACAACTAATAACATAATCCAGAACTCAGAACTATAAAACTTTTACTACCGAGCTGTTCCCGCAACAATTACTACAAGAGGGCCGTACTCGGGATATATATTAACGTCTGAGCTGAACATCGAAATACCGTACCATCTACGGGGGCACCCACCATCTACGCCCGGACTCCCAGGATAGTACCTGCCCTACGAGTTGAATACAGATCGGCCGTACACCCACGATCCACAAATTTTGTGTTGACTACCAAACTGCTTACGGATCAGTAAATTTATTATTTTCATCGATCACTCTTTGTTTTTTTTATTTCTATCCGCTAGTAGGCTAGAGGTAGAACGGGGAAGAGGTGACAGGCGTGAAATCGGACAATGCCCTTCCATTGTTCCATTCATTGGTGATTCCTTCCATTGGTGAAGTTCGATCCGGCGCGCGGCGCTGCCGTGGGCAGGGCACAAACCATGGTAGGTAGGTATCTACTGCGTATAGAATAAGTAGTAGATTGTTATAAAGGCATCGAAAGGAATCAATTCACATAGGTACGAGGTATTTTGACTATCCTACTGAGCCCTATAATAGTCCAAGTAGGAATTGATTTTTAAGGACTTTCAGTCGTGTTAAACACTCCAATTTTCACTTTGAATATAAGGAAAGCAAAGAATAGTTGATTTTCGAAAATATTCATTAATCCTAATAACATGCGTACCTCCTATTTCAAATTAATTGAGAGGTTACAAGTTACAACAATTTGTGAAATTTTAGTTTTTTTTAATTCCGGACAGGTTTTGAAGCGCTCGTAGCCAAGTTTGCATAGCCATTCTGATTCGATCAGCAAAGTTAAGCAACGTCCGCCGCGGTCATGACTTGGATGGGTGACCGCTGGTGACATTACTACTGAGCGCTTCCGTGCTTCGGAGGGCACGTTAAGCCGTCGGTCCCGGTTGTTGTCTTAGGATAGCAGTCGTTACAGCATGGTGGTAGGGCCCTTTGCAAATGCCCGCCTGGCTAGCTACCACCCTCAAGTTGAAAATCTGTCGCCAAGCACCTAACGGTGTGTTCCGGCAGCTGTCCTTGAGAGCCAGTAACTCTAGGTTAGTCTGAACAACATCCTCGACCACATTATCACTTACCATCAGGTGAGATAGTGGTCAAAGGCTAAACTAACAGGCATAAAAAAAAAAAAAAAAGGTTAGTCTTTGACCACTATCACACCTGATAGTAAGTGATGATATGGTTGGAGATTTTATTCAGGGTAACCTAAAATTACTTGCTCTCTACTCACCGTTATTTGCTTGGCGACAGATTATCTACTCGAGGGTGGTAGCTAGCAATGCGGGCATTTTCTAAATGCCCTACTACCACCTAAGATAACAACCGTGTGCACGGAAGTGCTCAGTAGTAATTCACTAGCGGTCACCGATCCAAGTGATGACCGCGGCGAATATAGATAATAGAAATAGTATATATTATGTAATGTGCACTAAATTGTATAACTATTTGCCAGATGAGCTGGTAAAATTAACAAGAAAGTTTATAACACAGCCACTAACTATAGTCTCTGATTTAAATTTTGGGGATTAAAATTATGTTCGTTCAACTTATTCCGAATACCAAATTATGTATCTGACAGGACTAAGACCAATAATAGTCAAGTTTTAATCATGTTCGTGGTGTAGAATCGGCCTCATTATTTGTCTCCTTTTTTGACCGAATTAAACCTGTAAACATTTGTAATATTTTAAATTCCAGCCATAAAACTAAAATATCAAGGGTCTTTACACAGTGACTTTCATATGGTCGTGAACTGACAAAAAAGACGATCGAAAAGAGGCAGTAGGTGTCCGTAAACTGACGTAAAATCAAATTTTGACCAATTCTTATAGTTTTACAAAAGCATATCCGACAAAAATATGACTGGCTATACCTACTTGATCTTCATTCTTTATGTATCAAGTTTAAAAATACAGAATGCTTTTTACTGATCTAAATTTTTAGTTAAAGCCAACAGTTACAACAGAATAAACATATTGAATTTCCATCACAACCAAAAACTTGACATCCGTGAATAGCAATTAAAGTATAACTGAAATTAATACAATAATACGATAAATATTTTAAGATGGACAAACCCGACAAATCAAACGAAACGAAAAAAAAGAAACATGTAAAAGTATACGAACGCAACGCAATCATCACAAAAAAAAGTGTCTATGGCTACTATACTACTATCATGAAAGTAATAAGTACTACGTACAACAGGAATGAGCTCTATCTGTGCGTCATGCAGCTAAATTATAGAAAATAAAACCTTATGCTAAGGTGGTTAGTCTTGTTGCGCGCAAAATAAAAATGAAGCCGAGTGAGAAGGCTACCACTGAACCCTGTGTCCTGTTCTAACAGTGACTTAGAGTTGCCAGACTTAAGTCGATTTCAATCCTGTCGTTGTTTGTCGAAATTAATGCGATTGATGTAATGTAATGAATTAAAAACATTTACTTATTAAAATGTTTCTAAACATAAATAATAATTTAGTACCAACATGTTAAAGCAATATTATATGTTGCTACGTGTAAAGCCTTACTAACGCAAAAATTTTGCGATTGGCGTATAGGTTTTCTTTTATTTGAATGAAATACGGACACCTGACCTGACAACCCCACATGAAATTGCCAACTCGGACGTTAATAGCGGAGTTTTTTTTGATTTCGTGATATTTTTGAAGAAGTTTAGTAAAAATGGGGAGAATTTGTGTCGTGGAAGCTTGCGTTAGCGAGTATTATCCTGATTATGGTTTATCTTTTCACAGGTTCAATAGTTTTAAACATAATTTGATAGTTGTCATAAAAACTTACGTGAGTTGTCATGATTATTAATTAAATATACCGGCTAGCACTCACGGTGTTTAGTCGAAATCTCCGACCGGTGTTCGAACAGTAAAGATGTTCATTCTCAAGGAATGCGGGCAGCCTCGAGGGCTGCTCGACGCGCACTAATTAATAATTTGATAGTGATTAATTATGGTGACCATGCATGACTATCCAATCCTAGTTCAAGAACAAATTAAATACATATGTATATTGTATTCCTTTCAATATTAAAATGACTTTATTTCAATTTCAGATTCCCTAAAGATCCAAATGTTAGTTTAACTCATAATGCAAAATTAGAAACAATGAAACATATAAGGCATAAGCTGGGTTTGCGGCAGAGACTTCACAAGGCTGTTTTATTTAACAATATCTGTTTTAGAATAACACTTAAATGTAAACTTAATTGTTTTTCTTACTTAATTAATGAAATATACCACAATAGGTAGTATATCGTAATTTTATCTCAGTCCAACTGCATGCCCTGTACCACAAGAACCAGTAGGTAAGTACCTAACTATACGACGCGAGTGTGAATAGCAAGCAAAAACAGGAAATGTACAGTGCCGCAAAGAGCAAGTTTATCATTAGCATCTTCGATTAAAATCCATCTGAAGCAATGAGCTGCTGACGTCAGTCTAAAATCATTTTTTATAATACAATTATTTGCCTTAAATCATATTTCAATATTGTCACCATTGCCAGAGAGGGATAAGAGGTACAGTTACTGAGCTCTCGTTTAGCTTCAATTTTGCGACAGCAGCTCATTCCTGTTGTACGTAGTACTTATTACTTCCATGACTACTATGCATTCATTCGTACTTCAGAAGTTTTGAAGAGCGCGGTAAAATATTAATCAATTAAATATCCTCGACTCGATATATTCAAAAGGCCACAGAGAAAATGAGTTATGATAATAAGTATGTTAAACGGCTCGACGAAAAGTTGTTTCCCAATTTGCTTGCACGTGCTGTCATTGTTTTGGACCATGCTTCCTATTAGAACACACGAGCAAAAAAAACCAATCTCGGCGTAGGTATAAGAAACAAGTATAAATTAAATTAAAAAGGAAAAAAACACGACTGCAATATATTTATTTTCGTTATGCTATTTATCGTTCCATTGAAATTAAAACAGCGAGTTTTATACATTTATGAAATTGTTTTTCATTGCCCTTTTTTTGGATACGCCACTCGACGGACGGGTATAGAAAAATTTTGTATTTCATTTTATTTTTTGGCAACCGTTACGTGGTTAATATTGCGCCAGCACGTACAATCGGTACTAAGCAGTTCACTACCTCAAATTAATTATTTGTATCTGTATTGGCGATTGTAGTCAAGCGCAAATCTATTTAGAACCTAATGGTAGACAAAAATTTAATTTACCTATCTGAACGAAAACTCGCATATCATGTTGACAGTATAATTACAATTATATAACTTGAACGCATCATTAATTAGTTCCTTAACGTTGGTATACGATTCTGACCACTAAACATTGTTCGAATTATGGTGGACAAGACCTTATAATTGGCTTTCATCATTTTTATCAGGCCGGCTGATCCATGGATGGTAAATATCGTACCGGCAAAATATCTCTCAGCCCAATAATCCATGTACTATAATGGTCGTCAGTTCATGGGTTGCCAATTATCGGGGCGGTAAATCACGAGTCGGTGACTATTGGCTGGATATTACCGCTTGGTATGATTTAATTCGACCAAGGATTAGCCATCCCAATAGTTACCGGCCTGATAACTCGTGTACGTGGACGTGAAATACTTGGTTGCCAATTATTGGGCCGGTAAATTTCAGGTTGGCAGTTATCGTGGTCGGCTAATATCGTCTCCCAACACGGACCACTACTCACTAGGCGGCACAGAAAGCTTGCTATAAAATACTAGTAATCTGTGCAGACTGCAGAATACTACGGGAGACTAAGTGAAGCCAAGCCAATTCGGGATTAAAACGGGATTATATTATAAGAATTTTATTTAGATTACGGTACATGATATAGTTCGATATAAAGTAAGTCGTGTAAGTAAATATTAGAATTAGAACAGAAACAATTTTCCGTGAAAATACGTCGAATTGTAATCAAATAAATTTATACTTCCTCCTAGACGTGCGTTCGTTTTGGCTCGATTGCGTTTGTAGCAGTTTCAAAAGTGGCATTTGTATCTTAGCGTTCGGAAAGAAGCTTTATGCTATTTTTGACCACCAATGACTGTATGCTATCCGAACGACATATACATATTTTGACAACCTCTGACAACCAAAATAACGTTTTCTGGAACTGCACTTTGATATAGGTACAATAACTGAAGCCAAAGTTATAGGTCTGTAATTGAATCTGTCGGAGGCATCGCCAGTTCTATTCTTTATGATAGGAACCACAATATTTCTCATAAAATGTTTAGATATGAATGTCCAACACAAAGGCTAAACAACAAGGCAATTTCACGGGGAAGCTGACTTCCAGCATGCAGCAGAGCTGTATACTGAGCCCATCGTGGATGCTGGATTCGCCGATCAGTGACAATAACTGAAAATATTCCTTGTTTCGTCCTGAACCAAGGAATCCATCTCCAAAATTCACATAAACAAGTGTATTGAATCTTCTATCGCGCCAAATACAACTGTCAAACAGCAGTTGTCAAAAAACGATCACAACGATCCCACGCTAAGACGTGGGTCAAAAATAGCACTTTTCTCTGTCATTTGTAGCGTTTTCAAAGCTATCTGAACGGTTAGCGAAAACGATACAAATGCTCACGAAGTCCCATATCGAACGCCCTGTGTGATCATTTTTAGCGTTTGTGAATGTTATTTTTGGAACTGATAGGCTATCCGAACGCCCTATAGGTCAATTCTTAGTGACCATAGGGAAAACAATTAGGTTTGAGAAATCCTCAATGATACGTGTTTATCGATATCATAACTTTATAGCGCATAGCGCAGCAAAAGTGTTTAGCATCTGTTTAATAGAAAATTACTAAGAAATGACTAAGTATAAAAACGTTTTTTTCTATGGGCCACTATTTACGAGTTATTTGTGAAAAACTAAAATAGGGACTTTTTGTCCCCCCTGGAGAATATAAATATTAGGTTTTTAATATTTTTATTTTTCGATAACGTATGCTCTACGTATTACATTACAAATTTACGAAAGGAAAAATTATAGCCCCGCACATAACTATAATAGTTCCTTTCGTAAATTTGTAATTTTGTAATAAATGTTAGGTACAAAGACAAACATCTCCGTGGAGCGATCCTTCTCTCCTTTTTATTCTGTGGTTTTACGTTGTAAGGGATGACGTTTTCCTTTCGAAAGTGTATGGAATCAATTATTTTAGGCACTTATCAAGTTGAACTTGACACTCATCATGGTGCACGTTCAATGTGTCAATCGGAATATCAGTGCGTGTTCGTAGCGACATTCAGCCGGCGACTTCCACACCTAGTGCGTACTTGATGAACGTACCCCTGGTTATGAAGAGTTATAAAACTCGTAGTGTTAGGGTTTTTCGAAGTAGTAGTTTAAGTGCAAGATGTGGAAAAATATGGCGGACTTCACGATAAAGTTAATGTTTAAGTCGCTTTGTATTTCATTTAAAAAAAATTATATCGAAATTACCGGGTTCAAGAAACCTAATAATTTTGAAGTTGCTGTGGGAGAAGTTGTTAACGTCAGAATTTTGCGTATTGCATAGGATGCATTACTGACAACGAGGCAGATGGGAGCCCTTCTTTAAGTTAGTTTTAGGCAACTTTACCATATATCGTACATATGAATGGCAAATAATTAATGGATTAATAATATATGTTTTTTTAAAACACTTTCCGTGATTCATAAGGGGCCTATGCCCATTGCATTACGGGCGAACCTACTTATCCCCAAAAAAATAAAAAGTCAACACGAATGCAACTTTTGCCAATCGACAGGGTGAGTGATTATATACCATTTAGTCTGGGACAATTTGGCCTAACGTAAGGTCGCTCTCCAAGGGAGTTGGAAGTTAAACATAATTTGGTGGCAAACCATCATCTACACAGTTGTAATCAATGGTTGGCGACCATAGTGGGAGGCTCGTTTCCGACTGTGTAGAACAGCTTTAACCAAAGTAAGTACTATATGGTAAGTCAAAACACCAGGGCCGCATTCCAAGCGTCAGAGTGTAGTTGTTTGGTTGCTTTAACTTACCCCAAGGTTCCGAACGACTCGGTTGTTTTATAACCTCAAATATCGAGTTTTGGCGGGGAAATAGCAAAATATAAAGACGTTTTATGATATTTGAAAAGCAATAACTGCCGTTACCTGCAAAATACAAATGAGTGCCTATAATTTTCCCATCAAGAAATGTCAAGGTCATGTCAGTTAAAGATTCAATCTTTTAACGACCGTTTCTGATAGTTAAAATGTTGTGCTCCACTCGAAGGTTGTGAACGATGTTAAAGTGAAAAGTTGCACTCCGAGTGCGCTCTAGACAAGGTTCGGAACGCGCTCCAATACTTGCTCAGTGAAGCAGTGTGCCACAGAGTACTTTTTTATATCAGGGTGTTGCTGTTGGTTGTTAATTCTCTTTGGACTTTGGAGGGAACAGCTCTAGGTAATCTGTGGAGGGAGCATAGAGAAAAGTAATATACCGGGAGGGAGCAAGCAAAATTGCTTTTTTTTTTCTTTTAAGTCCTGATATCCCTAGACCTGTTAACTTCAAATTAGAGGTGTGTACCGGAGGCAATTTCAGCCTCCGGAGATTTTGCGGAGATTTTCTTGAATAACCGGTGTTTCTCCGGTTATTCTCCGGATAGTCAGTATATTTTATTACTGATGCACAGAAAGTACTTGACATCCAATCGAAGTTAATATGAGCAATAATAGTAGTTTATGCAACAGTCATGTAATAGAGGGTATTAAAACACGAGTGTAGTTTTTTGAAACGAGCCGCAGGCGTGTTTCAAAATAAGATTACACGAGTGTTTTAATACCTAATTATATGCAGTTGCATACACAACTTTATTTAATCACATGGCTATAAGCCTTTCTTGATTTTTCTGGCAAAAGAAAAAAGTCTGTTTTTGGTCTATTGGCTCGGAACCAGGACGTTGCGCGGGACGCGCTCACCACATATAATGTGTATTTTAATTGAATTGAAACCTCCTTGGTCGGGACATATTGTACTTAGAAATGTTTTAAAGCATTGTTTTGCCAGGATAATAATGCTTCAATTTAATTTTTTAATTTTCTTAAAGAAGTATGTATATAAAATATGACTATAAAAGTCTGTATTTCATTTCATAATTAGAATATTACCGAATAAGATTATATAAAATATTTTTTTAATGCAATCCAAGGAAAAGAAAATGGGTTTGATTGTCATCAAAATACTTACCTACCGAGAACAAGTGTTTTTTTCATGGGTAGCATAAACGGAGGAGAGCTCAATGGGGTAGTAGTAATTATGGTTTTCCGTGTAGGTTAATAGAAGCAAAACGCATGTATAGTACGAATGAGATGAGATGAAATTAATATTATCATTTTATGATATTCATATGAGTAGTATCGAACAAAGATACATCCCTACCCTAATCGCGACTGAACGCGCGTTCAGAAATGGTTACCCATCATATAATCAATTAACCGGTAGTTAATAGAAACACCGATTAGTCTCCGGTACCCATCCCAACCGGTGATTATCCGGTTTTTTGAGAACCGGTGCACACCACTACTTCAAATGTCTTCTCTCATATGTCTTTACACCGTTTATAAATATTTTATGTAATTTTATTAAGTCCAATAATATTCGTTTATAGATGTTATTATTAGTTTTTAAATACTTCTAAACCTTTATTTTGACTTTATTAGCTACATAATCCTAATTATTTTTTTATTAATTAACCGCGCATTCTTTATTTAAACCGTACATTGGCCACACTCTGACACTGGCAGAAAAACGCCAAGCTGCGTTTAGAAGCCATCTAAAGAAGAAGAAGAAAATGGTTTTTTTTATTTGTAAATAAGAATTTACAAATGCATACAAGATGAATATGCAGCAGCGTGAAGAAAAACAATTAGAAGCAACTATACAAGCAATTTTAAATAGAGTAACTGACCTAAAAACAGCTATTCAGTCATTGATCACAAAATTGGAAACTGAATATGAAACAATAAACTGGCCCACCTTTCTTGATAATTATGCAATTCTATCGGGTCATGTAGGTGACGTTTCTATTTACTTTCAAATGTAAATAAATTAATAAATATAACAAAATTGTAAATCATTGTTTTAGCTGACTGGTTTGAGCAAAATTCTTCAAGCAGAATTGGCGGCGTCGCTAAGGTCTCGAATAGTCCTTCCGCTCCAGCTAGGATGTGAGCGCGATGAGGCACTGGCACGATTGACAGAGGGCAGGGTACCAGCATGCACACATGACCTTGTCCCAGACTTACTCCGAACGAAACCTGAGCCACAAGCAGAACAGCGCCTACAGCAGTTCAATCATAAAGCTAGTACCCTTAGTTATGATACTGCTCAGGTATGAGTATTATTATTATTTAATTGACAGAATATTACTGTTTTTATTAGCTTATGTGTAAGGGTACACAAAAAATGGAGCATTATCAAAGATTATCAAATTTGATAAAATGTTTTCCTATTCTGCAAGCCAGTGTTAGTATTTTTACTGTAAGTATATCATAGTTGGTTCTAGGAGGGAGGTACTCAACTAAAATATACTCGAAAATATATTACCACCATACAAGTTTTAACTAATTGTAGAATTCTTAAGACAATTTAGAAAGGGGATTACTTAGCATATTAATAATGAATTAAATTAATATAGGAAGAGGTTCAAGTCACAGGTGCCTGGGACTTGCGACCTAGGACTTGCAATGGCATATAAATTAAGCTACATAACCATTTTTGGTAAATTCATTTGTGAAACCAAAATATTTGTTATAATCCCTTTGTTTATTCCTACACTGAACTAAAGTTTATTCTTGTTATGATGTAATAGGTTACAAATTAGAAACCTAGTTCCTGTCAAGAAAATTATGTGTTTTCTCATAACTGGTATTGTACATGGATGAATAATGTTTTGTACATAACTATATGTTACGAAGGTTATGATTTTTCTCATTTTGGCTCTACTAAAAATAACTTTTAATCCAATATTTGGTTTTGTGGTAACAATCTATACAAAATATTTAAAAAAATCAGTCTTAGAATTCATTGCGTGAGCTAGAGACCCATGACATACTGTCTGACAAATGCTATGGAGTGTCATTAATAGGTTGCATTTTGCCCTTTCATTATAGAACCTCATAAACACAGACACGCATTTCATAGGTAAGATGAGTACTGAGGTTTCATCTATATCCCTGTTATGTGTCATTTGAGAATTATATCTGTAGTAAAATGTTACAATAATCCAATTATTACAGAAACAAGTGGCCCAGTACACAAAAGTTGTGAGCCATGTATGGGAGATAATATCTAAAGGAAGAGAGGATTGGGAGGGAGATTCGATGAGAGCTGCAGGTATGTGTACTTTAATTTTTAAACTACAATAAAATTCAAACTTGCGAGGGTCTCTTACACGCTGAGGGTAACCTTTTGATGTGTGTAGTTATTATTATTATTATTTCTTTGTTAATGGCTTCTGCAGTTTAATGTTACCACAATTCTGCCAATGTCCGTTCATGCTAGTTTCATAATTCACGTGGAGTTATTATTTTAATTTAGAATATGATCGGTATTTAGAATCCAGAAACGACCAGACTTTCGAAGACCATGGTGATTTATCTAAAACAAAGAAATTACACAACTACAACTAAAATAATCTCTAAAATACTTATTATTGACATTAACCTACTATGTTACAGTATATACAGCTTTAAATATACATATAACAAATAATATTAACAATTTAATTTTGTTAATATTTACAAATTTACACAAAACATGGTTGATTAATGGGGAAAACATAAGAGAAAGAAGACATTATATTTTGACCTATCAAGAAACTTGATCTTAACTCACGTCTCATACCTGCTAAATTGAAGCTTCATATGTCAAGTAGTTTTCCAGATATTGTGTGTGAGAGTGACCTTTTGCTTTTATATAAAGAAAATGATGTATGAAGTGACGGTTAGGGGTTCCCTAGCATATGTAATATGTTGTGGTGTAGTAAGGCCACATCTAGAGTCCAAGCTGGATCAAGGATCCACCCAACAAAGTTTGTGCAAGTTCTCACTATGTAGACAAAGAAAAACATTACTTTTGTCGCAGTGACCCCCCTTAGATTAGGTAGACATTATTATGTACATAGGTTGCTGACGCTGCTGCGCTACTCATAGCGGCGGTGGCGACGTCGCGTCGATGTGTTTATTAAAACACTATTTTTATGTTTATTATTAGAAAGGTTATGTTTTTGCTTCAGGTATGCAGCCAACACACAGTATATCTGATACCCATGCCCTGGTGACAGCTGTTGGTACAGGAAAGGGCTTGCGACCCGGTATGCCTTCTATGGTTCCACCTGGTGTAGGCGCACCAGGGATGGGCCCCGCAAGAGGACCAGCTCCGCAACTAGGCAATGCTCCTCCTACTCTACCAAAAGCACCCTCAGCTATTAAAACTAACATCAAAGCTGCAAATCAAATACATCCTTATCAAAGATAAACCATACCTATGCCTAACCCCTAAGGGAACTTAAAGGCGTGATATTTAAATAAAATGTCTACTGGTGTTTTAGTGTTTTATTTTATGATAAATATAGTATTCAATAGCTATAATATAGCTTTGTTATAGCACAAACACAATAAGAATTAAAATACAAATGCAATTACAATGGAAAGTAGGATACATCCATAAAGCAAAAATTGTGTTAATATATTGTAATTAAAAGCTGTCCTCTCAACTGGAGATTAAAATTAATACTTTCAAAGTTGTGACTAATTTTAACAGTATAAATAGTTTAGTTCATGGTGTTTACCTGGAACAAAAAACATTTCAATTTTAATTCTTTCATACCCAACAGCTTTCTGCACACAAGTTAATATTAATCAATGTAAGCTTATATTGAGCATTACTATTCTTAGTTGATAGTTAAGCCGTTCACTAATATTGCACCTGTTGGTATGTTTGGTTGAGGCTGGTATACAGGCATAACTTAGTATGACTGACTCTAGAACTATTTTTATTATCCACAATTACTGCTACATAGTTAACAAACCTCAAACTGTAACATTGTCAAAATTACACACATTCTTAAAAAATATTATGTTGTTGTTTCGTTGGTTATGGCTTCTGCGAGGGTGATTTTGCCAATGTCATATGCTGACTGTACTAGACTTGACAAGTGATGGAGAATAATCTGTCATAAATGTAGGTGCAGTTATATTTATTTTAAAAAGGAGTGTAATTTGAACATGACAAGCAAACCTGATAGATCCTTGCTGTAAACTTCAGTAGTAATTAGCTCAGTTGAACACAACATTGGTAGGTTTGTGCACCTGGACTAAGAAATTATGTCTTTAAATCCACAAAATACAAAAAGTACCTACCTATATTTAGTAAAAAAAATTAAAACAAAAAGAGTGCTATGCAAGTTCTGGCCAAATAATTGGACGATGGATTTTCAATTGCTTCAATCTTGACATACCTCTCTTGATTCTATCACTGTCATTATTATATTCTTTAACACTCTGTATGTTAAAGGTACTCATGACCTGGAGTTTTTCCAAAATAAGGTACAGTCGACTCGTTAATTCGAAACTAGAGGGACTCTTAAAATGTTATGAATTATCGAGTGTTGCAATATCAAATGGTACGAAATTTTTGAGAGAAAAGAAACTAATTCGTGCGGACGTATATGTCAAACTAATCATTATCAAAACAAAGGCTTGCGTACGTACGATGATACAAGCTTGAACATGTTCTGCAACGTACTTAGATGTCTCCGCGGCGGGATGGATTACTCGGACTTGTTTATAAGAGGATCAAGTGACTTATTCTTTACGAATGGTCGAGTGTTTGACGCCGATAAGTTCGAATAACGCGTCAATTAGTTCTCTCTCTCTCTCTCATCAAATCACCGAAGTTTAACATAGCTAATGGCAGCAATTCTGTTGTACACTCACTAACTATACTTACTAATTAAAAATATCTAATTTTAGTTTTAGGAATCCTTAAAGTTATTCTGCTGTGACACTGAACTAAATTTAAAAAAGCGAATTAACTATCCTGAATTGAATTCATTTTGCCGCTAGGTAGCGCATCATTCAAGTTGTTTTACAAGACTTTTTGTATGTGGTACAAACATGTTTCTTATCTATAGGGCTTTGTATACATCACAGCATTACTACAGCCTGATTATGTTCCTTACACTTTGTATGGCATTATTATCGATAGTTACTATATCTGCTAATTAAGTAATTAGGTTAGATATACGTTTAAGTAATAAAGAATAGATCCTAGGTAGAATAAATCCACATCTGGGGTCAAGGCATACTGAAGTCTGGCACTGTGCCTGATAGATGACAATAGGCTCATCCCCTATTGAAAAACACCTGCCATCCCTCCGAGTAATACAGGCATGACATGAATTTGTAAATCCATGTTTGTTGTTACCTGCCTACAAAGTTTTATCTCTAGGCTCTAAACAGAAGAATAATCTCGAAGATTGAGTTGTTATGAGATGCAACCACATAGCCTGATACAACTGAGAAAACCGTAATTAAGATAAAACATCCAAAATAAAATATTTGTAGAACATTACAGCTTTAAACAACACCAATTTTGATGGTGATTAGTTTTTAGGTTAAATGGTCTATGGTTCCACCTAATCTGACTACATTATGGTACAACAGCACAGCATAACTGCACATTTTACTATGTTTAGTAACTTTATAATTTTAGAGTTAATTAACTATACTATGGCGCCAACAGAATAAGGAATGTGTATGTCTCCAGCTTACTCAATTGAAATTTCTTAATTCTGAATATGCCAATATTTAAAGCAGATTTAGTGCAATTATGAATACCAACTCAAAATTTTGGTGCCAAACAAACTTCGATGCTACATGTGATTATTAGTGTGTTAGCTGGCGTTATGGTCTCCAGCTGACACATGCTGTATATACGAAACGGCTGAAGATGTGACTATATACTATAGCCAGGGATTTAGAGCATAATTTGTGCAAGTGGCACAAAAAATTTGAAACGCCCTACTTGAAAGCTGTATTAGTAATGACCCGATTACAACGTGTAAGCTAGAGACCACGTGTCTACAGCTGCTCATCTGTATCTTCTGAACGAATGGGCCTACGACTTTGTTTAATATGTCAAAATTTAGAGCCAAATTTGTGCCATCGGCACTAAAATTTTCAAGTCTGTGGCTATTAAGGTTTTGGAGCTACAAGCTCAAATAAACGTGTAAGCTGGAGACACATGTCCCCAGCTAGCACATGCTGCACAGCTCAAACGGAAAGGCTAGAATACTGTTTAATAGCTTAAAATGTTGGGTAGAATTTGTGCCATCGGCACCAAAATTTTCAAAACAATGGGCCTCATAGTTTTTGCGTAATAAACAAAAACATTTCTTCCCGCCTTAATATTTAAATATTTGTGCAAAAATATTTCTGAGTGCGGCGTTGCCGTCCCGATGATTGTAGTTACAATCTGTCTTGAACCTTATTTGTATAGACTTGGAACCTATTATCGCTTTCATACAAAATAAACGACGTTGAGACATAGGCTAGGAGCATGAAGGTTTAAATATAATCTGACAAATATTTTATACTACGCATGCTTTCCGGATTTCAAAGGAATTATTGCATATTGAAGCCGTCACCACTTACGAGTTCTGAAACGAAACTATTTTGATATTCTGAGTTTTTAAAATCTGACGTATTGAATAACGATATATTACGCGGAAGTCCACGTTTGTAGCTAGTTAGCGCCTATTTCGGCTGTATAGGTATAAAAACCTACCATCGGCTTCGGAAACATTCGCTACTGTACTCGGACACACTCGAGTTTCGTCGGGTCGCTAACTCGCTAGTCGCTACATGCATGTAGTATACGTACTCGTATGTATAGCAGGTATATACCTATCTCACTAGCTTGCTGTTGTTATATTATTATTATTTGATAGAACGCGATGGTTTTTGGTAGTCTGTTTTTAAATTAAGGTAAAGGAAATTCACTACAACCTTCCCGGTCGTAGTGAATTTCGTTAATGTTAACAAATCATATGTTAAATATTAGTTAATAGATACCTACTTAGTAAGTGTTAATACCTACACATTTTAGTAGCTAAATAACAGAATTTAGGGTTCCGTACTAGAGTTGGATAGGTGACCGCTGGTGACATTACTACTGAGCGCTTCTGTGTTTCGGAGAGCACGTTAAGCCATCGGTCTCGGTTGTTGTCTTAGGATGGCAGTCGTTATAGCATGGTGGTAGGGCATTTTGCGAATGCCCGCCTGGCTAGCTACCACCCTCAAGTAGAAAATCTGTCGCCAAGCACCTAACGGTGTGTTCCGGTAGCCGTCTTTGAGAGCCAGTAATTCTGGGTAAGCCTGAACAACATCTTCGAACAAATCGTCACTTACCATTAGATGAGATAGTGGTAAAAGGCTAACCTATCAGGTGTAATTGCACAAGCATGTAAAGAAGATGTTTGAATCTTTTAAAAACTGGTATCACTAAGCACGTATTTACCATCAGTGATGCACTCCGCTTATAAAAACAATAGTAGCTTCGCATACTGTGTGCGTAATACACATACACAATCATTTCAAACGTGGCCTGTTATTTTGGTTGCGATTGCAGAACTACTGTGTTTCTAGATCATGATTTCTAAATGCTATACCTATTTGCGACTTTTGTAAACAAACTAAGAACTTTTCTAACAACGTTTGAATAATAACGATCTGATATATGCAAGCTTGACACTAAATCTTTTTTCACACTACCCAGCCGGGATACTCAGGGGGCTCAAAACAAAAAAAAAACCTTTTATTCCCTATCCTTTTAATTTACTATAACACCGTTATTGACTTGTTTGTAGCTTTCTAGGTTTATTACTGTAGAAGTAGTTACGAGATTATTATTAAATGACGTAATATTTTGCCACCAAAATGTTATTTGAGCTGGTTTCAGATTTCATAAAAATATTAATCATACTTTCCGTTGTCTCAGAAAGATATGGATTTTTTCTCGTATAGCCAAGGATGCATCGTTTCGAAAACAGTTTGGATTATGAAAATCGGACTTACGCAGATTTTCGGACGATTTTGTAAAAGTAGTAGCAACTCGCCGACCGGGAGGCCGGTTTGAATAGACGAGACAAATAACTATATAACTATAACCTATAAAAACTGTATATAATCAATAAAGTGTTGAATATAAACAGTGTGCCATCTAAAATGTGCAAATAATATAGATTAATATGATGGAAATTTTAATTACAATATACACAGCCATGTGACGAAAGCTACTACATTCAAAATGAGATCTACTACTATTTTTAATAATTTTCATATGGCATCATCATGTTCAATGGATCTTCACCATTACGGACTTCGTATCCAGTAGATATATAACCAGTTATCACTGATAGATATACAGTGTAGGATTAGATTAGAATGCGATATCCTGGTCAATATCTTGGTCAAAAAGGATGTAATAAAGATCTAGTAAATAGGTCAACATTCTGAGAAAAAATACCAACATATTTTGTAAATATTGGCATTATATGGTTGTCAAACAACACAACACCTTCTCCTAGTCTATACATTTACTGTTTCTTTGTAACTTCTTCCACATATCCTTAACGTGAAACCACAAAGTAAGTTCGAACACTATAGAAATAAGGTTCAAAACAGATTGCAGTTACAACGAACGGGACGGCAACGCCGCGTTCAGTAACGTTTTTAACGAAATATTTATATATTAAGGCGGGAAGAAATGTTTTTGTTTATCACGCAAAAACTATGAGGCCCCTTGTTTTGAAAATTTTGGTGCCGATGGCACAAATTCTACCCAACATTTTAAGCTATTAAACAGTAGTCTAGCCTTTCCTGTTTGAGCTGTGCAGCATGTGCTAGCTGGGGACATGTGTCTCCAGCTTACACGTTTATTTGAGCTTGTAGCTCCAAAACCTTAATAGCCACAGACTTGAAAATTTTAGCGCCGATGACACAAATTTGGCTCTAAATTTTGACATATTAAACAAAGTCGTAGGCCCATTCGTTCAGAAGATACAGATGAGCAGCTGTAGACACGTGGTCTCCAGCTTACACGTTGTAATCGGGTCATTACTAATACAGCTTTCAAGTAGGGCGTTTCAAATTGTGCCACTTGCACAAATTATGCTCTAAATCCCTGGCTATAGTATATAGTCACATCTTCAGCCGTTTCGTATATACAGCATGTGTCAGCTGGAGACCATAACGCCAGCTAACACACTAATAATCACATGTAGCATCGAAGTTTGTTTGGCACCTAAATTTTGAGTTTGTAAAATATAAATATTAGCTTTATTTAGAGCAGATTTAGTGCAATTATGAAATACCTCAATTGAAATTTCTTAATTCTGAATATGCCAATATCCAGAATTAAGAAATTTCAATTGAGTAAGCTGGAGTCATACACACATAATAAGGAATGTTCATTTGACATTTCTAAATCTAATTTTACTAAATTTTAGTTAGTTTGGTGTCAAGAGAATTGCAACCAATGTCATGTTTTGGTGATAATTTCTACTAAATCTTGATTTATTTTGTGTAATATATAAATAACGATAAAATATGGACCCTTGACTTTTTAAACTAGTATTTTTCAATATCTTTCTAACCAGTTTATGAATTTAGTTAAATATTACAGTAGGCTAGTTGCGAATTTAGACATTCCAAGACCATGTTATGCCTCAGTCTAGACTGATGACTCTAGTTAAATCTACATAGAATTATGGCGTGATAAATGAATAAAAAGAAAATTATGCACACAAGAAATTCTTTTTTTCGGAAATCAGACTTCAGCTGTACAGTTTTTCAGTCATTACTTACTAACTTTTACAAAGTATTACTAAAACTACTTTTTTTGGGCATTTGGGTGCACAAATTTAATGAGGCATCACTCCTTTATGGATCATAGAGTCCCTAAAATGGCAGCTCGTTGCGGGCCGGTACGAAAATCAAACAATCCAATGTTGAAATAAAGCTAATATCAGTGCGCTGGACAGTAATATCTCGGTCCGAAATGTAAGAAAATAGTAGTTTTTTTTTATGGACACGTTCTTCTATTTCAAGTTATGTTTAAAGATATTAAAAATATCTATCAATAGACACGTCTTTAAAGAAATTTTAGGAGGTTGTTTATATAACTTTTGTTTCATTACACAATCAGGGGTAACAGACAAAATATATGTTAGAAATGTAGTAAAAGATCTGACAATTCTCATCAAGTATTTAAATACATACAGTGAGCGAAGATTGCTTTTAAAATTAGGTTTGAATTTAATTGACTGTAAGGGCATTTTTATTTTATTGTGACGGAACAAGCTCGGGGCCCACCTGATGTTAAGTGGACTAACTTCTGCCTATAACAGATGCATTTCGTCACAAGTCACGAATTGCACTGCGCCCGTCACCTTGAGACATAGTTGTTAAGTCTCATGTGCCTGTAATTTCACTGGCTCTCAAGGACTGCTGCCGGAACACATCATTAGGGGCTTGGCGACAGATTTTCTACTTGAGGGTGGTCGTAAGCCAGGCGGGCATTCGCAAAATGCCCTTCCACCATGTGGTAAAGCTCAAGCCTGCGGCGGGATTCGAACACATGAACCTGCTGCGCGGCAGTCCATAGCCAATTCCACAGTGCCATCACTGCTTCAAATATCAAAAAATCAAGTCAAAATGAAATGAAATGTGGTGTTACTTACAATGTCGTCTATCTTGAGTATGGAGCGCACAGTCTCGGTGGCGAGCGCGAGCGCGGAGGCAGTGACGTGCAGCGGCTGCAGCACGTGCTCCTGGCGCATGTCGGTGACGCGGCCGCGGCGCACGTTGACGCCGGCGCCGCTGCCCGCGCCGCTCTCCGCGCCCAGCGCGTGCGCCGCGCGCAGCTCCGTCACCGTCTCGATGGGGTTTAGACCTACAACACACAACACTATCATTGACGAGCTCAATTTAAATGATGAGGCTTTTCTTTCTATTTATATTTTATTTATTTATTTATTTAAGAAACACCAACAGTATACATCAGTGGTAATATTATAAATGCGAAAGTAACTCTGTCTGTCTGTTACGCTTTCACGCCAAAACTACTGGACCGATTTGAATGAAATTTGGTATGGAAATAGTTTGAGACCCGGGAAAAAACATAGGATAGTTTTTATCCAACTGCGCAAAAAGAGGTTAAAGTTTTTTCGCGATAACCGACATACGCGCGGGCGGAGCCGCGCCCGGAAAGCTAGTATTACATAACCATAAAACACATTCTTACTATTAAAATTCTGATACATATACTTTTACAGGTGTTTACAACATTTTTGAAAAGTGAGTGGTAAAGCGGTTATATAATGAAAAACAATGTTATTAGAACTGATTGACAACAACATCGATAGGTTAAATCATCAACTGTAAATACCATCTCAATATACAAAATTTTTCTATTGCTCTTTGGTACATTTTTATCTCATTTCGTATGTGCATTAGTGCACTGATTTTATATATAAGGAGCAGTACTGTTCAGTTATCGATTCCACACCACCCAGTGTGGAATCTATAACTGAATGTGTTCCACCCATGTTTTTTCACATACACTAAATCAGTACTAACTATTGACTAAACTGTGCCACGTTAGCTTTGAGAACAATAGCGACAACCTCTCATGTAGACCAGCATCAACAGAAGTAGGAACTTTTCAATTTGAAACTGACTGAACAGCTGTTAATTCGACAGCCTGGTAACACTAATCAAGCTAAACCATACAGCCCGTCTCAACATTTAACGCTCTTTCGAGAAGAAATTAACATCTCTACACGTTAATCTCTCCTCTTCATTTAACGTATCTCCCCGCACAGCTCAGCTTTGGTGGATCTTGGCCCTCAGTCGAAGTGCAAGAACGGGGCGCGAAGATTTTATACCACCACTATTTTATAGTCATCTATAAACATGATCAGAGAACTCCAAGTAAACTTTATTAATTTCACTTTGAAAACTATCCCGTTTTATCTATATTAACTTATTAGGAACCGAATAGGACCCGCGTTATATTTCCCGGAAAGAATCCGACCAGTTTCGGACTGTTTTGAAGTCCTTCGTCTGGGAGTGACGATTGCGCGAAGCGACGAGCACGGGCCTCGGCGCGTATCTGACGTTGCGATGGCGCTGTCTTCGGCTCAGCTGCATTTGTCAAGTCGTCGTAAGAACTCACTAACGGCGACTTGACAAATGCACATGTATATGTATAAGCTCCTATTCTAGGTTAAGCATGTTTGCAACCTTCTACTGCATCATCATTTATCGTCAGATGAGACTGGTCTTTTTAGGCTTCCATTCTAGAAAGCCGAGGCTTATTAATAAGGGTCCCGTTATTAATAAGCCTCGGCTATCCATTTGTTTGTCCATTTGACATTTAAATAACTGTATCTTTGGAATGGTAATAGGTAGCTGGTTGAAATTTTCATTTTGGGTTAGTATGCCCTTATTATTTATATCATTTATTCTATATTATTTTATTATTATGTCAAACAAATAATAAAAATAAGTTAACAAGGGGGTCCTCAACTATTAATAATACATGATTAACCCATTATAAATTATAATATTAAGGAAATAATATTAATAATATATAATATTAAGGAAATATTTGTGCAAAACAAAGTTGTCACATTGTTTTGGATAAAAGCCCACGCAGGATTGGAGGGCAACGAAAGAGCAGATCATTTGGCAAAGGAAGCTGCGCTTAAACTGAAGACAAGGCCAAACTATGATAGATGTCCGGTTTCATACATGAAGTTACAGATTCGACAGAAGACACTTGATGAATGGAACCGGAGGTACAAAATGGAAACAACAGCTTGCACTACAAAAATTTTCTTTCCCGACGCAATAGAAGCCTACAGCATCGTAAAGAAACTCCAACCAACCGGGATAACAACCCAAGTGATGACCGGCCACGGGGGGTTTTCCGAGTATCTGAACAGATTCGGATGCAAGGAAAGCCCAGCGTGCGTGTGTGAACCCAGCAAAGATGAAACAATTATACATGTCTTGACCGAATGCCCAGTATTTAATTTAAAAAGATTTGAAACCGAAGTAGAGTTAGATGTAAATATAACAAAAGAAAATATTTGGAAACTAATGTACGATAAAAAATGTAGAAATAAGTTTCTAGATTATTGTGTTTACATAGCAAGTAGAGTAGTGAATAGAAATAAAACTAGATAGATAAGTATGTTGTATATTATATTGTCATATAATAAAACAGCATAGATTTATAAATGATATAAAACTGTTAGAGTTAGAAAAAGTATCATAGTAAGTGTTTATGTAAAATATTAATTAAGTAAAATGTATGAATAGCCTAAGGATTTATAAGAATTAATAAAGAAAACACCGTCTCTGACAACGTCAGAGGAACCTCTTAGCTCGCGGGCCGGGCCTCTGCGCCCGGACTAAAAATAAAAAAAAAAAAAAAAAAAAAAACCCATTATAAAACATGTATTTTTCTTTAGTCAATCGTGAAAATGGTAATAGCATCAAACTTGGTATGATTATAGTCAATTATCTAATGTACAACAACAACTACTAAAACCCGCCAAGTGCAGGTCAAACTAACGCTAAGGACCTCGATCTGTATGAAAAATAACTATTGTTTCGTACATTCTGTGTTAGTACGGCACGTTGGGTGGGAATCCAACTAGCACTTGCCGTTTCTTTTTATTGCTGATAGAAAATCTACTTCACAAAATAGAATAGAATGAAAGCACGTAGGTACCTGCGTTCTCAGCGAGCGTGGAGGGCACGACCTCTAGCGCGTCGGAGTATCCGCGCAGACAGTAGTGGTCGGCGCCGGGCGCGGCGATGGCTGCCCTTGCGAGGGCAGCAGCGGCCGCGGCCTCGGGCGCGCCCCCGCCCGGCAGCAGCGCCGGCCGCCGCGCCACGCACCGCACCGCACACAGCGCGTCGTGCAGCGACCGCGCCGCCTCCGCCACCACCGCGCCCGACGTGCCGCGCACCACCACCGACACCGTGCGACCGCCTTGTGTGCAACCAGTCATCTACACATAACTATTACTATTAATCCTTTATTTCCAACATCATTGTTCAATAAGTAGCCGTGGCTTCGTCACACACGGTGAAGCGAAGAGGAACCAGAGGCCGTGCCAGCATGGGACGTCTGCCGGCCCCAGGGTGGCCGCTCCACTGGGCTTTGCCTCTAAGTCCAGTATGGGGCGGCAAGGGGTAGGCTGCGGTGCTGTATGGGCAGCACCGCATCTGATGCGGGCTGTGGTGTTGTATGGGCGGCACCACAGCTGACAGTGAGGGGCCGCTCTACCTATCCTCTGCGGCCGAAGTAGCAGGCGACGGGGCTACTTATCTGACCTTTCGCAGGGGACCTTGGGCGTCGGAAGCGGGGTTGTCTGACGCCCATTTGAGGGCTTGGTCCCCGGGTGGTAGCGATGTGACATGTGTCGTGAGGGGTAGCACCCCAGGAGGGGTCCGGCAAAGGACAACCGTGGCGTGTTCGTGGTTGAGAGGTAAAGCGTCCCCGCGGCCCGCCTAGAAGCGGTAGTTGGAACACCGTGTGTTATTTAGTCAATAGGGGCACTTGCTGCTGTGGGAGTAGCTGGTGTCGAGCCCGACATATCCCGGTCACCTTCCCCGAGGTGGAAGGGAATGCATTTTTCACAGGTAAATAAAAAAAAAGACTTCAGTATTTAACATCTCTGGGTAACGGTAAATCGATGGACAAATGAATTAATCCGTCGGACTTATTCCGACTCAATATGGAACATTATTCGCGGATTTAACCGTGTCGTCAAATTTGGAGCAACCCAGCCTAAGTCAATTTCTTAATGTGTTTATGGTAGTTATACGCCGTTGATGAGTCTTTGCGACACGAAGGCCTCCAACTCTTTCAGTCTACTCTTGTTTGAGTTGTTCTATGCCATAGGGGACCCGTAACTGTTACTTATATTTAAGTCTATTTAATACTATTATCTCATAATGTGGCCTACCTATCTCCATTTGAGTTGTTTTGACTAAATCCTCTTCAAATTTCTTTCGTAATGTGTCTTATATCTACGGTACTTTTCTTGGCGATTTTTGCGAAACCTAATACTCCTCTCCATGGCTCTTTGACTTGTTTTTTTTTATTTGTGTGTTCACCTAGGTCTGGCCGTAAGTTAATATTGGTAATTTGCATTGTGTTGTATATTTGCTTTTTTATTACTATAGACATAGACAGTGGCATTTACTTGGTTTTGTTCTCAACCCTTCAGTCCATGCACAGAACTCATCCACTTCACGTAAAAGTTCCTGACAGTTTTTCGGGTTACGTGTCAGTATTGCAAGGTCTTCAGCAAAAGCTAAGATGGGTATCTGTTATTGATCTCAAGCCATATCAAAAGATATTCTCCCCCCTTGCTATTACTTTTACCATACAATTTAATTAAACAGATCTCAGCTTTGGTTATGCTGTTAAGGTATTCTTGGAAACACCTTGATTCTCATTCACCTTACGATGTAACTCATGGAGAATATGACGGCATTAACCTTTTTTGGATTAAACAGCTAGTTAAGGTAAAATTATACTTGATCATGTGATACACAAGATTTAGATGAGTACATTACCTTTATGACATAACCTAAACTATTACATATAACATTGTTATATGGTTTTAGGGCTAATTTGTGTAATCGTCATAATTTCAATGTGTTTAATGATATGAGATATCTTTTGATATCGCGAAATTTATTTAATAAGCTAATCTTATAATGATATTTCTCGATTGTGGACAGCAAAGAGTCCACACCTCAACAACAGTGTATTCTAGAAGAGCCATTGCCCTTTCTAAGTTTATCCTGTTCGACATATCTTCAACTACATGATCACTAACCAACAGGTAGGTCAGTGGTAAAAACTAGCTTCGGGGTCACGCCAAAACCTTATATTCTCAAAGTCATCAAGGCGCAAAACGCCAGAGCATGCTGTATCGCCACCGAAAGAGGCGTCTCCAAGCCATTCTTTTTCAGCCTGTGACTATATGTACCCTGAGGAAGAGCTATTATTATATGACGCTGCCACGTTATAAGTTAATATTATTTACATCAACAGTGTTTAAAATAGTATATGCACGATACAGTACCTTAATGTATTTCCCAGATGGCTCATTCACTTCTTCAACAAGGTCGACGTTAACCAAGTTCTCAGCTGTGAAATGATCCAAAGAGGCGATAGGTCGGCAACCAAGGGTCTTGCACACAAATTCAATATCTTCACGCTCAATGTCTTTAATCACCATTGTTTTGATTTTGTCCAAAAAGTGAACGGCGAGGTCACTGAGAGCATCCCTATAAATAACGATAAAATTTTGGTGCCTTTATACGAATATAGTGAACATAGAACATAGTGAAGTCTCGAAGAGATTAAAAGCTTTGCCTGAAACTAAGCAATTCAGTTTTGAGCTAAGGCAGCCTTTAGACGCGACGAGGCCAACCAACGTGCGCGAGTTGTAAAACAAATGAACGCATCAAACAAGATATACTACGCTACAACTGTTGCTATGATGTGACGTGTTCTGTTTTTTATTGTAGATAAGTCGCGTGGGGCACGGCCAACGCTCTCAGATTTTAGAGCTTTAGGTCTGGCGCCCAACCATAGTGACATAAGTTTTAGATTGTCTATTTGTAAGTATTGAATAGTATCTCTGAGTTTTTAGTACAATAATGAAAAAAAAACTGTAAAATAAACAATTACAATTGTTGTCTTACACATAGTAATTTAACAACTTTAAACCTTTTTTTTATGCCTGGTAGGTTAGCCTTTGACCACTATCTCACCTGATGATAAGAGATGATGTAGTCGAAGATGTTGTTCAGGCCAACCTAGAATTACTGGCTCTCAAGGACAACTGCCGGAACAAACCGCTAGGTGCTTGGCGACAGACTTTCTACTTGAGGGTGGTAGCTAGCCATGCGGGCATTCGCAAAATGCCTTACCATCATGCTATAAAGAAAAAAAATGAAAGATTAATGAAAGAAACCTTTTAAAGTTGTTTAATTACTTAAAATATTACAGGTGAAACTTACCTCAAAATAGATTTTTGTACAAGTAATACATTGCATCCAGCTTTCTTGATCTGCTTGACAATATTCAAAATGTACTGGCGTTCTTCTTTTAAAACACGGTCCATAGCAGCATAATCAGACACAATGACATTGTGGTCCATCTGTCGACAAGATAGACCTGTTACAATATGAATTTGTGTACACAGTGCCTATATACATTTCAAAATATATTGTAGTCAACAATGTAAAACACTTTTTTTACATATAAGACAAATATTTCTACCAGCTACGTGGGATTCCGTTGACGCGCTTCGCCAACATTCGCCACAACTGTCGTAAATTTTACTGTCTTTGAAAACAAAGGAATTAACATTACTTTAAACGCTGAGTTACATAACTTTTAGTGCAACTTTGGACTTCTCGATGCGACATGGAAGGTTGACGTTGGAGGCGTGGTGGGGTATGACAAGTTTCTGTTGAAGCAAAATAAGTGTCATATATGACCACCCTTCACGGTGGCGCTCGTGTGCGCAGTAACTTGGATCTATGAATGTATAAAACTAAGATGGCGGTTCTTTTGTAGAGTTGTAACGTGGTTGTAACTTGTGTTCATTAATAAACGTTTTTCTTTTGACTAACACTGAGTTTGCTCTCGTATACTATTTACCTTAATAGGTTATGGGCCCAGTACTGCTTAAGTCAAAAAGAAATTGATAGTTCTACTTATTATATATTGTACTATATCTATATTGATATGTACTTACTTCTTTATGTAGATGACGGTCTACTTTTGTGTAAAAGTAAAGAGTTACTTGACGAGTGTATTATTGTTTTGAAACAAGAATTTCTAATTACTGTAATGAAGCCAAAACATTTTGTGGGTTACAGATAAACATTCTTAATAATGGTTTTATTTTTGTAAATCAAGAAAAGTACATTTCTAATATTGTAAATAGGTTTTGTTTGGATAACTCTAAAAAATGTAGTATTCCAGCTGACCCTCATGTTAAATTAAATCCAGGTGACAACAGTGAATGTAAAGCACCCTATAGAGAAGCTGTAGGCTCACTTATGTTTCTGCTATAGGTACTAGGCCTGACATTTACTTTGCTGTGTGTAATGTCAGTAGATTTTTACATAACTTTGATAATAGTCACTGGGCAGCTGTAAAACAAATTCTAAAGTACTTAAATTGCACTAAAGAATTAGGAATTTTGTATAAAGCGGGTGATAACACCATCACTGCATACTCAGATGCCGATTATGGCAACTGTCAAGATACCAGAAAGTCGGTCTCTGGCTACTTATTTTTAATGAATGGTGGTGCTATCACTTGGTCCACTCAAAAACAAAAGTGTGACTCCTTGTCTACTATGGAGGCTGAATATGTAGCAGCTTGTTCAGCAACAAAAGAGATAATGTGGTTAAGAATAATTTTAAAAGATATTGGTATAAATGTATCAAAAATAACTTTATACATTGATAACCAGAGCACTATTAAACTAATTAAGAGCCAAGATTTCCACAAACGTTCCAAACATGTTGATACCCAGTATCATTATATTCGAGATAAATATTTGGAGGGGTGTATGGACCCACAATATGTATACTCCAAAAACCAAGCTGCTGATATAATGACAAAAGCTTTGCCGAGGGTTCAATTTCAAATTCTAAGGAAAACACTTGGTATTATTTCTTTATAAGTCTTTGTCAATTTGGCAAACACTTATTTAAGGGGGGGTGTTGAGGCCAAATAAGTGTCATATATGACCACCCTTCACGGTGGCGCTAGTGTGCGCAGTAACTTGGATCTATGAATGTATAAAACTAAGATGGCGGTTCTTTTGTAGAGTTGTAACGTGGTTGTAACTTGTGTTCATTAATAAACATTTTTCTTTTGACTAACACTGAGTTTGCTCTCGTATCCTATTTACCTTAATAGTTTCGTAAAAGATATTTTCATAGTTACTTACATCAGTCTTAGGAGGCGAAATACAGAACTGTATGAGTGCAACTTTGGCCTTTTCGATGCGATGCGGTCCATTGACGTTGGCAGAGCGGTGCGGGATGACGAGCCCGGGCACTAGCTCAGTGTCCTCGACGGTGCCACCGACGCGCTCCGTCACCTTAACGTCGCGAAGGTCCACGCGGGCTCCCACGCCATTTGGAATTGGTTCCATTACTACAAACAATATGTTTTTTTATGAGACAGTGACATGCATTTAATCACGGTTTGGTCTAGGTTTTGGCAATTAGTTATTGGCGCGAGTCCGACGCGCACTTGGGCGATTTATTTTTACCTACATTGAAGCTTGCTGTAATGGAAAATTTAAAATATTGCCTATTTTGCACATGTTTTTAGTTCTAACGATTTTATTCTGGGAAATTTGGCCTACAGAACAAGACCCGTGGACAGCTGGAGACCCTAAAAAATTCAACTCTGATGAGGCAACCCAAGCCGCCAAAGATTTTATTGATTACCACTCCCAGAATTATTACAGCTAAAGAATTAAGGGACTCCCTATAAAATTATGAAAGTAACAACAGATAACAATGGTGTAAGTACATACTTTGAATGAATAAATATACAATTTCATTTATTTTTTATTTGTCTGCTTTTGATATGTAAAACATCAATTTCATATGTAAATACCAAATATTTATAAAATGTATTAAATTCTTGTATCACTTACCAGCACGAATGGCTTGCACAGCAATAGGAGCCAAAATTGTGGAGTGCTGTGACACTACTTTAGAGTTCAGGGAGGTTGCTGCAGCCTTCAGTAATGCATCTTCATTTGCCAAGTCTACTGGTATGGCCATGCCTTCTACAGCCTGTTGAAGATAATTAAGGTATAATGTATTAATATAAATAAGATACATATAACATATCTCATATTATTTAACTACATCTAGACTATACATTAATTTTAATTGTAGTAGAAAGAATCAAAATTAATAAAGATCAAAGAATTTGGAAAAAACTGCTTTTCCCAGTCTTTTCTAGCCATTAATTAGTGTTGCCTATCGATAGTCGACTATCGCTAAACTATCGATAGTATCACTAGTATTACTTTTAAAAAGTCGATAGTATCGATACTAGTGAAAGAAATATCATTTAATAATATCAATTCAATTGATACCATTGTTTCCAACCAATAGTATTAGTTAATTAGTGATAGCGATAATATAGATTTCCCCCTTCCTCCCGGACCTCTGACCTGAGCGGACGTGCTTGTGAACTCTGTTTTAGTTGTTTTCTATTTTAAAAAACGAAAATCAAAAGTGATAATTGTATCGGAAAAATAGGAACCCAGAAACAATAGGAAGCTATTCATGCCGTGCGGCGGCGTAGACGCTAGAGCACTACACAGTGTGCGTGAGTAACCCTATCTTTACACAAATATAAGGACAGCGTAATTTGCATATGTAATGCTTATTAGTGCCATCACCTTTTACCAACTGCATTAAGACATATTATAAAGAGAGACAAGAATATTTTTAGAACCTTGTCTAGAGTGGAGGTCTTCTAAGACTGGACGGAAAGCGTAAATGTTCTGAATAATCGATCAAACCATTTTATGCTGCCATGTATTCGGTGAACGGTACTAAGTTACTTCTTTGATTTTTTGGTATCCTGGTACATTTAACCGACAACACCTACGATGCCGCGCAATCAACGCACCCCGCCGCCCTGCACACCCACGGCCGAAATCCCTTGCCCCACGGCTACATTGAACGTACTTCAACATCAGCAACCAACCTCTGGTTCAGCACCTGATTTGACTACAATTGGGTCTAGTGAAGCTGAATACTCAGGCTTCACATCTAAAAGGTTAAATAAAAGGAAGCGAGAAGTTGATACCGATGACTTAAAGACCTCTATAAACAATCTTAACAAGCTCCTGACTTCATCTATGGCGAAACAAGACTCTAAACTCGCAACAGTCGTAAGTGCTATCAGTGAAATTAAACTACAAAATGAGAATATAGTGAAGTCAGTCGACTTTTTGTCGGAAGAGAATCGGAAACTAAGTACGAAACTGACAACCATGCAGAGCGAAAGAAATGAACTTCTTCTTTACGTCAAATCCCTGGAGGAAAAAGTGGAAATTATGGAGCGGAATTCTCGTGCCTCTGGCCTTGAATTACGTAATTTTACACACAAAGCGGGTGAAACCAAAAAAGACTTATCAGAAATAATAGTAAAAATCGGTGAAAAGCTCAACACCAAAATTCAAAGTCATGAAATTAAAGATATCTTTCGGACAAAGTCAAAAGGCGAAAACAAGCCCATAATTGTTGAATTTACATCTGTGATTAAAAAAGAAGAACTGCTAGAATCCCTAAAAAAGTTTAAACGTGACAGGAATGGTCAATTGGAGTCCTCATCTTTTGGTATCAAGGGAGATTCTACAAGAATTTTTATATCAAAGACATTAACTACAAAAAACAGGCGGTTGTTTACTCAGGCACGTGACTTCGCAAAGACAAAGAATGACGGCGACTACTGACCCAAGTAAACCAGGGCGCGTTCATGAATGTATTAGGTACTGTTTTAATTGTCAGCCTATTTAACATTATTTAAAATTGTTTGTATATTTTTAAAAGTAGGGAATCTTGAGTTATTTGCAAATTCTTTATGTCATTTTGTACATAGATTGGGTACAACAAGCAAAATGATTCGAAGCCGAATAACGAAAAAAAAGTAACATTGTCATTTTCTGATGTCAGTCAGTAGTGATGACATTGACATTTTATTTAGTCTCGTGGTAGTATACACACTCTTTCTTGGTGCAGTCCGAACTGATTGATTGATACCTATTGTACGTAGATAATAATTTATTTTTAGATATATAGAAAATGTCATAGTCACGCTTTTACTTGCTCTGAATTGTAGTAATGCAAACGGCCATGAGCTTGCATATTCCAATCGGTCCATTTATCAGCAGTGAGCACTTTTAGTACTGTTGGCGTAATTCGGACCATACTCTTACTGATCTGTGATATAAATGCCGCTGAAAAGAACCCGTTTGTGGTCCATCGACATCGTGACGATACGTGCAATGAGGGCGTTATCACTAAGTTTTAGAAGCGTGATTGGTTTGACAATTTATCTATTGTAATAAACCACTAACACAGTCTTAAAATCCGTAAAAGCTATGACAAAAGGTATAAATCACTTCCTGACAGACCCATCTATTCAATACTATGACAGATAATATAAGAAAGTACAAAACCTCTTGTTATTTTCTTCCGACTCCTAGGTACTGAATTCAATCCACATTTTCATTCTCATATCTTGGATTATCAGTAATGAAAAGTATTTGACTGAATGCCCACATATTGTTTATAAAAATGTTGGGTCTCAAGTTGTATGGAGCGTCGCCATCCTTCTTTATATAAGTTCTGTTGGACCTCCCGCGGCTTTGTATACATACGTAAAGGAGATGGCCAGCCGGCTATCCGAATCGCCGGTGATGAAGACCTCGACCGTTTAAAAACTAACACGTGACTAGTACATTTTTTTGTGTCTCTAAAATACAATAGCATACTTAGGATAACTATTACTTACCATTCTATATATTATACTTTTATTATTATTGTAAAAAAAATAATGTCATTATACACACACACATACACAAAGTTATACAAATCACAATTTCCTGATAAATACATTATTCACTTTCACACACACACTATAAACCATTACGGAACCCACTTACATTATTTGTCTTCTGATTATCACTATCTCCCTGCCAATAGTAGGCTACCAATAAAGTTTGATAACACAGCGACACTACTAGTACCAATGATTTTTCTCACATATTATTATGGATAGTACCATTAACAATATATCCACTGAACTTGATGATTATAGCATAACCCGTTCACTGATATGTGACCCTGAAGATTGCCATTACTATTTGAATGATATGAATAATGGATTAACTATAACTACACTTAATATCCGAAGTATTTACAAAAATTTTGACCAGTTCCAATTATTACTTCATAGATCCGGAATAGAACCCTATTTCATTATACTGACTGAATGCTGGTTAGAAACCCACAAAACGCCTCCTATAATATCTAACTACAACATATTTTTCACAACTAAGTCCAAAAACCAAAATGATGGTATAGTAGCATATGTTAGAGACCATTTGGAATGTATTATAGAAGAACCTGTTTTCGATGGTGCTACCTGTTTGATTGTTAAATATAAAAATAATGCTATCATATCAATTTATCGATCCCCGTCAGTACGCGTAATCAATAATTTTCTTGAATCATTAGAAGCAATAGTAAACAGACTAAATAAATATAAAAATATATTTATTGTTGGAGACATCAATATAGATATAAAGCCTACAAACAATGACCAAAATAGTTCTAGATATCTTGATCTTGTGCATAGCTTAGCGTTTCTACCAGGACACACCTTACCTACCAGGGACATGAACTGTCTTGATCATATACTAATCAAATCCAATTGCACCGGTACGTGTCTCGTTCTAAACACATTTATCACAGACCATAAAGTGGTACTTCTAAACCTAAATCACCCTCTTAGAAATAAAACCTCAAAGACTTTTAATAAAATTAACTATGATGATGCTCTTGCTCACTTACAAAACACTAACCTGTGCTTTATTTTTAATATGACTGATCCTAACCTTGCCGCTGAAGCACTATCTAAAGCCATTATGTATTCTATAAATATAAATACCAAAATTTTACCAGTACCTCGAAGCCAAAGAATTATAAAACCATGGATTACAATAGGTTTAGTAAGGTGTATCCGCAACAGGGACCGCATGCACTTAAAATTAAAAAAATCTCCTAATAATGAGGTACTTAAAATAACTTACACACGATATAGAAATTATTGTAATCGTACACTAAAAAACTTAAAAATAGCTTATGAAAAGTCTGAATTAGAAAAGGCTCGAAATAACAGTAAATTAATGTGGAATAAAATTAAAGAAATAACAAATACGAATAAACTAAAGATCCCACCTACTGAACTATTATCATTAGAGGCCGACCCTTATGATTCTGTTGAAGAAATCAACAAATATTTTTCAGGTGTTGGCACAAACTTAGCCCAAGCTATCACTAATTCCAATGATCTAAACACAAATAAACAAACCTATTTAAATTTACCTCCCTTTACTTCTGATTCCTTGGTTCTGCTGGAAACTGCTGAAGCTGAAATTGAATCACTTATCCTTAACTTAAAATCTAGCAGTTCTGGTGGATGGGATAATATCTCAACTTTATTTGTTATAAAGGCTAGGCGTACTATTGTTCCATACCTTACAAAAATTTGTAACCTGTGCATTGCAAAAGGTGTCTTTCCTACCATCTTTAAAAAATCTCTCATCCACCCAATCTACAAGGAAGGGGACAGAAACTTGGTTAGTAATTATCGTCCTATCTCAGTGCTACCCGTCCTTTCAAAAATACTAGAAAAAGTTCTTAATAAACAATTAGTACAGTTTATGGAGAAAAAGCTATTGCTATCATCATCTCAATTCGGTTTCCGCAGGGGTAGGAGCACAGAAGATGCCGTTAACCACTTAATAAGTCACGTGACTAGCCTAGTTGACAATAAGCAAAAAGTAATTGGGGTTTTCTTAGATTTGAAAAAGGCTTTTGACACTGTTTCTGTACCCATCCTGATTGAAAAGATGGAGAGGTATGGGATACGTGGGCTACCGCTGGAACTTTTCAAAAGTTACCTGCAAGATAGAACTCAGTGCGTAAAAATAAACAGCTTTGTTAGCAGTGATATTTCTACGACATTCGGAGTCCCGCAGGGTAGTGTGCTCGGTCCCAGTCTCTTCTTGATATATATTAACGACTTATGTAACATAGAATTATACAACGGATCTGTCTTCAGCTTTGCGGATGATACCGCACTTGTATTTCATAAAGAGACTTGGGAGGGAGTGAGTTCACTTGCGGAACAGGGTATTATGAAAGTATACAAATGGTTGAACCACAATCTTCTTACCCTCAACCTAAATAAAACAAATTTTATGACCTTCACTATAAATGATTCCACAAGGCCTTTACATAATTTTAAAATACAGGTTCATAATAATTGTGATCAGAAGTTAGGTAACAAATGCAACTGTATGGAGATCAAAAGGACCAGGGAGCTTAAATATTTAGGAGTCATTATTGATGATCTGTGCATGTGGCATGCTCATATTGACCTCATAACATCTCGAGTACGTAAATTGTCTTGGGTTTTTAAAAAACTGAGACACATTGCCAATAAGGAACTATTGGTTATGGTTTACAAATCTATTTGTCATTCAATCATACAGTATTGTATATCCGTTTGGGGAGGAACACATAAAACGTTCCTATTAAAAGTAGAAAGAGCACAGCGTTGTATTTTGAAGGTTATGCTGTTCAAGCCATATAGATACCCAACACGACAATTATACGATGATTGTAAATTATTAACCGTCAGACAGACATACATTTTACATATAGTTCTGAGAAAGCACACAATAACATCTTATCACAAAACTGATACTAATAAAAGACGAAAAGAAAAAATCTGCAAAATTACCCGACCACGCACAGCTTACCTAATACGCCAGACAACATATATGTCAAGCTTTTTATATAATAAAATTAATCAAGATTTAAATATTCATGAACTTACACACTGGGAAAGTAAATGTAAATTATATGCAATGCTCTTAAAAATTGACTATGATAAAACGGAAGAATTTGTAACCTATTAACCAATTTATCTAACCTATTTACACAAGTTAACACACACACACACACACAAACACACCCTCACACATACACATACACACACACACACTCATCAACAAATGAAAGTACACATTCCCAAGTAACGTGGCATAATTACGTAGTACATTATAATAGTAAATTTAGTTTTAGTATTATATATATATATATATATATATATATATATATATATATATATATATATATATATATATATATATATATATATATAATATGTATACACTATAAATACAAACTTTAATATGTGGGTGTGACCTTAGGCCGAAACAAATGTACCAAAAACGACGTTCACAACTTGCTCGTAGCCTTCTAAAGTGATCATATTCAGTCCAGGTTTAGGTTACACCTAAAGTAGCTGTTAGTTTTAATTTGGGAAATAACGAAAATAGTACCGTGTATTTATAAATAACTGTACCATATAGGAAGGTGGTCCCCAAGATACAGGTTAACCTAGTTTGGGGGCCGAAAGTATTTTGCAATTGTAAACTGTTTATATATCAATAAATGTTATTATTATTATTATAGATGGTATTGGTAATATCGATACCATCGAAACCACTATCGACATTGTTACTATTTTTCAGGTTCTAGGTCATCAATCGATAGCGGAACTATCGATAGTTAGGCATCACTACCATTAATAGTAGTAGTGGTCCATAAAAGTCTGCAAGTCATAAAATAATACTACAGTATATGACTAAATAATAGCTATTGCCAAAATACATACTGTTAAAGCCATTTTCAGGGCTTTTTGGAATCCGTCTGAGATGACTGTAGGATGGATGCCTTTCTGGAGAAGTTTCTCTGAGGCATCAAGTAACGCTCCTGCAATAACAACCACAGAGGTTGTGCCATCACCAGCTTCAATGTCTTGGGCCCGAGACAATTCCACCAACTGTAAGATATATTATTAACATATACATTGAGGATATAAACTTGGTGATGTTTCAATAATAAATTTAAAAATTATGATAGCACAGAACTTATACTTGGTCTGAGTCCCACTCACAACAAATGGAAGCACTTTTTAGGCTTCCTTACTGAGTACTGGGACACTATTATTAAGCTGCCAGGTGGGGTGTCTGTCCGTCCACCCCAAGTGAAAAGGCCATATATATATATATATATATATACACAAGGTGGGCCAAAAGAAGTCAACCGATGTTGTTTGGCTCTCTTTTTTTTCTAAATGAAAAACTTCGATTCTTTTTTTTGATTATGTTTATTTGAACCTTTATAATTTCATTGGTCAAGTCAAGAAGATTATATCGGTCAAATGGGCGGCGTCACAATTGATCGCCATACGGGCTCGTTTTATGGCATTTTTCATCACTTCGGCGAGAACTTCGGGCGACAGATTCTCGCACTCGTGTCAAATGTTGTTCTTGAGGGCTTCTAGAGTCTCGGGTTTGTTCACGTAAACACGGGACTTCAATAAACCCCACAAAAATGTGGAAATGAGCTCATTATGATTTTGGTCGAAAATTCGTCCACTTCTTCCTCGAGATTGAGGATGGCTTGGGCGTAGGTTACGCACGCTTGGTGGTCGGCAGGCAGCAGCTGATGCTCGGACTGGACTTTGTACGGGAACATGCGCAGGTCTTTGACCAAAATCCGCCTTAGGGACGTCCGGCTGGTCGATGTTTCTGGCGACAGCTCGACATCCTCGACAACAGCGGCAATTTTCTGGGCAGAACGGGCGCTCCGGGGCCGGCCACTCTTGGCAACGTCACGTGTGGTCCCATACTCTTCAAGGTTGGTGGCCAAATGGCGCAGTGTTTGCGCCGTCGGTGTTGGACGGCCGGGGAATCGGCGACGGAATTCGCGCTACGCCAACACCACAGATGAATTGTGACGCAAAAAAATAGACACGATTATTCCGTGTTCTTGGGGAGTGTATCACTCCATGGCTTGTTCGCTTGTATTCTGCATCTGTCTAGTCCACAAATTTCAAAACAGATTTGACATTGGCGGCCATTGTCAAAAATAACAGCATCTTCCAATAGGGTGATTTCTTTTGGCCCACATTGTATATATATATGTGTATATATATATATGTAGCAAGCTGACATTTTTATAGAATATGTGTTTATATTACAAAAGGGGCATGAAGAATTATGTGCTTGTAAAAATAGGGAAAAAAACGTGCTACAAAAAATCACTTGTTAGTTGATTCTAGTCAACTGAGCTAGATTTTCTACATGTATGCTGCTATTTATGTCCCATCCCATAGAAGATATATCATTGAACATCAATTACCCAGCCCAAAGTTTCTTTTGTGAGCTGAGCTTACAAATGTTACTTTTGCATAATGATTATTAAAATAAAATTCACTACATTCCATGAAACATTATGAAACCTACCATCTTAGCAGCAGGATGAATTACACTCATTTGTTTCAAGATTGTAGCGCCATCATTGGTAATGGTTACTTCTCCATTTGCTGCTTGGATCTGAAATTCAATATTTTTGTTTATGATTAAAATGTATTGAAAGAGACCAGTCATTACCCAGCACTAGAACAAACAGAAACTAAAATGTACTATCGTCTTTATCATTTGTATTTAACAATTTTTTTCCGAGAAATTTTATTCTTCCAATACTTTACCTAAGTAAAATTTAAATCTTACAAATTTTATCTGAGTAAAATTTTAGTCATACCAAAATGGGTTCAACATTAACTAAGTGAAGCAAGGTCTCTGTGCCTAGTTGGTGGCCTGTGCTATTATACAAAAATGTTTCTTATTCAATTACTTTTGAATGCCAGATCTTCATGCAAATTGGGTGTTGCTTACAAAAAGAATTTTCAAGTTTTTGTATAATTTGTTCAAGGGGCCATTGAGTGATATTTTAAGGTAAAAAAAATTGTTGAAATTATTATGTCAAAAGTTAGTTAGTTTAATGAAGGCCTTAATTTTTTTCATTATAAAAGTATCTATCTTGATTACTTTTTAACAGCAAACTACTAGTAGCATTAGGTGTTAAAATTTAACCAAATATAAAGAATTATACCATTTTATCCATGCCTCGAGGGCCCAGACTTGTTCTGATTGCATCTGATACAGCTGTAAAATAAAGAAAAGCATACTTAGACCAATATTTTCGTGAATAAGTTGATGTTTATTTACAGTACCTACATAGCTTCTATTTTATAGATGTTTAAGTTATAATTTGACATCTTACATAATTTTATTTTGCCATGTGAACCAAATAATGGTTACATGTTGATTGATATCAATTTGTTACAATCGGGTAATCAACTACATTTTAATCTTAATATTATTATAGCTTTTTAGTAGCAAAGAACTCTTTGTGCAAATTCTTCCAGGGAAGTACACTACCATACCAATTTCTACCGCCAAGCAGTAATATGTACATTACTTGTGTTCTGGTTTCAAGGGTAACGGTGCTCGTGTAATTCGAGATATGTGAGACTTGTGACAAACTGCATCTGTTAAAAGCAAAGGTTAACGCTCAACATCAGGTGGGCATTGTGCTTGTTCTGATACAGTATCATAAAAAATAGATCATATATGATAAGAGTCATGAAGTGTTTTTTTTACTGTAATATCTCTTTGAGATTTTTTTAAATTACTATAGTCTATTTTTTTAACAAACGAGTACTGAAAATTTTACTGTGTTGCTATTGGCCCATGTAATGAACATAAAGTCCGTTCCACACGAACTCTGTAGTAACATGTAGGTATACATTCAGTTGAGTCTTCGACTACCTGTGCGTCGAAAAATATTGCTTGTTACAAATCAATACTAAAGTTGCTACTATTGAATTAGGATAAGCAAAACAAAGATTGTTTAAAATATATAATTGTATATAAGTCAAGAAATCGTCTCGTCATATGTTTCCCGATGTAGCACTATGAGCTCAACCCAATTGAACTCGTTTGGTCTCAAGTGAAGGGCTATGGCAGGAAATAATAAAAGTTATTAAATTTTACAAACTTTGAATTGTTTTGTAACGGGGAGTAGCTAAGGTGGATAAATAAAAATGCTAATGTCTCATTCATTTGATACCCAAGATAGACACAAAAATTTACGGAAATTACAATCTTGGTACAAAATATATTAGAGCATTTTATTATTGACGTATCTGCAGAAAGGTCATCAGAAGGATGTAGAAAATTTTTAAGATTACAAGAATTGTAGTAGAATTATTTGATTTATATGTTCTAGTGCATAATATATATACCATTACAATATTGTTTTATATCATAAACGCGAACAGAACATTTTGTTACGAATATACTTACTAAGTATACAAATTTAATGCACAAAATAATAACATAAGTTTTCTACAGTAAATTTTAGAAGTATTCAATATTAACGGGCCATGACAATTTCAAAACAAGAACAAAGGCATTGACCAATGACGGCAATGACCCATCTCACTCTGTCAATATAGAAAATGTGCGAGAGACATACTCAGTACTCGTTTGTTAAAAAAAATTGACTATAGGCATATTTTCAATGGTGGAACTTTTGTTAGTTTTATAGTGTGGCTCTTCTAAACATCCGATTCTTATAAAGCAAACACCAATAGTAATTCAAGACACAGATCTTAATTTTATTTCACTGTTATTATTTCAGATATGTTGTTTTAATTTATTTCTAATATGTATGATAGTGCTAGTGTAATTAAAAATATCGGTTATTTTGCACCGAATGTTCGGCCGTATGACGAAGTTCGGTTCAAGCTGCCGAAGTTCGGTTTAACCGAATGTTAAACGAAGTTCGGCTCATCCCTTGTTATTATTGATATAATATTTCACTTTATGCATTTGGTTTCATTATAAGTTAATAACCAGTCTTTGGGTACACTGGTAATAGCTTGCAAGTCCTTGGACTTAATTTTCAATGACAAATATAGTACTACCACAGCCTATATATCCATATAGTTGTTAAATGAAGGCATCTCAACAGAGCAATTGTGAGGGGTGTGCTCAACACTGATCAAGGCTAATGCGTATTTGTTTCAATAAATAATAAAGGTATTTACAAAACAAATACATTACAATGTTTCATTTAGTACAACAAAATAATTATGGTTACACCAGTTTCCCTACACCAACACTTAAATTATTATTTAATGATAACAAAATTTTGTTATTCCATGCCAAAACAAATGGTGGAGCCGCAGAAGCTGTGGCAGAAATTAGTAAATTATTTTTGAAGATGGTTTGCCTTTGCCTACTATGACACATGGTGGTGATTATTGATGTAGTTGAAGGTGTTATTAGGTTGTCTAGAATATGAAAACTTATACAGGTATCATTTTCTGAGCTTCTACTCACCATGAGTATAAAAATGGTATCCATTTCAAATTTCAAGCTGGCTGAATTTATTATAACAAGGTTTTTTGTGGCCAGCACATCACAAAGATAGCATTCATTTTACATCTATTTTGAAATCAGGGATGCTTGACAATTTTAAAATTATCCGTTATTATTTAAGAACATAACTATAAATTTATATTGATTGATTGACCTTTCCGATCGAAGGCAGCGTGTCAAAGTCGAACAGCACTTCAGTAACTACCAGCAAATTACATATCGAGTCCCGCAGGGAAGCGTGCTCGGTCCATCCCTATTTATAGCATATATTAACGACCTTTGTCATCTTAAAAGCCTCCAGGCTCAAGTTTTTTCCTTCGCTGACGATACAGCTATAATTTTTCATGAAGTTAGTTGGGATCGGTTGTCCATCGTCACCAATGAAGGTCTACGCACTATAGTGAAGTGGCTTAGAAACAACTTACTCACTCTAAATGCTGACAAGACAAAAGTTGTTGCGTTTAGAGTATCAAGCCGTTCCGGGCACAAAAACCCTCCACTTATTCAACTTCATTCTTGCACTTTATATTCACGTCACCAATGCACATGTCCAGCATTAGAGCAAGTTACAGACACCAAATATCTAGGAATATATATAGATGAACTCTTGTCATGGACAAAACAAATTCAGATATTGAGTAATCGCTTACGAAAGTTTCTGTACATTTTTAAAAGGCTTAGAGCGGTGGCAGACTCGAAAACCGTAGCAATGGTTTACTCGGCACTATGTAAGTCAATTATCAGCTATTGTATAACCTCAAGGGGAGCATCTTTTCGGGATCTTTTATCGTTGGATTACGTAAATACAGAGAGATTGCTTAGAATCAATATATAAGATAAAATTAAATTTATATAATTATTTTCTAATTGTGATGAACAAAAATGATGTGCAATAAAATCAAACTATTTACAACAATATCAACAAGACTATAGTATGCTTCAATTGGTATGACTTAACAAAATGATTTATCGCATATACTAAAAGGAAACATAGCTTTACTGTGATCCACATTTCTGGATCACTGCTTTAGTCAATATTCAAAATTACACACAATTATGATACACTTCACGAATCTTACATAGAACACTACTCACGAACTAATGTTATGATACTAACACCCTGGAAGTGAACTAGTCCTCACAAACTCAGGGTATCCTACAGTGAGGACTAGGGATTAACCTCTAACCACTAAGTTAATAATGTACAGATGTACATACCAGCTGAGTGAAACATACTAAAAAGACGGACTCAATGGTATGTACATTTTCCTTTTCAATATATATAGTGTAGTAGATGTATCTAATATTTATTTGCTCAATTATAGGTACTACAACCTATAATTGAGCAAATAAATATTATTATTATATTATTATTATTGATTTTGTATTTATTGTGAATAAATATTTAATATGTTCCTCATAAATGGGACATAAAAATGGGATCATGAGATTAGAGAAACAGCAGGAAAAATCTGGATAAGACTTGCCAGAAAGAGAAAATAGTGGAAGAGTTTAGAGGCCTTTGCCAAGAGGCAAACAGATAGTGATGAACAGTAGTAAATTTAATATTAAGATAATTTGAAAAATATTAGTAGCTGTCTGAAATAAAGGTTATATATAAACTAGATGGTAAGTGGTGTGCGGGCCGCGAGCGGCCCGCATCTATCTTGAGTCAGTACGAACTGTCATAAAAACACCTTAATAACTTGAAAAAAAGCATGTTCAAAACTCCAATAGAATTATGAAATCCCTTATAAACTCTTAATACATTAAAGAACCAAATTGTAGCCACCAAACCAGATTTACCCTACTGCCATAAAAAAGTGGTACGGTCAGAATCGTACCAAGGTTCTGAGTCACTTCGGTAAAGGAACCCCACTTGTGGGTGCTTTGGTTATCGCGGGCAGTTGCCATGGAGACCAGTCGATGATGTGGAAAAATACTCTCAAGTCGGAGCTCGGCCTTCGGCCTTGGACAGTCACTCCAAATAAAGTCAAAACTCCCACAAAAACTCTTAATACAGTCCAAAAATAAAATGAATTACTCCAAATGCAGTATGAAGAATAAGAGGGGCACCTAGGACGAATCCAAAATGGCGGAATTCAAGATGGCCACCATGCAAAGCACTCCGAACCCACTGAAGCTCGCGGCCTTACGGCCTCACTTCAGCGTGTTGTTTCTTTGTTTTTGGCTTCTGCGACTGGGCGATGTCGCAATTTTGCCAATGTCATGTGCTGACTGTACTAGACCGACAAGGTGATGGAGAATAATCTGTCATAAATGTAGGTACGGTATGGTTCTATGGGAGCATCCACATGCTGGCTTCCAAATTCAAGAGATTGTATAATCTAAAACAGTAATAAAAACATCACATAAGCACAGCTCTGTATCTACACATAAAATAAATAAAATATATATTTATATGGTGACTTTAAGAAAAATAACAAATATATTACGTTAGTAAGTTAGTTTACTATATAAATCATAATTTTATCTTATTATATGAGATAAATTTACATAGGAGGTACACAAAAGGAGTATGGCAAAGTGAGAGCAGAGATTTTAGGGAAGTGGGACGGGGGATCTCACGAGGGAGGATATCATAGAGAGATAGCTGCAGCCTCTGGCACTCAAAAAAGAGGTGATTAATGTTTCCTTCGTCCAAACCACATTCGCATAAGGAGTGATCCCTAACCCGAATTTTGGCCAAATGAACTGGGGTACATGCGTGTCCTAACCGAAGTCGACATACTACTGAAGTTGGAATTTTGCTTGTATTTCGAAACTTAAAGAACCAAGGTTTAGCTGGTATATCTGTCTGGATTTCGCTGTAAAATATACCCTTAGCGGTCTTAGAAATTTGCCATTCCTTAGCCCAGGCAATATTCATTTGAGGTTTTACAGTTGCACATAGGTCATGAAGGTAAATTTTAAAATGATCTGATGTCCCGACCTGGATTGCCTGCCTTGCGCATGAGTCAGCTGACTCATTTCCAGCTATTCCTTTATGTCCTGGAATCCACGCTAGTATAATGTCAATTCCTATTTGCTTGCAATTGAATAATTCTTCCCTAATTTTTAAAATTGTTGGAAACCTATGTTTACAACGAAAAGGGTTTGAAAGAATAGCTTGAAGACAGGATTTCGCATCAGAAAATATTATTATTTTATTTAAGTGATGGGACTTAATGAAGGAAATGGCTTCAAGGATAGCTATAGATTCTGCGGTAAATACGGAAGTAACTGGGGGGCATTTAAAGCTTAATATTATACGGGATGAAGGAATCCACACAGCTGCACCTACTGGGATGCCAATTTCCTTCTTAGAAGCGTCAGTAAATATGGGGGACCATCCATCATAAGAGGAGGACATATTTATCCTAAATATTTGGTCTGCCTCTATGGAGTCTTTATTTATACCAAAGTCTAGGAGTACTGTTGGTTGGTATAAAAGAGCTTCAAAGGGAAGAAGGAAAAGGGGGTTTGCTGGTAATTGCAGAGTAGGGTGAGGCAAAGACGTAAATTTTTTAAAACTGCGGAGAAGACAAGGAAGGTCATGTAAGGAGCGGTAGCCTTGAGATTCAACTAGGGTTAACAACTGTCTGAGCTTTGGCAAAATAGGATGGGAGGAATTTTGGGCAAGTTTATAAAAGAATTTATCTGATAGGAGCTGTCGTCTCAGATGGAGAGGTGGTTCTACGCATTCGACTTGCATGGCATTGATTGGGGAGGACTTCATTGCACCCAGGATTATTCTTAAACATTTAGATTGAATTTTAGAAAATATTGCAAGTGATAATTTATTACAGGGGTCAATGAAGAAAGTTCCATAGTCTAGGTGACTGCGAATTATAGCATTGTACAGGAGCTTTTGTGTGAAGGGATGAGCACCCCACCACACGCCTGATAATGATCTTAAAATATTAATGTTTTTTTCACATTTTTTGGAGATATAATTACAGTGCGGAACTCCATTCATCCTTGAGTCCAAAAGAACCCCCAAGAACTTTACACTGCTATCCTGTGGGATAATTTGATCGTTGACAACTAACTCTATGGGAGGTATAATTTTTTTCCTTGTAAAAACTACAGCTTTACACTTGGGGGCAGAAAGTGATAGCCCATGTTCGATCAGCCATACATTCAAATGAGAAAGGCCACAGTTTAATTGTGATTCAGCTTCGTCAATGGTTTTAGCAGCGGTGTAAAGGGCCAAGTCATCAGCATATTGCAAAATGTTACAATAGGGTAATACTGTACGATCAAGATCATGGGTGTAAAGGCTATAGAGGAGCGGGCTTAGTACAGAGCCTTGGGGGAGGCCTTTCCAAACTGTTTTAGTAGGGAGGTATGTTCCCTGGCATTTAATTTTGATTGTCCTTTCCATTAGAAGGTTGCTGATAAAGCGTATTATCTTCACAGGGATATTCAGCTTGAACATTTTATTCCTGAGCACCGGAAGACACACATTATCATAGGCCGAAACTATGTCTAGAAAAGCTCCTAATAGATATTCTTTTTTACGATATGAAATATGAATATCGGTTGTTAGAATTCCAAGACTGTCATATGTGCTGAAACCTTTTCGGAAGCCATTTTGAGTTTGAGCAATAAAACCACCACTTTCCACAATCCACTCAAGTCTATGTTTTATCATATGCTCTGTTATTTTACATAGAACTGAGGACAAAGCAATAGGTCTCCTACAGCTGGCATCTGCCAAAGTCTTTCCTGGTTTGGGAATAGGGATTACAATTTGCGTTTTCCAAGCATCAGGAATGATGCCTGAATTGTAAAATGCATTTATTATGTTTAATAGGTATTGTTGACACTTGGGAGAAGCATTAATTAGAAAGGAGTATGGGATGCCATCTATTCCAGGGGCAGAATCAACTAACCCATCAAGGGCTAGTTGAAGTTCTGAGAAAGAGAAATCTGAATCGAATTTACTGAGTGAGGGAAGGGAACAAGGAGGAGTTGGGAAAGAGTCAGCGGTAGGGACTGATGGGGGGGCCAGTTTATCAGCGAAAGCTTCAACCCACGATGATGGGTCATTAGCAGTTATATTGTCATCTTTGTATGAACCTCTGAATCTTTTTATTTGTTTCCATACTAAAGAAGCTGGTGTTCTTGGGGATAAATTTTCGCAATAGCGTATCCAACCTCCCTTCTTTTTTAATGAAAGAGATCTTTTCGATTTTGCTGCTTTATGCTGATATATGAGAAAGTTCGGCATGGTCATTGATAAATTATAATTAAGTTCTGCTTCATTTCTGTCTCTAACAATTTTGGAACATTCGGAATTCCACCAAGGAGTGGAAGCAGTAAATTTAGGGGACTTCTTCAGGGGGAAAAGGTTGTCAGCTGTTGAGGTAATGGCATTAACAAAGTTTAAATATGATTGGAGAGGGTCAAGAGAGTTAACAGGGGGAATGACATTAATTTTAGACTCGAGACATGTAGAATATGCTGACCAATCAACACCAGTAAGCCTGTATTTGAGAGAAGGGGTATAATTAGTCACAGGTAGTGATCTGTTAGGAATAGAGATTAAAATGGGGTAATGGTCACTGCCGAATGAGAGATTTAATATCTGCCATGTCAATAGAGAGGCAAGGGAAGGTGAGCAGACTGAGAGGTCAACAGCACTTCTAGGGTTCTGAGACGGTCGGACCCTGCGAGTAGGAGAACCATCATTGACCACACATAAGTTAGCCTCATCAAACATTTCTATTAAAAGATGGCCAAATGAGTCGCAATGGCCGGAGCCCCAAGAGGTATGATGGGCGTTAAAATCACCCATTACAAGAATTGGTGCTGGTATGGAAGAAATAACAAATAAAAGATCAGAAATTAAGGAGCCATTAGGATGGGGGATATATATGGATACAAAGGAAATATCAAAAGCTCTTACAGCTGTGATGTTAATATCAGGGGAATGGGCAGGGAGAGGGATTTGGGCAAAGGGGAGGGTGCGTCTTATTAAGATCGCGCATCCTGCACACCCGTCAGCCCTGTCGTCCCGAAGGCAGGAGTAACCCGAGACTCTGAAATGAGAGCCAGGTGCCAACCATGTCTCCGAGACGGCAATGACTGACGGGTGGAACTTGGATATGAGGTGAACTAATTCATGCGTCTTTGGACGCAGACTGCGGCTGTTCCATTGCAGAACATTGACCTGGTCCATATTGACCTAGAAGAGATGTAATAGTTGAAAGTGTGCTGGCAACGTTGGACGGTATGGCTTTGTTGTTTTGTGTAATCAGATCAATTATGATCTTGAGAAGCAGTTGGATAAGGTTCTCATTTTGGGATGATACAAGTGGGGAAGGGTTTTGCAAAGCACAACCATTAGGCATATCGGATGGGACATCTCCCACAATAGCCTGGTGTGCCACCTTGTCGTAGGATTTTCCTAGTGGAGCTCTGGGGTGACGAGCAGCATAGACAGTTTTTGTGTGAGATTGTGTACTTACGGTAGGGTTGTTGTGCATGGGAGTGGGAATTTCTGATTGTCCGGAGAGATTAGAAGGGGTCTGAGCCACCTCTGTATAACGTTTATAAACTTGAGGTAAGCGGTTTGCAGCATCCATGTAAGACATACCCTCTTCAGCCATAAGCTTTTTAATGGAAATTTGTCTACTTTGTTCTGGACAGCACTTATTGTTGGCAAAGTGGCGTCCTGAGCAGTACAGGCATGTAGAGTTGCTTTCTACAACATCACAGGAGTCTCCTGAATGTGGCTGGGCGCATCTAAAGCATCTTTGTTTTGACCTGCATTGGGCTTTGATGTGCCCAAATCTGCAGCAGTTTAGGCATTGAATTGTGGGATATTGGTAAACCTCCACACGCATGGAGGTATGAAAAGAGAAAATCCTTTCAGGTAACATCTGACCACGGAATGTCAGCACTACAGTTTGGGTGGGTATCCATGAAGCTTTACCATCGTTTATTACCTTTCTGTTGAGACGACGAGCTTTTAAAATATGTCCACATCCAGCGGGAAGGTCTACATTTTCAGCGAAGTCTTCCATTGAAAAATCCACAGGGACATCACGGACAAGACCCATACGGGTGATGTTGTAGTTGGGAATCACAGCAACATATTTGTTCTGGCTTAACAGTGGGTTTGCAACAAAGCCATTAGCATCTAAATGAGTACGGAATTCCACAGCAATTTTATTTCTGCCTACGCGTTTAACACCATCAGGACATATATTGCTAATCCTATTTTTGAACAGAAATTGTCCAAATTTGATTGGGCGGATGGTCAGTCCTGCAGCAGGATCTGGTTCGGCGCGGGAAACATGCACGATAAAGGGACCTTGATCCATGTTTGAGTAAGCCTGAGAACCTACTACGACACTCGGGTGGACGTACGTAGTTTGAATAGAAGCTGCGGCCATATCCACACTGGTCACCGTTTTTTTGGCACTAGTTTGTTCAACGGAATCTGTTTCCAAACGGCGTTTGGAAGCAAATTGCGTTTCTTTGATTATTTCATCATTAGGTGGATCAGGGGGTTTCGGCGGGACCTCCTCGACCTCCATCTTGTAGGTTAGTAAGCGGAGCGGCGAAACAAACAATTGTGTTAAAACATCAAACTTACCACCTTCCCGGGGTTAGATTGTTTATAATAAGTTAGGTGTTAACAAATCACTTTGAATTTGAAAGTTTCCACACAAATTAAAAGGAAATAATGTTGTTTTAGAATTAACTCGCTGCGCTGACACACGTATCGACTAGCACGAAGACCAGCGGGCCCACTTCAGCGTGATCGGAGCACTTTGTATGGCGGCCATCTTGAATTCCGCCATTTTGGATTTTTTTGGGGTATCATTCGTACTCTCCATATTCACTATGACATTTGTTCAAAGACCCCCCCACCTATCTCTTACTGTTTTCGAAATATGTCTTCATTCATCACTTGGCAGACGTCATCGAAAAAAAATTTCAAATTTGGAATAAGAACGTCCAGAACAACCTAGATATCGATTTTCAGCCAAATCGGAAAAACTTTTTTTACTTGTCAGACGTCATCGAAAAAAAAATTTCAAATTTGGAATAAGAACGTCCAGAACAACCTAGATATCGATTTTCAGCCAAATCGGAAAAACTTTTTTTACTTGTCAGACGTCATCGAAAAAAAAATTTCAATTTTGGAATAAGAACGTCCACAACAACCTAGATATCGATTTTCAGCCAAATCGGAAAAACTTTTTTTACTTGGCAGACGTCATCGAAAAATTAATTTCAAATTTGGTAAAAGAACGTCCAGAACAACCTAGATATCGATTTTCAGCCAAATCGGAAAAACTTTTTTTACTTGGCAGACGTCATCGAAATTGGAATAGGAACGTACTCATACTCCTAATACAGTCGGTAATGTATGGTAAAATACTCCAAGTACAGTATGAAGAATGAGAGGAGCATGTCAATACGAAGCTCGGCCTTCGGCCTCGCAAGACACTAACAGGGCTCGGCCTACGGCCTCGCCAAGCGCTCGCCCTACGGCCTCGCCAAGCGCTCGCCCTTCGGGCTCGCGCACCATACGCTCGGCCTTCGGCCTCACGTGCCGAAAGTTCGGCCTTCGGCCTCACCAGAAGCTCGCCCTTCGGGCTCGCTATACACTGATGTAGGTCCGTAGGTCCAAATTCAGTCGAAATTCCCACAAAAGCTCCAAATACAGTCGAAAATGTAAGGTAAAAAACTCCAAATGCAGTATGAAGAATGAGAGGAGCATCAAAGCATGATAAAAAAGTAAATTTCACTGTTTAAGGACAAAAACTCCAAATTCAGTCGAAAATCCCACTAAAACTTCAAATACAGTCGAAAATGTAAGGTGAAATACTCCAGATACAGTATGAAGAATGAGAGGAGCATGTAAATTCAGAGCTCGGCTTTCGGCCTCGCAAGACACTAATACGGCTCGGCCTGCGGCCTCACGGGCCGGAGTTCGGCCTTCGGCCTCACCAGAAGTTCGGCCTTCGGCCTCACCAGAAGCTCGCCCCTCGGGCTCGCTATACACTGATGTAGGACCTTAACTCCAAATTCAGTCGAAAATCCCACAAAAACCCCAAATACAGTCGAAAATGTACGGTATCATACTCCAAATGCAGTATGAAGAATGAGAGGAGCATCTGAGACTAATAAAAAAATGACACATTTCAAAAGTTTCACTGTTATAGGCCAATAACTCTAAATTCAGTCGAAAATACCACAAAAAGTCCAAATACAGTCGAAAATGTAAGGTAAAATACTCCAAAAGCAGTATGAAGAATGAGAGGAACATCGAAGCATAATAAAAAAATTACAAAAATCAAGAATTTTACTGATATAGGACAAAAACTCCAAATTCACTCGAAAATCCCACAAAAACTCCTAATACGGTAGAAAATATGTGCACATTGTATGGCGGCCATCTTGAAATCCGCCATTTTGGATTTTTGACAGATGTCATTTGACTGCTCTCCCTATTCCCTATGACATTTGGTCAAGCACCCCCTACCTATCTCTTACCGTTTCCGAGATACGACATCCACTTTTACTTGGCAGGCGTCATTTTTATGATTTTCGATTTTTCCCATACTCACCTAAACCCCCCCTACATTTCCGCCATACTTAATTTTAACCCTACTCTGCTCCTTCTGGGAGAACAATTATGTCAGTCAGTGAGTCAGTCAGTCAGTGAGTCAGTCAGTCAGTGTGTGGTAATCGAGCTTTATATAAAGAGAAGAAGAAGAAGAGAAGATAAATGTTTGTAATAAAATAATATGGGTATCATTATCAATAATTTTATAGGTTGCTCATTACGAAAATATCATCAGCTATGTCTCAATAGTTTTAGATCAGCAATTAAGGGTTGCATGGCTTGAATGGTCAGATGTTGATTATTTTGAGGGAGATAAACTGAATGATGCCGATTATCCGCCTATCAAGTATCAAGTAAGTAAGTATATGCAGCTTATATATATCTGAGCCAACTCCAGATATTCCTAGCAGAGCAAAGTCAGCCCAGGAAGAACACCAGATCATGGAAAATGGTGACAAACAATGGTGCAATAAAAGCTTTGATTCAAAAGTTATTCAAATTGTATAGCCAGCCTACTTACCTGCAGAACTAGCAGATTAGTCCGATATTTTCAAAACAACTTATATCATAATATTTTTTTGACAATCAATGACTTCATATAAGAAGTCATGTGCGTAAAACTGGACATTTATTAAGCATATCCAAACTAGTCATAAGTTTATCATAGAAAATGCCGATATCAAAACTGCTATAAAAAAAATATGTTTTGGTGATATATACAATATCAAAACCCTTATAGGTGCGTAAATAGAATTTATTTTCCATCCCAAACGTACAAAACAAAGTACTTATTACAAGAGGCTTTATGGATCATGTGATGATAAGAAATATGAACCAAAACAATTGATTATTAAATTAATATATCAGCAAAGACAGCTTAAAATGTATATATATGATATTTTATCGTCACCTGTATTTACTGGAATACCGTCAATGCTCTAAGTCATGTATATTTCATACAAAATTAATCATACAACACAGACGGTGTACCTACCTTTAGCGGCATTGATATTGCTCAGGCGAATATCGGCTGGTTTACTTTTGTCTTTGTAAACAGCTGAATTAACTTTTGCAGAATCACCACCAGCTTTTGGAGCCATTTTTTAATATAACCACTGTCTTTTCAAATTAAAAATATTGAAGATTAACTCGGATTAGACCTTTGTAAAATCAAAATTGTTTTCCTTTTCAAATTGAACTTTAGAGAATTTGAAGTTTATGACTTTTAGAGATTGAGAGTTAATGAATTGACATTGACACTGACAGTTGACTCATGCAATCATTTGGGGCGCGTTCAGAAATCACTGGGAAAATGTAAAAGTTTCCCAAGTGCTTCAGGTAATGGAAAACGACTTGGTACTAAAACAACTTCACGGGACGTCGAGGCCTGCTGCCTGAAAAGCTTGGAAAATACATGTACAATTGCGTCGGATTCTTTACGTAAAATGTACTTTTAAGCTATAAAACATGGGTCCTAGGAATTTAATAATACCTACATTCTGGGTCAAGGCATACCGAAGTCTGGCATTATACCTGGTAGATCACAATAGCTTTTCCCCAATTCCTTGAAAACTCAACATATCCAATGAAAAGTGGGGTTTTTAATGCATTTATACTCCGGGTAATACAGGCGTGACATGATTTTGTAAATCCAAGTTTCTTGTTACTTACCTACAAACTTTTTTTATGGTTATTTTCTAAAATCAAAGAAAAATACAATCCGTTCCGAATAACCTACAAGTTTAGCAACCACATAGTCGTATACTCCATAGTTCATCCAACTGAAAAAGCCGTAAATAAGATAAAAATCCAAAATATATTACTTGCAGAACAATAGTGCTTTAGTCAACCCCAATTTAGGTGTTGATTCATTTTAGATTAAATCGTGTACGATTTTACTTAATCTGACCAATAACAACAGAATAGTAACTCATATAATTATAGAGCTCACTAACTCTATGGCGCCAACAGAGTTGGAATGTTAGTTTGACATATTTTCATAATTTTATTTTCAACTAGTTCGATGTCAACAGAATTGGGATTAATGAGGCAAATTCGGTATTAGGTCGATTTTAACTAAACAATAACTTAAATAAATATGAATTCCGTGATGTTAACTTAATTATAGACAAATCGTGTGGTCTTATAGTTCGTCGGCCAAAATAGGCCGACAAACTAGTGACCATAGAGAAAAATAAATATTCTAGAACTCGCCAATGATCGATTTTATTTGAAATAAGATACCGATTTCATTATAATTGAACTTATATCTGTTTATCGGAAATATGATTGTAAAATTATACATATATAGATTTAATTTGTATTTGTATAAGTAATTGTAAATTGCTGTAGGTATAATCAAAATTTCGCGTAGTGTCTATTATATACAGGGTGTTCCACGGCGATACCACATTGATGGAAAGTACCTTGAATATTGTAGATAGAACATTTTACTGAAAGAAGACATTATTTTAATTTAAAAAACAATTTAAAGTGCATTGATGGATATTTAAATAATTACATGGATATTCAAATAATTGAACGGGGAATCGAACTCGATACACGAGGAAAAAAAATCTAAATCACCTGTAGTTTTATCATACCTATCAAAAGTTTTCATCATAAGGATTATTTTTTTCTAAATAACATAGACATAACAGAAATAAAAGGCAGACCATTAATTTTAACATTTCATTCGAAATTTTGTTCAGAAAAATGAAAAGCTGACATTGCCGCATGGACATAAACCTGACATTATCTTATTATGATTACCTATTACTAATAAATATACCCACTTGAAAATCGTTTCCCTATTATAATTTAAGGTCATGATGAAATGGTAAAGATATACGTAATTAGTAGGTACCTGGTTGTATGCAACAAATTTACAACATTAGCCAGCCGCATTATCCATCGCAATGTGGCTGGCTGGCTAATTCAAAATTTCACATCACATGTTAAAACTCATGGTCTTCCTTTTATTTCTGACACTATGTTATTTAGCAAAAAAATAATCTATATGATAAAATCTTTCGACCGGTATGATGAAACTATAGCTGATTTTTTTCTCTCGTGTAACGTGTTCAATTCCCGGTTCAACCATGTAATTATTTAAATATCTATGACTGCAGTTTAAATTGTTTTTTAATTTAAAATAATGTCTTCTTTCAATAAAATGTTCCATTTACAACATTTAACGTAGTTTCCCTCCATGTGGCATCGCCGTGGGTCGCTCTGTATATTTATGTCTCATCTATATCTACTTGATGTTGCTCCAGATAGAATGACATATAAGATAGTATCGATAATATTACATATAACATTTCAGCGAGTTACCTACATTTATTAATTTATTTTAGAGAATAAAAATGGGAATGAAACTTCTTTAAAACCACGCTAAATGAATTTAAACACTATTGGGTGATTCTAAAATAACGCCTGGCTAGCTACCACCCTCAAGTAGAAAATCTGTCGGCCAAGCACCTAACGGTATATTCCGGCAGTTGTCCTTGAGAGTCAGTAATTCTAGGCCAGCCTTCACGACATCTTCGACCACATCATCGCTTACCATCAGGTGATATAGTGATCAAAGACAAATCTATCAGGCATATAAAAAATACATTAATTATTCAGCAAACATAGTTTCTCCATTCTAGAACATTAAGTCTGTAATCTTGGACAGGTTCGAACAAAAGAGGTAGATGTAGCATTATAATTTATTTTTTGCACGGAAAAAAGTATATGTATATTATATATATCTACAAGTTTTATATAAGATAAATTATAATTCACTAATCTGATTTAAAATCATTCATTATCACATGATAAAACTGAACTATAATTAGACGATAATAAGTGAAAACGCCCTATTTTCCCAACAAATTCATCCATGGGTTTTAAATTAAATTTTCATTTATGTAAAAACACACCCGTAATTTCGATAAAACTAATTTCATTACCTAGGTTAGATACATAATATCTGAAAACCAATGCAAATCAAGCTGACCTACTAAATTTTACTAATGACAAACATAATTTTACTAAATAGAAATGCTTTAAAGAACATACTTATTCTGTTCTTCGAGTCGTAATGAGTGGTGGAATGGTACTTAACTAGCTATGCGTTTAGTTTGTATTCAGGCTTGTTGTATTTAATAATTCAAGGCTAAGCCTGTTACCACCTTCAACCACATCACTTACAGGTGAGATTGTGAACATAGGCTTACCTTTCAAAAAAAAAAACAAGAAACAAAAGGCACACTGAGGCAGACCCACGCTTTGCGCGAGTCGCGGTAGTGCGGTGGTGAACAGAGACTCGTTGGCCGAAGAGCCGTAAATTCTCGATTTGGAATCTCAGATCTAAGCCGGACTGTTACTACCAGTAGTAACTGTCCGGCCCGACGTTTTTCCACGTTATTTATTTCAATACCATTTCGGAGACTGGGACGCCAGTTACATAGCAAAGAGCTTGTCCCCTAGCTTCCCTTACGGGGATATAAAGAAGTGATGATAAACTGAATAACTAATTTATAATAATTCATTATTTTTTACAGTTGCCGTCGTATCAATAATTCACAGGTTTCAATAATGATTTCAGCTAGTTTGATATTTTGCGTGTCTTCGGGTGATTTTTTTTCTTTCTTCATAATTTTTTGATTTAGGTGTTCTAGTACTGTAATGGTGGTGGCCAACGACGGATGTGCTGGTATTGACGAATCTAAGGCCTGGAAAACAATGTTATAATTATTAATTTTAAATGAATAGACCCAAAAGCACATGAATGAAGAAAGAAACAGAATTAAAGCTACGACAACTTTCTCCGCTCACTGAGCCGGTTCAAGCCGGTTCTGTAACCCACGCGGGTTTTGTCAGTGACTAGTTACGAACGCATAGCTGTTCGTGGTGTCTAATAACGCGCTCTTCATTGGCTCGTCAAGGCGATAGTTATAGTTCAAAAAGTGAGCTATATTGGATTGTATTTTGGCCCGAGTCTTCAAAGTCAAAACCTTTATACAATTTAGTCGACGCTCTTGTGAAGGTCAATTATAAATTTTAATATTGAAATATTCTAAATTGTACTGCCACGTTCAGCAAAAAAAAATTATAGAGCCACTGCGAGAAGAACGGGCAAGAAACTCGGGGCCATTCTATCATCCATCTTGACTTTAAATCCCATGCTAGCGAAAATGTCTAGACTTTAATCACGAGGGTAGCAAGTGGTTCTTATGTAGACTACTGAGGGATTCAAAGGAACGAGACCTAAAAAAATTTGCTCTGAAGACATACATCTTTTCAACTATAACAGAAAATTAGTTTTCCGTCATTACGTTTTATGTTTATACATTTTTCTACACGACATTGTTACCAATAACAAATGATGACACGATTTAGTAAGTGAGTAAAATGAATTCTAAAAATTTTATTGAATACTATTTTTTATCAAGAACGTACATACAAAGAAAAGCGCAATTTCGAAGTTTTTTTTAAAATAAAATAGGGTAAATATTTTTTATCTAAATTAATACAATAAAGTGGAAAGATTTGATTGCTTGTTGGATTTGAATAGGCTCTGAAACTACTGGATCGTTTAGAAAAATTCTTTCGCCATGAGGATCCAACATTATCACGGATGAATATAGGCTATAGAAGATTTTCAAGAAGTTAGATTTTCAAAAGAATTTCGATAATGTAACTAAAAGTGCGAAAAAATACCAAAAAAAATCGTTATATCGTGTACGCTGCGGAAATTATTGAAAACAGAGCAAAGTAATGTACTACAATTTTATAGAGGACATCAATATGATTTAGTCATGAAGCGCTCGTAGCGAAGTTTGCTTAGCCATTCTGAATCGATCAGCAAAGTTAAGCAACGTCCGCCGCGGTCAGGAGTTGGATGGGTGACCGCTGGTGACATTACTACTGAGCGCTTCCGTGCTTCGGAGGGCACGTTAAGCCGTCGGTCCCGGTTGTTGTCTTACGATAGCAGTCGTTATAGCATGGTGGTAGGGCACTTTGCAAATGCCCGCCTGGCTAGATACCACCCTCAAGTTGAAAATCTGTCGCCAAGCACCTAACGGTGTGTTCCGGCAGCTGTCCTTGAGAGCCAGTAATTCTAGGTTAGCCTGTACAACATCTTCGACCACATCATCACTTAACATCAGGTGAGATAGTGGTCAAAGGCTAACCTATCATGCATAAAAAAAAAAAAAAAAAAAATCTACGATATAATCTTCAATACTAAGTCTTACTATTACAGTTACGGTACAATAACAACTTTTTATGTGTTTAAGTTTATATTTTATAATTTTTTGCTATATACCCGTGCGAAGCCGGGGCGGACCGCTAGGAAATAACAAAAACTATTTTGCGGTTTTCTCAAAAAGCTCTAGACGCTGATGCCCCATACGCTTACAGTAGGGAAAAAATCGTTTAGGCTATATATTTACCTACTATTCATGTAATTTTACATTCAAACTAATAACAATGCATTCATATTAATTCTTAAAAAAAACTTTAATGCGTTATTTGATTTTTATGAACACTATGCACTAAATATCGAATTTTGAGACCTAAAAGTTATTCAGTTAATGAGCTAGAGAGCTGTGACGAATAGACGGACGGACAGCGGAGTGTAATTTTTAAGGCTCCGTTTTGTCTTTTATGTTTTTTAAATGAGAGTAAACTATAATACCTGTACATGGAACATTTTTACTAAGACGATTAAGACCAATCATCATAGAATTTAGACCTTCAAATAATGTGCTGGTTTTTGTTCAAGGCATGGACATAATATAGTTACTAACCGTATTTTGCATGCGCTTATAAAGCTGCGGGGGCACAGACACAATCCACTCAGGCTGGTTACTGGAACGTTCCAGACTTCGCTTCAACCTTTGGATGGTTATTGCCAAAATTGGAGAGAAAATAAGTTCCGGATTTTCAGTCACAAATATAATGTTTTCAATCAGTGAATCATACCCCAGGTGGTAAAGTGCTATGATCTGAAACCAAATACACATTATATTGTTTCTTTCCCACTCATTTCACAGGGGGTTTGGGGGTGTATATAGGTCGTGCTTGCTGTTATAATCAAAAACATATAATGTTCAGGTTACCTGCTGACGTTTTAGATAGTCACTTTCAATGGCCCACAACTCCGCAAGAACGGTTATATTTTCTATCCATTGCTCGCATTCGTCACTATTATATGTTCTTTGTGGTCCATCGCCGTCCGATATCGTACTGACGGTCTCCACTGCGGCTCTTATGAGTTTTGTTAAAAATTTCAGTCTGAAACCGCGAGCTTTGTCTGAAGTTTTCATATTTATATCTCTGGAGACGACATGGCCCGTGAGCGCTTCTAGTACGTATTGGTAGTCAACATCGAACAGCGTGTCCAGAGGCTTTGAGAATTTTAAGTTAAAATGACATTGATAGTACACAGTGCACGATATTTGATAGTTCAGGTTTAGTATGTCATTGTTCGGACGCCTGGTGTTCTGAGCGACTTCGACCAAAGACGGAGCACTTTCGTCCCAAATTTTCTCAAATTCAATCTTTCGCTTCTCATCGTTCATGTACGCTGTTGCATATTTTATAAAGTTTTCCAGATATTTTTTGGAAATTTCAAGAAACTTCAACAGGCAGACGTTATCTGAACCTATGTCTTGTAAACAGAACGAGTCTTTCGGTAGCCTGCCCATTTTGTTCACTAGTCTGCAACTACTTTCGAAACTATGTTTGATATAAGTAGACCAAATTATTGAAAATAATCCTAGCTTTATGTGTGAGTCGGATATATTCATGAGGCAATGGATAACTGCTTCCAAAAGCTCAGTTGCTTGAACTCCTTTCTGGCAAGCGATCGCATACTCCCAACACATGTTCGCAATTATATAATCCGATATTGTACTTAGTGGAAACTGTCGCCGTAACAAAGACAGCCATTTAAATACTTTAGGGTTTTCATCAACGTATATGCGATTGTTTTCTACAAAAAGATATGAAGCATCTTCTTCATATTCATCGCCGGAATCTTTTTTGCTATCGTGTATTTCAATCAATTCATTAGCTACTACTGCTTCTGGCAAAACACCCATTCCGCAAAGCCATTTGGCGATCAATTCAGTCACTGAACCCTTGCCTCTCGTGTAAATATTTTTAAGGTTAATATCATAGTCGGTTACTTGAAGTTTTGGTAATGATTTTCCAATAAATATTTCTTTAAACGCCAATACTATACTCAAAATGGATATGTCTTCTAATTTGCCTATCAAAATGCCCCATTTCGCGTTCTCAGTTGTAACAGATTCCCAAACATCAGAATCATCCTCTCTTTCTAAAGAACTGGATTCAAATATTTTAGCAACCGCTTTGCAGGCCATCGCCACTATCATACTTCTCAGCGGGCAGGACATGTCTATCAATGTATCTCGTATACCCTGCCACCAAGGCGATACTTCATTGTAAGTAATTTTTGTGGCTTCATCGGTGACGATGCATATATAATACAACACCATTATACATTTTTCTATCAGTTCAATGCTGATATTATCTATGGACATGTTCATTACCTCCATTATTAACAGTTTGATTATTTCTTTAGGATCAACGGAACATTTCTTAATAATATTACTGAGCATGTCTAAATTTCTCATTTTGAAAATGCATTTGAATATGATCGACGCTAGATTGTTCAATTTTTCTGGCGATGTTTCGGGTTTCAGAGTAATATTCTTGGATGTTTCTGTTAAAAGGAAACATGACACAATGTCTTTGTAAGAGCTGGTATTGTTATCAGCAAATTTTACCCGTGCATGTTGTAATTCTTTGTAATCCTTTTCTTGAGCTAAAGTGAGCAATCTTTCCAGAATACAGTTGTCATCTTCTAAAAGGTGAAATTTATCAATATTTACATCGTCTGTAGCTACTCGTGATTCGTGTTCATCGTGTTCGTGATCTTTTTCAATAAGAAGAAATTGATGTATTTTATGTATTAATTCATCCATGTCTTCTGTCTTTTCACTGTTAATGTGTCTGTAAAACAGAGTCACCTGCGCTAAATTGGCAAAGTAGTGTTTTACTTCAAGTGTTTGCGTGTTATTGTCATCATCGCCAATACTGTCCCAAAATATCGCCAAACAAGACATTATGAATTTTGGTGGCACTTCATACTTTTTAACCAACAGTTCAATACAGTGTTTTTTCACATCTAACGTTTGGATATCGGATGCTATTCTTAGTAGCTCTGTGCAAGTCTCTTCATCCAAGATAGAAGCTTTCTTCACACCATCACGGAATTCTCTCAATGTTTGTAAGTCTTTAGACTTCTGAGAATGTTCTCCTTCCAAGGCATAAAAAAATGGTATGTGAATCTTTTTCAGTCTACCGTCTGGATCTATGAGCACACATTGGGATTCTGGCAGATTTAACTTTTTGGTTGTATAGTTTTTTTCTGCACCAACTAAGCCACAAGTATTGTACAATAACTGCCCATTTTTAGTGGCGGTGAAAACTGCCACTCTGTTTCCCCTTTGCATTAGTCTTATGTCTATCAGTCCTTTTTTAGGATTATAGATGATGAGAAATACTGCTCGTTTCACATCTTTAATTGTAGTCAGCTGTGGCTTCTTGTCATCGGCATCAAAAATCTGTAATTACAATTAATCTGTAAATAAAATAAAATTATATTTCTATGTTATTTTGGTTTATTACATTTATCGTACGGTATATGATTATACATTATGTCGACGCTTTAGCAGACCATCGTGTATGGATAATGAGATATGTGTGAAAGGTAGCCATAGAGGTGTTTCAAGACTCCAAGCAAAAATAAATATATACACACCGAAACACTTGTTTCGGTGTGTATATATAAGGTTCAATAAAATATGATTTAGGATTTAGTGTTCTACACGGCCTGTATGCGTAACGGCAAGGGTTGACAAATTGTCGAAGCAAAAGATTATTTTACAAATCATTGGACGAAATTTCGGCAGAAATAGCCGACCCCCCTGGCCGAGCGATTTAGGCACCCGGCGCGAAATTGGAGGACGCGGGATTAATTCCCGCCTGGGGCAAAACATTTTATACTCCTTCTTCTTCTTCGTGATGATGGGAATAACGACTACCCATGGCTTGACGTGCCCTCCTAAGCACGGAAGCGCACAGTAGTAATTTTACTAGCGATCACCCATCCAAATCATGACCGCGGCGGACGTTGCTTAACTTTGCAATACTTATAATATTTCAAATAAATATTCTACTCTAGCCGGAATAATGTAAAATAATGTTTCTTTGCCACTATCAATCACAACGACAAAAAGAGTAAGTCATCTATTTAAAAAAAAACTATATACCTGAAGGAAAGCACACTGAGCATCCCTACACCCCTTGATCATGCGGATGAGATGTCCACGGTGCAGGTCAAGGATGGCGACGCGGCCGTAGGTGTCGGTGATGGCAGCGAGGCGGCGGTCGGGAGATACGACGGCGGCCGCACCTAGTCGCGCGCGGTCCGCGATGCCGCTGCGCATGGACAGAGGCTCAGCGCGAATTGCGGCAGATTCGCCGCTCGACGCGAAGCTTTCCGAGGCCGCGCTACTTCCACTGCCGCCCAACCATCCGCTGCAACCAACATAACCTGTTGGCGTTATATACAATGACCTTACCTATACGGTTTCTCCATGCCAGACACTTCGGAGTGCTTTTTATTTTTTACCCTGCTCTTGACATTCTATTCTATCTGCAGCTCAGTTGCGTAGCCACTCAAAGGTATATATTTTAGATTATTTTATAGACGTCCATTGCTGAAAAGTGTGAAATAATTCACAGGTATTAAAGTGGCCACTTTTCCACTAAAAATTCCGAATCCATAACAAACCGAATCGTGGAAGATTCGTTTCGTCGAGGCGATGCATTTTTTCCATCAATATGTTGTTGAAATATTGCAACAACATATTGATGGAAAAAAGGAATCGCCTCGACGAAACGAATCTTCCACGATTCGTATTGAAATATAGCAAAAGGTTAGTAAATACCCTTTTAGTAAGTTAGTTATATAAAATTGATCATACAACTTTATGTAAAATTAAGTACAAGAAGATTAAGTAGCTTAAGCTTAAGAGTCTTTACGCCTTGCGCTATCGTTCAAATTTAGGCATTTATCGTAGCGCGGCGCACACGAGCACACCGTTAGCAAGGATCGAGCGGTCAAAGACGATGTCGCATGGAATAAAACATTTTGATCCTTTTTGAAGTGTTATTTATTTTTGATAAATTGAAGTGTTATTTATTTTTGAGGAATGTTATTTCGCATCTTTACAGTTTACATACAAAGTAGACTTAAATGAACCTAATAATAAACCTCTCATTGACTAACATTAGCACACCAGCTATCTATAACTATAGTCCATTGAAAAGTTACATGAGCTTTGCATTTTTTAGAGCACGCAATTTTATTTTTGAGACATGTATGGGGGTCTATAGAAGAAGCTTAACCTCAAGTTTGTGGGGTCACCGCCCTTGTCCCCCGGCCACCATCTTGGAAAAAGGGGTGAAAACACGTATTTTGCGATATCTCAGAAACTATGCGTTTTACAAAATATTCGTTAGGACATAATTTGTAGCAAATTGTTTTGCCTATAAATATGGTACGTATATAACTTTGTGCCCTAAATTAAATATTAAAGAAGTTATAAGCAAAAATATATTTTTTTACTCTATAACTTTCTTTATACATTTTACAAAAAATTACCCCAGAACAATATTATAGATGATGTTTTGAGGATTTTTTTTCCGAAACCCGCAGTTTAATTGATTAAACTGAAAATAATATCCACAATTTTCAACACGTTTACACGTAACAAAAAATGTAGCACAACTAAGAGAATAAACTGAGGTAGAAGAAACAGCTAAGCCTGCGTATATAATAGTCGTAGCAGGCAGATGTTCCTTTATCCCCAAACGGTAACTCAGACCTTTTCTACCTGCTTATCCTTCGGTAAGTTATATTTGGTAAGTTCTATGGTAGGAAAACAGTTAGGTATGAATAAGTGAAGTTGTACGAATTTTTTTTTTAAGGATATGAAAAATATAAGTTAAACATTTCATTTTGACCGGATTCTCATGAGCATTGATGAACCTGGTCAACTTTGTAGCGCTGTAAGTGTTTTAAATGAAATAAATTAAAAATCATAAAAAATATCCTCACAGAGATCAGAACAAATAAGAAAAAAAATACATTTTAGCCTCTAGCTAGTTTCAAGTTATTTTAAAAACTTTTTTCTTATATAGAGCAACTACGCAACTTTTTGGTTTTTGCCATAGTAAAAAAAAATGTAACCATAAAATGGAACCGACTTCAACACCCAAAGTGTGAAATAACATGTTGAAGTCGGTACCATGATAGTTCAAAAGTACCTATGATCACAATATTGTGCGCATGGTATCGACTTTGACAAGTTATTTCACACTTTTGGGTGTTGAAGTCGGTTCCATTTTATGGTTACATTTTTTTTACTATGGCAAAAACCAAAACGTCGGTTCCATTTTTTGGTTAAAAAATTGATCACTAGTTTTAGTAACCCTTGCTACTTACGATATCGATTGTCAATGATTATATCATCAAGATAGGTAAATACTTTTCAGTTATTGGAGTGTAACGCAAAAACGACTTGACTGATTTTGATGCAATTTAAATAGGACCAAACGACAAGCATCAGCTTTAAAACAAAAAAATAATACTCAAAATCGGTTCACCCTTTCAAAAGTTCTGAGGTAAAAACATAAAAAATACAGACGAATTGAGAACCTCCTCCTTTTTTGGAAGTCGGTTAAAAATTCAATTCCGATCAGGAAATAATAAATCCTAGTAAATAATGAAAAAGGCATGGTCTCAACAAAAATACCTTTACAATAATAAAAGCATACGCATAGATCAAAACAACTCGGTCACGCTATATTTTCATTGCGCACCGTAGTTGCGGCACGTGTAGGGCGCGGGACGAGCAGCGATACGTCCTCCCTCCGCGAGCGCTAGGCGCAAACTGAGATGCAAGGTTTTGTTTTTTTGTTTAGGGAGGACATAGATGCTGGCTACCGCCTGTGCGGTCGTCCAGCTCCACCGGGTTTTGGGCGAGGGCCTGGCCCTACAATAGCCCGGGAGGGAGAAGTGCCGAAGGCACTTCTCCCGAGACGGGCGTAGAAGGCGAAAAGCGCTTTCTACCTCCGTCTCCTGCGGACGCCGAAAACGTGCCGCTACTATAGGAGGGGAACGTGCCGCTACTATAGGAGGGGGAGATGCAAGGCGTTGTGTTCCGTAATTTATAGGTCATATTGAAAAAATTGTATAAAATAATTTTTTCACTAAATGAACGACAAAATATTATTATCTATTAAATAAAAACTTCAACTAATGAATTGCATATTTATTTATTTGATAAAATACCAGATTTTGTAGAAATAACAAGAAATTTGAATGGTATTTTTGTGCCAAAAGTGCCCTTTCAATCCCTTATTTACTCAGTTGTAACATATATTTATCAAAATGTTATTAATGCACTCCATTGGTGGTAATATGATTGGTTTACTGATATTTTTCAATCTGTAAAACGAATAATTTTTGTTCGATAAAAAGACTGTTGAAGTCACACTGATGAAGAAATTTATGAAAACATGAGTTGGTAAAAAAAATTTTGTCGGATTTCAGTTGTTTTTTTTATTGTTTTGTTTAATGCACTCCATTAAAAAAACAATAAACTTTCTTCCTGCATCATTTAAAAAAAACAAAAACTTTTATACTTTAGCTACAACAGCCTTGAGAAAACGGCTGTAAAATGGCTTTGCTGGAATAAGGCCTCTTAAGTACTTACGGCAAAGCGGATTTAATTTTATGTGCGACAGCTCTTGCTACATCTTGTAGTGGTGGCGCAGTACCTCCCTCCAGAGCGTAGTGGAAGCCGACGTACGGCTTCGCTCCCGCCCCTATGATCAACGTGTTCACTGGCGGCACAGAGCGATACCTGCATTATGTAATATCTTTAAGTCCTCATATTAACCACTTTACTAATTTATTTCTGGTGAGTTACGCAGTTATTATAGTTTTTTTAGATTATAATGGTATTAAATCAAAACACCTACATCAAAACACGATAAATTTTGAAGAGGTGCAGAAAGTGCAGCAACTGTAGCCGTTGCATGTAAGTAGGTACAGGAAAATTTCGTAGACTGTTCTTAATTTTTGAATTGCATTCACAATTTTTACCCGTTGGGTGCCGGGGCAGAATTGCACACCGTCCACCCACTTATATTCCCGTGGTTGTCGTAAGAGGCGCTAAGGGAAAAATAGCAGCACCTTCTGAGATATTAACCTCAGTAACTGCGATTCCCAGGACTCCAGTACGCCTGCTAAGCGTGGCAAAACCCCTCAATGAAAAATAGAAATCACAAATGCCCCGCTAGCGGACCAGGCAACGATGGAGCAGGGGCAATCTCCGGCAGATGCCCGGCTACCGCCCACTAAAACGATAACCTTGGTCCTGGAAACACAACGTACGCACAATCAGTGGTTGTCAAAAATGTCGATTGTCGAGCTGGAAGAAGAAACGGACAAGTTAAGCTGGGACGTCATGCGATTATCGGAAGTCTAGAAACAGGGATAGAACAATGTTACCCTTGATTCCGGTTACTTGTAATTTTACCGAGAGGGTCATAAAAATAAAAACAGATTGGTGTTGGGTTTTTCGTCCGAAAGTCCCTTGTTTAACAACGTTGTAAAAGTAGAAAGTGTGTGAAGGCATAAGTTCCTCCGAAACATACTTCACCGTTGTTACGGTGGGTTTTATCGCGACGTTATAGGGACACGGAATGGCGATGAGTTGAGAGTAGGAGCCATTTGGATATGGGCAGCAGAACCAGAAGGGTCAGCGGCTTGTCGACTTCATGGAAACGGAAGGACTTTTTATGATGAACTCCTTCGTTGTTGAGCGGCTATACAGGAAGTGGACATGGTTAAGCCTCAAAGGTTAAACCAAAAATGAGACCGCGATCATCAACAGGGTAAAAACTAGTAGCAATCACCGTATCGTTAGAGGCACTTGAATATCAATGTAACGCATGAGAGGTCAAGTCTGATAAACTCCACGCTCCGCCCTAACGTTGCCTAAATTCAAAACCCTCAAAGCTTTCATCTCGAACTACACAACCTCTTCCAGGGCTTAGCTAAATGCGAAACAGTGGACAAAATAAACAACGGGCTCGTGGAGACTAACCAAGTGGTGGGACCTCAGTTCTTTAAGACCCCGCAACGAAATAAACTTAAGAAACTCACAGAAGAAACTATCAACATAATGAACGCAATGAGATAAAACTACAATCTTCTTCTGATATGTCGAACAACGGTAAGCTCAATAGAAGGATTTAAAATGCACTGCGACGCGACTGGCGTACCTTGAATACAAACCATATAAAAAGGGAAAAACATGTTTTTGGACCTTTAGCACCAGAGCCGCGATGTGAGGATTAAATAGGTCGCTACTATGTCGATTGGACTGCAGGACCAATCTAACAGCAACGAGGCGTGTAGACAGAGATAAGTTATTACTCCGAACCTGTTCTCGAACGCGTTAGAGGACATTTTTAAGCTCTTGAACTGCAAAGAATTCGATATCAACATATATGGCGAATACATCACATTGTTTTGCTGATGACATAGTTATTATGGCAGTCGCTTGAGGATCTTAGTACTAATATACAACAATGTGGAAGAGTAGTTACCAAATTACAGCGGAAGACGTGACGGAGCGGAGTTCTAGGTGGACTGACGATATCGTAAAAGTCGCGGGTAGGGTAATGGTTCCAAGTGGCTAATAGCCGTTCGATGTAGCGTTCTATGGGGTATTTTGTTCAACAGTGGAGATCTTCCGGATGATGATGATTCAAGAATTTAAAAAAATATTTACTGCTAGCAAGAAAATGGGAATATTACAGAAAGTCTATTATACCCTATAAATCATGCCTAATATTATAATTAATATTATACATCTAATAAGATTGTATCGGGCCAACTGGAGTTAGAGAACTAGGAAGAAGAAATATCAGAAATCACTAAAACTTTCCTATACATTTCATAGGACATAAGAACTTACTTGTATACTCAACAAATATTTTTATGCCTGTCCACAATATGTTTTTGTGTTGTCCTTTATGTAGCGAGTGCAAAACATTGCACGGACCCCATATAGGTACGTGGAATAAGGGTAGAAAGATGATGAAACAAAGAAAGTTAATCACAAAAAACGCATTAAAATCAGTTCGGCAGTTTAGTTTTTGAGACACTAAAATGTGACAATCATACTTGAAATCATTGACAATGATTTTGTCAGGTTTTTTTAGAAATCTGTATCATTTACTAATTAACATTTATTGTGATATTTTTACCATATCTCGTATCCTCCATAAGTTGAAGCGGCTAATAGATGATCATAGGTGTTCTTGAGTTCGAGACCTACAACTGCAGCATCATTTATCACCTCTTGTTCAATGAAGGACCATTTTCTTATATGGATGTTGCGGCTGTCCACTGAGTACTCGTCTTGGATACCTGCTTGGACTGAAAAACAATAGCGCAACGATTTCGATTATAGTTTTAATTATTTTAATAACTGAAAGGCTCTGGCCTCTGGACAGTAGAATACTGATAGCATGGTCATATTCCAACTATGTCTCTGTTCACATAGATGGGCACGTGGAATACAAAGCAAAGTATTTGTCTCTGTTAATACAACGCTTGGTATCGCTTGAAACACTTGCAAAAGTCGCGCGGCCGCACGCGGCTACGCCAGTTGCCAGCAAGTGACTCATCACTGTCAATTCCTTCATCCTATAATACACATTTTAAAGTGATAGACACAAAGTCGATAAAAATTGGACAGTATAAGTTCCGCCCGTCGTCCAGGTACGCCTAACACGGAAAAAACAGATACCTTACAAGACAATCAGTGAGTGGCCAACAAGATAAGGGAACTTTCTTGTTCATAAAGTATATATTTGTGTGTTTTGAAAGGACAACCACTGACGGAGCTATCGGAAAATAATAATAATAAAGAACCAAACAAAAATATATAGGTCTTAAGGTAGCTCACCTTTAGCTAGCTGTGCTTTAGCATTACGGAGAGTTTGGAACAGGCTAGCACCAGATATGATGCATTGGCAAGTTTGAAATAGCACATGGATATCATCAGGCAGTGTTCCATAAGTCCCAGTGTGGCAAGATATTTTCATCACTGGTTTTTCTTCCAGTTTCTCAAGTAGGAGAAGATGTCCAGTGTTAGTGTAGAAGCCAACATGACCATTTTTGAATCCAACTATAATACAAAACCAGTCTGGTCCATTCTGAAATATTGTAACTGTGTCATATTGTTATATTAGCAACACCATCTCATGGTGGTAAATAAAGATTTTTTGTACAAAAGCCAAGATTTTCATATCTTAATATTGAAAAAAGATTATGATTCTATTTTGGTTTTTGACAAAATTTGCTATGATATAATTTTGAAGGTATTTTTTTCATTTTTCAATTTTTTTTTTTATTACCTGATCATTTCCAAGCCACTTTCAACCAATTGAAAGGTTAATAGGTATATACAACACATCTTATTTAGAGTTTTATATCCAATTGGAGCCCCTTTTTAATCAGACTCCGCCATATCTCTCTGTATGCCATGGGTCTCTACCTATAAATGGAATGAGTAGCAAACCTAAAGTTTGATATTTTGAGTAGTGTTAACCCATAGATGAATATTGGACTAGAAATGCAATTAAAATATTTTTCATGGTCATCCAAGACATGAGAAATGAGACAAAAAAGTGTACACGCTGGCATGTCGGCATTAGCTAATGTTTCATGGTTTATATTATTACTCAGTCCATTTATGAGCATGGACCCGTGACATACAGATGGATAGACAGACAGAAAAAATCTTGCTAATAGGGTGAAACCTATATGTTTTTTTATTTTAATTTGTTCATTGTTAACAACATGCAATACCACCAAACAAATTCCAAAACCAAACTAACCTAAGTTAATTAAATAAAAAGCTACCCCGAACTCTTTAACATATCAAATTATTATTACTTATATGGGTTATACTCTCCCCCACACGCAGTTGGGCACCCGCAGAGAATACACCCGCTTTACCTTCGAAAATTGTATATTCAATATACACATTTGATAGTACTCAATATTCGAATGTAAAGTGCGTGTAATTTTTACGAGTGCCCAGCTACTTATGGGGGAAAGTATGCCGGCCAGCATACTTGCACTGGTTGACCATCCTCGTTTGAGATGTCACGTCTAGTATATAGGGTCAATGCTGGCAGCGCAGGCATATAGTCAGGGTGCAGGCTTGATATTACTGTTCTATATTTCTCACCATTGAGTATCTCTGCTAAAGTTCTGATTGTTCTGCTCTTTGGTACCAACACATATAATAGAGCAGCTTGTTCAATTTCTGAATGAATCAGTAGATTCAACTACCAGAACCAGTGATCAGAGCAAAATCATTGAAATATTGCAAAACTGGTTTGGAGAAACATTTAAAATTTAAAAATAACTTTAGCATAAGTGCAGTGATATACAAGCATCAGCTCAATGAGCTGGTAGTGCTTTACTAATAGACAGTAAAATAATTATAGTACATACCTGTGAAGATTGCTGTGAAGGGCAGATAGATAAAGTCAAAATCTCGGTGACTTCTGAAGGTAGAGTTCCACTCCAAGAGATCAAAAAAGAGTTGCTATCAGTAGAACTGATCCATTGAGAGGCCAATATGCACAGTCTGTTTTTGTATCCCACAGCCAGTAAGCTTCCGCATGATGATAGGGATACACAACACTGGGATAGCCAATTTATGTCTGAAAAAAAATGACATAAATTTTTTACAACCCATAAAGGTTTTTGTTTGCAGTATTACCCAAAAAAATGTAAAGCCCCTAAACCAACTTTAATGGGTCTCTGGTGGTTAAATAATTTAATTTCTTAGGTAACTATCCGACAGGATTTATATGGTTGTCATTTGCCATGGCTTCAATCATGTAGGACTTACAGAGGTCAGTCACATCTACTTATGTTAGAGGTGAACATTCTAGGCTATTCTACTGCACTAACAGACTGATACAGTTTATAACTAACTTATTTATTAACATAGTTAAGTCATATGTAACAGTCCAATTAAAGGTAAACACAGCATGAATATTATACATAATATGGTTTAGTCTATATCAGTGGGCCAACTCCCATCTCTTAATTCAGTCTTATTTTAACATTACATTTACAATTTTAATTCGCACCGCCACATATCACTATAGTATACTTACATAAAAACTTCAACGTGAGAGCGGGATGCATGCATCGAATCAAGTCATTTGTGCGACAGAGGTAGCACTATATGAACATTATTGTTTCGTGACGGCCACGGTACTAACCTTAGTATCAATAATTAAAACTTGAAACAATGACGTTTGCATTCCATAATAGTTTATAAAAGGTGGGAGTTGGGCCCCTGTATAAACACTTGTGCAATGTTACTTTGAGCGACTGTGGATTTGCAAGTCTGAAGCAGGAAATGACACTTTCACAGTTTTTGAACAACTGCCTGAGAAAGGGAGTATTTAGTTTATTTTTTTAGTATGAAAGTATGTTTGTTGCCTCTCTTGCAAATCAGCTTGCCAACTTTGTAATTTGCTACATTAATTGCTTCGATTCTAGATTTATGTAGAAGTATTTCGACAGAGTTGGCCTAGATAGGTTATGGCTATGGATTGTCAAGCCGGGGAACTATGGTTCAAATCTCTCTAAGCTAAAGTAAGCTTGAGCTTCCTCACATGGTGGTTGGTCAGTTAAAGTTATTGACTGGCTGGCTACCACTATCAAGTAGAAAAGCATCTAACACCTAATTGTATGTCTGGCCCATCCCACATCTCTAAGCTCTTCGAGAGATCTTAGACATGTGGGATGGGCGTCTTAGAGATGTGGAATGAAGAGGTTCCCTTCAGTAGAAACTACTTGAGGATTTTACCATGTTATCACTGCGGAAATTTGGACGCACTGAGATAATCATTAAACAGCACGAATCTACCCACCTTCTTTTTCAGGAATAAAAAGTGCTCTTGCAATACTAGAAATGTCGCCACAATCAGCTATTTGCTCAACTTGACAAGACATTATTCGACCAAGAAACAAGCGTGGGTGTTTGTTTTTCTTTGTGGTCACCAATTGAATGCTACCAGTGTTTACTATTTTGTTCTGCGAGGTCTGAAAGCAAGGACACGGCAGATGTTCTTTGTGCACACCAAATATAAGACGAGTTTTATATATATATATTATTAATTTGTACCTGCGGAGAAAGATTTGCATCATATAAACATCAGAGAGTAAAAATAAAATATTATTTTATCAGTGAATAGGAATACAGTACAAACACTAATAACAAAGTTCGGCTCGGCACATAACAGCATAACACATTTTTTTTTTTTTTTTTTTTTTTTCTCCCTATCTCGGGAAGTGGTCTCGCACTTCTTGTGCATTTGCCAGTGTCCTGTTATCTTCATAGAGTGCTTCTTGACGACTTCTGTTCTGGTTAAGCTGGGAAGACTTCTCAGCTTCAGACTTCTTGATTATATTTAGACTATCTTGGTTTTATTTTTTGTTAGTATTAAGATTAACAATATTGCAAAAATGAGGAAACGATAAGATTATACAATAAATTATGGATCGGGATTCGAGGAAAAAATAGGGTCAGAGGAGTTAGGAAGGATAGGAGGATAATAAATAGGTACATAGTATTGTATAAGTAAATAAGTATCTATAATGTAGCATACCTAATCATAATTTGATGTCGTTAGCTTCAATAAATGAAGCTAACACTTGATAGATAGGGAGACAATTGCTATAAAGTAAGGAAAATATATTAGTAGGGAAAGGGACTTGAAGATGTTCAAGGTCTTTGAAAAGTGGAGCGTGATCATAACGGGGACACTTTAAAATAATATGATCGATGTCACCCACGTCTTCTCCACACTCACACAATTCCGAGTCTAGAATACGTATCCGAGCAAGATGTGCCGGAGTGCACATGTGGCCCAAACGCATTCGAATCAAAACAGACGTAGCACGTTTACTTAGTTTCACTTTAGTAAACCAAGACTTAACCGGGATCATTGGTTGTACTTTATAGAAGTATTTGCCCTTTAATCTGGCACTATTTGTCCAAGCTTCGCTCCATGCACGTTGAAGGTCTAGTTTAGAGAGAGCAGCTAGATCCTGAGGATAATTCTTATATGGGAACATGTCTCCACACTGTGTTGCTTGGTTTGCAAGTTGATCAGCTTTCTCGTTTCCCTTTATTCCACTGTGACTGGGAATCCAGGCAAACGAAACTGACCACCCTCTATCCACGCACTTAATAAGCATTTCTCGGGCTTCGATTATAATCGGAAAATATGCATTTCTTTTGAAGGGAAATTTCATAAAGGCTTGTAACGCACTCATAGAGTCTGAGAAAATGACGCTATTAGAGAGTTTCATAACAAGGATGTATTCAAGAGCCTTATAGATTCCATAGCATTCTGCAGTGAAAATTGATGTTTGAGAAGGGAATTTTATCTTTTCTACAATGTTGAACTGTCGATGGAATAGGCCTACACCAACACAGTCATTATTTGAATGTTTTGAGGCATCGCAATATATTTGATTCCAATCTGGCCATAATTCATCAATTATGTTATTTAAACATTCATTGGCGAATGGGTCTCCTTTGGAAATATCTAAGTTAAGATGTATATCTGGTTGGACTAAAAGAGATTCATAACTAGTTTCAAATATGGGGAGTTTATGGGTGCGGTGAGTTAAAGCTTCGATCTTATTGAATTTTATTAGGCTATTTATCAAACATGGTAGGCGTTTATGAGACCAATATTTAGATGTATTAATCATTTCTGAAAGGTTTTTAAGTTTTGAAATCAGTGGGTGTTTGGCGAATTGTGTAATGCGACAGAAAAATCTATCTGCGAGAAATTGTCGTCGTAATGGCAAGGGTGGTTCAACGCATTCTACTTGTAAAGCGTTTATTGGAGAACTTTTCATGGCACCAGTTATGATTCTAAGAGCTTTCGCCTGGATGCCATCCAATCTCTTCATCCCAGCTGAGCTACATGGCTCCAACAAGAATGTCCCATAATCTAGAATACTTCTTATAAGAGCATTATAGACCAGCTTTAGAGAAAATGGATGGGCACCCCACCAAACGCCTGATAAGCACCTAAGAATATTAAGAGACCGTTCACATTTTTCTGCAATATACTCACAGTGGGGCAGTCCACTTAGTTTGGCATCTAAAATTAAACCTAAAAATTTTGTTTCTGTTTTTACAGGGATAAGACTTCCATCATATTGTAAGGTTATGGGTGGCGGTACACGTTGTCTTGTGAACAGAAGAGCACAGCTTTTGGATACAGACAGATCTAATCCATTGTTATCAAGCCATACTTTAAGATTAGTTAGAGAGGTTGAAAGTAAAAGACAGGCACTATTAACAATACTATTCACGTTGTATAATAATAAATCATCAGCATATTGTAAGATTGAGGTGTTGCTGATATATTTATCTAAATCACTGGTGTATATATTATAGAGGATTGGGCTAAGCACTGATCCTTGAGGGACTCCTCTCCAAATGATTCTCCTTGACGATTCTAATGTTATTGAACGACCAGACATCAAATTTATTATAAAGTTAGTTAAGTTTAGCGGAACTTGGAGACATCGTAGTTTGTTTTTTAAGATTGTCAAGCAGACGTTATCGTAGGCAGATTTGATATCCAGAAACACAGCTGTAACCGATGCATTTTGGGAGAAGGCCAATCGGATGTCTGCTAACAGGATTGCTACACTGTCTAGGGTACTTTTTCCTTTACGAAATCCGTACTGTGATTCTGGAAACAAACCTTTACTTTCCATAAACCACTCTAGTCTGTTTTTTACCAGATGTTCCGCAATTTTGGTTATGACAGGTGACAAAGCTATGGGTCGATAGGAAGAAACTTCTGATGGATCTTTATTAGGCTTTAAAACGGGCAACACTAGTTGGGACTTCCATTGCGACGGAACGTCACCTGTCAAGATCACATTGTTTATAACCTCTAAATAATACTTTAGACTATTCTCTCCAAGATTCGTGAAGAAGGAATATGGGATACCATCTTCTCCTGGTGCAGAGTCCTGAATGCCAGAGAGGATGCCTTTGAGTTCGTTTAAAGTGAAAGGCGAATTTAAGAAAGATTCATCATGATTGTGTGAATTTTGAAAAGGACAAACCAATTCAAGTTCAGGAACGAATGGAGGAGCTAAATAATCCAAAAACTCATCAGTCATACTTGATGGAATTGTTCTAAAAGTGGAATCGGAAATACCTAATCTAAAACGTCTGATAAGGGACCACATAACCGAGCAGGGGGTATTGGGAGAAATTGTTGTGCATACACATCTCCAGCCTGAAAATCTTTTTTCTTTTATAAGTTTTTTAGTGTCAGCCATAATTAATAATAAATTTTGGAAATTTTCATTTGTCATGTTTATATTGTACTCCACCTCAGCTTCTTTCCGTCTTTTAACAGCATCTGTGCAGTCACTATCCCACCATGGTGGGGAAGGTAATTTACCATCTGAAGCATTTTTGATAGGAAAATAAGCATTAGCTGCTTCTATTAATAATGCAGTAAATGCTGCAGAACAAAGTTCTGCCTTACATGTTACGTCAGGTAGAGTATGTAATTTTTTATCTATGTATTCATTATATTTATTCCAGTTGTCCTTTATTAACCTATACTTCATTCTAGGTGTAGGAACTGTATTTTGCACTTGTTTATTTGGGAAAGATGTAATAATTGGGTAGTGATCACTGCCACAAGAAGATTTATGTGTGTACCAAGATAATTTTGATGCTAAAGACTCTGTAACAATTGAGAGATCAACAGCACTAACATTTTCATTAGGGCGGGTTCTATGTGTAGGTACCCCTGTATTTAAAACACAGAGATTGTGTCGGTCTAATATATCAATTAATATTTCTCCATTGGTATTAGATAAAGAGCTACCCCATAACCTATGATGGGAATTAAAGTCTCCTAATAATATATATGGTTTCGGTAGAGAGTATAATATATTATCTAGAGTTTGGAATGTTACAGAAGATGGGTGTGGGATATATATAGATGCAAAAGTTATATTAGTAACAACTGCTGCTACAATATACAAGCCCTCATGTTGAGGGAGGGAAATTATTTTATAAGATAAATTATTTTTTATACATAAGGCTACTCCATCATATCCATCTATTCTATCTTCTCGGAGACAGGTGAAACCTTTGATTTTAAAAACAGAATCTGGCCGCAGCCATGTTTCTGCTAAAGCGATGATTGAGGGGTCATATTTATGAGTCAGGTACATAATTTCAGATTTTTTATTATTCACACTTCGACAGTTCCACTGCACCACCACATGTGGGTAGTGCAGTGGAACTGTCGTTGTGTGATTACAGTTAATTATCATTTGACGGTGTAAATCCATGTTGGGCATGGATAATTTTATTTAACATGTCAATAATAGGGGCAGCGTTGTTTGGTTTTATTATATTTGATTGCGATAAAATATTTATTAAAGTGATAATAATATTAGTCAGTGAATGTTCTTCATTATCAGATGAATTAGATTTGTATGCACATCCGTTACACGGAGATGGCATATCATATTCTTTTATTAGGGCTTGATGTGCTGCATGGTCATAACCTTTCGCAAACTGATGTGGTGAACGAGGTTTTAGGGTCACAGTTTTTCTGTAAGACTTAGTTGATGAGAGTGGAGGAGGCATTGCATTTTTATTGGGAGTGGGATGAGCTGTTGATGTTATTTCTGCATATGATCTGGACACAGGAGGGTGGAGTTTGGAAGCTTCTGAATACGATACACAGCTCTCAGCCATAGATTGTTTAATACGTTTTTGTCTTTCGTGTTCAGGGCAACATTTGCTTGTGGCATAATGTGATCCAGAGCAAAGACAGCAAGAGCTATTATGCTCCTCAACATTACAGCTGTCAGCTGTATGGGCTTGGCCACACTTGTAACAACGTGGTTTGGACCTACATTGGACTTTTGTGTGACCAAAGCGGCAACAGCTGTAACATTGTATAGTCGGGTATACATAAAGCTCTACAGGTAATGCATTAAAGCATACAAAAATTCTTTTGGGTAGAACCTGTCCATCAAAAGTTATGACTACAGTTTGAGAAGGTTTCCATTGTGATTTTCCATCTATGATAGTTTTGTAGTTTAAACGTCTGACTTTTAATATCTTTCCACATCCAATAGGAACATTGATGTTATCTGTTACTTCTTCAGGAGACCAATCAGCTGGAACTCCACGAACAAGCCCCGTGCGGGTGACATTAAATGTTGGTATAAACGCTTTAAAATTATTTTTGTTAAGGCTATCGTGGTTAAGGAAATCATTAGCATCATTAAAGTGTGCAAATGCGAGGGATATCCTATTTCGGCCTATGCGTTTTAGACTGCCATTTACTATGTTTTTAAAATTCTGTCTTTGGAGGAACTTTCCAAAGGCAATAGGGTGCAGTATGGTGCCATCATCAGGATTCTGCTGCTCTCTCTGAATATGAATAATGTATGGTGCTACATCATGGGACTCATACAATGTGCGACTAAAAGGCTGGGGTTGAGGACGGGTCTGATGTATGTCTGTTGTATCTTTCATGGTCAGGACTTTGTTTGCTTGGGATGCGTCACTGTTAATAAGATTTTTCTTTTCTAATGAAAACGGTGCTTTTTCTGATATTGGTTCAACAACAGAAATACATGCACAGTCCGTTTCTTTAAGTTCTAAAGCAGAGTTGCGTTTGCGTTTTCTTTTGTTACAATGCTTACACATCTTGCTTGGACGGCTACGTTTCAAGGAGCGAGAAGACATGGACCCATCCATGAAAGACCCATCTGTCTCCATGCCCGATTCGTTTGACATAACTGTTATAAAACACGCAGCAGGTGGGACTGAGCCCCCTGGGTCAGGGGGCTCCTCCATGCCAAGAAAAATCAACAAATGAAACTTACCGAGTTATATATACACAATAATATATACTATATACAAATTAAACTAAAATTATTTACAATTTGGACTCTTCTGACCACTAAATACACAAAATTATTAAATTTAAATATTTTAAAAATTTAAGCGCGGCCGCCAAGTTTGAACGTTTCCCGCCTTTTTTTCAGCATAACACATTACAATAATTACAATACAATTCATTGGCGTTACATAGGGATGTTAAAAGATAATCGATTTTTATTTTAATCGATTGTTATTTTCTTATCCCTTACGGACCGTTCCAATACAATTGTGTGGGTCACAAAGTCGAGTATAATTCATTCGTTTAACGTTGGTAGTGGACGGGCCTAGTATCGTACGATTGTGTGGGAAGTGAACTTTCAACTCCCATGCAAATTTTATCCGACGCGTCATCGTAGAAAAAATTTCGAACTGTACAGTTCGTGACTGATTGCGCACCCCGACTTGGCGAACGTAAGTACTTACTATTGTTTTATTTTGTAATTCTAGTAATATACGAGTTATTGATTAGATAAATAGTCAAACATAGGATGTTTTTGTGATAACAGTGACTATTGGTAAGCAAACGCTTTGCCGTAACAGCTTAGCGAACTTTACTGACACAATTGTATCGACGTGGGCCCTATATAACCTCATGCGTATTTTAATTTTCGAATGATTGTTCAATTTTTCAGTTTCCGCACCATGTTTCCGGTTATAAACGACGCTGCCATTGCAGTGATGCTTAATGACTCTGGGGACGAAGGCGATGGACAAATACGAAATTAATTTGACCAGCTTTATTGCAGCAGAAAACCCCAAATATTCAAGTTTTCCTTCTTCTGATGAAGGCGAAGAAAGCACTGGCGATAACGTACCTTTGAGTATGCTAACAAGATGGCAGAAGAAGCCCTTCATTGGCAAACCTCTTACAGAAGATGCTATTTGTGATCCAGGAGATATTAAAACTCCATACGAATATTTTAATCGCTATTTTACTGTCGAGCTCATGGAACAGATGGGTTTGACCACAAATCAATATTATGTGGCCAATAATGGCATAGAAATGAAACCCGTTTGTTCTACACTGCATATAAAGTAGTTGTTTGGAATACATGCAATTAACTATATAACATTTTTAAGACTGGAGATAAATACAGGTATGAATTATGACCCGATTGCAAATGCAATGTCTAGGGAACGGTTTTTCCTTCTCAGGACAAACTTGCATTGTTTAGATGGTACAGCCGTGAATCAGTGATGAACAAGCCAAAAATAGATCCAGCCTGTTCTAAATTTTCACAACAAAGTGAATTTAATTAATAAACTAATAATAAAAAAAATATTAAATTTTAAGAAAATTGGTCTCATTTTATTACAAAGTTGAATTCATTTATGACATTTGTTGATTATTATTAGTATAAAACTAGTACAAAGTTGTGTTTGTGATTTCTAATATATTTTGTTACTCTCAGGTTTATTTCATTCAAGGTCTCTTTTCAGAAAAAACGTATAAAAGGATGTGTTAGGCCCAATATGATACAATTGTGACCCTCACAATCGTACATAGGAAATGAAGGGCCCAGTTTAATACAATTGTTAGTAAATGAATTTTCCAATAAGGCGGCGGAAAATCTGGAAAATTATAGCAGATTCGTTATCTGCGGCCCCGAATTACCTAGGATCAAAGTTCAAAATTACAAATTTCTTTGTAGTTTCATCGCCGGTCCGAAAGGGTTATTATCGTTTTTTTTTTTTTTTTTTTAATTTTTTTTTTTTTTAATAATATTAATCGATTTATAGTAAATCGATTATACAGATTACGTGTTTAAATCAATTTTCAGAAACAGCTCTTATCTATGCGACGGATGAAAAAAACTGGAAGATTAACAAAAATTTTATAGTTTTTGAGACCAAACATAGTTCTTCAGGGTTTTTAATGATCATTTTTGGTATTATAAAGTGTATAATTAATATATAATGGTATAATTCCGAACTCTGATAAAAGCATCGCGGCTAGGCATTCTTGATAATAAGACTTCTAAAGAAAATATATTTGAAGGATACACAATAGACAGCACAATTAGTCACAAAGCACATATTGATAAAATTTGGTTGTGGTGTCCTTATTCATTACCTTGAAATTTTAAAAGATCATTGCCTAAAAAACACATAATAACTTAGTTGAATCGGTCATTTTTATTCATATAATTTTATTTGATTTTTAATCTGAAAAATTGTTAATATGAATCTCTTAGGTTTATAATTGGAATATGAAAAGCATGTATTTTTAATTAATACAGAAAAATCGTTTTTTTTCGTAGGAATCGATTATTTATTTTTATAAAATCGATTATTGAAAAATCGATTCTTATTTAATCGATTCTTTTCCATTAGTCTTACATCTCTTGATCCTCTTTGGGAACAGCTGTAATTTTACCACTGGCTAAATAAACCTGGTGTGATTTCTTATTTGTAATGTTACCATACTTAAAGAGCTTGAGTTGCCTACGATTTCTATAACAAGCTTGGAAAAAGGCCACCATCAACAAAAAAAGTAGAAACAAGGCTAAGTAAATATATTTTCAATTTTAATTTAATATTGTTTAAATTTCACATTTTTTATACGTAAGTATTTGCATATGAATTCTTAATATAATAATATAATTCAAACCTTATATTGATGAAAACATGTAATAATATATTATTTTTTTATATTATACAAAATCTTACAGTTTGATAATTTTATCTTTGTATACATTTATATCTCCTCCTTGTTAAATATATAAGAATATTAATAACTCTCACTTCACTGTCAAGAAACGTATATACGTTCCTTGGATTTCCACTAGTTCACTAGGATATCCTAGTCAGAACGTATTAGCCTTATACATAGAGCACACCTTAAAAACCAGCATGGAAGACCCCTACAATTTAATAAGGTGAACGGTGACAACAACGGTGAAAATAATTAAAAGTCTGTTGCACACATTAACAAATACCTTAACACTTTGAAAATAATACACACGCACATACAAATATTTCTGACAGTAGGCCAGCCTTTAAAAAACTACGGTCCACTACGCCGATAGTCGTCACGTCCCCCATCTTAACACAATATATGCAATAACTAATTAGACAAAAATCAAAGGGAAGCAAGAGGAATTGTAATGAATTGTTAATGATATATTTATCAAAATATTTTTGGAATATATCTAAACTTCACAGCTATTTTCGTCAGTAAATTTCAAATAATAATTAAGACCGTGAAAACCTGCCTATTCATGCACTCAGTTCGAATATAGTTTCGTATTTACAGGGGCTCATTTTATTTTGACATAAAAAAATTTAAGACGTTTTCTTTGACATTTGTTTAAGTTAAAATATATACATTTTGGTTTTCATATTATCGATACCTATTTATTTGATATTAGCTTTCCGGGCGCAGCTCCGCACGCGCGTATTTTGGTTATCACGCAAAAACATTAACCTTTTTTTGCGCAGTTGGATAAAAACTCTCAAACTAGTTCCATACCAAATTTCATTCAGATAACAGACAGACAGACAGACAGAGTTACTCTCGCATTTATAATATTAGTACTGATAATGGACTTAGAATATCGTTGACATTAGCTAGCTAGCTACCAAGCCAAGGGTTTTCACAAAATGCCCTCATGCTATGTGTTGTTTTTATATTCTGCGGTTATCAGAACATACTTAGTAATAAGTTTTCTGATAGTTTTTGATTTAGAAAATACCCATTTTATAACCATAACATTTTTATATTTTTTTTATTCTATTACAGCTCTACTGGATATCAAGCTTGTTAGGATTCACGGGGAATTTTATTCCGTATAGCATAGTCAATCGAAAAACATCCCTGGAATTTTAAATCAATCGGTGACCAACTAAGATTTTTTTACCTGTAGATGTGTTGTATGGCCTCCATATTTACTAGACGAATTCAGGGTAATCACCTGAGTCACTACCAGTCTTGCACTTCCAAGCATCCGGTGAATACATCGCCGCTAATCGTGTTTTTTAGGAATAATCTGTGGACAATATGCCTTTCTTGTGTCTTTAGACTCTGCACCAATTATACAGGCACTGTGAGAGATAAGAAAACTGTTTCATTTCACGCGTAATTATTACTTTTATTGATGAAATAGAAAATATCGTCATTTTGTTTTATCTTAGGAACTAATCCCAATGAAATGGATGAGCGAGATATGTGTATCGTTTGGTGTGAGAGAGTGAAAGAGATCGCAGCATAATGGTGATCGGAACGTCTCGTGGCGGTTCGGTGGTAACACGAATTGCTTATTTATCTCTTTCTAACAACAGATATGATGCATAATATTTGAACGTTCTTTCCTTGTCATTACAAACTGCATATACTTGTGCGTAGGTATGTATATAGGTAAATTCTAGTAAGCTTTTAGATCAGTGGTGTTCGGATATAACTAATCTAAATATTTCAAATCACTGGTGACCCACAGTCAATGACAAAGAAAATGTAGTGACTTATGAACAAAAAAGTCAGGGTTGCTTTAAATTTATACAGTTTTGTGTATATCAGTTTGTAACAATTCGCATTAGCTTGCAGAATGCAGAGATTCAGTCTGTGTGAACGTTAATAAGGGTGCTTACTTAATTAGGAAATTATATGTAGGTACATATATTGTTTAGATAGCTCCTGCTGATTAAAAATAGTTAACTCCTTGCTCTTTGTTATGGCTCATTAGCTCTCTATGCTGAATCAATATTGGCAACACTGAAACTGAATTCATATTCTTCCGGATCTAGGAGGAAGTATATCTATAGCTGGTGATAGACGGCGCGGGCTAGCGCGAGCCGGACGACGGACGACGCGTCGTCCGCCATATCACGCGCCGTCTAGCACCGCGGCGCGGTTCGCGGCGCGCGTCCGCCGTCCGCGTCCGCGAGATCCATCGCTTGTCGGTTTTTCGACACGATTCAAAGGCGCGCGCGCGGCCTGCGGCGCGGCCCGCGCTAGCACGCGCCGTGTATCACCTCTGACGAGCCGAGCCTCCAGACGGTGCAGAGCCATGGTGCCCATTTGGAGTTTAATTTTCTATTTGAAACACATATACGTGACTTAAATGATTATGGACTTTATTCAACTATATGAAAAGGAACCGTTTATATGAAATCATAAAGATGCAGGTCACAAAAGCCGCATCCGCGGACGGCGCGGGCGGATGGCGCGGTCTGCGCTATCACGCGTCGTTTATCACCACAGGCTCGTGTCCGGGTTAGGACGAGCCGAGCCTACACGGACGGCGATCCGTCGTCCGTGGAGGCTCGGCTCGCGCTAGCCCGCACCGTTTATCACCACCTTATGATGGAGTAGCTATGCGCGTATGCCCGATAGAGACAGAGTATAAATACCTAATATTGCAGAATTGCCAGTGTCCCATAACATTACCCAAATTACAATGAATTACTTTTAAAAAAAATATTGCCGCGCCTACTGAAAAAATACATTTGCATGGTACTTGCTTAAGGTGCACCGTTCAATTTGCTATATCGGGGAATTCAAAATTTAATGTATGTTGCTAGATCGGATAACTTTAGTACGTGTATTATTTTTAAATTGCGCAAATCGGAAATTATACCCTAAAGTATTTTAGCATCATAACTTTTTTTTTTTTTTTTTATACCACTAAGTTGGCAAACAAGCATACGGCCCGCCTGATGGTAAGCAGTTACCGTAGCCTATGGACGCTTGCAACACCAGGGGTATCACACGCGCGTTGCCGACCCTGAAGAAATCTCTTCACGCCCTTTTTGAAGAACCCCATGCTATACTCCATCGGGAAAACCACGGCAGGAAGCTCATTCCACAATCGAAGCGTCCGCGGAATGAAACCCCTTTGAGCCCGCACAGTTCGATACCGTTCTGGTTCCAATGTGTGAGGTTGGACTCCCTGTCAATGGCGAGAGTTGCGATAGTGAAAGGTAGCCGTGGGCATCAAGTCGAACAATTCTTCAGAACACTCTCCGTTGTACAGACGGTAGAACACGCATAAGGAGGTAAAGTCTCTCCTTAGACTTAAGGGCTCTAAACCGCTTGTGAGCTCGGGATCGTCGACAATTCTGATGGCACGTCGCTGAACCGAGTCTAAAGGCCCAAGCTGGTATCCAGGTGCTCCCGCCCACAGGTGACAGCAGTACTCTATATGAGGCCGGACCTGCGACTTATAAAGTTGCAGCCTTTGCCCCGATGTGAAGTACTGCCTCGCTCTGTTGAGCACTCCAAGCTTTTTGGAAACCAGCTTCACCTTGTCTTTCAAGTGACTTCGGAACAAAACGTCGCTGGAAATGTCGACGCCAAGGATCCCGATGCTTTGAGTGTAGTTCAAGGAGGTGTTCTGGAATTGTGGAGCCACAGACCATGGGGTTTTCTTAGCGGTGAACGCGCAGGCTTGAGTCTTAGTGGGGTTGAAATGGACTAGGTTTAGTCAACCCCAATCGGAGACACATGTTAGTGTACTCTCGATTTCAGACACCAGCCGTTCGCGGTTTTCCTCCACCTCGGAACGAGGGATATTTGCACGGCCCGTGTAATGGGCGTTCCCTGTACTGTCGTCCGCATGTGTAGCAATGAATGCCGTCAATAGACAGCATATCATTGATATGTAGTAGGAACAATGTAGGTGACAACACAGAGCCTTGCGGGACGCCAGCATTTATGTCCATGCTATCAGAGCAGCTACCGTCAACTACGGCTCTTATGCATCTGCTGGACAGAAAGCTGGCAACCCATTCGCATAATCCCTCGGGAAGCCCGTATGATGGTAACTTCGCTAGAAGACCTCTGTGCCAGACCCGATCGAACGCCTTCGCCACATCTAGGCTCACTGCCAATGCCTCACCTTGACTCTCGATGGCGAGTGACCAACGGTGCGTGAGATACACTAGGAGGTCACCAGCTGAGCGACTGTGGCGGAAGCCATATTGTCGGTCGCTCAACAATTCGTGATCCTCCAGGTATCTCAAAAGCTGCGTGTTGATAACACGCTCCATGATTTTGGAGAGAAGGGAGGTGATGGCGATAGGCCTGTAATTCGTCGGGTCTGATCTGTCGCCCTTTTTGGGCACAGGGTGCACGTGGGCAGTCTTCCACGAAGACGGGACTTCCTTTTTGGTGTAGGAAAGTGCGAAAAGACGCGTCAATACTGGACACAATTCAGGAGCACACCGTTTCAGTACCACTGCCGGTATGCCGTCTGGCCCACTCGACTTATAGATGTCCAGAGAAAGCAGTTCCCGCCGGACCTCCCTTTGGGTAATTCTTATCTCCGGCATGGAGCTAGCACACTGCGGGATGGTAGGCGGTGTAGCGCCCCCGTCATCCAAAGTCGAGTTCGAGGCAAAGAGAGAGCCCAAAAGGTCAGCTTTCTCCTTTGCACTATGGGCCAAGTTTCCGTCCGGCTTACGGAGTGGTGGCAAGGACGACTGGCAAAAGTTTCCTTCAGCAGCTTTGGCAAGAGACCAGAAAGCACGGCTTCCAGAGGGAAGGCTAGTCAGCCTCTCACCAAATCTGCTGACGAAATCGAACTTAGCCTTGGCAATCATTCGCTTACTGTACCTGGAAGCAGCGTTGAATTTGCGTTTCGCATCAGAGATGTTAGGGTCTTTATTAGTTCGGGCCGTGGTCCAAGCCTCATACAAAGTTTGCTTATTTTGTCTAGCATCTTTGCAGGGCCGATTAAACCACGTTCGCTTCTTCTCCCCTACTGCTACTAGCGGGTTTGGAATATAACATTCCATTCCCGCCAGTATCGCCTCAGCGACGGCAGCTGCACAGGTGTCAGGATCGTCTGATGCGAAGCAAAGCTGTCTCCACGGGTACGATGCGTAGAAATCTCGCAACCCATCCCAATCTGCTGACTTGTAGTGCCATACACGTCGCCTTCCGGGAGGCCGGGGCGGAACATGTCGGGCGCACGGCACTTGCGTCCGGACGAGACAGTGGTCCGATGACCCGAGTGGTGCATCCACTGTTACTGCATAGTTGTCCGGTCGCGTAGTCAGCAGAAGGTCAAGTAAGGAACTAGTATGGCTCTCAATATCTGGGATTCTCGTAGGAGAAACAACCAGTTGTGAGAAGCCATAGGCCAGGGCAAAGTCGTGAGCAGTTCTTCCCGCAAAGTCAGTGGACCGAGAACTAAGCCACTCAACGTGGTGAGCGTTGAAGTCTCCTAATATCACTAACTCCGCGGAGGGGTACTGCACCAGTACTTTGTCAGTCGTCAATTGCAGGTGCTCAAATAACCGGATTGTGTCCGCGTCACCACTGTGGGACCTGTAAAGGCACGCGTAAACTTTGGTGTGGCCACCGTGATCTACACGCGACCACAAAATCGACAGGTCCCTGTCTTCTAGGCCATGGAGACGGCGACAGCAAATATCCTCCCTGACGTACATACATACCCCAGCACGACGCACAAAATTGTGCTCCAGCTTGTACCCGGGGTAATGTAAATACGATGTATCATCAGGGCTGGATATTTGCGTCTCCGTTAGAAATAGAAGGGTCGGCTGTGCAGTCTCAAGATGTTGGTGAACTGCATTGATATTTGCGTGAAGTCCCCTGATGTTACAAAAGTCCACTGATAGTGTGGACGGGGAGGCCGCTGAAAAACCATTTCTTTTCTTTTTCCGAGGCATTAAAAAAAAAGGGATTGATTGAAGAGATTAAGAGGAAACGCTGTGCCAGTAGCGAGAGGGATAAAGTGCAGTGTTATTAGCCAAGAGTGCTGGACAGGTAAAACGGTTTGTTGGTGTGGCAGCCGGAAGGGCCCCCGGTCCCCCCATGATACAACTTACAAATATATAATTGTTTCTTGCCTGTTTTTGCAGATTAGTAGAGAAATATATGAAATCAGATACATATATGTAAGATACAATAACAAAATACTCTAAAAAGGATCTCTGATTTGAGTAAATTAAATACCTACAAATGTTATTCGATCTCGTAACAAATAGACAGATTATTAAATTTTGAATTTCTCGCTACAGATTAAACGGTCCGCCTTAATGGCAGAGAAACCAGGTCAGCTAGTTTTAGAAAATTACCATGATTCTAAAACTAACTGAAAATGTACAGAATATTTTTTTGGTAGAGTTTAAAACTATGGCATAATAAATATATAACTTAACCCATGGTACTATTGGATAACTAGCTTGCGCCTGTGGATTCAACCGCGTAGAATAGTTATATTGTAGTCCCCAGATAATAATCAATATCTCGGAATAAAGGTAGCCAATGTATTAATCCAGGTCCCACGGAATCTATATGCGAAATTTCGTTGAAAACTTCGGCATTGAGTGACTTGAAGGTTCGTATGAGTAACAAACTCATACAAACCTTCGTACCTATGATATTTCATAGTGTGCACTAAAAATAAAACAAAGTAATAATGTATTTATAGCTTTATGGTATATAAAACATATGTGTGAATAACATTGAGATTCAACGTTTTGGCACCACTTACAAATTAATTAATTAATTATGCAATTTTTTATTTAATTAATTTTGTCGTCCAGTTACCTGAATCCATACACGATGAAGGACAGCATCCTTATGAAAACTGCAAATCAAAATTGAATTGCGTTAATTTTACTGCATAATTGGTCAAAAGTAGTTCATACAAAATTTTCCACTTTTATGGGAAATAACTTCGGTCATGAGCTGGTATTCCGAAAATTGCTATAATTCGAAAAAGTATAATTTTTGATCTATGTTCACACTCTCTTTTCTCCCTAAATAAATTTCATCATAGTAGAGCGAGATAGATAGACAAAAGAACACTACTTAATTTTTATGGATTATAATCTCAAAATCAAGAATTATTTTGTAGTAAAATGTAAGATTATCAAATAATTTAACACGCAGCACATTCATTGGTCAGAAATTCATATATGATTCGCATAGACTGTGAAAGAATGGTGAAGACATATGAAAAAAAGCACTTACATTTGATACGTAAGGTGTTCCATATTTCGTTCTGTTCTGTTTTTACAGCCAAGAATTCTGCATTTCAACATGTTTGGTGGAAGCAGCAGCGTTGAATTTAACTTACAATTTACAATACACACTTCAAAATCATTGTTTAACACGAAAAAAGGACACTTTCAAGCACCGAATAAATTTGTCTGCCACAAAACTGCTTTGTGGCAAACAAAGAAATCGCATACGCCGAGCAAGACAAAAAAAAAACTGATGCTGTCTCTTTCAAACTAATGCAAGCGTATATATTACCATTCTTGTCTCACAACCAACAGCATATAAATGTTTTCTCCATCATGGATATACTTCCTCCTAGTTCCGGATATACCTTACACAAAGAAAGGTATAGACTGCTGGTATCTCCATTTCATTCCCACAAGAAAGGGATACAGTATTGAGTTATTACATGTAAAAGAATAGGAAAAAGTAATTAAAAATATTTAATAAGAAAAGTAATGTTAAGAAAGTGTCCACTATCACCTATCTTATTGCCTCTATTAAGTGGAAGACACTATGTGTTCTTGTGTTCTTTATATGTAGCACTCACTTCACTACTTATCACTGTCACTCAAAAGGTTTTGCCTTTTTTAACGTTCTCACTGTGTCTGTGTTGTCAAGGAGCTGGATTGTTTTTTTTATTATATCCACAACGACATCCATTTTCAGGTCTTGATGGAGGTCGACAGTTCTAATGTACCATGGTGCATTGACTTTTACCTTTGAGTACTTTATTTTGGAATCGTTGTATTATCTGGATGTTGCTTTGTTTGGTACAGCCCCATAGCTGAGCTCCATAAGTCCACACTGGCCTAAGGACTTGCTTGTACAAGACAATTTTATTATGTACAGACAACGAGGAATGCTTCCCAAGTAGCCAGTACATCTTCTTGTAACGAAGTTCTAACTCTTCGCGTTTCTTTTTCACATGAGCTTTCCATCGAAGCTTTGCATCAAGTGTTATTCCAAGGTACTTGGCAGTATTTTCGTATGTAATTGGTATTTTTATTGGTAAAATCTATATGAACCGACTTATATTCATTGAGCTTTATTCTCCATTTTTTCGTCCATTCGGAAGTCTTATCGATGGCTGATTGTACTTTTACCACTGCTTCCTCATGAGAGGCCCCTATAGCAATTATAGTTGTATCATCAGCAAAGGTTGCAATGGTATTATTTCCTAAGTGTGGAATATCGCAGGTGTACAATAAGTACAAGGTCAGATCAAGGACGCTTCCCTGTGGTACTCCCGCTTTAATTTGTTTAATTTTTTATTTATATATTTTTTTATGCCTGATAGGTTAGTCTTTGACCACTATCTCACCTGATGGTAAGTGATGATGACGTCGAGGATGTTGTTCAGACTAACCTAGAGTTACGGGCTCTCAAGGACAGCTGCCGGAACACACCGTTGGGCTTCTTAGCCTCGTCGTTTTAGGCTTCGAGGAACTAAAATATTAAGCTATTGATATAATTAACCATAGATTTTGAATTAATATGTTACCATACTTTGGTAGCTACGTAATTTTTATAATCTTTATATCTCAATTGAATATAAAATAATATATATATTATCGCTTATTGTCTTAGTAATTTGTGTACTTAAATCTCCCTGTTGCTGGGTGAAGGGTAAGGTTTATGGTATCACTGAATTCTATATACCTATGGTTATGTTTATAATATGGAATTAATAAGTACTACGTAGGGGAAACGTTCAAACTTGGCGGGCGCGCTTAAATTTTTAAAAATATTTAAATTTAATAATTTTGTGTATATAGTGGTCAGAAGAGTCCAAATTGTAAATAATTTTAGTTTAATTTGTATATAGTATATATTATTGTGTATATATAACTCGGTAAGTTACATTTGTTGATTTTTCTTGGCATGGAGGAGCCCCCTGACCCAGGGGGCTCAGTCCCACCTGCTGCGTGTTTTATAACAGTTATGTCAAACGAATCAGGCATGGAGACAGATGGTTCTTTCATGGATGGGTCCATGTCTTCTCGCTCCTTGAAACGTAGCCGTCCAAGCAAGATGTGTAAGCATTGTAACAAAAGAAAACGCAAACGCAACTCTGCTTTAGAACTTAAAGAAACGGACTGCGCATGTATTTCTGTTGTTGAACCAATATCAGAAAAAGCACCGTTTTCATTAGAAAAGAAAAATCTTATTAACAGTGACGCATCCCAAGCAAACAAAGTCCTGACCATGAAAGATACAACAGACATACATCAGACCCGTCCTCAACCCCAGCCTTTTAGTCGCACATTGTATGAGTCCCATGATGTAGCACCATACATTATTCATATTCAGAGAGAGCAGCAGAATCCTGATGATGGCACCATACTGCACCCTATTGCCTTTGGAAAGTTCCTCCAAAGACAGAATTTTAAAAACATAGTTAATGGCAGTCTAAAACGCATAGGCCGAAATAGGATATCCCTCGCATTTGCGCACTTTAATGATGCTAATGATTTCCTTAACCACGATAGCCTTAACAAAAATAATTTTAAAGCGTTTATACCAACATTTAATGTCACCCGCATGGGGCTTGTTCGTGGAGTTCCAGCTGATTGGTCTCCTGAAGAAGTAACAGATAACATCAATGTTCCTATTGGATGTGGAAAGATATTAAAAGTCAGACGTTTAAACTACAAAACTATCATAGATGGAAAATCACAATGGAAACCTTCTCAAACTGTAGTCATAACTTTTGATGGACAGGTTCTACCCAAAAGAATTTTTGTATGCTTTAATGCATTACCTGTAGAGCTTTATGTATACCCGACTATACAATGTTACAGCTGTTGCCGCTTTGGTCACACAAAAGTCCAATGTAGGTCCAAACCACGTTGTTACAAGTGTGGCCAAGCCCATACAGCTGACAGCTGTAATGTTGAGGAGCATAATAGCTCTTGCTGTCTTTGCTCTGGATCACATTATGCCACAAGCAAATGTTGCCCTGAACACGAAAGACAAAAACGTATTAAACAATCTATGGCTGAGAGCTGTGTATCGTATTCAGAAGCTTCCAAACTCCACCCTCCTGTGTCCAGATCATATGCAGAAATAACATCAACAGCTCATCCCACTCCCAATAAAAATGCAATGCCTCCTCCACTCTCATCAACTAAGTCTTACAGAAAAACTGTGACCCTAAAACCTCGTTCACCACATCAGTTTGCGAAAGGTTATGACCATGCAGCACATCAAGCCCTAGTAAAAGAATATGATATGCCATCTCCGTGTAACGGATGTGCATACAAATCTAATTCATCTGATAATGAAGAACATTCACTGACTAATATTATTATCACTTTAATAAATATTTTATCACAATCAAATATAATAAAACCGAACAACGCTGCCCCTATTATTGACATGTTAAATAAAATTATCCATGCCCAACATGGATTTACACCGACAAATGATAATTAACTGTAATCACACAACAACAGTTCCACTGCACTACCCACATGTGGTGGTGCAGTGGAACTGTCGAAGTGTGAATAATAAAAAATCTGAAATTATGTACCTGACTCATAAATATGACCCCTCAATCATCGCTTTAGCAGAAACATGGCTGCGGCCAGATTCTGTTTTTAAAATCAAAGGTTTCACCTGTCTCCGAGAAGATAGAATAGATGGATATGATGGAGTAGCCTTATGTATAAAAAATAATTTATCTTATAAAATAATTTCCCTCCCTCAACATGAGGGCTTGTATATTGTAGCAGCAGTTGTTACTAATATAACTTTTGCATCTATATATATCCCACACCCATCTTCTGTAACATTCCAAACTCTAGATAATATATTATACTCTCTACCTAAACCATATATATTATTAGGAGACTTTAATTCCCATCATAGGTTATGGGGTAGCTCTTTATCTAATACCAATGGAGAAATATTAATTGATATATTAGACTGACACAATCTCTGTGTTTTAAACACAGGGGTACCTACACGTAGAACCCGCCCTAATGAAAATGTTAGTGCTGTTGATCTCTCAATTGTTACAGAGTCTTTAGCATCAAAATTATCTTGGTACACACATAAATCTTCTTGTGGCAGTGATCACTACCCAATTATTACATCTTTCCCAAATAAACAAGTGCAAAATACAGTTCCCACACCTAGAATGAAGTATAGGTTAATAGAGAGCAACTGGAATAAATATAATGAATACATAGATAAAAAATTACATACTCTACCTGACGTAACATGTAAGGCAGAACTTTGTTCTGCAGCATTTACTGCATTATTAATAGAAGCAGCTAATGCTTATTTTCCTATCAAAAATGCTTCAGATGGTAAATTACCTTCCCCACCATGGTGGGATAGTGACTGCACAGATGCTGTTATAAGACGGAAAGAAGCTGAGGTGGAGTACAATATAAACATGACAGATGAAAATTTCCAAAATTTATTATTAATTATGGCTGACACTAAAAAACTTATAAAAGAAAAAAGATTTTCAGGCTGGAGATGTGTATGCACAACAATTTCTCCCAATACCCCCTGCTCGGTTATGTGGTCCCTTATCAGACGTTTTAGATTAGGTATTTCCGATTCCACTTTTAGAACAATTCCATCGAGTATGACTGATGAGTTTTTGGATTATTTAGCTCCTCCATTCGTTCCTGAACTTGAATTGGTTTGTCCTTTTCAAAATTCACACAATCATGATGAATCTTTCTTAAATTCGCCTTTTACTTTAAACGAACTCAAAGGCATCCTCTCTGGCATTCAGGACTCTGCACCAGGAGAAGATGGTATCCCATATTCCTTCTTCACGAATCTTGGAGAGAATAGTCTAAAGTATTATTTAGAGGTTATAAACAATGTGATCTTGACAGGTGACGTTCCGTCGCAATGGAAGTCCCAACTAGTGTTGCCCGTTTTAAAGCCTAATAAAGATCCATCAGAAGTTTCTTCCTATCGACCCATAGCTTTGTCGCCTGTCATAACCAAAATTGCGGAACATCTGGTAAAAAATAGACTAGAGTGGTTTATGGAAAGTAAAGGTTTGTTTCCAGAATCACAGTACGGATTTCGTAAAGGAAAAAGTACCCTAGACAGTGTAGCAATCCTGTTAGCCGACATCCGATTGGCCTTCTCCCAAAATGCATCGGTTACAGCTGTGTTTCTGGATATCAAATCTGCCTACGATAACGTCTGCTTGACAATCTTAAAAAACAAACTACAATGTCTCCAAGTTCCGCTAAACTTAACTAACTTTATTATAAATTTGATGTCTGGTCGTTCAATAACATTAGAATCGTCAAGGAGAATCATTTGGAGAGGAGTCCCTCAGGGATCAGTGCTTAGCCCAATCCTCTATAATATATACACCAGTGATTTAGATAAATATATCAGCAACACCTCAATATTACAATATGCTGATGATTTATTATTATACAACGTGAATAGTAGTGTTAATAGTGCCTGTCTTTTACTTTCAACCTCTCTAACTAATCTTAAAGTATGGCTTGATAACAATGGATTAGATCTGTCTGTATCCAAAAGCTGTGCTCTTCTGTTCACAAGACAACGTGTACCGCCACCCATAACCTTACAATATGATGGAAGTCTTATCCCTGTAAAAACAGAAACAAAATTTTTAGGTTTAATTTTAGATGCCAAACTAAGTGGACTGCCCCACTGTGAGTATATTGCAGAAAAATGTGAACGGTCTCTTAATATTCTTAGGTGCTTATCAGGCGTTTGGTGGGGTGCCCATCCATTTTCTCTAAAGCTGGTCTATAATGCTCTTATAAGAAGTATTCTAGATTATGGGACATTCTTGTTGGAGCCATGTAGCTCAGCTGGGATGAAGAGATTGGATGGCATCCAGGCGAAAGCTCTTAGAATCATAACTGGTGCCATGAAAAGTTCTCCAATAAACGCTTTGCAAGTAGAATGCGTTGAACCACCCCTGCCATTACGACGGCAATTTCTCGCAGATAGATTTTTCTGTCGCATTACACAATTCGCCAAACACCCACTGATTTCAAAACTTAAAAACCTTTTAGAAATGATTAATACATCTAAATATTGGTCTCATAAACGCCTACCATGTTTGATAAATAGCCTAATAAAATTCAATAAGATCGAAGCTTTAACTCACCGCACCCATAAACTCCCCATATTTGAAACTAGTTATGAATCTCTTTTAGTCCAACCAGATATACATCTTAAATTAGATATTTCCAAAGGAGATCCATTCGCCAATGAATGTTTAAATAACATAATTGATGAATTATGGCCAGATTGGAATCAAATATATTGCGATGCCTCAAAACATTCAAATAATGACTGTGTTGGTGTAGGCCTATTCCATCGACAGTTCAACATTGTAGAAAAGATAAAATTCCCTCCTCAAACATCAATTTTCACTGCAGAATGCTATGGAATCTATAAGGCTCTTGAATACATCCTTGTTATGAAACTCTCTAATAGCGTCATTTTCTCAGATTCTATGAGTGCGTTACAAGCCTTTATGAAATTTCCCTTCAAAAGAAATGCATATTTTCCGATTATAATCGAAGCCCGAGAAATGCTTATTAAGTGCGTGGATAGAGGGTGGTCAGTTTCGTTTGCCTGGATTCCCAGTCACAGTGGAATAAAGGGAAACGAGAAAGCTGATCAACTTGCAAACCAAGCAACACAGTGTGGAGACATGTTCCCATATAAGAATTATCCTCAGGATCTAGCTGCTCTCTCTAAATTAGACCTTCAACGTGCATGGAGCGAAGCTTGGACAAATAGTGCCAGATTAAAGGGCAAATACTTCTTTAAGGTACAACCAATGATCCCGGTTAAGTCTTGGTTTACTAAAGTGAAACTAAGTAAACGTGCTACGTCTGTTTTGATTCGAATGCGTTTGGGCCACATGTGCACTCCGGCACATCTTGCTCGGATACGTATTCTAGACTCGGAATTGTGTGAGTGTGGAGAAGACGTGGGTGACATCGATCATATTATTTTAAAGTGTCCCCGTTATGATCACGCTCCACTCTTCAAAGACCTTGAACATCTTCAAGTCCCTTTCCCTACTAATATATTTTCCTTACTTTATAGCAATTGTCTCCCTATCTATCAAGTGTTAGCTTCATTTATTGAAGCTAACGACATCAAATTATGATAAGGTATGCTACATTATAGATACTTATTTACTTATACAATACTATGTACCTATTTATTATCCTCCTATCCTTCCTAACTCCTCTGACCCTATTTTTTCCTCGAATCCCGATCCATAATTTATTGTATAATCTTATCGTTTCCTCATTTTTGCAATAATGTTAATCTTAATACTAACAAACAATAAAACCAAGATAGTCTAAATATAATCAAGAAGTCTGAAGCTGAGAAGTCTTCCCAGCTTAACCAGAACAGAAGTCGTCAAGAAGCACTTTATGAAGATAACAGGACACTGGCAAATGCACAAGAAGTGCGAGACCATTTCCCGAGATAGGGAGAAAAAAAAAAAAAAAAAAAAAAAGTACTACGTACAACCGTAGTACTTATTACTTCCATGGTTTATAATAATTAGTCTCGTGTGGCCACGCTACCCGTCTCTCTTTAGCTTTCTTTACTCTATTGGATATACTATACTTGTTACAGTAATCTGTGCTTATTACTTATTAATTGTATAATCTGTGGTCGCGCTCATTTGATCTGATGTTTTCATTTATTTATTTTCCTTGTGTAAAAAACAGTAATTGCTAAATTCATCACAGGAATTATTTTATCTATTCTGAATGGGTGCTATTCGCTATTCTTTAGCGACAGCTCAGAATTGGACGCACCACCGCGCAATTGAGTACATTGCTAAATATCAAACTGCATGCAACAAAAGCAGTGTATCTAAGTTTTGATACATAGTTCGTATCGATACTTGAATTCGGTGTGATATATAAGTTAACTTCTTCTACGGTCATGTAATGGGGTGCTTACATAGTAAAAATGAAGCCTCAGACCTTCATCCCAATGTATTTCGTGTTGTGAACATTGATGAGAATGGCGGAGACCTATGTTCGGGACAGTTAGAGATAACAGAATCTGATATCGTTCTGTATAGAGAAGGACGGGAATCCACTTTGTGGCCTTTGCACTCTCTAAGGAGATATGGATTTGAAGGCGAAATATTTAGTTTTGAATCAGGTGATTCATGTTTCCAAATGGCATTTTGAAATTCAATTTAATCTTTAATTTTAATATTTTTATATATCTTTTATTATATATTTAATTCTATTATTTTATTACAGGAAGGAGATGTGAGACTGGAGAAGGAATTTATGCATTTCGTTGCAGAAGAGCATCCCTATTGTTTAGGACATTGCAGCAACAGATTCAGCTCAGAAACGTGATTCATGATGCTGTGCCATATCCAGTATCTCGGTTAACACCTTCTCCACAAGGCAGGCAGACATTGCAAGCCAGTGTTGTCCACCGATCATCTGTTGATAATGGTCAGCCACTGACAGATACTCTCAGGCCAGTTATTACCAATCTTGCGGCTATGGTACCAAATGGAGGTATAAGACATGTTAACCAACCGCCAAGGTCACCATCCAGTGCTGATATATTAGAGGTCATGCCTCTGTATCCACGTAACCAAAATAATGCTAACCATACCACAAATGTGTATCAACTTAGAGACTTCAAAAGAGAGCATAATAATAATACTCAAGCAGACACACCAACTGATTCTACACATGTTTACTCAAATGATATAAACCGAGACCTGGCTATTCTCAGAAACACATTAAAGCAGGAAACTGCCTTAAATACAATGAGAGATATTGAGGATGAAACTCGCTTCCTTGAAAGCAGATATGTCAATGAGGGTGTAATAAATAACCACCAAACTAAAAGTCCTTTGTCTCCAACTCTAAGTGCTTCTAGTGAACATTATGCTCAGCTTAGCTTGGAGCAACAAGAGTCTGCAAGACTATATATGAATATTGGGCCCAATGATAAACAGAAAGAAACTAACAGAATAGAGTTACCACCTACCACACCTCCAACACCAAAACAAGTTGAATATTGCAATTTGTCCATTGGCATAAAATCTGAAATTAACTCTTATGCAAATTTAGCACTAGGTGAGCTCGGAGAAAGTGTGAAGAAGGGAAAAGCAATATTTAGTTTTTCTGCCCTCACTGAACACAATCAAAAGTTTTCTGAATCTGATACATTAACATCTGTGTCTCCAGTAGAAGAGTTAGAGGTTAATTATGCTATATTAGACATAGATCCAAGCAAAGATGAAGCAAAAGTGCCCCGCGAACTGACATCTCCAGAAAGTCATTCATGCAGCAGTTCTAAGACTGAAAGCATCATATCATGTATATCACAAAGTCGTGGGCGGCTTGTATCACAATGTAGTTTAGAAAAGCCATCTCCTAGTAATACAAGCGGGCCACCTGCTAATATTGGATACACTACTATTGACTTTGATAAAACTGTAGCTCTGACTTCAGTAGCTGCAGGAACAGATGTAGATGGAATATGTGATGGTGCTCGCAAAACACGGCATAACTCCTGCAGCATAGTTTGTGGAAGCCCAGGAAGTGGAGAGAAAAGCAAATCTTTTTCATAATACATAAGTGATAGGGCTGTTGACACATATCGAAAGCATATTATTTCTTTATAATATATAAAAAAGGACTAAATAATACACCAATACCATTCTATTTAATTATAAAATTGCTTAAGTTCTTTGAAAATATATTACTGCATATTTTTCATTGTTAAATAGCAGTTTATTGTAATAATTAAAAAAATAATGTTGTCAACATCCCCAAAGAAGACACAAATGTTATAACCAGTGATCAGAGTAGGTAGAGCTGTTTCTAGCCGATGACTTCAAATGTATACATTACTAAGGACATGATACCACGGAGCCGGGATTTTAAATGTATCAAGATATTTAATAAAGAAAATTGGATGAGTTAAAGCTTGTTAGATATTCAAAGAAAATTATGGTAAGTATATGCATAGTTTTGAATGTCACTGGTGCTATACTGTTTACTCAGTACGTTTCAAAACTCAGTTGGAGCTTGTTTGATACTCCAAAACTATGAATGTAAGTTTGACAACCTTGTCTACACTAATTATATATGATGTTGCCAATTAGCAGCTACCTATTTCATAAAAATAATTAATAAAATGACAGTGTAGTGCTTGCAACACTTTATTGTGTCTCTTTCTGAAGAATTCCATTATCTCGTAACTATAGTATATCTCACTCTGCCAGATGCCTATAGTGCGTTTGGTTGTGTTAATTATAGTGTTGTGATTCTGAATTACTACAGGGGTACTTATAATAATCATTACCAACCATAGCAATAAATATATCTTGTAAATCCTGGGTTCTCAGGCATGTCCATACTATGAAGACATGTCTCAAGTACTAAGAAAAGCCCTGCCTACTCCGATCATTGGTTACAAACTATACTAAAAAAATAATGCCTCAGATGAATTACATCATCTATTTAAAGAAATAATGTCGATCAGCCCCTTAATGCATGTTGTATTTGACTCACATCACACCAAAGTGGCAGCAGTGGGCAGTTTTACTGTCAAACCATTTTTAACTTTTTCTCCATCACTATAGTGGATAGTATTGGTTAAAGGATGCATAAGTGCAACCAACATACAACCCACCACACCAATGCAACCAGTACAAGTGGTCCATCAACAATTGCTGAATCAGGCGCTACTGGCTGCTGCTACTTCTGTGTGAATTGAGCCTTAGTTAAATAAATAGAGCCTTAGTATAGTAAAAGTAAATAATGTCTAGACTCAAGCTTAAATCTCGAGTGAGTTACTTTCAGTTTGCTTGAATGTATGCCAGTAGACATTAGCTTGAATGAATTGATTTGTTCACGGGTATTAAGACACGCCGAAAAAACTTTTTAAAAACAAACCAAAGATAACAGCAATTTAACTTTATATTATGTACTAAAAATATTTTTGTAGAAATTATAAGATACCTATGTATGCTGTGCAATGAAAATGCCATATAATAGCCTAGTATAATTATTTGTTAGCTGCTATGCTCATCTTAAGCCAATTGTGAATTCTAATTCAGACCGGCGCTACATTAAGCGTTTGTTTACACCAGAGCGAGAATTTAAATTCGAGATTAAATACTATTTCTATTTAGGATATCCTTAGATCTTACAATACAAAAAAAATCTTTACAAATGTATTCATAGAAAAATATGTAGATATTGTGTCAACTTTTTCACATATGGTGATGCATTACACATTTCTGTTACATGCTACTGAGTTATGAAAGACATAAAAAGAACCCCAAAACATTACCAAAGTGGTACATTAACCAAAACTTTGTATAGGTAATAAATGACACCTGTGTATAATATGCTAAAGTTGTATAGGCACTAAAATTAGTTAATAGTTAGCTTTAAGTCAATAATGGCCATCATATATTTAGACATTGTTGGAAGGTAGCTATTTATTTTATCTCTTGTATAAGTCTAAAGGTTAAAATGTAATATAAGTGATACATTTGCCACTTGTTTAAAAAACATACGCCATAATACTACTTGCCAAAGAATTGCAAGCTCTGTTCATAAATGTTGCTTCGTTGAATAAATACTCGTAAATGTAAATCATCAGAAACAAGCCGTAAAAATAGTAATGAAATCAAAATCAGAACTGTGATGTGTCGTCGTCGCAACACCAAAATCTGATGCGTGCAGAGGACAACTCTCCATGCGATCAAATAAGAGGTTGAAAACACCTCTTACACACTTACACATGATCGCATGGAGAGTTGTCCTCTTTACTCTTCACTTTTCGCTTACTCTTCAGTAGGCTCGCAGCTTTCGGCGATAACATGCCGCGTTGTGGGTTTGGGTTTCAGTCCAGTACGAGTAGGTACATGCTTTACTTGAACAATTGTGATAATGTAGTGTGAACGGTTTTGTAGACAATTGACCTGGGTTATCGTCTAACAAAATGGTAATGGAGATGAATTTATTGGTCGTCAAACAAAATGGTGGTGCATATGAACATAAATTTGTCATTTTCCTTTGAGAAGGATGCCAGTTTTATTAATTAATAGAGTTCCATTACATGTGGAGTTCCAATTTTAAAATAAAGATAATTTTCATTGCCATTTGAATAAGACAATATGTCTCTTGTTCTCTTACGAAGGCGCGCCGCTTCACAGTATATTATTGATGCGCACATAACTACACTCAGACAATATGTAGGGGCGCGCCTTCGTGAATGGGAGGGTCTGTAACTATAAGGAGTTACTCCCACATTCTATTTTACATTGATTTTATACAAGAAGCATTTTTGATTATCTTTGTGCCAAATCTGTTGTACATAATATTGAAACGACACATTAATTGAACCTTGCCGTGCGCCTAAAGCGCAGCATCACTCCAATTACGTACCCCGCGTAGACATGTGACCCATTTGGGACATTTTTTGCCCTTAGTCGACTTACGCTATACTGGCTGGACTCGATTCGACTGTTCCATATCCTTTAACAGTCCAATTGCCCGGGAACGTTGCATCCTTCATTGAAACCACAGTTGTGATCTCATCAGATAATCTTTTATCTTAGCATTTCAGTCACCGACTAAATACCTACATTAAATGATCGGTGGTTACATACCGCTAATACAATTTCCGACAGTAACACCTTAGTATCCATGGAACAACCAGAATAAAGTTAGGATGGGAAGGTAGGTACTAGAACAGATGATAGTAGTATATAGCTGCCAAATTGTTATAATTAAACATCTATTGCTGCCAGTGGCACACATACCTGTTGTATTAAAACTAAATGAATATTTTCGTAATACGTTGCAATATTGTAAAGTTTTAGTTCTTTACTTGTATTTGTGCTGAAAGTAGAGTGTTTAAATCCGCTAAAGTTATCAATTACACCCTCGAACTGTTAGCGCTTAAATATATCGGATGTGATTGATAGCTTACTTTTTAACATTTTACAATTACTTCTACTCCAGTTAGCACTAAATGTTTGTTACATAGATCACAATACCATTTGTATATTTTTATGATTTACCAAATTTAATAAAATATCGGTGCTGTATGTATATGACGAGAAATAAGCTAACAAATTCTGTAGTAAAAAATTCTGAAGCAGAATGGAGGCATATAACATACCCTTAAAAAGATTTTTTGAGTAGTTATTTGGTAATTCAATAAGAAAAATAATAAACATTAACAGAAATGTACGAATTGTATTCGATTCACTATTTAAATGTCATTGCTTCAATACATGAAAATATAAATCTTAAAAGAAAACTATGCTTAGAATCTAATCTGTTGTGGTAATTTGTATTTATAATGAAACTTTGTACTATTATGTAGGCCGATACAAAAAATACTGATTTTGTGGATGACCTTACTTCATCAATTAATTAATAGAATATAAAAAAAATCTATGTACCTAATGCCATAGAAACTGGTTAAAATTTAAGATACCTAAATTAATGAATAAGTTATTCCTAACTTTTGTATGCATCTGTTTTACTTTCTGGAAGAGTACAACCTCGGTTTCTCAACCCTTCTTTTGGTCGCTGATTGTGCCATGTAATATTGAGAATCCGAAAACTTACATAAAAACTTATATTTAAACCAAACCAAAGAGCTACAGAAATACGCAAAAAAACAAGACGAGTTCTTCAATAAGTAATGTTAACATTACTTACTATGTTCCGGTTTTAAGGGTATGGGCGCCGGTGACATTACTGTCATATTCAGTCTCAGGGTGTAGGGCACAGTGCAGTTCGTCAATTTTGACGAAATGCATCTGCTAAAGGCAGATGTTACCGCTTAACACCAGATGGGCCCCCTTGCTTGTTCGTAACCTAATCAGGCCATCTAATTACATAAAAAATAAGACTTCTGCCCGGTAACAAACGTACAGTGCCATTTGCGAAAAAGTTTTCTGTGAGAAAATTAAATATAGGTCGAAGATCTAAATTCAAAAGGCTTTGTTGGTTGCCTAGCTCGTAAGACTAATATTGTGTATTCCCAAAGAATTTATGTTGTAATAAAAGTACCAGGACGCAGGTAGTAGGTAGCTAATAAGCAGTGTCTTTATATTTAAGTAATGCATATTTATTTAGTAAATTATGGAGCATCAGGATTAAGGTATATGATTTGGTCTGCATCAGATTGCGCAATAATTTAACTATTACGCACCACACCAAAAACTTGTGTGCGATAGTTCTAAATGAATTTATGCTATGTATGTTGAAAGAATTATTGTTAGTCTGATTCAAAGCCTAATAATTTTCATAAATATTAATGGTTGCTCTGAAGTTCAGACCAAAAATTTATAATTATTAAAATTAATGTGTTGAACACATACTGAGTAGTGGGTATGCCAAAGTAAAATTGATTTTACTATGGGAGTAACTAAACTACTGTAGTAAAACCAGTTTTACTAAGGTTATCTGATTGTTGACGCAGTGTTTGGATGATCCTGATGATCCATATGACTACTGACTAGTACAATTTGTGTATCTCTATGTTAGGATGTTTATTGACAGATAGATGATTTAATTTATGAAATACGTCATAATAAAACATATTTCTATGTTTACGTGGTTATATTATTACTATCAACCGCCTTAAAAATGGAGGATGTTCTCTATTCGTCTGTATGTAAGCACTTGACACAATGACTTATTTTTTTTTGGTATTAAGTATATTATATATCATTTGACCCCATTTTTGCATCAACGCAACGTCGATCAAGTAAGAAGTTGTTAAGTAAAGGATGAAAACACTCTGAACTCTGCTTCTTCTGTCTCGTGAATAAATAAAAATAATTACATCACGATATATCAAGTTACAAAATATTGAACGGCTCGTAACGTATTTTGCTTAGTCGTTCATAAAAAACATGTAATATGCAGAGGAGCCACGAGTTATTGCTCAAAACTTCCAAAACAGTATTATATTATAGTGCATACACAGAGCAGATAGCGTAGGACTAAAATTACGATACCAGCTCTGCAGCGCAAGTACCGAACTTACCGATCCCTAAATTTGACGTTACAATCGTCTAATTCGATGTTTGCAAACATCGATATAACCCGTTTTATCGAATTTAGACGATTGTAACGTCAAATTTAGCGATCGGTATAAGTTCGGTACTTGCGCTGCTGGGCTCTCGCTGCTCATGATCATACAAATGCCAGCGAAAGAAAGTGTAATTGTACGAGTAAATAGGTAAATAGAGCACGCATGTGCTGCGCCAACGGACGTATATTCATTAGCGTGTTATTTATTCGTTTTGTCTTAGATATAATAATGTAACAATTTGGCTCTAAACGATAACTTTTTTTCTTTAAATAATGATGTTTACTACATTATTAGAACCAGTCGCGAATAGACTTTTGCTTCTAACAAGTGAATATCATTTGAAATACCATAATGAAACTAACTCTATGTTTTAAAAAATATTTACAAATTGTTTTATGCAAATAAACTCACAACACAAATATATTTTTTTGCAGATATCTTGAGTTATGTGAAAATAGACCAGCTCCAGGTGCCCCAAGTCATAGCTAGCGATTGCCTGGATGCAATCCTGGATTGTGTGTATTCCGGAGCCACTGATAACGTCACCGTTATTTGGCTGAGGAATGGAATGCAAGTGTTCGAGTGGAGACAAGGAACAGAACCGAAAGCCAGCGGTGTTCTTGACGGGCGTCTGGATTTGGCATACGCTATAAAAGGTGATTATGAAATACTTACCTACTATTTAATAAACTCATACACTTACAGAAAAATAATCTACTTGCTATGCGTTTTATTTTTAGCGATTGCATTGCTTATTGGTATTCCAGGAGAAAGGTAAAATTGAATTGTCTAATCTAAATCATAATGAGTGGATACAATTTGAACCGCGAGCGGGGTTAAAACCTTTGGCTGATCCAAACCCCTTGTTGAGTCTCGAGTCTCAACAAGGGGTTAGACATCGAATCCCGCTCGGTGTTCCAATGTTTAACTTCTCATTGTGATTTATTAGTTGTCTTCTTCTCTTTTGTAATAGGTATAAATATCATTTAAGTCACTCATGCTCGGAATAAGTATATCTAGGTAAGTCGGTCGTAATTTAAATCGAAATAATGGCAGGAAAATATCGTATAGCACCCCTGGTCAAGTTAATTTTAAAATTAAGCTAGGCTTCTATTGATATAACGTTTAATTATAGTACCCAATGGTAGTGTGGTACCTAGGGTTGCCATTACTGTAGCTTTGGAGATACACAAATCAGAATACTTTTGTTATTTTTCAAGAGCAGTTGGTGACAGAGTGGAGAATCGAGCACTGCGTTTCGTGGAACTTACCCCAGAGCTGAGCGGAGACTACACATGCATCGTGCGCAGCCGTGGACAGGAGGCGAAGGAGACCAAGTCCATGACAGTGTACAGTAAGATCCTTAGGTACTAACAGTACGGAAAAACCATTAGGAACAGTTAAAGGGGCTATACAAAGCTAAATGTCCCTAACTAATAAATAAATGTCACTAACAAGACTAATAGCGCGGCTTCAGCTGCGTGGTTAGGTTACCTATCACGCTCCGTTGGGAACTTCTTGATAGATATATAAGCGGAATTAATATCTGATGTAAGTGTGTCTGGTGTTACCGGTGATGACATATGGAACTGAAACGTGGCCTCTAACTGTGGGCCTTATAAGCAAGCTCAAAGTCGCACATCTAGCTATGGAGAGGGCCATGCTCGGTGTTTCTCTACGAGATCGAATCAGGAATGAGGAGATCCGTAGACGAACGAAAGCCACCGACATAGCACAGCGGATTAGCGAGTTAAAGTGGCAATGGGCAGGGCACATAGCATGTAGATGGTCGATGGGGCCGAAAGGTTCTCGAATGGAGGCCACAAACCAGCAAGCGCAGCGTAGGAAGACCACCCACAAGGTGGACGGACGACATTACTAAGGTCGCAGGAAGACGCTGGATGCAGGCCGCTTCCAACCGTTCTATTTGGAAATCTATGGGGGAGGCTATATCCAGCAGTGGACTTCTTGCGGCTGAAATGATGAAATGATGATGTAAGTCTGTGATATCGAACCCAAACAACACACTAGTAAACTTGCAGCCTATTTTATAACTGAGTGACACAGTAGCGGTTTAAAAGTTCAAGAACAGGTCTTAAATTGCATCCACAAACGTATGTAAAAATATTAAATGTTATAGTGAATTAGGTATATAAATGATGCTAACATTAGTCAATGTACCTTGAAATGAGAATGTAACAGTGAAATTATTTAATTTAATCAGAATTTTCTACCACATATATCTTTCTAAGTATATTTTAATGTTGTCTCAAAAGTGCGTAAAAAATACTCATTTTACCTACATCTAAACTTAAAATCGTATAAACAACGTATGTATGTAAAACTAAAAGGTTTACATAAAGTCAATAAGAGAACTTTCGTAGACTTAATTTATCATTACGAAACGGCTATTTCATAAATTACATTTTAACCCCTAATATTAAACGTAGTATTTTTATACACATGTAAGAAGGCTTAAAACAAATCTTTAAAAAATCGTCAATAGTAAGTATAAAAACTTTCCTCAACTTGTTATTGGATGTTTTAGGTCCGGAGAGTGAGTTCGAACTAACATTCAGTGCAGTGCGCGAACCAGGCGTAGTCGATATCAAATGCGTCGCAAAGCAGCTACATCCACGACCGAACTTGATGCTAGAATATGACAAGTAAGATGAACTATACCAACTAGTAGCTGTAGAACTGTACCTGTGTGAACGAGTTAGACCAGGGAAGTACTGCCGCCATACCTATTTCTACAGCAAAACAGTAGTGTTCGCATTGTGTGCGCTATGTGTTCCGGTTTCAAGGGTATGGGTGTTATGTCTCAGAATGGTGGGCGCAATGACGTTCATCACTTGTGACAAACGCATATAAGGTTTCCGCTTAACATCAAGTGAGCCTCGTGCATGTTCCATCACAAACACAAAAAAAAACTTAAGCCGTCAGTTTAGATCTAAAATAAATGTAGTAATGTGGGGCAATAAAACCGGGAGGTATATACTTTATACTTAGGGAGACGGAGGGAACAAGAGCCAGTGGATGGGCAAAATGGCGGTTAGACACTGAAGTTTGGTGGAAAAAGGCATAAGTCTAAAAAAGACGCCCGTAAGGTTTGTTTAAAGCTGAAATGACGGGTGACTTTTTAGTTTTTTTTGTTTTTTTTTTATTTGCATTGTAAAACATCATATATTAATTTTTGCATTAAAACGATAATAGATTTTTTGTTGAATGACTCCTTTGTTTTTAATTAGTGAAATGTAACGAGTCAACTAATGTAGGTATGTACCTATAACACAAAGTAAATTTATTTACTTTCTTTCTTCTTTGAACTAATGACCTAGCTCAGCTAACCCTTTTCCACCAAAGCTATACTCAACAAGGCTAGGAAAATGATCTACCACTCATCTTCCTCGCGCACAAATCTGGTGCCTAAATCAGCCTAAAGCTTAAAATGATGAAGAGAAAAAGTAAGTACGCACAATGAGGTGGTCGGATGCGCGAGCGCAATCTAGGGTAAATGTGAGCAGGGAGCCACAGCCCACAAGTACAAAAAAATATTGTTTATTTCCCTCTTAAGACCTAACAGCTATAGCGACCAATCAGACGCTCAACTAAATTATCTCATCTTTTTCAAAATAAATATTGTGTTTTATAAATATAATATGTTGGTAACGGTCATATGCCAATCTTTTATTTGATAGTAAAAATTATCTACTATAGTCTATTTTTTTTAACAAACGAGTACTGAGTATGTCTCACGCACATTTCCGATATTGACAGTGTGAGATGGGTCATTGCCGTCATTGGTCAATGCCTTCGTTCTTGTTTTGAAATTGTTAAGGGCCTTTCATATTACTATACATAATAATTCTGAAATTTACTGTAGAAAAAATTACGTAATTATTGTATGATTTAAATTTGCATACTTAGTGTATTCGTAACAAAATTTTATATTCGCGTTTATGATATCAAACAATATTGTAATAGTTTTATATATTATGCACTAGCTAAGCTAGAACATAATAAATCAAATAATTCTACTTCTTGTAATCTTAAAAGTATCGTCATTCTTCTGTTGAACTTTCTGCAGATAGAGCAATTTTCTACATCATTGTCGACTCCGTACATTTTTGTTTCTAGCTTGGTTACCTAATGATTGAGACACGATCACTATTTTTATCTATCCACTTTAGCTACTCCTCATAACAAAAGAGTTCAGACTTCATAAATTTTATTATGTCCTGCCATAACCCTTCACTTGAAACCAAATGAGTTTAATTGGGTTGAGCTCACGGTGATACTTCGGCCAACTTATGACGAGACGATTTGTTGACTTAGCTATACAATTTTTTTTTCCAAACGATCTTTGTTTTGCTTACCCTAATTCAAAAGTTGCAACTTTAGTATTGATTCGTTACAAGCAATATCTTTCGACGCGCAGTTAGTCGAAGACTCAACCGAATGTTACTACATGTAACTACAGAGTTCATGTGGAACGGGCTTTATGTTGTTTACGTCGGCCAATAGCAAGGCAGCAAAATTTTCAGTACTCGTTTGTTAAATAAAATAGACTATAGCTAGACGATCATACCAATGATTATTATTATAACGTTTTATATTAGATTTCAAGACTGTTCCGTTACAGTACTTTACCTCATTATTTCAGCGTTCCAATCGAGCAACAACAGCAGCGCGTTTGGCGTGAGGGCCAGTACTTCGACGGCGAGTGCTCAGCATCCCTGCCGTGGAGAGAGCTTCGCCCAGGGACAGAGCTGGCCTGCCGACTGCAGCTACCCCAAGTTGAATATACAGCTATCACAAAGAAGTTTTTTCACATTGGTAATAGTCGTCGTTCAACAATTCTTCATTTTAATTTATTTCAAGTCCGTTTTGCTGGGTACCACTGGTATTCTTTCTCATAGCAGTAGATAATGTGGATCTGCGTTTAGGCTCTAAGGCCACTATATCAAGAATGAAAAGGGCCAATAAGGCATAGGAACTAATGCAGAAAGTTTAAATCTCTGATTGACAATTCACATGTCAAAGAAAGGCGGAACGCTTACTACTTATCAGGCGAATGATGACAATGATTTGTGCGGGTTATCATTAGATACGGTGTTATTAAAGAATCAATCAAGTACCTACCTACTTGATTGATTCTTTAATGTACTTAACTTTTTTTTCTTTTCAGACAACCATGCCAGTAGAGCAGTAGTAATCGGCTTGACATCTTCTTGCATCATTGGTTCGGTTATCATATCCTCATGTACCTAAATATACATATTATGAAGGATATATCAAGGGTTTAGCAGCCCCTGAAATATTGTTCTTTCTGAGTTGTCCAGCTAAAACAGTCCGTACGAAAAAAATATTAGCCAGAATGAAAACATTGAAATCACACAAAATAAACCTTTATCCTTGATTTTACCCTTGACTTTTTATTATCAAATAAGTACCTACCTAATTACTTACTAACAATAATTTCGAACATTTTCCACATAGCTACCGCATTTTAAAAACAAAAAAACCGCTATAATATACGAATTTAGTTGAATGAAGCAATAGATGTCGAGAACATAATTTTAAGACTCCTGTGGCGTAGCGCGTACCCTGGAAACTATTTGAAATAAAGAAATAATGGTTAAAAATAAATAGCAAAACATCTCAAAATCTTTCTTATAATTGAATTAATGTGCCTTAGGTACATTATGAGACAATTTTGAACATGTTAGTTTGTTTTGTTGATTATATTTATATATATACTTATATATAGCATTCCCTTTGAAAACTCTTCGACAATGTAATAAGTTGAGAAGATCTAGAAAAAAAATATATCAGCCAAATGTGTTCCTTCAGACTTTGCGAGGTTTGAAACTTATTAACTTAGTTCGTGTACGTAAGTAATATAACATGGTCTTAAATTCAGTTAATTAAATATCAATTACAAATCTTTGGAAGTATCCCACTTGCAGACGCTTATATTAGGTAGTATTTATATCTATATTGACAAGGGTATCGTAATGTACCATTTAGTGTTATGCTATCTACTTCCCTCGGAGAATGCTAAAGAAATAGTGCGTGCTGTACGTAGTCTCCTAGGGTTATTGCAGTTTAATAGTGAGTGCTGCCTAATCTCCTGGTGGTGTGGGCTAAGGGATTTTAAAGGAATTAACAAATAAAATCTATCCCTTGCCCAAAGGGTAGAATTCTACGAGTTTTTCTAAGCAATCTGACCAATCATAATCTGAAAGCAGGACTGCGGAACAGGAATAGGCGACATGGCGTGATGAGTTGATGACTCAACTAGAGGTTTCTGATGTCATTGAAGTACTGAATCGTCAATTTGACATAGTAAAGAATTGACAAATTATATATCTTATTTTATCTTTGTTAAAAAGACATCTTCTCTCTGCTCGTCTCGTCTCCACTTTAGTAGAATCTGGCTCTAACGATTTTGGTAGCTATGAAATAGGGTGCCATTACATACATATTATGTATCTACTTAATTTAATTTGGAAGAGATGAAAGGAAAACAAAACATAGAAAAAAATATTTATTAATTATTCACAAATAAAATAAAATCAATACTTAAATAAAAATGAACTGTTACATTAGTATCACATTGATGGCTCAGAGCAAAGCGGGCAGTTGTGTGAGGAGTCCCAAGGCGAATAATAGAGCAAAGGACACGTGGCTTTGAATGCTATCTCCACCTGCAATGTATACAATATATCTTACAATGAAGGAAACATATACGACGACATACATCTTACAACGACCGCTAAAGTCAGATTTCTATATTTAGATCCAAAAAAACTTAAAAGATATCAACCAGCTTTTTAGCCATAGGCCCTTATAATAAATATAAATAATCTAATCTAAAGGACCGAATTCGTTACCCATTCCACTACGATTCGTTTTTTTATTTTCAGTAACCCAACATATCAACATAACCTCTTTAAATCACAATCTCCTCAATAATACAAAAGACTGATTTGTTTTCTTTTCCCAAAACAGTTACAAAATTTCAACAACAAACATTTTTAAATGCTTTGTCATTGTTTAAGATATGTCTGTAGGCTTACTGTAGGGAACATTTCTTTTAATGCTATCGTAAGTTTTGACCATAATAATCATTTAGCAACAAGCTAAGGACTCGCGTGATATTTACTGGAAATTTCTTTGAGTAGTATCAAACTAATTTGAAATAGGTACTTCTTCTAGGAGTCAGTTACGTGTTAAGAAGGCCCGCGCCCGCCGCTCGTGCACGATCGTTAAATAAAACACGAATCCTACGCGGTTGCTAAATAATAGTTTCTTTTACTGCTTCCACGTCCGAAGTTTCTCAATGTTGATGTTGACAAACGTTTCTGAACGCCGTAATGGAAGCAACTTAAAACGTAACATTAAGAATACAAGAGATAAGCAGTTAATGTTGCATTAAAAAAAAAAAGTATTATTTGATAATACCTACCTCTTATTTATTGTATTGTAATTAGAAAATAAGGCATATAAATTATAGTATAGCATAACGCCCGCACCTTGTCTTTATTGGCCGGGGGGGATAAAAACCAAAAAGGGATTCTTTCTGATGCTTGATTTTCTTTGGATACTTAATTTATTCATGCCCAAGGTGGGGAATGAAAATGAAGAATGAAGGAAATAACCTAAAACGATGAAGAGATTTGAAATCTGTCGAGTATGAGATGACTATATATTGCTTCTATTTATATATCACAGACAAATCTAAATGTACCTACGTTTATATTAGTTTGTCGGTTAGTGAAATCAATTTTGTGAAATATCTACCTTACATGCAAGTTTATTAGTATGTTTTCATATTAATATCGATTCAAATTTAGTAAATACAAAACAAGTCAAGGCAAATTTTAAACTGCAACACGACTACATTATTTCGTTAGTCAATTACTTATATAAATATAACAATAAACTATTTGTATATTGTAAGTAGTTTTGGGATAATGGCGAAAATCGTAAGAAAACAAAATATAGATAAATAGATACAAAATCAAACGTAGAAAATAAATAATAATATGTAAAAGTTTTTGTGTCAAACGCTTAATTTAATATTATAGAATAATATTATGATTTTAGCAAAATGGGTTGTCAAATAAAAATTGAAGGAAATGAAAATAAGAGCATAATTTTAACCATATTATTTTGTATATAGTGGGATCAGTTTTGCAATTAAGTTATTAAAGTGTAGGTAGCCCCGTGAGGTGCCGGGATAGAATTGCAACCGCCATATCTTTCTGAGGGAGTCGTCAACGCAAATAAAATACCAAAAGGTGGGGTAGTAGCGCCTCCAACTGTGATCCCCAAGACGCCTGACAAGCGTTGGGATTATGGCAAACTACCCAAACGGTCTATGTTCAACGGTGGACATTATGGCTGTAATAGTAAAAGTGTAGGTAGGTATAACGGTTGCGACCCGCGCTACTAGGTAGGTGGGGTACTCTGTGGGCACTTACTCTGAGTTTGCAAAGAGTCAGCCGGGTGTGGCGCGACGCGGGCCGTGGGCTCGGTGGCGTCCTCGGGTAGCTCGGTCGAGTTCAGCGCGCCTGCGTCCACCGCACAGTTAGTGCACAGACAACACACGGCAAATGTTGGCGGACTAACTAACAACTACCCATCCAATACATTTCATATAAGTAACTATATGCATACAATCCCGTAACAACGACAGCTAAAATGAAAATATTTAGTTATAATGCAGGAAAATCTTTCAACTTACGTATTAACGTGACGTCAGAAAATCTGCTGGTCACGATTGGTCATAAGTGCACAGTAGTATTTCTGTAATGTTTATATTGTATTGGAACTGCTATTATTAATATTTATAGGTACTTATTATATTAATCCGCCAACTTACAAAAGCTAATATAAAGCGAGTATGCACACGCATAGCCGTAGCCTTTACGTGTTAAACTTGCGCCTTCGGTTTGCGAACTCCCTAACATACGTATCATGCCACATACGCACTAATCCAACCATAGGTAGGTATGTACATCACCTTGCGTCAATATTTATACATTTTGTAATTAAAACCCTGTTTAATAAAGAAACAAATCAAAGATATCGATGCAAATCATTACATTTCACTTGTACACCATAGACTGTCAATAATGTGCATATATATGAGTTTCTTTTTAATGCCTGATAGGTTAGCTTTTGACCACTATAACACCCGATGGTAAATGATGTCGAAGATGTTGTTCAGGCTTAGCTGGAATTACTAGTTCACAAGAACCGAGACCGAAGGCTTAACGTGCCCTCCGAAGCAAGTGCACGCTCAGTAGTAATGTCACTAGCGGTCACCCATCCTAGTCATGGCCGCGGTTGACGTTGCTTAACTTAGCTGATCGGTTAAGAACGGTTAAGCCAACTTCGCTACGAGCGCTTCAAAAGTGAGGTGCAATGATTTGCACCAGGTTATATGTAGGTTTCTATTCCAAGTCGTACTTGCTCATAAATATAATAATGGTTGGTTTAGTGCGCAGCTGCTTTAACAAGCTACATACAAAAATCAACTGTAAAGAATCAATTATTCTTTGAATCTGCCGAGCATTTAACTGTTCTACTTTGATTCACATTATTACATTACAAGTTTCATACATAACATATCACGTCAGGCAAATGCTGTTATTTTTACATGCTTCAATTTGAGTCACAAATTATAATAAGTACTTGATACATTTTTGGTTTTGTTTCCATATTTCTGCTACATGTCCAACACACGAATGTGGTAAAGGTTCTTGTGGGTTTCCTACAATAGGTATTCTTACAAACACTAAATTGCTATGTAGAGTCTATCACCTCTGCACTGGTGTGATCCAGTAGCTACCCTTGTGAGCCAAAGGCGCTGATACAGTGTATTTACTAATGGGACGAAAAAGGGATGAAGAAATAAATTATAATCTAGTGCGGAACATCAATAGTAATTTCCAAACTTTTCGTGACTATCAGGAACACATACCCATCAGATTTCAAGGATTAAATCGTGTCTAGTTAAATTCTCTAAATTTATATGCATGCATGAAAACTGCAGTAGTCGAGTGCACAAGTAGAATTGAGTTGCTGAGACGACAGCGTACCGAAGGTTTGAGGTTTTTACATCCACAAGTGTCACATTTTAATGTGATTATATTCTGGAAATTCCGTACAATACTGTGTTTGAGAAGGTCGTCAGGTCTGCCCGTCCAGGGCAGACCATATATAAAAATAGGACACGATCATATAAAAAATTTCAATGTGATTGATAAGGGGTTTGGAAAAAAGTTATATCTATATACGCGATTTTACCCGTTGAAATTGTTCAATTGTCAATAGAATCTGTAAGGTGAAGCAATTCTTATGTAGAAAGACCCTGATTAGAGGAAAGAGGCATCCATACATCGCATGCGTTATAGCAATTCTAATATCACATCGTTTTCCATGAGGAAACTAAAATTCACATACATTAATTTCAGTTCACTGATTATTTTTATAGATATTTTATTGTAGGTACATTACATTTATACTCACAATATTTAATAATGTAGATATCTAATCTATGGTATTGTGTTTCAAGGACAGGAATATGCTAAGGTTGACTGGAAGAAATCGCTTTAAGCGATAAGTCCACCCATTGTACCTTAGCTTTAAGAATTACCTATATGTGTTTTGTAACATATGTGGTTTACAATAAAGAATTTTTGTCTTGTAATATGTATAGCTGTAATAATTTAAATGCATGAAAACAAGTTATAATCATATTTTATTGGATGGCGTTGCGAGAGCGATTGTCGTGCAGTGTCGTTGTTTATCGGGCTCATAAAATTAATAAATATTCTAATCGCAAAACGTCGATAGTGACAAAACTAATTAACCTTCAGCGAAAAATAAAAATCTTGATTACCGAACAAAATATTTAAGAGGGGCTAAGTATTCCTATAAAATAAACAACCCTGAAAATAATGTGTCCAAATTGCGTTTGATAATGGCAGGTCATACTAGTGTTGGTATATTTGTCTCACAATATATATAACAGTCGATCCTTGTTTCCCGTTCTATATCTTGTTTCGGGCGAATTTCCATTTTCGCTAACGAGGCCCCTATGTACTTATAGGTACATACGTTTAGCGCTCATCTATCTGTAAGTAAAGCACTTAAATCGACGCGGTTATGCAGTGTTCGAGAAGTGAAAATGGTGCTTTAGGCATCCGTAGCCCGTTTTTCAAGATTCAAAGTAATGAGTCTTAAAAGTGGTAGGACAGCTCTCGTGTCTATCAGCCGTGTGTCAACTTTAGTTATAGTACAGACAGAGATCGCCGTACTTAGCAATTCCACAATATACCCTGTTCATCAGTGTTACAACTCACCCGAGGGGTCGTATGTCTCTTCGACGAAGTACGCCGGATGTGTGACGGTCTTGTCGACGTAGAAAAGCTCGCACCGAACCACGTACCCTTCTACTTCTGCGTTACTGAGTGTAAGGTTGCCGAAGATATCGTATAGTCCATCTGAGTCCGGACCCGTTACGTATTCTGTCATGTTGAATTCGGCCCTGGAATGGAAGCACGTTAGCATGTTATCGTACCAGTCTACTTTATTTCAAATAAAACATGAAAAAATATAGCTATAAACATTCTTTTAAAAACTAATAATCAATTCAAAAAACTAATAAAATACTATCTTCATGGACAAGATTTCGTTAATTTGCATTTTCAGTGTCGAAAGTTGTTTAAAAATATAAATCTGACTTATTATTGAGTGTAGACTGAATATGTCTACGTCGTCAGCTCGACTTCTTCGTCATTTGCGTCGGGTCCGTCGGGCACTTTCGTCATGAAGCTCTCTTCAGTCTATTCGGCAAATAGTGAACAAAATTGTTACCCATTGACGGTTAGTGATACGTCCGGCGCCGGTGCGACGTCATCGGCTCGACACTCGATGAGCACGTCTTCTTGATCGTCAGCATCAGGCCCGTCGGGTACTCTTGATATGGTGAGGTTGAGACCGCTGCCGAGCGCTGTGGGATTGTGAACAAATAAGTTTTTCATTCGGGACAAAGTACTTCGGAACTGGTTATTTCAATTGGGTGTGGATTTAAATATATCATTCATCTACATATAACATTAGGTATCATCTACATAAAAATTTCAGATCCAGGTAAAAAGGGAGATAATCGGCTAGTACCGGCTTCGTAGTGCGTTATCTCTTTCACTCAGCACATTATGTGACTTTTTGTCGCTCATGCACGTCTTGTAAGTCATTGTATAAGTTCGTTAAAACACGGCTGCGTCCACTTCAAAATAAATATACATACTTGTAAAAAACCGCCGCCATGAATTTGTACAAAGTCATTTAAAATATAAAAAAGGCAACTAGCATCAATCAGGGGGTGCAACTCTAGCCCGGCTATTCCGTTTATATAATATATGGACGATTGTGATAATGATATTGTCCGCAGAATGGTGTACGATTTTCATTAACAATTTCATGAATCACGTACTGTATAATAATTAAAAGCTTCATTATCTGCAGCTATTAAATATAATGGGTCTGAAAAGACGTAGAGAATTATACTACACGAGTCATGAGATATTATTTCGATTCACTAAAATGGAAGATAACAGAAAACCTTGCTAATGCACGCAATGAATATTATGTCCATTTTAGGTTTAGCGAGGAAAATCTTGTTCATGCTAAGCCTAAAATCTCGTTAAAAACAATTACTTAGCTCAATAAATCCGATTATTATTCATGCTCTACCGTTGTATCCGGTTTAACTTACCTAAAGTAGGAATTATTAGCATTTTAACTGCTATTCAGCATATCACATCAACAGCCGGTCAACCGTTGAACAAATGCCTGCCCTAATGAGGGAGCATAATTTAATTATATTTTAACTGGTGAAAGCTAATTATATAATGTTAATTAAAACTAAATATTATATAATTAGCTTTCACCACCACCACCCCGGGGGGTGCCGGGTTAGAACAGCACCTCCCCATATCATCCCGTGGGTGTCGTAAGAGGCGACTAGGGGAAAAATACTGGAAGGTGGGCTGCAGCGTCTTCTAAAGAACTCCCAACTTACAATGCGATCCCCAAGCCGCCTGCCAAGAGTGGGGATTATGGCAAATAGATAGATAGATAGAAAACTCTTTATTGTTACACCACTTTAGAAATATAAAAGATTACACATTAAATTATAATAACATAGTGTTACAATGGGCGGCCTTATCACTAAAAGTGATCTCTACCAGGCAACCTTAGGATGGAGTTGAACGAATAAAACAATAGAGGCGGGTGTAGTCCAAATACATAATCAAATTTCATAAAAACATTTTAAAATAAAACTTATTTTAGTGTAATTTCTAAACAAATATATAAAAAATAGCATACATATAGGTTTTTATTATAATTAAACAGATACAATTATAAACATATATATAATATATATATATATATATTATAATTGTATTATAATTATATTTTATATATATAATTATAATTATATATTATAATTATATTATATATATGTTTATAATTGTATCTGTTTAATTATAATAAAAACCTATATGTATGCTATTTTTTATATATTTGTTTAGAAATTACACTAAAATACGTTTTATTTTAAAATGTTTTTATGAAATTTGATTATGTATTTGGACTACACCCGCCTCTATTGTTTTATTCGTTCAACTCCATCCTAAGGTTGCCTGGTAGAGATATATATATATATATATATATATATATATAAACATATACATAGCAACATACATAAATAGATAATGATATATACATATACCTACCTAAAAATTATATAAAAATATAGTACATATTATAATATTATCTCATATATAGCATAGAAATTGACAAAAATATAGTGCAAAATTAATTGGACAAATAAAACCTTTTAACTTGATCCTTGAACATATTGAGAGTCGGTGCTTGTCTGATTGATACAGGAAGAGAATTCCACAAGCGGGCAGCCTGAATAGTGAAGGATTTGCTATAAAACGAACTCGTATGAGGATGGATTTCAAGTGTGAGATTTTCTGATGACCTTAACGTGTATGAAGAACAGTGAAGGAAATCGAAGCGTTCCTTGAGATAGCGCGGGGATGTAGGACTGAACAATATATTGTAAAGGAGACTGAGAATATGAGCATTCCGGCGAAAACGTATATTCAGCCAATTGAGCTTAGAACGAAACTGAGATACGTGATCATATTTGCGTAAACCAAATATGAATCTAATGCAAAAATTTTGAAGACGCTCAAGTTTATCTAGCTGTTCCTCCGTGAGATCTAGATAGCAGGCATCAGCGTAGTCAAGAATAGGAAGTAAAAGAGATTGAGCTAATGCAATTTTAGTGGCTGTTGGAAGAAAGTTGCGCAATCTTTTTAAGGATCCTGCTGCGGCAAATAGCTTGCGACTGGTGATTTGTAGCTGTTGATCCCACCTCATATAGCGATCCATTGTTATTCCAAGATTCTTTACAGAGCTACTAAAGGGAATAGCAATACCACCAAAGAAAACTTGAGGAAGTAATGTCCAGTCTATTGTAAACAGCAATCTTGAGCTACCAATTACTATTGTTTGTGTCTTAATGGGATTTACTTGTAACCCAAAAGAATTGCTCCATTTAGTTATACGATCAAGATCAGCATTAACAGTCTGAATTGCTTCTAGATAGTTTATTCACTGGTGCCTTAGAATAAATCTGTAGATCGTCTGCATATAGGTGGTAGGAAGAAGTGAGGTTGTGAGAAATGGAATTAATAAACAAAGCAAACAATAAAGGAGATAAGACGCCACCTTGCGGGACGCCTGCTGACGTGTTACACCACAAAGAGTATTTATCTTCAAGGCGAACACGCTGCCTGCGCCCGTACAGATAACTGTGAAACCAATCAACTACCGTTGGAGAAATGTTAATTGAGCGAAGGAGAGCAAGAAGAATGTCAAAATTAACAGTGTTAAAGGCGTTGCTAAAATCTAATAGAGTTAATACGGTAAGTTGGCCGTTGTCCATTCCAAGACGGATATCATCAGTAATTTTGATGAGAGTAGTTACAGTGCTATGCCCAGGTCGAAAGCCAGATTGAAAAGGGTTTAAGAGATTGTGACTAGATAAGAATTTGCTAATTTGGTTGTAGATAAGACGCTCGAAAACTTTTGACAGGAATGGAAGGATAGAAATGGGTCGATAATCGGAATAAGATTTAGGGTTTGATTTTTTAGCCAAGGGAATAATTTGAGCGTCTTTCCAAATTGAGGGAAATACTCCATCAGAGACAGAGTTATTAAAAATGTGACAGAGAACAGGAAGTATAACATCTAAGATGGGCATAACCATGTTACGACTTATGCCATCAACACCAACAGCATTGGAAGTGATTGAAATTACGCTCTTCTTAACATCACAAGCGGATAGTTGATTAAAAATAAATGGAGAATGATCGGGAGTCGGTAAAGTTGAAAGATAACGTAAGGTATTGTTTTTATCTGAGATGTTAATATCAGATGACGAAGAGAAATGTTGGTTGAGAGAATTTATATTTAAATCATTAGGAATAGACTCTTGTCGTGATTTACCTATGCCCAATGACCTGAGAAATTTCCAAACTTTGGCAGGGTCCTCGTTAGCGACAGACTTGTGAACATGGTGGCGTAAAGCATCCCTACACACCATATTGCAGCGATTGCGAGATTTAACATACACAGCTTTATTTTCATCTCTTGGTTGACGCTTGTATTTACTTTTAGTGACTGCTTTTTTATGCATTAACACTTTTATGTCATTGGTTAGCCAAGGAGCTGGAAGGTGTTTTAATTTTATAGCTCGCAGAGGGGCATGCTTATCATACAACTGTGTTAATAAGGAGTTGAAAATAGCAACTTGGTCATTCACAGTCGCTGCATTATATACCGGAGACCAGTCAACTACTTGGGCATCATTAAGAAATGCAACCTGGTCCATGCTACTAAAATTGCGCTGAAGTATGACTTTAGGTTTTGCTTTAGGAGGACGAATTTTATAAGATAGGAATATCAGATCATGATATGAGAGGCATCGGCGGAACATTGACCGTGCTTCGCAACATGCAGGGTGGATGATACTATAATCAAGTCAAGAAGTGAAGGAGTGTAATTTGGGGAGTGATGAGTAGCATTTAGAGGCAGAATATGCATGTTGCAGGAATTAACGACAGCTTCAAGTGAGGAAGTACGACAATCCCGTTTGAGAAGACAGGTATTGAAATCACCCATGATAATGGTATGGATATATGCAGGGGTAAGATCTTCAAGGATTTGTTCAAAAGATGAAAAGTAATTATTTCAAGAAGAACTGCTATAATAGGCTCCGAGTAAGATTTTATTATGTGAAAGAAGGACTTCTATAAAAAGATGCTCACCGGCATTTGATGTAGGCGGCTGGGATGAGGTGCTGACTACTGAGAAAGGAATATGTGATCTAAGGTAAATAGCCACCCCACCCCCACGGCTGTCAGTACGATCATTTCGGATAAGGTTAAAGCCGGGCAAGGAGTACGATATAGAGGGTAAGCACGGCTTGAACCATGTTTCGGAGACTATTATGGCGTGAATATTTTTGTGATCTAGAGATGCCTGCATATCGGGATAATGTGCCGGAATACTCTGCGCGTTGATATGAATCACGTTAAAATTTTTCGGTACATCAGAAAACTGTGCGTCGAGAGTATCGTTGAGCGTTGGGATGCTTTCGAAACTCTGGTCACTGAGAGAACTGTTAGAAGACAATGACAAATACTCTTCACTATCAGTATTATCTGCATTGTTAAATGGGTTTAACATAGTTTGTAATATGAGATATAAATATTATATAATAAATAATAAATAATAAATACTATTTATACTTATAAATAATAATGTAAATATATATATATAGATAAAAATATAAAAGAGGTTTTTTTATAACTCTCCACCTGCCAGTTGGGTATCAGTAATTCAAAAAATACAAAAACACACAATATACACACGTACAATTTTCGTTTTTACCCAGGGAAGAAAAAGATAAAAAAAAAATACTAACACATAGACATAAACTAACCACATCAAATATAATATACACATATTATATTTTAAGTTACCATAATGACAATATGAGTGAATTCACATCCTGATCCACATTTATGATAATTATGTCACCAGGTTTGAACGGAATAAACTCTATGGTTTGATGTGAAGTTAAAATAATAACGTCAACCTCAAAACAAATTGAAAGTGTCAAATTAAAAGAGTAGTAGGTAGTAAAATTATTTCAAGATAAGATAAGTGAATAATGCATAATGTGGTCTAAAGCTACATATTAACTTAAAATTCGGAGACATAAGTAGAGGGTACCTCGAACAAACCATTTTGTAAACAAAATTGTGTAGTAATTATACACTCGAGAAATAGAAGCAGGCATGTCACCGCTTTTTGGAAGCAGCTCGTCTCGGCTTGGATGTAGCTTTCGTCTCCTTGGGAACACCGTGCGCTGTAATCGGCGCTTCCGAACCACCAATCTTTTCGAGCTCTACAAGAGTGCTGATACGATGTCTTATTCCGTCAGCACCCGATATGAACACGAAACCGTCTTTCGTCCAACATTTGCCAATACCATATCTTTGACGAGCCACCATAAATGTATGATGCCGTGACTTCGTTAAAAACTCAGATAGTGTTATACCTGATCCCTTGAAACCCGTCTTTGCGAACCAGATCTTATTTCTCATTTCCGACGTACGTAATTTGAACAGGATCGGTCTGGGTTTGTCTAGAGTGGACGCACGACCCATTCGGTGACAGCGGCTGATGTCCTCGACAGCACTGATGAAGTCTCTTCGTCCTTAGATTCCACAAGGCCATGAAGCAGCAAGATCTTACGACGACTACGCATTTCCATCGAATCCTGCTGATGTACAAGCATGCCCACCTGATCCTGAAGGCACTGAATAGCTGTCATAATAAAGGAGCGGAATGCAGCAAACTCTGATGCCAAGTTGCTCACATTGGTTGAAGGAGTTGCAACTTGAAGCTCACCTTCATAAGCATCCATCCGCTGCATAAATAACTGCTGGAGTTGGGCCATTGACTGTTGTACTGCCTCCATGTTGAAACCAATGTGTGTGCAATCAATACCTGTATGTCTCACTTTAATTATGTGTATAGTGACTTTGTGATAAGGATAATACCCACTGGCAGGTATTTTGTACTAGATTTTAATTAAACATACAATTTAGACATATAGGAGAAGATTTACTTATTATTTTATAATAAATTAACTCAGACAAAATTTTATTGATGTTTTACACTCTCCTACCCGCGCAGAAAAAGAAATAAAAAATACCCCCTTAATAGGGGAGGCTGTGCTCAGCAGTGGACGATCCGGCTGTTACAGTACAGTAATTAAAACTATGTCATTTTCGCGTTTAAAGTGTGTATCCATGTCGAGTCAAATGATCCATAGTGGTGGTCATAATCCTTTAAGTTTGAGAGTGCTGATATGAGAAAATAAGACAATATAAAATAGTTAAAGTTTAAGATTTGTTTATGCAGAGAACGAATACGGTACAACAAATTGTAGAAAATTTTTTTTTTTAACTGGAATCTGCGTCTTATGCCTACACGCATGATATTTACAAAATAAAAACACAGAAAGCGGCGAGATTATCTCGAAAGATATTTACTTATTTTTGTAATTAAATATGGAGATTTGAAAAGTCGCCTCAATATATTAATGGTCAGAAGTATGTTTTATAAGTATCGCTTATAGAAACTGCTTCATATGTATTAGGTTACACATTACCACATTACCTGCTACACTTAACTTGCCTCGCATAGGGTCTACATTACATCACATTCAAAATTTGGTTTATTTTTTAATTTTGATTTACGAATGCCTTTTTGAAATGTGCTTCACATCCAAACAGGCGAGGTCCGCGCTTCTTTTGCAGGTCTGACAAGTGGGTTTTCCTACAATGAATTCTTAGTAACTACGGGGGTAGATGGCAATAAGCCATCCCCCTCCTATCATATTTATGTCCTTTATCCCTTCAATTGGCGGAAACCTGTTCTGGCAGAAAATAAGATTAAGAAAATACCTCAAATACTCACTGAATACTGTCAGCTTTTGATGGCGTCGCACTTCTTCGGTCTTGTCGGACATGAGCGAAACCTCGCACTCATAGGTACCGGAGTTGAAAGGGGTGGTCTCCGGCACAACTATGGTGTCGTTGTCTTTGACCTCTGAAATATATTAAGAACATGACAGTTATTACTTTTTCATTCAAAAAAATAAGGGCCTGATATGATAATATAAACATAGTAGTGATCTTGCCCCAAAATTGTGCAACAGATCTAAAACAACTGGCGAAATGTAGGGGATTATGCTTATCCCTCATTGTTAATAATATATGTAGTTAAGTACCTTCCTATTATGATAGTATATTTATAGGATTAATTATATGTAGTGTTTTGTACAAATTCTATCTAGTTTATTGTATCGCCAAAAGTCTTGATTTTCTTTTATATTTCCACTATAATACTAGCTAGAAAAAATTATGACCAAGTAAATTATCCATACTTATTTAAGAACAAGTTCTGTGTCTTTCGCGCATGTTGTTCTCAAAAATTACCTAAATCTGCCATAGGTGTGACTAAAACTCGAACATTAAGATCTTTTTATATTTATTAGGTACCTAATATTTATTTTGTGTGTTTTTGTCAGTGAATTTGAAGGTATCGATCGAAAAGCTTTGTTAAACACGGTTTTATACAAAATGTCAAGTAATCAGTTTCACTACATAATATATTTGTAGTATTTTTTTTTACACGATGCAACTTTCACGCAATCATTTATTGTATTGTCTCTTTTGTACAAGTGTATGTTTTTAGGTAAAATATAGTTTTACCCTCCCCCCCAATCATTAAATCTTACACACTTACTGTACGAAAAATCATTGAACTATTCTCACTTATGTTATGCGGTATCGGCGTCCCCGGTTCCCTGGCTATCCTCTGGTAGAGCTGCGCCTTTTCAGCATCACTGTCAGGGGTCCACCACCATTTGATTATGAGCGCTTCCTCCGGTTCCCCGCCGCTGTCATAGCGACACTTCAGCACCGCATCTGCGCCGGACTCCAGCTGGGCTGGCACTTCCAACTCTGTTATAGACAGCTGGCGACTTCCTGAAATAATAATAGGAATCTATCAGCATTTTCGGTGGTAAGCGGATTTAACATTCCTTTTTTACCTTACACTTATTGCAAAAGCAAAATTTAGGAGATATTTATAAAACCGTTATCCCAAAAAGTTATGGCTAGCTTTAACATTTTGAGGCAGTGTAGAAGAATAATATTAAAATATAAGGTGCCTAGGTTTGTTATTCTTGCCACCAATGCACTGCAATAGGTAGTGTAGGGCTACAGGGGAAACCTTCGCCAGTACGACGTTTACTACGTTATTTTATTTTCAAGGATCTTAACCCCCCTTTTTGACAGGTTACTGATGTTAAAAATTGTTAATTCAATGTTAAAATTGGCAAATTTGTTATATAAGTTAAGATTATTACTCATAGGAACGCACTCGGTCGGATTTTATTCTTAGGTTACAATTTTACATAAATTACGCTTCTATTGTATCTGGCGCTGATGATAGATACTGCTATCATATTTACTGGCACATCGTGACATGTTTTTAAAAAGAGACCCGAATAGGGAATCTCTAAAATATCTAAACTTTACCTTGACGTTGCAAACCCTAAATGTCCTGAAAAGTAACTTTTCTATATACGAGAATAATAATAGCTAACCCACTACCACTCGATGTTAGCCTAAAAATATGTATAGAATAATTTACACCTACCAATACTCCACATATATGTATAACGTATGCTCTTACAATATTCGGGATTACAATGATGTAATCTCTACAATCACAAGTTACGTAGATCTCTTGAGTACAACCCTAAAAACCTCAAGAAGCGAAGATGAGGTAAAATAGTTACTACTCAGTCTTGTTTTGAATTGCGACAGTATGCCGCAAGCAATCTACTTGCCTCTACAAAATTATAAATGAAACTTTGGATACTATCTTTATAAATATAAAATATTCCCTGAAGAATGGCTAATAGACATTAAGGAGGAATCTGAAAAACTTCTGGAAATTATTCAAATTCATTTATTCAATTTAGGCGTCTACGACGCTCTTATGAAGGTCAATTACAAATTTTAATATTGAAATATTCTACATTGTACTGCCACGTTCAGCAATAAAAAAATATAGAGCCACTGCGAGAAGACCGGGCAAGAAACTCGGGGCCGTCTTTTTACAATGTGTTATAAACAATATAATACAATTATTACAATAGTTGTTTAAATTACGTAGGAGACATGTGATGGCTTGGCAGAGGTGGAATTTTCCAAGCATTTTTGTCGTTTAAGTAATCACAAACTGTGTAGTAGGATTTCTTAATCAAAATGTTTTTCACGTGCAATTTGAATTTTCCTTCTGTGAGCATTGTAATACGTTCGGGAATTTTATTATAAAACCGCACACAATTACCTAAAAAGAACCTTTTATTTGTCTTTGCTAATCTAAAACATGGTACCGTTATTTTATATTTGTTCCTAGTGTTGTAATTGTGGTTGTCATTGTTTAATTTAAATTTACTCAAATTTTTCCGAACATACATAATATTTTCAAATATATACAGACTCGGTAAAGTTAATATATCAATTTCTTTAAAAAGATTCCTTAGAGATTCCCTAGGATCCATTTCATATATGGCTCGAATTGCACGCTTTTGTAAGATAAAGATTGTCTCTATCTCAGCAGCAGCGCCCCACAGCAATACACCATACGACATAATACTGTGGAAGTATGCGAAATAAACTAGCCGTGCAGTAGCTACATCTGTTAACTGTCTAATCTTACAAACTGCATATGCAGCAGAACTGAGTCTTCCGGCTACATCATGTATATGTGGATCCCACTGTAAAGTTGAATCCATTTTGATTCCCAGAAAGGCTGTCACATTGTCAATAGAGAGTTTATCTGGGCCAAGCTTAATGTTTGGTACAACATAAGGAACATTTGGTAACGAAAACTTCAGTCTTTTTTGAATTTATGAGAAGATTATTAGCTGCGAACCATTCAGAGATCATAGTTAACACATTATTTACATGAATCAGTTCACTATCTTTCCTATCTACTTTAAAAATCAGAGGTATCATCTGCGAATAAAACAATATCGCAGAAATCTTTGACCATGCAAGGCAGATCATTAATATATGCTAGGAACAGAAAAGGTCCCAAAATTGATCCCTGCGGTACACCTATTTTTACCAAAGACCCGGAAGAAGTATTGCCATTTATTCCAACCTTCTGTAACCGTATTACATAAATATGTAAATGTATTACATAAACTTCACACACTCATCAACTCACCCTCACATATACATACACTCACCCACACCTGGTACAACTGGGTACTCTTGAAATAATAGACTAATGATCAGGAGCACCCACACTCTACACATACATAACGTACATTATCTCTAAATCCCTAATTTTAACTTATTACGATACAAGTAAATAATCTAACTTAAGCAACAGTATGTCAACTTACCTACCTTCTATTTTAATTCAACTTTTGTTAATTATTTTTTCTTTTGCTTACTTAATCGAACCTGCACTGCACTACGGAAGAGCGAGAGCCTCTAAGACAGGTATTTATATACTTAAAAGAGGGTCCCGACCCATTAAATATATCTTAAATTACCGAAATAAAATATTTATATACATCACAATGGGGACGATAGGTGGCACTAGGATCGATATTTTTCGGGTAGTGCGTTCATCGTTACGGCTAGTTATCTTTTAAATAAGTATAATACAAGTGCATATAGTCATATAATACACACAAGTACGTTATCTGAGACCATAACACAATTATGTAATTAAACAAGTATGTATTATACTTATTTAAAAGATAACTAGCCGACACGATGAACGCACTACCCGAAAAATATCGATCCTAGTGCCACCTATCATGTACAAGAATATAAATTTTTAATAAGCTATTCTGTACCTACTTTAGTCACTGTAGGTACCACGTAGGTACACGCAACTAGCTGCTCCCGCGGTTTCAACCACGTAGACAATGATGAAATTGATAATATATAGTTATAAAAAGTATCTAATGTGTTAATCCAGTACGTAAACTTTCTATATTCCAAGTTCCATTCAAATTGGTCCAGACGTTTCAGCTTAAAACATACACATTCAGAGCCTATAATATTATTGTACTCGTAATGCACCTATAGGTACTTATACTTAAGTAACGTAGCAAAAAGAACCTATAATTGCATTGTGAATGTAAAATATAAGCTTATAAATTCCACTCTACCATAAATCAAACAACTTGCAGAAAACTTGACGATTTGGCTACCCGAAAATACCAAACACTGCTCTTGTTAGAAATTTATCGGTGTGTTTACAACCTGGCTGCAGCTCAAGAACACAAGTAATTAGCGGAGCGCAAACCACAGCGTCATAATTAAACTGAGACCGGTGACATTCCCAATTCCTAGACCAAACAATCATACATACCTTTCTCCGTTCACACTTTATAATACATTTTAGAATGAATAAGTCTTAAGTGGGATTTACACGGGTGACTAAAGCTGCAAGACTGTAAATTGCAATTCGGCTAGGCTACAGAAAATCGAAAATTCAAAGGTAAGGTAGCATTAAATTCTACTCTAGGTACCGTGCAGTAACCACATGCTTTATTTTTTACAAGCGATGCGACAAGTGACTACACCTATATATCTCACATTAAGATAGAAGTCGTCAGTGCCCGCCATAGCTTAGCTGGCACAGCTAAGCAGCTCGAGTTCCTTTCCAATCTTTACTCACTAAAATTTCGATTACAATTCCGAACACTTAAAATCCTAATATTCAATGGCATGGTACTAAAAGATGTCTATCCCAATCCAATAATTCGGTAGACTGTTGAAGCTAGAATATTTTTTTATTATATATGTGTAATAGATATATAGGTAATATCACAGGGTTCATTATTTCCGGGACTAAGTGCGTCAACACAAAAAAAACTTACCTATACGGTGGTAAGAAATCGGTACCAAAATTCGCCAGGTACTTTTCGATCTAGATTTGTACTTATATTGTAATCCCGGACCAATTTTCCCTTCTGGTGTGGAATATGAAAATTTTATAAAAAGTTTTCTTACATCCCACATTAGTATTATAGCAGGAGGAGGCCTACCTCCTCCTGCTATAATACTACATGTTTTTGGTTTGAAACCACTGTTAAACTTCTTATTAAATAAAAAATCGTGTTCGAAGTGTACTGTAAATTGTAGTAAATCATTATTCATGTGATTAGTTATAGATTTACCAAGAGGGCACATGGAAATACTTCAAAATCTGAAGACACACCTGCAAACTAAAGATTTCTTACACCTTGTCCCTTCTTGCCTTCGGGCGGTGTCTAATGAAAACCTCTCGAGTACCTAGTAGTCTATTTCTCGTATGCACAAGTTTCACCATAATATACCTATCCTACCGTTAATTTGCAATGCGAAAAGACTACCGCATTGCATATAATATGCCAAATACGAACGAATTCAAATATCATCTGTCTGGTTGCTTGCTTTGGAATCTCGATGTCGTGGGTTCGATCCCTAGGTCGTTATATCGTCGGATAGTTATAGACTAGTAAATTTTCCGTACCAGTCCGGAGTCTGCAATTGTACGTAGTAGATGACAAAGTCTCGGCCCGTAATCCGTAATCCAAAGATATATATGGTGAAATGTATTCAGATTTTGCTTTTTAGCCATCTCTGCGTACCCCTTCAGGGATATACAGGTGTTGTCAACTTGACACATTTATGTGAATACGTCCGCAAGGGGCTAAATATGTTTCTGCCTCTATGTTATGCAATAAATCTAAATATGTCACGGTTTATGATGCGATTATAAGGACGGCACGAATGACAAATGGGCTCGTAGCTTTTATTATGTTGTAATCCCAGACCGCCCACGCTAACAATTTTCAGATCATATATGCCCCTATTTATTGTCTTTCAAGCGGTATGGGTGCTCTGGGAAGAATGATCTAGTCCTATTTTCGCATCTCCATCTAATCGTAGTGATATTGAGTCATATTTCCGTTACCAATCAAATCATCGTCTAATATAGGTCATTCCTAGATCTGTGAGATGTGGATATAAAAACTACATATTAAATATTTCTAACGAATATTCGTGATACCTTTCGATGGAGTGTATACATAACGTCACGCATTTCCCGGAGGGGTATGAAGAGACTACGCATTTCCACTCGCTACGATCTTGACATATAAACTTACTACTAAAAGGTACAAAAGTAGACTTAATATATGAACAATATACCTGTTGTTAATCCCAAAGCAATTCCACGTCCTAGTTCCTGAACAAGTGCCACAAATCCTTCGCTCAGCGGGTGGTAACATTATATATATAATATAAATAACGTATGTGGTAATAAAACTATGGTTTTCGGATTTCTCTGAATGTTTATAGAAAATTAGGTCATAACCCGATGAATAAGCGAGTGTCTTGGCTAACCTTGGTGCGGTCCGGGAATGTTAAAAATACCACCGCGGGCGTGCGGCACCGGCGTGTACCCAACACACACGACGCCGAACAAACAACGCTATTTGAAATATTCGATTAAATACCTACCGATTCAATAAACACGCGCGTCAGAGATACCACTCGCGGTCTTGCATACGGCAGGATGATAGGTCTTAACTCGTATTATATCCTGCCATTATTCGAGCCCACTCCATTGCTAAGAATATGATATACTTAAGACGCTTATTCTATGCATTATCGGGGGACTTTTAGAAGTAAATAGATAAGGTTCAGTTATTCATGACACCCTCACGCCCTATACTGGAAGCTCGGTAGAATTATCGGTATAAATCATTCACCAACATTGCGTGGCTCTCTCATATCATTATTGAAGTTTTGAGTTTAGTGGGCAAATAAATAAACGTAAAACCGTAATTACGAAATTATTTGATTATTAATTAAATCCAAATTACAAACTTGAGCAAATAATCACAAATTTATATGTATATTATTATTTTTATATTTCATTAGTATGTACCTATAGAGGAATAATTAATTAATTACTATGTACTTCTTTAACTCAACTAATTTGAAAAGTAACATTTTATTGAGTTATGGATGACTGATGGCAAAGGTAGGGATTTTACTGGCCTAATAAAATTATTTTCGTCAGGCATACATAACCGTTGGACTAAAACGGTTTTTCCGGCCGTTGTGTTCGTTTTCGGTCTTCTTCACGTGATAAAGGTGTGCGTGCGCAGGGTCAGTTGAATACGAATCTTAAGTCCAACTCCGTGATTGTAAACTGTCTATACTCTATAGGCACTAACATAAACAACACCAGTAATTGGTGGTATTGCTTTTGAAATTATTACCCGTCGTACCACTGGGGTGTGATCGTGGTACGGTGGGTCAGAAGCGTCTCCGTATTAAATACTTTTTGACATAATTTTATATGAATCAAAAGTTTTGTAAATTATAAAATAGTCCAAAGATGAATGGTAGGCTTAATCTAGAAAGTAAACAAACTCAAGGACATCTGCCGAAACACACCGTTGTGTGCTTGACTACAGATTTTATACTGGACGCTCTACCACCATGCGGGCAGCTAGCTAGCAAATCTAGAGCGAGATTCGAACCAAGGACTTCGCGTGGCAGTTCATGTTAGTTCGAAAGTATTCAACATAAAGTCATTGTGCAATGTGTAAATACTAATATCAAAGTTCCTGCAGAGAAAGGAATACGCACTCGCCTTAATTGTTTATGTTATGCCGGTAATGCAATATACCTAACAAAACATTAATGTTTTTTGCATTACCCGAAGGAAACTGTAAGAGATGTTTTCTCAGTATATAAAAATAATGCAATATATTGCATTGGAAATAAATGATTATGTAGAGTAAACATACAAGAAAATTTTAATAGAGAAAAACATTAACATTATCTTACATAGTATAGGTACTTACTGCGGAATTAAATTTATCCAAAACTAGCAAAAAATAAAAGCCCAACAACTTATTTATAAAAATCACATCACAATACTTATCACTGGAACCGATTTCGGAAATTCCATTTATGGCCTGACGACAGCACTAACACTTCTTACACTGGCCCCTCTTTAGGGGCATCACAGTTATAATGGTACGGAAGAAATGAGTAAGTCAGCTGATTGCTTACCTACGACGAGGCATAAGAGCAGGCCCGCTCGGGCGAGAAAGTCGGCGGGACACATGGTAGAGCGCGCGACTCGCGACTGACTGCCGATAGCCGCCCGCCCTTGCCGAATCGGCCTTGATCCAAGCGCCCGTTAAATCTTCTGATGATCCCATATCGTCGGTTCCCGCGATCTCCACCGCTGATCTGTACGCAACTGGACAGGATTTTATTCTGAGAGCAGTCTCAGAACTAATATTTGCGTTTTAAAATAAAGTCTTCGTACTGTCTACGGAAACAAACTCAATGTAAATTGGTTAACTTATTAGGAAAAGGCTTATGCTATACCCGCGTTATATTCACCGGAAAGATTCCGACTAGTACCGGACTGTTTTGAAGTCCATCGTCTGGGTGTTACGATTGCCCGAAGTGAAGTATTTGTAAGAGAGGTTGGATTTGGATTGTTTATAAATTTTTACAATTAATTTGAATATTTTTGTAATTTCTAATTAAAAAGTGCCTTATACAACTAATAAGAATATCGCAGACAAACCTAATGGCAGAATAGAATCTTGTACTTAAAACTATGTCACAGGTAAAATGTTTATTTATTGCGGGAAAATGTAACGCATTTTCATACGATTCTATATATATATATAAGCAATCCTGGAATAGATAATACCTTTAGGTTTGTCTGCATATATATTTATATATATATATATACATATAAATAGATTCTATACTCTTCGAGTGGGCAATTATTGCAAACTATTCGTGCTGCATTGCCAACATTCTTATTTTGTGACCTTAACTAATAAACTATGTGAATGCTAATAATATTTACGAGTATATTCATATGTAAAAATATCATTGCGTGTAACTACTCAATGTGTGGGCGGTTAGTGATAAAACAGCGTCGCAGACTCTTCTGTTTATGTATCTTTCTATAGGAATGTGTAAGTATTTGTGAATGAATATAAAAAGAAAACAGTTTCGCGTATAATACATTTATTGGCGTATATATAAAATATAAATATTATAAAATATCATAACAATATTTACAACTAGATTTATACAAGGACATTTTTATGGAATACTTGTAGGAATAAAATATAATAAACTAGTTTTTGATTAAAATAAACATAATTTACCCACCTACTCTGATACTTTATTTTAACACATTATAATCCATATTTCTTTCACTGGGGTTTGAGTATATAGCGTTGCTATGGGAACCACTTAGTAAATGGGGATAAACTCTTTCTTAACTGTGGGTAGGTGATATTATTAAAAGACCCTAAATTCTATATTTAGGGGATTATTTTTATACTAACACTTATATGTAGTGAATTGTTTTAAGATTGTATAACATTTAGTTTGCTGAATAAATGATTATTATTATTATTATTATATTCAAAATCTCAGTCTGTTCAGCTTTAGGTAGGTAAGTAAAAACACACACAAGCTTCTGCACTATAATAACATGCTAACGAAGTCGCGGGCAGAAGTTAACTAACAATAAGAAGGATTTAATTTAAACAATAACATTGTGAACATCTATTATGATATGTGAAAGAGTTTGCAGGACTGTCTGTAATATTAGAAGAAACAAAAAAAGGACTATAGAATATGTAGGCAAATAGGATTTGATTGGTGTTGATAACTATCAAAATGACCCTACCATAGCTTGCACCATACCTGCACCATTTAGGGCCCGTTTCAGAATGTACTAATAAAGTTTCGGGTTGCTATGCAACACATAAAATAACTGAATGATAAAAATTACAGTTAACATGCAGCGCGTTTCAAGCTTTAACCGATGGATAGACTAAATCGATGACTGTGAAACGCAAAGATAGTGTTTTATTTATTAAATATGTTCTGGGTAGTAAAACCGGAACTTACTCGAACATTCTGAAACAGGCCCTTAATGTAATTTTATCATTAGGTATTAATTGTAGGTATATTTGACAGCAACTTGATAACACGCTAATGAATATAATAAATAATGCAGAATTCAACCATCTATCAACCAACAAAAATATAGTGGAACTAGATTATTCTGTAATACACGGTGATACATCAACCAGGCATTTAGGAGAAAGCTAAATCTATTTCATTAATCTAGCGAGCGCGAAGAGCAAGCGGAGCATCTCCGTTTCAGATTGGGCTAAAATGCTTTCGCATGGGATCCGGATTCTCGGTTGTTCTCTACAGGTTAAATTTTCAACAGATTTTGTGAACAGGCCAGAACTGAAACAGAACCTGTTCACAAATGTAATTTTTGAAAAATTTTCAAATCGTTGGAGATATGGGGGGTGAAAACGTAAAAACTGAAGTCCTCGGGAATAAAAACATATTTTATTCCCGAGGACTTCAGTTTACCACTACTTATTTAGATATTTGTGAATCCATTTTCTATATTAAAATTTCACGTGTTGCTTGAAGCTCATCTTATGTTGAAATAAGCGGGAGCGCGATTGTGTCCTATCCCTATCCCTTCTTTAGAGCTTCGCGGGTAGCAAGGTACTTATAGGGCGTCAGGACTATCAGTTGTATAAGTTGAAGTGCGCGAGCAGGCGGTCGTTGAAGGTGATGTCCTTGAAGAGCGAGGGGTGGGAGAGGGTCCTGGCGGGCGGCGAGGGGCGCGAGGCGAGCGCGATGGAGACGGTGTCCTTAAGGCGAGCGCGCGTCACGTCGCCGCGCAGGCTCACCAGCCGCGCTAGCTGCTCCTCCGACATGTCGGGGCACTTGGCCACCACGCCGTGCAAGTCCAGCGACAGCATCTCGATGTCTTGGCATCGGAGCACCTGACAAACGAATTTTTTTTAAGTGTACTAACATCTGCCTATAACAGATGCATTTCGTTTCAATTGCACTGCGCCCGTCACCTTGAGACAGTTGTTAAGTCTCATGTGCCTGTAATTTCACTGGCTCTCAAGGACTGCTGCCGGAACACACCGTTAGGTGCTTGACGGCAGATTTTCTACTTGAGGGTGGTCGCTGGCCAAGTGAGCATTCGCAAAATGTCCTTCTACCATGCGGTGAAGCTCAAGCTGCTGCGCGGCAGTCCATATACAATGCCACTGAGCCATCACTGCTTCAAATATTAACTAGTAACAATTAATCATCAGCACCCATGACGTCTATTGCACAAATAAGAGTGGGGGTTCCCATAATGCTCACGCTTGGCTGTCGTCTAACGCGGTGTACGGTGGCAGCCCTTCGGAAGGTACAACTGCCCACCTTGTATTTTTCCCTTCGTCGCCTCTTACGAATCCCACAGGAAGAAATGGGAGGGTGCGATTCTAGCCCGGCACCTCACGTGATGTATTCCTACATAACAATACCGGCCAAGTGCGTGTGGTTCTTGCAAACTGAGGGTTCCGTACCAACATTTATTTTGCTGGATGTATTAGCAACAGTTTTTTATTCAGTTCGGAATCCTTAGTGCAAGTTCGATTCACATTTGGCCTACTTTTTTGTTGTTTTTTGTTATACTTTAGATGACTTTTGAGAGCTTGGTCTACATACAAAGCTTGACGACAACATTCAAGCGACAAGTTAAGGTTCAAATAGAACAAAACCAGGTGTTTCTTGTTATTTGTTAAGCAATTCCAATCCACCGTTCCCAAATTCAGCCACTAGAGGCAATTCTTGTGCTTTGATCAATGAGTCATTTTATACACAGTAGAGCCCATCTAGGGTAAAGAGGAAAATATTTATTTATTTAATATTAACACGTCTACAAAAAACACGCGTGGACTCGGTGTGTTCAGTTTTATAGAGTAGAGGGTATGAAAATGTCTAATTTAAGTATGATGATCAATATGTGTAGCGAATTAATGAAATGTGTTGGCAATGAGTTGCAATCACACATTCATGCTTTTCCTAGAATTTTTTTTTTCGAAATAGCTCAGTAGATACAACAAAATGGCCTATGATGATTCATTATTGACAAAATAAGAAACTTTCTGCTTAGTAGTAAGATGACTGAAGTAGTAAAATACGTTGCAGGCATTAGTAGTTGCAACTTGGCAAGAGGAATAAGATCATTTGCTAAATGCTGCGATACGAGCTGAGATTATTAGTGTAGGAACAATGTGTCCTACCCACAAATATAATTTAAAAACAAAACACAAACATACCGCACAATTATGTACATAAAACTAGCTGCGATACAAAAATATTCATAGTCTGCAAATTATGGTTTTGTTGTCTTACCTCCGCCAGCATACTGATGACTTCAAAAGGCCAGTCAGTGTTGACGCCCTCGGGCGCAATCTTCCTAAAGAACGATCTGATCTGACTAGCTTCTTTCAATATTTTAGTAGCAGCCTGTTGCGCCTCCTCTACAGTTTTAAATGTAATCTTCTTTGAAAGCATCGCCGTTATGTACTTCCTGTATACCAAATTTTGGGCTTCATTGATAACATATTCAAAGTTCTTGTCTCTCAAATGGTTGTAATCTTGAAAGTAATCGTCCAAAGTAATGCAGATTGTGTCGACTGGTATAGTGGAAGGCAACCATTTGGCAGTAAATAGATCCTCGAAATGGACTTCTAGATCCAAGAAAGCTTCCTCGAGTAGGAATCGAGCCGCTTCATCTCGTAAGTTCTGCGAAAATTTTACGAAAGCTTATTTTAGCATTCTTTATTTCTTTGGTTGACAGTATCAGAAAAATAGTCAGCAATTAAGCATTAACATAATGTGTTGTGATGGTGGAAAGGATTTATAAATAGAGACTTAAGATATATTTGACTAAATCTTAACGGCATAAACGTTATGTGAGTATAATTTGTCCCTGTCATGTAGGTTACAGTTATATGAAAAACAAAAAAAACAGATCTTTCAGTATAAAAATGCGCGCCCATTCAATGTTTTTATCCCTACATGTGATATGGTATTAAAGGGTTGTTGGAAAAATGCTAACTATCTCTTAGAGTTAACTTTTGTCAGTCCTAAAAAACACTAAGACGTATGTATAAAAAAAAACTTGTGACGGAACAAGTACAAGACTCACCTGATGTTAAAAATCTCTTGTGCCTATAATTAATTATTTCATATTTTGTTTTTACAATCCTCGACATAGATATTCAAAACTCAAAGTCCCTCAAGGAGCAGTACTCTCTGCAACGCTTTTTCTGTTGCATATACTGATCTGCTTAAGCCCTGTATTTTTGGGTACGCAGACGACAGCACCGTTGTGGAGAGTTATACGTCTAACGCACGAACCAGTGCATTACAATTCCAGTATCATAGGGAAGCGATGGTTCACAGCTTGAACTTTTCTCTGAAGGCAGTCTCGCGATACCAATCTGGTTAAGTTCAATGCTGCTAAAACCCAGGCGTGTCTTTTCTCTGCCCAACGGAGCCCTTTTCAGCTGGCTCCTAATTTCAGGGATGTGTCCGTGCCGATAAGTAACCATCTCGAGCTTCTTGGCATCTCATTAACACCGAATCTCAATTTCGGGTCCTATATTGAGTCTAAAGCCCAACTAGCCTCAAAAAAGCTTGGTGTTTAGGTGAGACAATACATCACACCGGGTCACCTGCTTAACCTTTATCAAGCGCAAGTCCGGTCGTGTATGGAGTACTATTCTCACCTTTGGGATAGTTCTGCCAAATACCAGCTGGAGACTTTGGAAGCTATTGAGAGGAGAGCCAAGAGACTCATTAACGACGACCAACTTGTAAGCAAGAGACTCCAAAATCTCGAGCATCGCCGCAAAGTCGCTTGCTTATCGGTTTTTTATCGGATATTTCGGGGAGTGTGCCACAGAACTACATGATTTGATTCCGCCATCCCCATTCTATAACCGGACATTCAACTCAGAAACGCCACCGCTATATAGTTGATATTCCATTTACCCGAACAAAGCGATTTGCGTCTTCGTTCATCATGCGAACCGCCAGCGAATGGAACACCCTGCCTGAGTCTGTGTTTCCGGTTAAGTACAATGTGGGGGTTTTCAAACCGTGAGTGAATAAATACCTTCTGGGTAAGCGCGCTCCATCATCGACCATGACCATCATCACTTAACATCAGGTGAGATAGTGGTCACGTGCTACCCAGTTCAGTATAAAAAAAAAACTATTCAAAGGGAGCGCGGCGCTGTCAAGTTTTGCTGCGGCGGGCGCTCTTTGCTCGGAATAAGCATTGTCTTTTACTACGAGACAAAGAACTTAAGTGTCAGACAGTATAAGAAAACCTTGTTTTTTTCTGACGTGTGAAATAAGTTATGAGTAAAGTCGTAGGACTAATATTGTATGTCTTGTTAAACGGAGGTAGTCCACAAGCTCCGTTTGAATAGAGTTTTGAATATTTACATCAGGAAAAGTAATAAAAAATATGAATTAATAAATTACAGGCACAAGAAAAACATTAACATCGGGTGGGCCTCGTGCTTGTTCCGTTACAAAAATACAAAAAAAACAAAATATATAGTTATTTTTTTACACTAGCCAAAATTGTTTTGTTAGGACTAACAGAAATCAACTCTAAGAGGTTGTTAGCTTTTTTTAATAACGATGTATAAGCAATACACGCAACCTCGACAATATTCTGTTAGGTTTTTTAGTCATCGTGGTTCTGCACGAACGTGTACGAGTTCACAGTAATATGTCTGCACGCGCCAATTTAAAACAATCACGTTTAATGAAGGGGCGTGCATTTTTATATAAGATAAGGCAAAATTTTAGGTTTTTTATGAAGTTATAGGAAAATATAGATTGTGAAAGTGCTAATTAAGTTTGTCGATGGAGATAAAACATAATATTGCATTATGAAAACACAACGAAAGGAAACATTTTAACTATGTGCGGGATTAGAAACCGCGGCCATCCGCCCATGGGGCCGAGAAATGCTGAGCCAATTTAAGCTACTGTGGTGAAGGTGAGTCGTAGATTAAATGTATCCTTTCAATCTTAAATTTTTTTCTCACTTAAAAGCTCATACGGAATGTATTTTTGAGACGGGACAGTAAGGGGACCTCCCCTTACTGTACCTTAACCGTTACAGTTACAGGAAAACGTTTTTAGGATCCACAATTTTTTAAGGTATTTTGAACTGCATTCACAGATTTTGGAAAATATGTCAGCAAGAAAATGCTTATTTTGCACAAAAACTTTTTTGATGCATGATTCGATCTTGTCTCTTATAGGGATCAAAAGTCTCTACTGGACCGACTGTGGTTTGAGTACTAGAAATGTCAGAAATCGCGAAAAACTTTTTCAACTTCATCTAAATTCTTTGTTTTATTTTGTTTTAGAAAACAAAGTTCTAGTTGAAAAACCCTTTATAACGGTTAAGGTAACTGCCCTTACAGTCCCGTCTCAAAAATTCACTCTGTATAGTGTGTTATTGTAACGAACCTGGAAAACGTTAAGCATCTTGTCGAACTTGGCCTCAGCGGACGGGTCGTGTCGCGCGGGTGGCCAGTGCCGCGCCTGCGTCTGCTGCGCGAGCCGCACCATCTGCTCGCTGTTGTTCACGATCGTGATCATGTGGTGCGTGAAGTACGCCACGCGGGAACGGTCCGCGAAGTGGCAGTTCTACGAAAATCACGATGAACTTAAGGTTCAACTGGCAGGACACTTCTCCATACAAACGTCATAGGTCATACTCCCTTATTTGAGATTTTAGGTTCACAATTAAGCATCATACCGATTGATCTCTTCTTTATCTAGCCTTGTATGAGCCCCAAATTTTAAAAAGATCATTAAGTTGGATAGTTATGAGCCTCGAAAACTTTATATGAAAATGTTTCGAAGCTGACAACTCTCATTTTAATTATATTATTAAAATCATATAAGACTGGATGATTTATTTATTTATTTATTTATTAACAAAATCCATGATGACGAGATCAATCGGTATTATGCTGTTTGTATGGAGAACTGAACGGCTATTTCAACCTTAAGGCATCAGCGCCGACAAGAGGGATCCGCGCGCGGACATGCTTAGTATAAGCAAGTAACTTCACCTTCAGTGTAAGGCAGGCACCAGCCAGCAAAAACAGGAGCCGTGCGCTATCGTCGGTCACGGTTAGGCGGGTGGTTCAACATTCGTTGCTCGGTGCTTATATTTGTAGCAGTTACCAGCTTAAACTGATATTGTCCGCGCGCGGCTCCCTTATATTTTCAAGACGTAATACATTTTAAGAATTTATTCATACTATAAATAGTCATGTGGTTTTGTAACCAAGCCTCGGAACCTATGTGCCACGCACTAGGTGGACTTACTTGAAAACAGGGTAATTGCATCGTTCAAACCAATGTCGACATGAGTATCATATTCGTAATACCCGTTAAAACGTTGACTTATAAAATTAAATGGTACCTAAGGAATTAATTGCGTTTATTTTATATTATTATTATCCAACTACGCACGTTTCAAATAGTCTCGATATAGTAACCAGTCAGGCTTAACGATGTATAAAAGAACTTTGTATGAAACATGAGCTAATTTTCCAGGGTGGCTATACCCATACTACTTTAACGTCAGCTTATCTTTTGAGCCTGCCTTCTTCTGCTGTAATCTGTCATTCTGTAATTGTATCAAAATCTTACTTATTTGGCTGCGTTCGGAAACGAGTGATTTCTAACCACTTGTCAGGTAATCAAGGTTAAACGTCATGAAATATGTTAACGTATACGTTTCCGAACAAGTACCCAGTAATTCACGAGCAACTGGATGTCATAATTATTCCCCAACCCATTGCATATGTTTTTCAATGACAAAAATGAATCACGCTAATAACGTCCGCCGCGGTCATGAGTTGGATGGGTGACCGCGAGTGACATTACTACTGAGCGCTTCCGTGCTTCGGAGGGCATGCTAAGCCGTTAGTCCCGGTTGTTGTCTTAGGATGGCAATTGTTATAGCATGGTGGTAGTGCATTTTGCGAATGCCCGCCTAGCTAGCTACCACCCTCATGTTGTATAACTATCGCCATGCACCTAACGGTGTGTTCCGACAGCTGAACTTGAGAGCCAGTATTCTAGGTTAGCCTGAACAACATCTTCGACCACATCATCATTTACCATCAGATGAGATAGTGGTCAAAGGCTAACTTATAGAGCATAAAGAAAGAATCGCATCAAATTCCTGCATTTCTGCAAATCAGCCAAACTAAAATGTATCTATATCTACAACTACTAAAACAAAGTCGTAATTGGTCTTCAGTTTTAATAGAGCCAGTCTCTAAAGATCCGATGACATGCGACAAATATTGTATAGGAAAGTATGTATAGGAAAATATGACAAACCTTAAACTGAATGACCCCTTCGCGGTACATGTTTCCATAGCGAGTTACTTGCTCAATACTCAGCAGGAGAGCTTTAAACGTGATGTCCTTGCTTATTGTCTCTGTCACCTGCAACGAAAAATTACTATTACATTATAATAAACACTGCTGCTTTTACATCTAATGCACTCATAGTATACATAACTATGAGTAAATAGATAGTGGATTACTAAATTAAATTATTTAATTCAGTTTGGGTCAGTTCAGTGGTCAGATTGGGTCAGTTGCGCTGGTGCGGCCACGTTCAGCGGATGAGTGCCTGTAGAGCGTATTCTCTACTAGCCGCTCTTGAGTGGAAAGCGCAGCTCCAGTGGACAGTACCTTCGCTATTATATATGCAAACATATGTTTCTTTTGGCGGGGTAATTACCTAACAAACATACAGTCGAAGGCAGAACCTCCTCCTTTTTGGAATTCAATTATAAAGTACTCACTAAGGCCCACTTACGCCAACGAGGAAGTGCGAGTTAAACTCGTATTAAGTTTGAATTGGCATATACAAAAAACAAGTTAATCCGACTTTTACTCTCGAATTTACGTTGGCGCAAAAAGCACTATAAAACGCTATAAAGGCGTATAAAACGAGCCTAAACTGATGGGCACTGCAGCCGTTCTCCGTTTCTTACACAAACAGTACATGTTTTTGTGCACTCCGGGGGGAGCCGCGTTAGAACTGCACCTCCCCATATCATCCCGTAGGTGTCGTAAGAGGCGACTAAGAGAAAAATATTGGAAGGTGGGCAGCAGCGCCTTCTAAAGAACTGCCAACTTACACTGGGATCCCCAAAACGCCTGCCAAGCGTGGGGATTATGGCAAATATCCCCTTAATAGGGGAGGGTTTAGCAGTGTTACAGTGCATGTTTTTGTGATAAAATATTAAGTAATTGGTTAGCACCTGCAAGTTCTGGTCGATCATTTGGAATATAATAACAGGCGCGTGCGTGTGGTACGCGTTGGAGTGCGGCTCGACGTCGGGGGCGCGCACACCGTCCCACTCCGCGCGCTCCGTCTCCAGGGTCTTCTCCATCCACTCCATGTAGTTCGACTGCATTTTCTGTACAAACACGAAAAATTATGTACAAATATATTTTTATATATACATATCTTTGAATAAATAAATATACCATACACATTTTGTCTGGCCTTATCTCTGTGGCTTTGTTGCTACAAGTGATAGTTTTATGTGATAGACATTTTCGGATCGCTTTAAAAATTCGCTCGTCAAAACACTTAAGCGACTATCTGCTAGAAGTGCCCGCAGTAAAGCAATTATTATTTATTTATTATTAACATCTAAAACGATTTACAAGAAACCAATTACAATATTTGAGTAATTATCATGCAAATAGATTTCACTGCTATCATGTAGCGTCATCAAATATTTTAAAAAAGTCAAAATAAATTAATTAGGTAAAATACAGAATAATATCAAAGCTAAAAATAAAAGTAACAATATTATTACTATAATAAAGCGAAATGAAAAATCATTATTCGTTTTGAAGAAAATATGTATTATGTCAAATGGGCAAAATAAAATTCATCATCCTCATTTGTCTTGCGTGCATTCATCTCACAATACTCCAAGAACTTCGACAGAATATCCTTCCATTCAACCGCAAACATTTCACATTCAGGCATCTTGGTTTAATTTAATTTAATCACGCATCACCAATGTTAGAAGATGCGCATGGGGACTATCAATGCCCACTGAAGCAAGGCTTATTATGGACGTACCTGCAAATATTCATCCTCTAATTTCTTCATGAGGTCATCACTAAGCAGCGGAGGCAGCGTGGATACATCTATTTTCAGTTCTTCACTGCCCATCAGCTCGTGCCCGGGGTATGTATTAAGAATCCACGACAGTAGGGTAACATACTCGTTGCCTTCTATTCCTGACAAGACTACATCTTGAAGCTGAAAATTATCAAAATGTTCTCAACACTGGACTAATTAAAAATTTTATATGTATTTTAAAATTGTGAAATTGTGTGAGGGAAAATTAAAATTTTGATATATATGATACTCATATATCTCAAGAAGCAAACGCCGCCCGTGCAGAAAATTTTCGTAATAGACCGTATTCGCTGCGAAGCTTTCTCGCTCGAAAAGTTGACCGTTTCTATAGATCAAATATTAATTATACTTATGAAAAGTACAAATTATATTTTTTAGGTTTCTGTACATCTGATAAATAAACGGAACCACTTGTGCGTCTAACTCTCGGAGTAATTATCTATGGACTATTCTTGGGCTATTCTAGCAACACACATGGAAAGGAATACGAGCTGTTAAATTACACTGTTATTTTGCTATTCTCTGTCTTGTAAGAGAAAACACCGTACACATATTATGTGGAATAAGGATACGGAGATGATAACGATGATGAGAGTTAGGTTACAATTTGATTGATGACTTACACTGGCAGATAAACACGTGTGATACATATTCACGTATTTGTTGACGATGTCATAGTGAGGCGGGAAGCACGGAACGCAGAGTGTCTTGACGACCCTCAAGTCCTCGAGTATCAGTTGTCTGGTCAGCTCCAGGTAGCGGATGAGCCACAGCTTATTGTCCTCTCTCTCGTCTACCCTAGTACCTTCCACACGTTGGCCAACCGCACATTCTAGGACTTCAAAAGCTTTATTTCGCCATGACTTAGGTCGCCCAGGAGGCATGAAGCCGGTTTGATTTTGTTGCTAAAATTATAATAAGATACATTATTTAGATTCGAAAATTTCGTCATTTCGTTTCGCCTTTGCGATTTTGTAGTCACAATTAACCTTATATTAATTTAATTAGCATAATATAGTGCTGTCCTGTGAGTACTCAGTTGTTGTTATTATGCTAAAAAAACTTAAAATAAAAAAATATTTGTCTAATTATTATTTAACCTACATTGGCTCGGTATTGTACACAATTCCTAGGTTTCATACATTTTCGATAACATGAATGTGAGAGTCCTATCAGCCGGTAATTAATGCTTATCGTAAAAAATACTCGAAATACTTTTCGAACACAAATTTAGATGAATAAATAATGCTCATTACCTCCAAAGCCATTTGGTCTCTTTTTTCCTCTCTTTCAATAATTCTTAGTGCAGTTACAATAACAGTGGGTTCCTTGCGCACAGTGTTCAATGTTCTAGCTAGAATCAGTTTGATTTGCTTCTCAAGCAGGTTTGAAACCATTTCGACATCTTCGAAGTACGCCTTCAACATGATCTTATCATGCGACGACTGGTTTGGCAGTCTGTGTAGTTCATACAGCAAATCATCTCTCGAGTTCTCCAGATCATTAAGGCACTACAAAAAGAAAGAATATTTACTACTAGCTTTCCGGGCGCGGCTCCGCCCGCGCGTATGTCGGTTATCGCGTGAAAACATTAAGCTCTTTTTGCGCAGTCGGATAAAAACTATCCTATGTTTTTTCCCGGGTCTCAAACTATCTCCATACCAAATTTCATTCAAATCGGTCCAGTAGTTTTGGCGTGAAAGCGTAACAGACAGACAGACAGACAGACAGACAGACAGAGTTACTTTCGCATTTATAATATTAGTACTGAATAGTACTGATGAGTTTAAACATAGACTTGCCAATGCTTCTTAAATATTTACTTTACTATTTGTCACTTCAGTATTTAATATATAAGTACATAATTATATATATCAAAATACTGAAGTTAGCTTCCAGCGTTAGCCTCTTAGCCAGCGCAGACTTCAAATACTTAGAAAAAAAGTTGGCTTAAAACGAAACAAAAAAATTGGCCTAAAATGTTACATTTCAAAAGAATTCCAATGTGACCTATTTTCGTCACTGAAATTCCTCTAATATCAAAACCCGTAACTAATTTAAGTCTTATACGAATTACGAACGTGCAATACCTTTCTACCAATTTACATATGTGATCAAAACTAAAACGAAAATTATCGCCGGATTTAGATGTTCTGACGAACGCGTAAGGTTGCTTGTGTGGAGGTGGAAGGATAATATATCCTATACACACAACAAAATATTGTTGTGTGTATAGGAAAACAAAATATTGTTGTGTGTATATCCAGATGAAGATCAAATTTTGTAGAATTTTAATCACTGGAAAGTATAAGTACTTACTGGCAGTAATTTTTTTTCATAATTAATATTAAACTAATTGCTTGTAATGATTTTAGTATAGGTAAGTTATTGAATTCTTAAAATATATCAAAGATATTCGGGAGATATTCATTTGATTTTCAAAGAAACAAACAAATGGAACATTTTATTTTAATGACTGGGTTTAACTCTTTATCGCAGATTTTTTTACATCCAGCAAGCAAAACATTTTTTCCCGTTTGCTTGTGTGCGATATAATTTTATTTGAGACGAAATATTTATGTAAAAAAAAAACACTAGAAGAAGAAGACTATAAATACTGAGATTGGGAAAAATAAAGAAGCAACATAATAGTTTTACTTTCATAATCATCAATAAGTAAAACCCCTCCGTCAAACACCTAACCATCTGTTGCGGCAGCAGTCCTTGAAGAGGCAGTTCCTTTAAGAAATTATACCTACTTCTTTTTTTAGATTGAGCTTCGTCAACACCTTTAACCACATAATCTCTAACCAACAGGTGAAAGACGAGGGGTGATAAGTAATGATAATCAGGTATTTCTAGACCGTATTAAAATCTAAAAAAAAATTTTTTTGCTTGCTCATACATCCACAAGGTGCGCGAGAAAAAATCGTATAAATACACCATGATTCCAGGGAGATACATTCATTTGAATACTGACAACCGGAGTGATAACATCAAAATGGAGAAAAACGAAATCAGAGCTGTCATTAAATATCTCTCTGAAAAAAATGTCTACCAAAGACATACACAACGACTTGGTGAAAACATTGGGGCACTCTGCCCCTCCATATTCCACGGTTGCACGCTGGCCAAGGAGTTTAAGCTGGGTAGAACATCCTGGGAAGATGAACATCGTGAAGGACGCCCATCCACGTCCACCACTGAAGACAATGCCAAAAAGATAGAGGATATCGTGATGGCAGATCGAAGAGTGACCGTCAGGCACGTAGCTGAGATGACAGGGATCTCTTATGGTAGCGTTCAAAGAATTTTAACCAACGAATTGCACATGAAGAAGGTCTCTGCGCGTTGGGTACCGAGAATGTTAACAGACGAGCAAAAGAAAAAACGAGTTGACATTTCAAAGGTTAATCTCGAGAAGTTCCAAGCCGATACAGAAAATTTTTTGTTTCGTGACCATGGATGAGTCCTGGGTCCACCATTTCGACCCGGAAACCAAAAAGCAGTTGATGTCTTGGAAACGAGCCTCCTCACCGACGCCGAAAAAATTCAGTCTCAAGTTCGGCGGGAAAGGTTATGGCGTCCGTTTTTTGGGACGCTGAAAGAATTATTATGGTCGAATACTTGGATAAGGGAGCTACTATTACGGGCTCTTACTACGCAGACCAAATAAGAAGATTACGGGAGGCCATTAAAGAAAAAAGGCGCGGCAAACTGCGAGCTGGGGTGCTGTTTCACCAAGACAACGCACCGGCTCACAAAGCCGCAGTTGCGATGGCTGCCATTCAAGAAACAGGGTTCGAACTGCTCGAACACCCTCCCTATTCGCCAGATCTAGCTCCCAGTGACTTCTATCTCTTTCCTCGGCTCAAAGAACATCTCCGAGGCCTGAAATTTGAAGATGATAGCGAAGTGATGGCAGCTGTTGAGGCATTTTGGGAGAGTCAAGATAAAGATTTTTTTTCTAAGGGAATCCTAGGTTTAGAAAAACGTTTAACTAAATGTATTGCCTCATTAGGAGACTATGTAGAAAAATAAATTATTTTTGTAACATTAACCACCGTGTATTATTTTGATTATCATTACTTTTGGATCACCCCTCGTACTACTCAAAGGCTAATCTATCGGTGGTATAAAAAAACAAAGCTAAACCTCATATTATAAATCCTATTCTTACCGTTTAAACAGAACTGGTATCTTTCCTATCGGTAAGTATGATTTCCTTAACTTTCGATGTGGTTCAAAAGAAAGAAAAACTAGAGTTCCGGATCCTTTCTTTCATTAGTTTTCCAGCCGAATGCAGTGCATTGAGACTCAGTAAGCAAAATTTCGGCTTAATTTAATTAAACGAATCAACTAGACATAATAATTAAAAACCTAGGCCGACGAAGACACGGCACGCAGTAGCGCGCCGAAGGGCACTTCGGGGCGTACGGCGCGAAGCTGCGTAGCTCACGACAACCCACCGTAGAATATGCCAGTCCGGACCGATGGGCCGATGTACTTGGACTTGAAGCGCGGTGTGCGCCAGGCCTGTAAATAATATGTAGTTATTCAGTTTTGTATTGCTTAGGTAAACACATTGCTTACCTGATGAGCATGCAATAATTTTCCCTCTCCAATCCACTGTTTGGTTTTAGCTACACTCTCAGGTACGGTGAAGATGTGCTTCAAACTATCCATAGCGGTGACATATTGAGAATGACGCGAATCTTCTTCGCGAACAGCTTGAAGTGATGCTACTAAAGGCGGTACACCTTTTAGTAATTCTTCTAGTTCATCCATTCTGCAAATAGGTTTGAATATTGAAAGTACCTATGCGAAACAGTATGTATGGTGTGTAACGTTTTATGTATAATACAATTATTTAGGAATTTTAGGACCTCGTTTGATAGGTTATTCAAATTATTTTGGGCACAATATAGGCTGTTTATGGTATTAAAGGCGGCTCGCAGCAACGTTGCTCGCCTATGCGCTGCTGCTACTTGCTGACTAGAACACTGGTCTAGTAGCCGTGGCTATTATGATAGCAGTGCTCAGAACTGGTATGGAAATTGTTATCTTTTAGCACGTATGTTAATCACGATTGTTTACCATTGTACCTAATCAATATGATATATAATACTTGAACAGTTAATTAGGAATACCGTATAATTAAAAAGGTACAATGTTGATGTTTACCTATTCTGACCATTGCCGATTTGATTTTTTTCGGTATCAAACCTTGCGGCAAAACGAAAGATCCCCGTGCTATGGAACGCTAATCGCCTTAGTTTACCTCACGTCGTCGGCACTAAATAAATAACACTTGGTATGACCTTGGCATTATGATTTTGGCATTTGTTAAGTCAATTATAAGATTACGGGTCAGTGGTCCAACTAATCCGACCAACTCATTAGACCACGGGCTTGAAGTAGGGGCAGTTGTCCAATCATATTATCTATTTATACTACCACCCTATATCTAAACTCTTGTTTAGGTATTGGTCAACTAACTGGTTTGAACCTGGGTCATGGTAATATTGAAGCGGCACCACGGATGAGGCATGAAATTTGATGTATTGAAATTGTAGGAACTCACTTGACACTGATATCTTGGACATCATCAAGACATTCTTGAAGCTGTTTCAAGCCAACACTGACTCCATCTAGTTTACCCTGCACAGCCGATTTGAGTTGAGCTTCTATTGATGCTTTCTTGTGAGTTATCCTTTTCTTATATTGCTCTACCTGCATATGATAAAAATACCATTGTTTGATTTAAATAATTATTTAAGCATCCTAAAAAATATTAAATAATATTTTAATAAAACACTTAAAAAAGCATAAAATTATATATCGTATTATATTTCGTACATTGTTTACTATATTATTCAACATTTCTCATATTTGTTAACACTAAACATACCATATATAACTTAAAATATTCTGTTAACAATTCAATAACCTTTTTATGTAATTATCACTTTAAAAACGTATATCTTTACCAATTGTAAGCTACAACAAAGAACAGTGAGTTACGATCGGGCCTATATAAAGGCGTGTTTAGCCGCTGGCCGTTTTTTTCCCGGGCTATTGTAGGGCCAGGCCCTCGCCCAAAACCCGGTGGAGCTGGACGACCGCACAGGCGGTAGCCAGCATCTATGTCCTCCCTAAACAACAAGCTGGCCGTTTAGTCTCGATCGTGCGCTCGGTAAGTCAAGACCTCCTGAAGATGCTTCGTTTAGAAGCGAAACTAGTCGGGTATTCTTCCGGTTAGGCTGCGTGATGTTTGTGACGTCACGTAGATAACAGGAAAATTAGGCGGAATTGTCACTAGATATATAATTTTATGCCCTTTAAGTGTTTTATTAAAATATTATTTAATATTTTTTAGGATACTTTTAAAAGTATTTGTTATTATTAAATATGGATTTCCGCAAAGTAACGCCTGAATCTATCCATTAATTATTTAAGCCATATAATACTCGCAAAATATTATTGTAATGTCCTCATCATCAGCCGGAACATGTCTACTGTTGAACAAAACCCTCCGCGATATAACGCTACAAGGAACGACTATTGACCACTTGTAACCATAGGCTTGATATATATATATATATAATATAGGAGGATACAGAACAGAATCAAAATGAAACATAAATCATAAGATAAATGGACAAGTATCACAGATTGCAGGCAGCCAAAGGAGGCTTTCCCGGAACTTAACCTGATATACTCTAATAGACTGCAACATAAAAATAGACAAACTATGGCGAGTTTTCGAAATTGTCACGAGACACGGCCAGGAGTCCGTCACTCGTACAAGGCTGCTTGCTTATATATCTACGGTGCCGTGGCTGTCGAGCACCAAAAATATCAGTCGGTTGTCACAAACTCATTCGGAAGGACTTCGTCGTGCCGTCGCCGCACGAAATTAGCGTTTTTTCAATAGCCCTATATACGACTGAACAGTTATTATTTCTGTTTCTTTATGATAATGACTAGATCTGGTGAATGCTGTTGTATAGATGGGTGACTAAACTTCTAACAAAAAATGTAATTATTCAGTTTACCTAAGGACGAGCTTAGGTATTTTGTTTTAATTTTACCATTAAAGACTTATTACTATCTGTACCTGTATTCGTAGTTCTTTGATACAAAGGTACCTTAAGTCAAGCAAAGCCAGCTTTCTACAGATCATTTACAATGCAGCTGATTTCTAGATGCAAAGGTATTCAAAAAGCGTCATTAACTCAAACGCATATAAATTATTGTTTCCTACGGCATATCATTTTTATTCACGTTGGAAGTATTTTCTTTGCTTTTATATTATTTAATAAGATATGGGAGAAATGGGCACACCCCAAATACTTTGCCACAAATGCAAGTGTCTCACCTTGGTGTTTAGCCATATTTTGATAATGGCCAGTCTAGGTATGTATAAAAGTTTATTGGCTTAAAACTTTTCTATGAAGAATTACCACAAACATTAACAAAGTATTCACACAACTACTTTATACTAATGGGGGATTTTAATGCTCAAGTTGGAGCAAAACTAAATAAGGAGGAATATGTCCTGGGAAATTTCGGGCAAGGGAAAAGAAGTCCAAGCAGTGAACTGCTTGTTGAACTACTACTCGAACATAACCTAACACTCATCAACGGCATGTACAAGAAGAGCAAAAAGAAAAAGTGGACATGGTAATCCCCCTATGGTATATACAAAAACGAGATTGACTACATAACAACTAACTACCCAAAAGCTTTCACTGATACATCGGTTCTATCAAGATTCAACTTTCATACAAACCATCGCATGGTAAGAAGCTCCCTAAAAACAGTAACAAAATATATAAACATAGATATAACAGTCCAAAATAGCCCTGAAAACATAAAAAGAAATTGTCGAGACCCTAAGAGAAGCAAAAGACGAGACAACAAGGAAAGATGAAAATAGTGATGCTCTCAGAAAATATGGAAAGCTAGAAAAACAACTAACACTTGTTCTCGAACTGGGAAAATGAGAACTAACAAATACAAAATTAACCAAAAAATGACACTTCAACTCAGAGAAAAGAAAAAACTTGTTTGCAAATCAACCAAGGAAAGAGAATATAAAACTAATCACTGCATTAATGCTTAGGATCACGCCAGAGACCTCGATGATCTAGGCGGAGCGAGCTAATTATCTCCGCGCAAGCATGCCACTCGGCCGAACCAAACATCACGGGGGGCACGGTAATGTATTACCGTGTCGCGGGTGCGCTGCGGTACGGGCGTGTATTAGACTAACGAAGTCATCGCACTCCGGTCGTCACAGAATGGCAATCACAGAACACCAGGATTAACGATTTTCAAATTACCTACCTAAAAAGTACTTATTACTTACTTTACAATGGAGAAATTATAGGTAGATGTATATTAATAGGGATGACATAAAGTATTCAGTCAAAAGTTTTTAATTATTTTATTTGCATAAAATTTGGCTTGTTTTTACTAGGTTATTAGCACATGCATGAAACTATTACTCATGATAATAATGAAAACTACCAATATGCGGATGTCTGTGTGTATGTTTGACACCCCGTAGCTCTTGTATAGCTTTTATATGTGTTATTTTGATTGGAATTAGCTCGAGGCCCATCTGATGTTAAGCGGACTAACCTCTGCCTACAACAGATGCATTTCGTCACAAGTCACGAATTGCACTGCGCCCGTCACCTTTAGATATAGTTGTTAAGTCTCATGTGCATGTAATTTCACAGGCTCTGAAGGACTGCTCCTAGAACACACTGTTAGGTGCTTGGTGACAGATTTTCTACTAGAGGGTGAAGCCAAGCGGATATTCGCAAAATGCCCTTCCACCATGCGGTGAAGCTCAAGCTTGCGGCAGGATTCGAACAATGAACCTGTGGTGCAGTAGTCCTTAGCCTATGCCACTGAGCCATCACTGCTTCAAAAGCTTAAAAAATATTGATGAGATTTAGTATTTTTATTGCCAATGGGGTGACTGGCTAGACTGTCACCCTCCCATCTCTACCTGTGGGTGTCGTAAGAGGCGACTACAGGCAGCAGCACTTTCTGAGGCACTGATACCTCACACTGCAATCTCCAAGCTACCTGCCAAGCATAGGTATTATAAGCTAACCCCCCGAATTGGGGGAAGCTGTGTTCAATAGTGGACTATCCGGATGATACAGTACAGTGTAGTACTTATTACTACTTATGGACTATGAATATTCGCCGTGAGTTGTAAGGTGTTATTAGTGTTATTTAGGTCGATCTTGTTCAATAGACCTATGTATCGTTACAAATAAAGTATTTTTAATAAAAAAAAATTAACCAAAAAATGGAACCGACTTCAACACCTAAAAGTGTGATAAGTATAACTTGTTGAAGTCGGTACCATGATAGTTCAAAAGTACCTATTATCACAATATTGTGTGCATGGTACCGACTTCGACAATTTATTTCACACTTTTCACTACTGTATCATCAAGATAGGTAAATATTTTTCACTTATTCGAGTATAACTCAAAAACTACTTGACCGAATTTGATGAAATTTAAATGGGACCAAACCAGCTTGCAAATAAAAAAGAATTTACAAAATCGGTTCAATCAGTCGAAAAGTTCTGAGGTAACAAACAAAAAAAAAATTTGAATTGAAAACCTCCTCCTTTTTTGGAAGTCGGTTAAAAATGGCACCGACCGAACACAATATTGAGTTTAGTTTTGAATCAGAATGGTACCGACTTCAACAAGTTATTTAATATTTTTAGTGTGAAAGTTGTTTCTGTTTCTTGTCAAAAAAAAAATGTATACTTGGAATTTCTAAGACAAGAAAACTGAAAAATACTAGATGTGGGTTTTTTTTTTTTTTTTTTTTTTATGCTTGATAGGTTAGCCTTTGACCACTATCTCACCTGATGGTAAGTGATGATGTGGTCGAAGATGTTGTTCAGGCTAACCTAGAATTACTGGCTCTCAAGGACAGCTGCCGGAACACACCGTTAGGTGTTTGGCGACAGATTTTCAACTTGAGGGTGGTAGCTAGCCAGGCGGGCATTCGCAAAGTGCCCTACCACCATGCTGTAACGACTGCCATCCTAAGACAACAACCGGGACCGACGGCTTAACGTGCCCTCCGAAGCACAGAAGCGCTCAGTAGTAATGTCACGAGCGGTCACCCATCCAACTCATGACCGCGGCGGACGTTGCTTAACTTTGCTGATCGATTCAGAATGGTTAAGCAAACTTCGCTACGAGCGCTTCAAATGCGTGGGTGCGGTAATAGGTAGGTTTGTTAAAAAAGACATATTATATATATCATAATAGGTAATAGAAGCACACTTTGAATTCTGCGGGTAAGTTTTTTACTCTGTGATGCAGTGCATCCGTCAATGGCATCGATTGTATGAGTTGGTTACATAACTATATATTTGCTATGATCTTTTTCTTAGCATGATACGATAGGCGGTACGATCACGAAGTAGTAGCGTAGGTCCGTCGTCTAGTAATGCATGAGCGGCACTGACGGCTCGTCCCTCGCACCGCGCAAAGCCCCGCAGTTCTTTGGAAGTAAATGTCGTAACCGCCAAAACGATATCTTTTAATTTAAAGTGTATTGTTCCAGTAACCCCTTTTCTGTCTTGGTGAAACTGTAGCACTACTTTTGTTATATTTTTTTAATGTAAGTATCAAGTCATAAAGTCAATTTCGTTCAGAGTAGAAGGCAAATATATGTCAAAATTGAGATTTTTTTGTTATTTTATTCATCGAAAAAGATTTAAAAAATCAGCAAACTGTCTTGACGTTTTTGTACATAATGAAATTAAATAAATTTATCTGCAAGCATATGAATCTTAGATTTAATATTTAAAAAGCAGTAGGAGCTCGAAAGATCCGGTAATGTTGATATTTATGACAGAACAGCCTTAAGCAAGGAAGTTAGAGAAAACATCAGGAAAGATAGAAAAAACAAGAGGCTACAAACATTTGAAAAACACATTAAAAAAAAGGGGGAGTAAAGAAGGCACTGAGAGAGGTGAGAAAGGAATGGATACCAAAACTAAATAAAACAGAGAAAGTATCAACAGACAGAAAATGTATAAACGATATAGCCACTAAATATTTCCAGGATCTATACTCAAACATTAAAAATGATCAGGGACAATGGGATGACCAAAATAGAATGCATCTCAATGAAGAACCAGAACTAAGAATAATTCCTTGCGAAATAGAAAAGGCTATACTCAGTCAGAAGATGGAGAAAACTCCAGGCCCAGATAATATTATAAACGAACTCCTCAAAGGCACTATTCAGAATCTATTACTACTTATTCTCTTGACGAAATAATAATGTAGTATATTAATTATTAGAAATAGACCAGCCTATTCCTCACCATTATTGCTACACCCAAATAAGGTAATTATGTGATACCTATAACATTGTGTTTATTTAAGATCTGACTGTAAAACCACATAATTCTGCAATAAACAATTTGATTTGATGGGAACAAGAGTTTGATGGTTTATTAAGGTTTCATGCATTTAGAAATATTATCCTATGCAATCTCACATGAGTTTAATACGAAGTTAATTATTATTATTTATATAATTATTTGCATTTGGGTTTAGGGTAGGTTGAAGTGAATAGTTAAGTTAGACTATGGTAAGTAAAAAGAAGACTATGGTAAGTAAAAAAAAATTATATAGCCAAAAAATTACAAATTTGAGTGTGGGCTTCATCACCATTTAAAGTATTGGAATTTTCTGGCCGCATCACTCATCCAAGTAGGTATTTGCAGCAAAATACAAAATATAATAACATTAACAGCTCTTTTTCAATTTCTATATATTGTAAAAGGGTGATCAAACTGACATTACAATAGAATAAAATATTCAACAAAACGGTTGGTTACCGTTTTGTTGAATATTGTGTCCACGAGATTTTGTTAAAAATTAATAGCTACAGAGGTCCCTGGTTAATACATTCTGTGAACTATATGACATGCATAATGCAAAATACACAAATAATTGAGGTGTAAATAAAAACTTCAGTAATTTATTTCTCAAAACTATTGATTACCCTAAGAAAAAAATTGTGTGATTATTCAAGGTAACTAAATCTATCTGTAAAAAATTAATCATGGTACTTTGTAGTGTACACCAATTCTAAGAACAAGGCTAGTTTTATAAGGATTATTAGGAAGGTGTTTAGAATCAGTATACATACATATGTACTATAGGAAAGGGTGGAGGCTGGAGAGGGGGGTTGTAGCATCTTTCTGGAGGGGTAGGGGTACTGGAAACCATTTTGAATTAAATAATACTTAATAAATTTTAAGAAATGTGTATGCCCACTTACATTTAAAGGATTTTAGTTAGATATGGTATATGTAAGTACAATTATTATGTATTGTGGGAAGGTGAAGAGAGGGCAGAATATTCCCCACTGAAGGTAACCCTCCTCATACAGTAACTTAGTTTTTTAAAACAAATGAAATTTCTCAAAATTAGCTTCTTCTTCATGAAAATAATTAATCACAAATCACAAGCAGGAAAACGTCAATAAAAAGGTTAGGTATAAGACACAAATGCCTTATTAGAAGTGAAGTAATTCTATGACAGCTCTAGCACTGTGGTTATGCAGCGTTTTAATCTTCTCGCTACCTCATCATAGCGTACTTGCTGCAAGTAAGAAAGAAAAGAAGTTTATTCAATACTCCAAAAAAAACTGTGATAAACTTAATCCTATAAAGTTTTAATAAACAATTTTCTTAATCATTATAACAGTTGTGTGATGTCCAGAAGTATTGAATGAGCCTTGTCTCAGCATAATGGTTATTGTTTAAGACAAAAGCGCTGATTTTCAGCCAAGACTCCTAAGAAATGAATAATATTGTTTTAAAGTTCTGACTAGTTACTAAGCTTACTTACATTTATAACATATTACATTATACATACATGATTAATTATTAAACAGGAATTATATATTACATACAAATGACCTAGGTAAACGAGTACTTACATACTACATAAAAAAATACACACATAATATAATATTTATAGACATATTGATGCTCCAACTCTGCTCGCCCCCTTCCCATGGCACATATAATGTTTATACATGTACCCATTCTAAAGTCCTATTACATCTATGTACTGTACTGTATCAGCCAGAGAATCCACTGCTGAATACAACCTCCCCGATTAAGGGGGGGTTTGCCATAATTCGCACGCCTTGCAGTGGACTTGGGGAACGTAGTTTAAAATATTAGTTCCGCAGAAGGCGCTGCTGCCCTCATTCCGGTATTAGACCTATAGTTGCCTCTTACGACACCCACAGGTAGCAATGGGAGGGTGACATTCTAGCCCGGCACCCCACGGGGATATCTATGTACTACATAAAAGTTAACAAGATCACTCACTTTTTCTAATTGACCAGGCCTCTGCATCATATTCATAACCATTTTTTCAGCTGCTACCTTTGCTTCTTCTTCTATTTCATCCATATTCGTTTTTTATATTCCAAAAAAGAATGTTAAGATAACTTTGGGTGTAATAATCCTACGAACTTCGTAAATCGCATAGAAATGTAATAGATAGTAATAATCTTATTTTAAAATTTCAACGGTTATTATAGTGATAAATAAATAATTTTCGCCTCCGGCAAAAATTTAATTAGGTAAATAATGTGGACAAATAATAAAAATAATTGGAATTGGTACAATTATGTAGTATGTACAATGTACATATGATTACGGGGTATTTTCAAGCAGAATTAGTAGTCTGTAGAAAACAACATATTTATTAAATAGTCCACAGATGACACACAAAGTAAAAGAAGCAGGAATGCGAACGCTGGCAGCCACAGATTACAGAGTCCTCAGCATAGATTACCTAGTCCTCTGTCCCCAGGGCCGCGTTCCGAGGGTCAGAGTGCGTTGTTTGGTTGCTTTAACTAACTCGAAGGTTCCGAACGACCGGTTGTTTTATAACCTCAAATATCGTTTTTGGCGTGGAATTTTGCAAAATTTATAGATTTTTTATGATTTTTGAAAAGCAATAACTACCGTTATCTGCAAAATATAAAAGAGTGCCTATAACTCTCTCATGAAGAAATGTCAAGGTCATGTCAGTTAATGATTCAACATTTTAACGACCTCTTTTGATAGTTAAAAAGTTGCGCTCTACCCGAAGGTCGTGAACGACGTTAGAGTGAAAAGTTGCACTCCGAGTGCACTCCGAGTGCGCTCTAACCAAGGTTCCAAACGACCCCTAGCTGGCAGCAATAAGGGGTCGTTCCGAACCTTGGTTAGAGTGCACTCGGAGTGCAACTTTTCACTCTAACGTCGTGCACAGCCTTTGAGTAGAGCGCAAATTTTTAACCATCATAAGCCGTCGTTAAGGTTGAACTGGCCGGTCGCTTCTCCATACAAACATGGCAAGCCATACAGTCGAATATTGTTTCATGCTTTCCGTGGCTCGTACACTCATAGAAAACATATACGACGTACACTGGGAATACTAGGGTCGTAGAGGGATGGGGTACTGGCATTAAAACCAATGTACAGATCAGATAATATAATCACCATGAAAAATATTTGTAGCCAAATTATTGCATTTCGTTATATGATATGTTAGCAAGAAGCTTAGGGAAGTCTATATTGCTTAACCGAAAGTCGTGCAATACCAAAATATCAAATTGCCTGCGTCTTTGTTTCAATGTATCAATATTATAATGCTTACGTCTCTTAATATATGAATCATATACTCTAGTGATACTAAAGCATATATTTTTAATAGTACCTATCTTAAGAAAACATTAAATAACATTTTGATGAAACACTTAACTATATAAAAATATATATCTAGTGACAATTCCGCCTAATTTTCCTGCTAGGCCCACGTGACGTCACAAACGCAACGCAGCCTAACCGGAAGAATATTCGACTAGTTGCGCTTCTTTCATCTTCAGGAGGTCTTGACTCACCGAGCGCAAGAGAGAGATTAAACGGCTACCTTTTTTTTAGGGAGGTTATAAATGCTGGCTACTGACTATTCGGTCGTCCAGCTCCATCGGATTTTGGGCGAGGGAAGGCCCTGCAATAGCCTGGCAGAGAGCCCAAGACGGGCGTAGAAGGCGAAAAGCGCCTTCTACCTCCGTCTCCTGCGGACGCCGAAAACGTACCGCTACTATAGGAGGGGTTGACAGCGAGCTCAAGGGCACCACCATAGTTTGGACCTCGGCTTGTCTCGCTGCTGGAAAACATTGGGGGAATCGGGACGCAAACAGTTAGCGGCAAAACACGCCTTTAAAAAGGCACGATCGTGACTCACTATTGATAGTTGTAGCATACAATTGGTAAAGATATACGTTTTTAGAGTGATAATTACATAAGAAGGTTACTGAATTGTTATAAAAATATTTTTTAAGTTATATACGGTATGTATAGTGTTTACAAATATAAGAAATATCAAATAATATAACAAACAGAAAATTAAAATGAAACTAGTTTTAAACTTAATACTATGAAAGGGTCGCAGAGTGACGTCATCACTGGTTCGGCGGGTAGCTTGGTTCGGTAAATTGGCGGCTTCCACTATAGTGGACACTCTTGCTTCCTACACTCCTAGTAGCAATTCGCGCTCAGATTCATATCATAAACGCCATAGAACTCGGGGGTGTTTTATTGAAAACACCCTCTGATTTCAAGCCCTCTCTGAGGGCGAAGATTGCCGCAGCATAGCCCAAACCACGGCTGGACTGGAACTGCGGAGGCAGATGCCGCCGCAGCCGTAGGCTAGCAGAATCGTGCGAAGAAGGTTGCCATGAGCTCACTCAGCGATCACAACGTTCCTGCTAGAGCGTGAAATTCAAGCCATATATCAAATGGATCCTAGGGAATTACTGAGAGATCTTTTTAAAGAAATTGGTATTTTAACTTTACCAAGTTTGTATATATTTGAAAATATTATGTATGTTCGTACAAATTTGAGTAAATTTAAATCAAACAGTGACAATCACGATTATAAAACTAGAAATAAAGATAAAATAGCGGTGCCAGGTTTTAGATTAGCAAAGACAAATAAAAGTTCCTTCTTAGGTGTGTGGTTTTATAATAAATTTTCCAAACATATTACAACGCTCACATAAAGAAAATTCAAGTTGCACGCGAAGAACATTTTGATAAAGAAATCTTACTACACAGTTTGTGATTACTTAAACGACGAAAATGCTTGGACTGGTTCGCCTCTGCCAAGCTAGCGCCTGTCACCTACATAATATAAATAAATATTGTAATAATTTTAGTATATAGTATGTACTTAAAAACTATAACTGTAACTAAAAAAACGTTTAAAAGAATGGCCCCGAGGTTCTTGCCCGTTCTTCTCGCAGTGGCTCTATAATTTTTGTTTGTTGAACGTGGCAGTACAATGTAGTATAAAATCAATATTAACATTTGTAATTGACCTTCATAAGAGCATCGTAGACGCCTAAATTGACTAAATTATTTTCACTTTGACTTTTGCGGTCAAGAAGAGGACGACCAACCTGACCCCCTGCATCTACGAAACAGACGAGCTTCTGTGCATGCCGGGGGTGAAGTTCGAGCCATGGCGTGGGAGGAGGAGCCCTGCACAATGCCACCGATGCCAGGCATTCAGGCACTCCTCCCACAACTGTTTCCGGCGGCTGACGTGCGTGCGGTGCGGGGGTGAGAACAACGCGTGCGACTGCCCGCGCCCACTGGGTGAGCCTGCGACGACGTGCTCAAACTGTGGCGATGCGCACGCCGCGAACAACCCCCGCTGTGCTGTGTTCCGCAAGAAGGCGCGGAACAAGCACGCGGGCACCATGGCGCATACCAAACACGACTCACCTGAACGCCCTTCAAAACACGTAGTCGCTTATACCAAGCCGACTACGTCTGCCAAGGAATCGACATGCATATGGGAAGTAGGGGTACTTCCCATATGCATATATATAATTGTAGTAGCTGTAGTGTTGTATGTAATAATATGTAGTTCGTAGTATTTTGTTTAATAAAGGCATACCGCCGCGCGCCGGTAACGAAAAATAAAAAATATATATAGATAACTATGTTCAATAATCCTTGGCTTAGCTTGTACAAAATAAATTATTTATTGTAGAATCTGTCACATTTGACAGCTAGCCAAGATTTGGCCGATTCAAAAGGTAGTAAACTTTTGGCTAGACAGATCATAATTAGCTCTGATAGATCGACCGGTACAGGTATCTGTAAATCTTGTCTAGATCAACTTAAGCTCGATTGGAGATCTGGAACGGCGTATATCTGCGTTTAGACCAAAATTTATCTTGGCCGAAGGCTTGCAGGAACGCACCCCCTGTGTTTTCTCTGGGGCCTTGATTTGCTCATAGATCAGTAATTTTAATCAAAAATCGAAATCAAAATTGTTTTGATGTTTTTGGAAATGTACACGTTCACGTAAATTTTCTATTGTTCTACTAATTAGTGTGTGTCTTGGTTTTACAAATTTTAAAAATATGTGGGTGTTAATAATATTGTTTATTATCTCTGTGATATCATATCTAGTAACTGACGAGTTAATTCCAAAATTCAAAGAGTTGTTCATTAAAGCCGGCCTATTTGGCGTAGATCTATGTAAACCAAACAAGAACAAAATGTAAGATTTGATTATTCATATCTATTTAGTATAACATGTCCGTCCTTCTTATTTCTGTGATAATAATATATTATAAATTATTACATTTCCAGCCCGGAAGCCTTGGGAGTGGTTTCAGGATGTGTATTCTTAGTGACCAGCTTTATTTTCATCCCAATAAATTTTGGAAGTGGTCTTATGGATACTGAACATTTTCCTCATAATGAGGTAAGTACCTTGAGTTAACTGTGCCAGTATCTTTGAAGTTTATGGTCCATTTCAGAATGTCCTAATAAAGTTTAGGGTTGCTAACCAACACATAAAATAACCACATAAAAAACATAAAAATGACAGTTAACATGCAGCACATTTCAAGCTTTAACTGATGGATAGGCTAAATCGATGACTGTGAAATGCAAAGATAGTGTTTTATTTATTAAATATGTTCTGGGTAGTAAAACCGGAACTTACTCGAACATTTAAACAGGCCCTTAGACTTTGCTAATGATGCAGGTCCTGGGGGCCAACTCCAACCTTCCGCAAAACCATCATAGAAAAGGTATCATCGATAATCTTACATAGACATAAACTAGTACTGCCCCACATTGGCCTCAAACAACACTTGTTTGATCCTACTCAAAGAATGAATGCAATTGTATCACAGATGTGCAAGCAGTATACAACATGTTTATTATAAAGCATTATTCTGCTTGCACTGTTTGAAATAAGATGTTATTATTTGCAAAATGGAGCACTAACAAAATTTTATTGTATTCATTATATTTTTATTTTATTTTTGTATTATTTTACATGCATTTTTTTATTGCAGCACATCAGCTGTTCGTAACTTTTGTTAGTTTTAAATTCCATAACCATAACACTTTTCAAACGGCTTACCAACTGTATGTAGTAATCTTACTTGGGATTATGGCAAACTATAATGCCAAAGGCTGTGTTCAGCAGTGGGCCTTCTGGCTTCTGGCACATTAAACATCAATCATTTGCTCCCTTCACCAAATCTTTAGGGATGGAAATTATAAGGGATGCCATCAGAACCTAGAGCTGATTTTGAAGATTTCTCTTTGAATTGATTGGGTAATTCCTAATACTAAAGCCGTTTATTTCCAAAATGTTGGTACATTGTATCAATCAGGAAATTATCGAAGACTATATGTATATGAAACTATGAAATGTCAGGATCTTCAGACTGCCTCTTTGTTCTTCGCCACAGTGCACTCATGCCCATAGGCGTTGACAGTGGTGAAACTTCTGGCTGCCTAACTTTCTTGCTAAGGTTTTAAAATGGGCGGTCCAATTACTAATATTCTCTATGATTAGAGGGGGATAGCGAGACCGTTTCCCTCTCTCTTGGAGTGAGCTGAAGAGTGGCATGGGAAGGAGTGCTGCTCACTCCATCCCGCTATCTCATTTGTTGATACCAAACAACTAATATATATATACTATGGATGTTTAGGATATGAGGACAGAGTATTCCCAATGGGGGGTGTTCGTTCCCCACCCCTAAGCAAGTAATATGTGGCTCAGCAAAAGTCATAGCTTTTTCAATAAAATTTCTGAATATTGCCTTCTTTGTCTTCTTCATAAAAAAATAGATGTTAGTATTAAAAAATCACAACCACGAAAACCTAAACAACATAACGGCGCCATTCTACTTTTTGCGTTTTATGTTGAACAGTTAATCTGTATCAGCATGGCTATCTTACTAATACAACTTAGTTATGTAGTTCATTTACAGAACTTTGGAATTTTTTAATTTGTTCAGTTAGTAGACTTGCAATTGCATTGTTACGAGACGTCATTACTCTCTCTAGTCTGTGCTGCCATTATAATTGTACAAAATATTACCAAGAATGGTTTGCCATGTACAAACTTCAAATATTTTAGTATAATAGTGTAAAAAAAACTGACTAGTTACCATCAGTACTGGGAATCAACCAGAAATACATACTTTACTTGTTACCTATAAAATAATAAGAAGACTGTTTACGTAGTTTGATTTTATGTATTGATGTATGTTAAGTTTGCAGAATTGCTAGCAGCATTACTGTCTATATGCTGTATGCTGCTACTGGGATTCGCTGATGATGTCCTGGACCTGCGATGGAGATATAAGCTGCTCCTCCCAACTATAGCATCCCTGCCGCTTCTTGTTGTGTACTATGTTAACTTCAATTCAACAACATTCATCATTCCCATACCCTTTAGACAGTTGCTGGGTGTCTCTGTCAATATTGGTAAAAAAGAAAATTTAATTAAAATTATCAATTTATTTATTAGAAGTAATGTCATATCAACTGAGAATTTTTATTGCTATTTTAGGATTTCTATACTACATTTACATGGGAATGCTAGCTGTATTCTGCACAAATGCTATAAATATATTAGCTGGTATCAATGGACTTGAAGTTGGACAATCTGTGATCATAGCTCTGTCTATAATTATCTTTGACATTATTGAATTACGAGGTGATCAGTTTGAAGCGCACAGTTTTTCACTAAATATAATGCTTCCATATTTTGCCACTACATTGGCACTGCTGAAACATAACTGGTAAGTTTATCTTTATATTATTTACTTTCAGTATTCACAAGAGCAAAAAGTTATAATCATTAATTGTTGCCAGGCCATTATTCCGTTTTTTATACCTGATAGTTAAGCCTTTGCAACCATCTCACCTGATGGTAAGAGATGATGTGGTTGAAGATGTTGATCAGGCTAACCTAGCGTTACTGGCTCTCATCGACAACTGCCGGAACACACCAATAGCTGCTTGGCAACAGATTTTTCTACTTGAGGGTGGTAGTCAGACAATTATAAATAACCATCCTAAGACAACAACCTGGACCGATGTTTTGCCCTACGAAGAACGGAAGCGCACAGTAGTAATGCCACTAACGGTCACCGATACTAGTTATGACCGCGGCGGTTGTTTTTAATTTAGCTAAGAGGTTAAGAACGTTGACCTCTGTGGGCATCTTAAGAGGCCACTATGAGTAAAATACCGGAAGATGGGCAGAGGAACTGCTATCGTAAACTGCGATCCCCAAGGCGCCTGCCAAGTGTGGGGATTATGGCAAATCTTGACCGGATTGGCCACTACTGAACACAGCCTCCTTAATTAAGGGGGGGTAATTGAGGAGGTAAATAAAATATCAATTATCCAAGAAGTAACAATATCTATGTGTAAACCAAACGTTATCAAAATCGTTCAGACATTATGGTATTGAATGGTAATTTTTTTTGTCTGACTTATTTTAACCAATGAATAATTGTTACTTAAAGGTAATTCTGAAGTTTCTTAACTGATTGTAATAATTCTGTTTTCAGGTATCCGTCAAAGGTGTTTGTAGGAGATACATTTTGCTATGTGTCGGGGATGACTTTTGCAGTAGTAGCCATCCTGAGCCATTTTAGTAAAACTGTTCTGCTCTTCTTCTTGCCGCAAATTATAAACTTTCTCTATTCAGTGCCCCAATTGTTCCATTTCGTTCCATGTCCAAGGCATCGACTGCCGAAATATAGTGCTGAGACAGATCTGCTACAAGCAAGTAGGACTATCATAATAAAAAAAGAAATGAACACATTAACGATATTGATAGTTCGTATCTTAACATTATTACGCCTTGTAGATATAATTGAAGATAGCGAAAGTATAACTATGAACAATTTAACGTTGATAAATTTATTTTTAATCAAAATAGGCCCTATGTCAGAAGTTCGTTTAACTAAGGCACTTTTATTGTTTCAAGTATTTTGTACTTGTTTAGCCTTTCTAATAAGATATCCGTTGGCGTCATATTTTTATGACACACACTAGCGTAACTTTCAACACTTACTACAGAATAAATAAAATCGTTGTTTTTGTGAAACTTTTGTTATACTATGTGGGTAGTTTAACTATAACAGTTATTTTTATATACTTTAGAAAATAAGTAAGGGTATGTAGTATCTATGTAAGAGTTTATTTTTTTATAATAACCAAAGATGTGATATGTGAGAAGAAAATGCATTAAAGTAAAAGCTTTCTCAAAATGTTATCAATAGTTTTTCTTATACCTAATAACATATACATAATCTTGTGCAACCAAGGCATAAAGGGCTCAATTTCATAGATATACAGGTACACAGGCGGGAAGTAGCATGGCTTCTAGTTTTATATATTTACGTTAAATGTTGGGAGACCCTTAACGCGAATGCGCACCAATACTCGCCAGGATTAATCGAAATATTATATTCTTTATTTTTATAGCTGATAGGCTAGCCTTTGACCACTATCTCACCTGATGTTAAGTGATGATGTGGCCGAAGATGTTGTTCAGGATAGCCTAGAATTACTGGCTCTCATGGATAGCTGCCGTTAAGTGCTTGGCGACAGATTTTCTACTTGAGGGTGGTGGCTAGCCAGGCAGGCATTCGCAAAATACCTTACCACCATGCTATAACGACAGCCATCGTAAGACAACAACTAGGACCGACGGGTTAACGTGCCCTCCGAAGCACGGAAGCGCTCAGTAGTAGTGTCACTAGAGGTCACCGGTCCAACTCATGACCGCGGCGGACGTTGCTTTACTTAGCGGATCGATTAAGAACGACTAAGCAAACTTCGCTACGGGCGCTTCAAAAATTCATGAATGCACGGTCGGAACGACCCGCACATCGAACGAATTCGACTGCGGCGCTTCTAGGTGCGCTTGACACGCTTATCAGCATTCAAAGCAAATGTACCACGCAATGTAATATCCCACTGCATGCTATATCATCTGCGGGCACTTTGCTCAGTTATAATTTGTAAAGCATACATTTTACACAACATAGTTTAGTACCTACCTACATATACTACTTACAGCGTCATTTTTTACCTGTGATAATAGACTTATTACCTACCTACTAACGCTACGTTTTCTGATTTTATCATTCGGTGAGTCTCTTGATTATATTAATTAACATTTATTTTTATTGCAAGCCTAAAAAGTTTTTGTTTGGCGCGAAAACTTGTAGTGAATCCTGAGGAAGAGAACCACGAGCGTAGCATATAAGCATACCTAGTAAAACCTATGAGCGTAGCGAGAGTCTCAAAGGTAGAAGATGAAAAATAACTTTGTTGCTAATCGAAACGCACAATTTTTTTTATCTCAATACACAGAGGAAAATGCAAGTTGCAAAACAAGCACTTAAAATAAAATACATACCTAATACAATATAAATTAAGTAGTGTTTATATTACATAATGAAATTGATAATGTAGAAATTTTTTTAAACTGCACTTACTTTTGCACGTAGATTTCGAAGTTAAATAGTTATTTGTTATGCAAGGTTGCAAAGTAGATGTTTGGCGGGAGTAACTAAGCTGCCGAGCGACGCAAATGGTATTGGTGCAGCTTAAACTTAAATGTACCTAATAGTAGATACGACAAGCTATGAATAAATAAAAGTAACGAATTGCAGTGCGCCCGTCACCCCGAGACAGTACGCAGTTATCTACTCATGTGCCTGTAATTTTCACTGCTAGGTCCTGGGTGACAGATTTTCTACTTGAGGCAGGCCTGCACTCCGTACTTGTACAAAGCTACAGGTACATAGGTAATTAGGTATATCCGTCCGGGCGGGATTATTCTATGGTGCGTGCCGCGTCAGAAGAGATCAGAGATATGCGTGGCGATGCGATAGAAAAAGAGACGCCTTGTAGTTGTATATAAATATTAGGTAGGTATTCCGTACTTTGCGAGCTGAAGTACACTTTATTGCTTCGTAGCTGAAGTCGCTTATTTATTGGAGTGACTTTGCTGAGTGGTCCTTCTGGTCCATTTTATTGTGAGCTCAAGCTCGCCTGGCTAGGTGAGCATTCGCAAAATGCCTTTCTACCATCGGTGAAGATCTAGTAGATGCGGGTGGTGGGGATCGAACCATGGACCTGCGGCACGACAGTCCATAGCTATTACCGCTCGGCTATCTTTGCTTCAGTTCGGCTGATTATTTTTCTAAATTTCTTATAAAGTTTAAATTTTTAGACGTTTTCCACGCACGCTTGCGGATAAAAAGCACAAAGATGTCATACGATCGGTTGTATGCTATAACATAATTTAGAAGCGCTTGCAGCGGAGCTAGTTTAGGATCTAAATGACCAGGCAAGTTGCCGTCACTACCGCAGCCACGTCGTCAGCATACATTAAAATATTTGCTTCTGTTATAATGTATAAGGTCATCCAATAGAAGTAAGAACAAAATATCTATTACCGCATCTATATATCTTGTAAGCCCGATGTGTAGAAGTATGTAAAGCGCTTAGTAAGATGTAATGAGAAGTAGCCGCCTATGGCAGCTGTCGAAAGATACAGATATGCTTTGCGGTAAGTTTTCGCCTTTTTGTTGATAAGTGTTGATGTAATCAAGTTTAGACATGACCTAGAATTTGATATAGCATGGAAATAGCTGCTAAAGACAGCTGTCAAAAAAGATGCTTGGTGACAGATTTCAAACTTTCTGTTGATGAGTGTTGATATGGTTATGAAGGTACATAATCACAAATGATGGATTTTATTAGGTAAATAAGTAAGTAGGTAGGGTAGGGGAACCGGTCCACCGGCCGGCACCTATCCATCGGCCATTCCTGATCCTCTTGCAGTATTATTTAGATATTAGCTACTTACTATTGCAATATAGGAACGAAAGTCTTGTAAGTACTCTTTGATTGAATCGCCTGATACCCTAAAACATTATTCGGTTGGGTTACTATAACAAACGATTTTTAAATAATTGTTCAATTTCACGTTGGTAGATGAGAAAGAGTTAAGCACGCAAATACAAAAAAAAAAATAGTGACTCGCCTCTCGTTCAACCGTAAGTTTTTTACTGTTATAATAAGTAAATGTTGATTGTTAATAGTTTTATAGCTGAAGAAATAAGTTATTGTCATTCTTTCATAATTATTTTAATAGTATTTGATTTTAAATAACGATTTTTTAAGGGGCCGGAAACAGAAGCAAGATTTTCTTTAATTATTCTATTTTCGGCCGGGGTGGCCGAGTTTTAGCGACATGCAACCTAAAATAGTTTTGTCTCTTTTATTAACGTGGTAGTACACGTACGGAACTACTCTTTTTATTCAACTGCAATTACAGTTAGGATTTTAGTTTTCAGAATTCGGCCGTCAATTTGCATTAGTATGATTAAATAACGATATTCACATTTTAGAGATGGCCGAAAACATAAGCCGTAATTTGCTGACATTCTGTTTTCGGTCACATAATATTTGTATGAAAGAAATGCGACCGAAAACTGAGGTATCGAAAACGGTGGTATTAGTTCTTCGTCCATTTTTATTAATGTACTTAAATTCATCTTAAAAAGTCTTGTTTTTGTACATAGTTATTGATATTCATTACCTACTTACGAAGTAACTAAACTCTAATATTGTTTTTAAGGATTATTTGTATTTTTTTTAATAAAATAACAAAGGTTTTAATAATGAGCACCTGATACCCTCTGAAGGCCCTATGTGACAGGTGTCTCAGGGAGGGCAAATTCCTCAAACAGTGGAAGAGGGGCAAGCTTCTCCTGAGGAAGGAAGGCCGTCCCGCGGATGAGCCTTCAAGCTATCCGATTGTGGTAGTGAATTTTACACTATGTGCATAATTAGACAGATAAGATAAAAATAATCTCCAATTTAGAACGTTTAGACTTAAATTTAAAATTATTGGAATACAAAATGTTTGCCGCCCGGGGCAAAACATTTTGTATTCCAATAATTTTAAATTTATGATTTTCGCTTAGTACGCGGTAGTGCTTGTAATCATAATATATAGAAATACGTTTAGACTTGCTAGAAGCATATTACGTAAATAATCAAAATACACCATCAAGTTATGTTAGTTAGTAAAAAAAAGAAAATTAATACCTTGCCTTCTTTTTGATAATATGTATAAAATTGTACGTGATCATTTGTCTTTTATTTTAGTTGTTGTTTTTCAGTTACACAAATTCTTTACAAAATGTAAGGGAAACGTTTTTTGCTATTTGTGACTTTTTGAGTACTCCAACGATGGTTGGTCCCATAGAAGATTTTGATCAGTATTAGAAACAGGATCGATTGGCATCAAAAAATGTTTTTGTGTAAAATGGCTATTTTCTAGCTAACTGTATTTTTTTTTGAAAATCTGTGAATGGGGATCAAAATTCCGTTAAAAAATATGTATAGTCTCCTAAGGCCATTTCTGAGTAGCTACAACGGATAAGGTACTTCCCCTCAATGACCCGTTGAAAGTTTCCACCCTGTATATCCCTGATCGCAGTTATGGGGCCCGACCTCTCATTGTCGGCCATCATAGTAAAGATGGTCGGTGAAGAGAGGTCGTGGAAGGCGGTGGCCTTTCGTGTGGAATAATAGTTTCGCAGAGGGAGGCGGAGCGGCCTCCCGATTAGAAGAGGCAAGCTAATTGAGCTCGCACGCCGTCTCCGCTCATAGGACCTGGGGCGTTGGTTGTGGTGGCAGCCGGCGCCTCCCATCAGGGTTAGGTCCGCAAAAGGTGTGGATGTCCCCCTGTGTTCCGGGGCATCCAACGAGGCGGGAGAGGGGAGGTATTCCCCAGAGGCTGGGCCTGCCTAAGTGGGCAGCGACGTCGGTGGGGGCTGCGGAATAGTGCACGACTGAACCCGCGGTCTCTGCTTCTAGTTGAGGACAGTGATACACCATGGGGTTTTTAGTCGGTAGTGGGGTCCCTATTAACCCCGAGCCTGACATCACCCAACTGCTCCCCGACGGTTGGGTATGCCTAAAAGCATTTACCCCATGAAAAAAAAGGTATAAGATAAATATGATTGTACAGTTTCACCTAGACGGATAAAAATAATTTATAGTGAATTAGCTGATAGGCTATCCTTTGACCACCATATCACTTGATAGTAAATTATGATGTGGGCGAAAATGTTGTTCAGGCTACCCTAGTATTACTATTAAAGTGTAACAAATTAAATCAAACATTAAAGTATAGTTTTAAGTATGTACTGCCAAAACAATGAGGATGTTGGAATAAATGTGTGTTGGGCTAGTAGGACATTTTAAATGGATACCCACATACATATTTCACATAAAAATGTTGTTTTTTTATTAATTGTATGGATACATTAATTTTAAATCAATATTAAATGTACCGACCGAAAACTGGGTACAGCTGACCGAAAACTAAAAAAAATGGCCGAAAACCGGCGATTTCGCTATATTTGGCTTTATATATTTTTCTAAAAATAAGGAAGCACTTGGCGTTCCTTTAAAAATTAAATACGTAAATTACATTATATAGGGAACATATATCAATAAACAGAGCAGGGCTCAAACAATTGTATAATTTTTTCTAGCGTCTTAAAGTTGAAGGTGCCACTAAATGGCCGCAAACTAGGTATTCTACCCTACATCATATTCTATTCGTATGTAAGTTTCATATTGATAGTTATATTTATTGTACAACCTACTTTGATAAATAAATACGCATAAGGTCAATGTGGCGAAGACCGTCTACGGTAGAAGATCGTCTACCTGAATTTTCATTGATATCCTGCCAGATACGCCATTTTACGACACTGTGGAGAAAGCAGTATCATGTTTCAGATCGATCAAAGATTCAGAGATGGCGCTATGTGGTATGGTTGTAGAAGTAATGCATTTTAAATTTTAGCCGCGCTCTTACCTAGTAAGACGAGTGACATGTGCTACAGTTTATCACAACGTAAGTTTAAAATAACCTATATTATTGATTCGCTCGATATCACAATTGATAGTGTGATATGTATTTATGAGTTTTTATGTTGTAGGATTGCATTAAGTGTCATTTTATCAAAGTTATTTGATGTTAAAAATACACAACCTCAAAATGGTCAAGTGGCAAAGTCCGTCTATTTCCAGATGGAAAAGACCGTCGTATGCCGGTGTTTCACGATTTCATATATCGCAAACCTTTCGGACCCAGTGTAATATTTTATAAATAAACAGGTGTCTGAAAATCGGTCACCATTGTTAGTAAGTAGGATAATGTGCATAAGAACGTACCTTAATGAGTAATATAACCTTTATTCGTACTTATATTATAAATACGAAAGTCTGTTTATTTGCTACTTTGTTTTTATTAACATTACATTTACTTTGTTTTGTTCCTCTATAATGTAGTTACTGTAACAGCCGGGTCGTCCGCTGCTGAACACAGCCTCCCCCATTATGAGGGGTATTGCCATAATCCCCAAGCTTTGTAGTCGGTTTGGGGATCGCAGTTCCTGAAAAGGCCCTGCTGCCCACATTCCAGTATTTTACCCGTAATCGCCACTAACGACACCCACGGATAGAGATGGGGTGACATTCTAGCCCGGCACCTCCAGGGGCTCCTCTATCATGTTTCAGTAGAGTTATCAATATAACCGATTTTAACATGTACAGGGAGTGGAAAGTGGCTAAATATCTATGCCCATGGGAATTCGGACGAAACCATGGGGCGCAGCCAGTAAAATAAACAAGATTAGAGTAAAGAAATGCAAAATTATAGTATTAGTAAACATGAAACTGTAGATGCAAATATTGCTGAAAACCACTTTCTGGTTATAATTAGAATTTTAACTATATTTTTTTGTGTCAAAACAAAGAATTTGTCAGCACAAAGTTTCTTAGTATTACTTTTTAATATTTATTCGATATTTTTCCCACAGTTAAGCTGTTCGACAAGAGATGTTAATCGGTTATAATGCTTCGAAGCTATATACAATTCCACGAATTACTATAATGGACCACGTACATAATAAAAGATTCAAATCCAAAACTCTTGGATGAAGTACAGCCTTCTCGCAATACATAGAAGAAAATCTCGCTTCATGCTTGCGCACTATGAGAAAAAATGGCTTTGGTTTCAGTAGGCACGAAATTTTGGAATTAGTTGAAGAATATATTAGCAAAAATGATATATCCACTACATATTTTCCATGTGGTAAACTGGTTAACTGCATTTCAGCGACATCATAATTAGTCAGTTAAAAAAAACACAAGCTGCTGAATATGCTCGTAAAACTGCCATGGATCACTTTTTGGTATATACGAGTACTTACTTTGAGTTATTAGAGAAAATATTGCATCAAGTTTTGTTGTTCTGAATATATTATATCCATGTTTATATTGTTAGTATATAATTTACATTCAGTTTGAGTGCCTAATTTTTAGATATGTTGCAGGGTATGTAAGGTCAAAAAAAAAAATTTATCACCTACGTTAATATGTTGTGTACCTCTGACTGCCGAAATATGCCGGTCTTAACCAGTTTATCATATTTTTGTTGAAATCAAGGGATTTTGACCTTAATTTAAATGGACGAAAGCGCGTATTTGGTTAGTATACGCTACTGCGCGTAGCTACTGTATCCATACATGAAATAATTAAGAGTTTATTAGTAATCTTGCTTCTAGACGGTCTTACCCGACACTAGCGGAGAAGATCGTCTACTCGCACTGTTTTAAAAAATAAGAAAATCTGTTGTACTGAAATCAGATAGAATAACGTTAATACTAGAAACTTGCTAGTAAATACATTTCCTAGCACATGGTACATCTATTTTTGCAATAATCCTTACACTTCATGAAATATGGTCCATCAAAGTAAACTTTTAAAAAACTATGCCGGTCTTCGCCACATTGACCTTATTAGCTTTTAAGACTATATTTAAAATTTTGTCTATTTATGTTTATTAATTTTTTGAACAAAAAACAATTCTATATTAAGCATTATTACGGCAAAAAGTAATAACCATGTTTCTGGAGACATGCAAGACAGCTACCGGAACACTGTGATGTGCTTGACGACAGATCTTTCCTAGGTTGTGGTAAGCTTTCCAGACGTGCATAACAAAATTCCTTACTATCATCTCTTACCTTGTCCACTGGCACTTCAGGTTGAAGCTAGCAGCCGGTAACATCTCGATACAAGCGTCGAAGAGTGATAACTCCCATATTTCAGATTTTAGGTCCAGAACTAAGCATGATGTTTTATCTCTTCTTAGCTAAGATTGTATCATGTACAAATATGTAGAAATATAATTAACTTGCAAGTTATTAATATCTAAAAAAAATCATGTTAATGTTATCTTTTTACACTTTTGTAACGATACAAGCCTAGATAGTGAAGAGATAAATCAAAGTCATGCGTAGAGTGTGTTCACTCTTCGATGTTTGTATGAAAAAGGGACCGGCCATATTTGAAAAAGACAGCTGCTGGAACAATGGTGATGTTTGGTGACAGATCCTTTACTTGATAGTGGTAGCTTTCCAAACATTCATAACAAAATCCACTTCTTCCATCCCCTAAAATGTCCAGTGTCACTTAAGGACAACTGTCTGTATACTTACTATAACTACTCCCGCGGGTTGCCGGGATAGATTCACATAAATCCCCTTCCACCGCCCCGAAATATTCACCGGCACTTAAGGACAACTATCGGTACACTATATTTTACTCCCGTGGGTTGCCGGGATATAATTGCATCCCCGATATTGACCTGTCGGAGTCGTGAGAAAAATACCAGAAGGAGGGCAGCCGCGCCTTCTGGAGAAGGGTCATCTTACACTGCGATCCCCAAAACCCCTGCAAAACGTGAGAATTATGGCAAACCTCTTTACCAATCCCAAAAAGTTCAACAATTAGTTCAGCCAGTTGAACTAATTGGATAAAATAATCCAAGATGTTCAACTTTTACATTCACATATCAGTCTGTACCTAGGAGGAAGAATTATTCTTCCTCCTAGGTCTGAGTCAAAAATAACAAACTCAACAATTATTAATTTATATTAGTGATATCTATGAGTCACTCCAAATCAATATCACCAAAATAGGTATTTTTTGTGACAGCTGTCCTGTCACAGATTGAGGGGGTAATCTGTATGTCCTGCATACAGTATAATGAGAAAACAATAAAAATCCCTGAGAATATCAGTGGGGAGGAATAAAGGGAAACTTGATAAAAATTCTGATAATCTTTACTTTAGGATTACAATAATGAACCAAATTTTTCAGTAATCAGCCCCATTGAGAGTCAGTCATTACCAGAACCTCGATCATGGTGGTAATGACCCTGAAATTAGGTACCTATAAAAGAAATATTAAGTTTATACAAATAGAAACAAATATACTTTCTTTGGTGTTATTTGTTTATAATAAAAGAGATAACAATAAGCTGTACAACTGAGAGTCAACATCTAATTATGTGCATATTTATGTTATTACGTCAGCCAAATATCATACAGTATATTATCTTCATTGTCAGTTTCATTAATTACCCGTAGAGTTTTTAGAGTCTGCAAATAGAATGTTAGCTCTGAGGTGACTACACCATGTTGAGGACTACCATTGGCTACAATATTCATTTTTGCCAATTGTTCTCTTAATTTATCTTTGAAGTTATCATGTACTCTTTTATATATTGTCCTTATTTGTTCAGTAGGTAAAATATCTATTAGAGCTTCATGTAATTTTACTAAGTGTTTGGAAATGTTTCGGAATGTTTGTGATGGAACTGGAGGCTTGGCATCCCACCCTGTCAGTTGGGAGCTCAACATGTTGCTAACTATTAGGCAAATCTTATTTTCTAGTTCTTTCTTATGACTAACTATATCACTTTCAATATTACCAAACCCATTGAGTGTTAAATCATTTGAGTGTTGTTTTTCTAGCAGTCCTCTTAGAAGTGGTAGAAACCAAAGAATAACTTGAAGTGATCTAGAAACAAGTGCTAAATTTGAAGTTGAGATAGTTTTTAGGCCTGCACTTTGGATGGCACCAGCGCCTAATACTAGCTGACAGCATCGTGAATTAAATAATCTAATCAATTCTAACATACAGTGCACCAGGTATTGTACTATGACTGGAGATTGTTTTATAGCATCACAATATTCTAGTAAAATTTTTATCAAGAGCTGGACTGTAGCTACCACAGCAAAGTTTTCTTTGTTTATACATAGGAATTTGCTGTCTGGCTTGCCACTATCATAAACTATTTTTACAGGTATTTCTCCACTTTCACAAATTTTCATGATAGCACTCTGCAGTTCATATGGAACATCTGCTGCCTTCCACCTTTCTGAATTTAGAGTGGCAGTAAGCTGGGATCTCCGCTCCATGTGTAGGTTTTGTATGTATTTTATTGCAAAACTTCTTAATGCTAAATTCATTGCATTGCTATAGTGACATGTTATTTTTTCACATTCTTTACAGAAGCTTTCAATCAGTTTAGATAATGTTGATAGTTGGGAGAGATCAGAAAACAAATATTCTTTATCAGATTTAGTCATAATGAGATTTGCACATCGTTCATTGCAGTAGTCAGAAAGTAAAACCACCATCTTATTTAGTTTGTCTTCAACCGAAGTGAGTTCTTCTTGTGTCCATGCTTCTTCACTCTCATTGCCTGTTACATCATCCATTTGACTTATTTCAATAATTAAATTAGACAATGAGAGAATTCTTTTAAATAGGTTAAGTAAACTTGGGCCAACCTTTTGTAAGAATGTGATTCCTTCACTGCATAATAAAAATGTATTATCAGCATTGGAACCTCTCAATACAATTTCTGTACTACCATCTCTCTCAGAAATAATTTCAATTACACATTGTTTTATGGTTGCCTGGATGGAAGTCATTGCTTCTGCTTTAAAAGTATCTATGAAATCAAACTCCTTAAGACGAAGAATCCCTGATACAATTGAAACTATTTTATCCTTTTCAGGCATCTCTGTGATATCTTTTGGTGGCCTATTCAAATCTGATATAGTAAATCTGAGGAACTCATTACTCAACATTTTATGAATAAGTCTTTTCATCTCTGTCAATTGAGGTGATAAATGACGAAAAGCTTGTATGCCAGACAAATGTGTCAACAGAACTTTCTGTGTGGAACTAATTAAGTCTAAGGCAGCCACATAGTCAGAAGTACTTAGCAGGAGTTGTATCATGGGTTGAGTCTGCTGTACAGTACCCATTAACTTCAGAAGTTCATGAACATTGCCCAGATTATGGTTGATTCTAGTAAGACTTACTAACTTCAAAGGACTCTCTGTTAATTTTGCTTTCACTTCCTTGATGTTCTGTCTTGTATGCCTCACAGTATTAACAGCTTTCGCCATCTGTTCCATTATTGTGTCATGAGACAACATTGCATGGAAAAAAGCATCAGACTTTTGAGCTACTTGCTTTGATATTTTCATTTCTATAACATCAAGGTATGTACTCAGAGTTTCCTGCAATGACCTAATTGCCACATGTCGCTCTTCTGCTTCATTGAGACTAGGAAATACTTTGACAAAAACACTAGGATCATTCAGAGGTAATGACTGTTCATAGAAAATTTCAGGCACCTCACAAACACTTTCCACAGTGTGGATTTTAGTTTTGGCAGGAACATTATCTTTGAGTCTGCAGTGCCTTCGATACTTTCTTGCAACTCTTTTGCAATAGGATTCAAAATGAGAGACAGTTATCTCTGGTAAATATGGGCTGGGAAAAACTTCCACTTTGTCACTAAAACTATCACCCCAAGTTTTTGTAAAGAAATTGGCTTGTTTCCCTCTGTTGGGGTCATTTAATACTGCCGGAAGGTTCTGTGATGAAGAGTAAAAGGTCCAGTCACCTGTGTCATCATTTGCATACAGATGATATTGACGCACATGATACTTAAAGCCAGCCTTTCGTAAATCACCGAATTGCAGAGCCGAACACATGCCATTTTGTCCATATTGACACAGAATAAGAGATCCTTCTCTAATACTATGTTTTTCTTGAATATGTCTGAAAAATTTAATAAACAGGTAGCTATAGACGGAAATTAGTGAACCCTTTATATTATTTTAATAGTCTTTCATGCAAGTCTTACCGTTCAAATTCTGTTGTAGTAGTAAATAGCGATCTTGGACAGTGGACACAATTTTGCCAAGTAGGCTTCTTCGGAGTTGGTACGTCCTCCATAACATCTTCACCTTTAACAGAATGAAGTCCGAGCAAAAATGCCTACTGTAGATGGGTAACTTTTAACATTGATGACATCAGGCGTTATTTTAATAACAATAAATTAAACTTGCAAAATACATTTGTGTAAAACTGGGTAAATGGGAATTTTTGTCGCTGTATCAGACAGGTTCCATATTTCAACATTTTCAACCCATCAAAGTCATCGAATTTAAGTGCTGTCAGAGCTAAGATTGAAAATACCCCGCATTAAGTTTTAAAATTCTGTTCATACAAGTTTCAGTCTAAAACCATACGTTATCGTTTTATTTAGGCTCATTTTCAGGGCTGTTAATAAAGATATAGACGGAACATTATATATAGATCATAAAAACCAGTTCGCTTGTAACTTTGTTTTCTTAACATAATTTCTTTATCTGCCTACATATATTGTATGCATGATTTAAAGGAACCGCATCACAGAGGCGCGGCGCGGCGCGACACTACCTAACCGGCTAACTAACCGTACCGTATGCACAGTTTCGGTGCTGCAGCGGAGCGGCGCGGCCGGCGCGACTTTTTTGTTCAGAATGGCAACGTGGCGTAGCAGAATGATTCTTCCAGCTCATGGCAAAAATTCAAAATAGACGAAACCATCGAAGATGAAATAATTACGGTGTTTTGCGAAGAGGAAAATAGAGCTAAAATAAATAATAAGCATTGTTGATGGGTGTCAGTAACGCCAAATTAACGTTTAATAAAAAAACACACCCTTTTCCATGACTTTTCAAAGATGGGTACTAATCGATTTCACTCATATTTTAGAATGTAAAGAGAGAAGTTCTATGAAAGTTGACTATAATGCTGATAGTTAAGCCCTTGACTTGAATATCAATTTTTGGTAAGTAATTGATACGGTTTAAGTAAACAGGCTTAGGGACTAGCTGTCAATAACAGCTGCTGGATCATACATGGTAGGTCGAATCTTTTCAACGCGGTCCTAGAAAACTTTTTCAGGAAACTTCAACGGACTAATTTTGGCATTAATTTTAATGGAAAATTTCTAAATCATCTGAGATTTGCCGAAGACATTGTGATAGTAAATGAGAATCACAAAAACCTTAAATATTTGTTTGAAACCATAGACTTACAAAGAAGAGAAAGTGGCCTAGAAATGAATCCTGAAAAAACCTGCATCATGAGAAACGGACAAAAATAACATAATAATAAATGACAAAAGCATTGGTTACGTTATTGAAAATGTATATTTAGGTCAAATAATATCTTTCAAAGAAAAATATATAGAAGAAATAGAAGGACGTATCAAAAGCTTTAAAACTATGCTTAAGAGACCAGTAAGAATTCCATATTCTTACTGGTCTCTTAAGCATATTTTTAAATCGTAAATAAAAACATGCCTAAAGAAAAAATCGTTGGACTCGGTTGTGACGCCTTATACTCTTTTATACGGTTGCCAAACAAGGCCAATTACGAAAGAAATTATTAACAAAATACAAGTTTTCCAAAGGGGTGGCGAAAGAATTATGCTAGGCATAAAACTAAAAGACCGAGTTAGATGCATAGATATTCGGGTTAAAACGAACGTTATAGACTGTCTGTCTTGAATGGCTTGTCACCTTAAATGGCGTTGGGCTGGTCATATTGCTAGAACTTCCGACAACAGGTGGAGTGAGAGAGTGCTGCACTGGTACCCCCGTGGAGAGCGCTGCCCGCCCGGCAGACCACGTTGACGCTGGGCAGATGACATCGTATGCATTGTCGGAATTACCTGGACACGACTAGCGCAGGATATAACCACAGATTACCCCCTCTAGATACTACATTACAAGATTATTATTCGTATCCGAGCTCACCAATGTAAGAGGTAGGTGCGGGTTGTGGGGACTAAAACAAAAGCGCTCTCATTTGCTATTTCAAGGTCGCGCTAGTTATTATACTAAGCGGACACTCACCGTAGGGATGGACTGAGTCGTAGGAACATATTATACTTGCGTAATTACGTTTGAATCGTGTCGATAAAAATACTATTTATATTTTTACCTAGACTTCTCTGAACAATCAAGGTAGTTTTCGTTCTGCGTATTTAAAAAATAATTTAGTTGGTATTGTATTTATTGCAAATACCTACTTGTTGATGTAGATGCATAAATACCAAGGTATAATATATATTTTTTTAAATAAATTAACCAAAAAATGGAACCTACTTCAACACCCAAAAGTGTGAAATAACGTGTTGAAGTCGGTACTATGATAGTTCAAAAGTACCTACTATCACAATATTGTGCGCATGGTACCGACTTCGACATGTTATTTAACTTTTTTGGGTGTTGAAGTCGGTTTAATTTTTTATATCTCTTTACTGATTTTTGCTGCTTACGGGATCGATTGTCTTTCATTGTCAACGCCTATATTATCAAGTAAATATTGTTCAGTTATCGGAGTGTAACTCAATAACGGCTTGACCAATTTTTATGAAATTTAAATAAGAGCAAATGACCAGCATCAGCTTTCAAACAAAAAAAGAATTTTTAAAATAGATTCATCCACACAAATGTTCTGAGGTAAGAAAAACAAAAAAAATCGGCCAAGTGCGAGTCTATAATTAGACTTCAGATAACCTTTAATAACCTTTTTTTGTTTCTACGTGCGCAAGTCCAACTCGCACTCGGGCAACGTTTTGTATTTGTTGTTATAGCGGCAACAGAAATACATCATCTGTGAAAGTTTCAACTGTCTAGCTATCACCGTTCTTGAGATACAGCCTGGTGACAGACGGACGGACGGATGGACAGCAACAGGGTCTCAGTAATAGGGTCCCGTTTTTACCCTTTGGGTACGGAACCCTAAAAAACATACGAATGTGAACTTCCTCCTTTTCTGGAATTCGGTTAAAAAACGATGTAAAACTTGTTATGCCCTGGTGGGTATTTATATGGGAAACCTTAAAAAAATTAGTTGTTCAAAAATATAATTGCTAAGCTTATATACTGACTGCTGTTTTAACGTTTATATTATTTATGTAATTTAAGTTATGTAATTTCGTTGGAAAATGTCGAGACATCGTCTTTAATTTAGAGAATTTCACAACACTAGCGTTGCACGTGCTTTCGCCAAAACGAGACAAAGCTTGCAACAGCTACCATGTGGAACAGAGACAAGTAACGATCTTTACCCAATTAGTACCAGTATACGCTGACCCCTCTCATAACCAGTAAAACAACATTATCTGACTTATTAATTAAACCTTATTCCATCTTTTTGGTAATTTGAACTCCAGGATAACTATTCATACCATTTCACTGTACATGTAGAATTTTATCTTATTTTGTTAATTCAAAACAAATTTTCACTGGCGCTAAAACACGCGAGCGTATAGGCACTTAGGGGTCTGATACTTTGTCAAAACTGAAGCTTTGATTCAAAGCGTTCATTTATATCCAACCATTTGCACTGATGCGTGGCGCGCGACCTCCGTCTTGTTTGCGGAATCTAGAGGGGGTAATCTGTGATAGGAACGAATGGAGCAAGATGGAGCCTACGTTCAAAAATGGGCATTCCAAAATGAACCTTAAGAATTAGTTATGTAATAAATCTATCTATCGATTATGTATTAATGTATGCAAAAATAAATCAGCTTTAATAAATTATTTATTTTATTAATGTTTCACAAGGAAATCAGAAATAAATGGCTATTATTATTAATCACTCAGAAAATTCCCATGTCTTACGCTCTCATATTTACCATTATCTTTATCTTAAATTCCCCTAAAAACAGGGAAATTTTCGAAAAACGGCATACTGTCATAATTTACCCACCGTTCCACGTCTCATATGACATTGACACTCATTGACGTAAACATTACCATATTTATTTTAGTTTTTGGATTCGTGCAGTTTGTACCTTTGCGATTTGTCAGACCATAACCACAGCGAGTTTCCCTATTAATTTGTGCCACAGCGTGCCACAGTACACAGGTGGCTGAGCAGTAGAGCAGAGTTGAGCACTTTTTAAGCTAAAAGCAGTGGCTTGACTCGGCCGTCAATGACAATTGATGGTTGGAGCGCTGGGGGTTTGAATAACCATCAACTAAGGTATATGAAATTTTCTATAATAATTTATAACTATTGTGGTGCATAGTTTTGAAGCACTCGTTTCCGATTTTACCCAACTTCTTCAGAAGGAGGGAAAAAATTGTGGGAGTGATATTTAGCTACTTTTTTTCTACCTACGAACATTTTGCCAACTTTCTCAGTTTGACTACCTTTAAAACAATCAGTACAAGCATTCTCAATGTGACGACTTAGGCAGAAAACTAAGTAGGTAAAACCCTTTCGTTTGCACCTTTATCTACTCTTTTGACCAGTGTCAAGCATGCGACATGAGGTGTTAGATTTTATTTTTAATACTACACTCAGGGTACCATATAATGATTATGGTTATTAGGTTTATTTACTTCTTTAGCCTACATACTGAGTTAGGACATTAAGTATAGTTTACACGAGGCCATCGCTCACTGCTAGTCTCGCTGGCAGCCAGCGCTGGCTTGGTATTTGCCTTGTTTAGACAGTTTTTCAAGCCAAGCCAGCGCTGGCTGTTTACTTACACTGGGGAGAATAGAGCGCCCGTCTATTTTTCAAGCCAGTGACCTCCGTCCACATACCCCTCGATCCTCTCCGATCCCCGCGCCAGCGCGAGCGTTGCGGACACGTATAGATAAACGCATGACGCCAATCACTAGCGAATGTCCGTAGGGTGTGTGTGTCTTAGGTCCTTTAAAATTCGTACAACTTTATAGAGTGCACGAATGTTTGTGGGATAAGCGTTGTAATGCATACCAGAAATAAAGAGAAGCGCACTGCGGTACTAGAACAACTTCCTATAGGAATGAATATAAGAAGTTATCGATGAAGTTAGTCCGAACTCATATCGATGAAGTTATAGCAAAAATCAAAAGTATTCGAAATACGTACTATTTACTTGGAAATCGAAAAATCTACAAGGTCTTGGGCTTCGAGTAGGGTTTATAAGCCACAGGCGAAATGGTTGTAAAGCCGGTCAATTGTACTCAGAAGGATCTTCTAATCTTAGTTGTTTCAGCAATAAAGCAGAAGCTCCAGTTATAGGTCTATCGTCTAACCATTTTATTATTCAAAGTCGTTAAATTAGGTAGAGGTATATCAATCAACTATTCTCCTAATAGTGCAAAGATCATTTCTTTTTCAACAGACTTTGCCGCGAATTCATTATTTTTTAATGGCTTCCTATTATAAACTGTGCTTTAGTCTGCCACACTCTTTCTTTTTCGAAGAACTTTATGTCCATACATGTATATCAAAGTATCATAAGTTCTGTAGAGATATATCAATCTTTTTTAAGTCCAAACAATTATTGATATTTTTCAAGTTATACTATAAAGAAAAAAACTGATAGTTAAAATATGTACAAAAGGTTGACAGCTATCTGATTAACACTGTGTAAGTAAACTACCTCCTCAACATATATGTGAAACTAAAAATGAGCATTTTTAGGGTTCCGTACCCAAAGGGTAAATCCGTCTGTCCGTCCACAGTCTGTCACCAGGCTGTATCTCAAGAACGGTGATAGCTAGACAGTTGAAATTTACACAGATGATGTATTTCTGTTGCCGCTATAACAACTAATACAAAAAGTTGGCCAAGTGCGAGTCAGACTTGCGCACGTTAAAACAAAAAAAGGTTAAAATATGAAGTCTAATATTGTATAGCTACTGGTACGGAACCCTTCGTGCACGAGTCCGACCCGCTTTTGGCCGATTTTTCAGTTATACGGTAAAATGTAATTTACCTACTCATTTGTACTTTTCTGGTGGTTTAAGGTTCATTTACATCTGATCAACAACTGACTATTTTGTGGAAAGCAACAATGTTGCGTTAATTGTTGGAATGGGACTTGCAACAGAGCGTCGATCGTTCTATAAAATACGACTTGTTGAAACATGTTGCTTTTAATAATGAAATAATTATTCAGTTTATTTAGGATTATATAAAAGAAGAAGTACCTACTTTGGAATATAATCACAATAACAATATGACATATTGTTATTGTGATAATATTCCAATTATTTTATTATTTATTTTTAAATAAGTAGATACGCATTGTGTACTATTAAAAATAGCGGAATACTTTCAAAGCCGCGGCAGCAATGACTTGCTCGGTAGACATAACTGTAGATATCCACAACTGTAGAACGTATGTCAAATGAAACTTTCGAACATGTTGTTGCAACACACGTTGGTCATTATTGGCCGCACAACACTGTTGAAAGCTGAGCGTACGACAATCCGCTGCTTCAACTAATTGTTGAACTAGCGTAAATACACCTTTATGCTTGGATTGTTTTATTCAACAGTTGAGGGTGAATGCAAATTATTATTTTCTTTTCTCTTGGTTATGATGCAAGTATTATTGTTATTAAGTAGGAAGGTACTTATCATTTAAAACCTGTAACCATATTAGGTGCTTCGTTCCTACTTGCTTCCTGCTGCTACCACAGAATAAAAAATACCTGCTACATTAAAATGAGTTACAAATAAAGTCAAAGGTACCTAATTAAATCATTCGCCCGGAGTGTTAGTGAGGGTCAACATCTGATGGTAAGTGATAGTATGGTCGAAGATGTTGTTCAGGCTAACCTAGAATTACTGTCTCTCAAGGACAGCTGCCGGAACACACCGTTAGGTGCTTAGCGAAACACTGAATCAAGTTTATTTTTCGCTTTCAAACACCATAGGCGTTTCAAAAAATTAGCAAAAACTGAATTGAAACGAAATTTCCCAAATTTTCTGTCTGTTAATTTGTATATAATATATCACTGTTATTTTTATTATTATAGCGCAGTCCAGTAATTATAATATTAAATTTCCTATCTGGGGATTTCGTCATAATTATTGACAGTAATTTACAAAATTACAGCGAGAGGAAAATTTGTAGTCATGTACGGGATTCGAATCCGCGCCATCCACCCCTATTGCCGGGGTATGCTCTGACCGCTAAGCGGGAATTTTATTCTTCATTTCACTTAAAAGGGTGCCTTTATCTACCGAGTTGAAGTTTCTATCATTTTTGACACAGGAAGTATGGATACTGGTTTTGATACGGTTAAAGGTGAAAATTGGAATAATTTTACTATTTCAATAGATCTGGAATATAAAGAAAACTTCAGATTTACGATAATTTACTTTTTAACTCGTTTTATTGTCTATTTAAGACATAATTACTTTCTTTTAATACATGTGTAATAAATAATTAAACAATTTTTGCTACTATTAATATAGGTAGATATTGGAACTGAGTTACATAAAGTAGGTAGGTAGGTTAGGTATTACATAGATGATTTTATAAGTTACACTTTGGATACTTTATCTACTTGTAATCATGTAAGTATTAAGTATCACTTAAGTAACTCGATATAATGAAGAAAATATGTTAAGTTTATGAATAGTTCGTAGGTACTCATTGGTACCTTTATAGGTATTATTCCTTTTGACAATGATAGCACGCACATGATACTGCAGATTTGAATATCAGATTTCTTTCTCCGTCCAAGCACAGCACTTTAACTGGTACCTGTAACATACAATAGGCTTGGTATTAAGATTGGTGTATTCTTGCTGTCCTCCTTACCCACGAGGAAGTCATATGGACCGGTGCCACCACCACCGCCTGGACAATATTCAACAAGTCAAGCGGCAAATTTTACATTGCTTTTTTTTCTTTAGAAGTGAAGTAAATTTAAAAATCTTATTATAGGGACGTAAAGTAACTCATACCACGTGGTGATAAGCGCAAGAATCCATTCTTCATTGAAAAGCCTCTGATTCTTCAAATTATAGCTCTTGCCATTTCTTCAAAACCTTGACCCTTAATATAACCCTTAATATAACACTGGGCCCGCAAACAATAATAAACAGTTTATCTGGTTGGACCGATCACAAAAGATTATAAAAATAATTTTGCTACACTAACTCCCAAAGATAGATCACAGTTATTAAGTATATACGAATTTGCATATCGCGTAAGTAATGCCTGAACATTTTGGCAAATAAGTATCGCAGATGTGCATAGTGACATGAACCCATGTACGTGAGACGTGGTGGAGAACTCGATCAATACTGTGTCAGGATTGCTGATAATAACTCTTTCTTATATCACTGATTACTAAATAAGTATACCTACATAAAAGGGTAGGTACTCATCTTTGAAAATTAGACTAACAAAATGCGCTTGTTGCATGTTACAAAATGAAATCACGCATTTTTTGCGCTTTAAAAGTATTTTCTTTTTCGGTGTACTTAGTTCTGTTCCCCATAAAAAGTTTTTTTTTATCAATTAGGTCGGTTCTGCGATGCGGTACGCATTTGACCCCCAGCACACGTATAATCAAGAGATGACTTTATCTACCGAGTTGAAGTTTCTATCATTTTTATGGATACTTACTGGTTTTGATACGGTCAAAGTTTAAAATTGGAATAATTTTACTATTTCCTTAGATCTGGAATACAAAGAAAATATCAGACACATTACGATAATTTTATTTTTAACTCGCTTCATTGACTATTTGAACGACGATTTGACTATTTGACGATTTGACTATTTGACGATAACAGAATGTGAATTAGATCTCAAAAATAGCTGTTGGTGCACACTTTTAGGCACTTAACGTCAGATTATTTAAAAGAGGCTTGTGAGAACTAAACATGGTATTTGAATGGTCTTGTGATTTGAACCCAATAACACTAAACTTTAAGGTCGACTAGAGATATTCGTGAGTTCTAATAAATACTTACGTCTTCTGATTCCATGATGTTACAGCACTGACCAAGCGAGGTGACAGGGTGCCGCTTGAAGCCTAACATGATGCTGGGTAGGGACCAGGACTCGCAGTATCCACGGCATGCGTTTGTAGTGATCTTGAACTCCACGCAGTCTGGTATGCTGATGTTCCTAGTGTGACCTAATAACATTTAATCCTATAATTTTTTAATGTTCCGCTGCACTTTAATATTATTGTTATTGATAACCAGCAATAATGTCCAAAGGGGCTTCCCTGATTTTGGCATCTTTGAAGGTGAAAATCTCCTCAGAGGTTTTTGAAACAGTGATAGCTCAGTGGCTTTGGCTATGGACTGCCGCGCAGCAGGTCCATGGTTCGAATCCCACCGCGGGCTTGAGCTTCACCGCATGGTGGAAGGGCATTTTGTGCGAATGCCCGCCTGGCTAGCGACCACCCTCAAGTAGAAATTCTGTCGCCAAGCACCTAACGGTGTGTTCCGGAAGCTGTCCTTGAGAGCCAGAGTAACTCTAGGTTAAGCCTGTTAACACCTTTGACCACATCATCACTTACCATCACGTGAGATTGTAGTCAAAGGCTTACCTATCAGCAATAAAAAAAAAATTACTAAATAATGAGGATCGTTATTTAGATTCAGAAAAAATATATGTTTTGTACGGACGTTTTGGCAACAAATCCGTGCTGAAGGATTTTTAGATTGTAATAAAAAAAACCGAAGTGCAGCTGTTTTAAAATAAAAGTAAGGAACTCCTCTTCAACGATAATTAATTTTCACACATAAATTTCAATATAATGTGACCAATTATATCCTTAACATAAGCGTGATGAAATTATAAAATTTCACTGAGTCGTATAATTCGTATATTTTTTTCTCATTTTCGCGTATTTCAGTCAATCAAAAGTTCGTAGCTACCACGTGAAGTTAATTTAATTCATCTTTTGTTTTATTTTTTGTACAATTGTTTTGTTTCGCCCAACGATTGCTCAACCAAATGATTAACTCACCAATTTTATGGCAGCCAGGTTTCCTCCATGATTCTGCAGTCAATATTTGATTGACGCAGACAAGCAACAAAAGACACCTTAAAAGCATGATGATTCGAATGGGCTCAAGCCGCTGTTGTGAATGAAAGTTATTTGCAACACTCTCCTTTTATTTTCCAAATTTTCGCAGGGATCGTAAACTTTTGGTAACTTTTTTTTAATAATTACTTGTATATATTAGTATAGTAGCTACTCATTAATCATCAATGTAGCCAAATCCATATTATTTACTATTAGTATCACTTTTATCAAATAGTCGATTTCGTCGAATTTGGTTATATCGCGATCAGTTAGGAATTACATAAGTTAGGTACAACTACCTAGTAGAGCCTGTAGCTTCTTACAAAAGGTTCTTATAAAAGGTTTAATAATCTATAATAAACACCTGACGACGTTACGTATCTAACGTACGAGAGCGTCCTTGAGTCCTTTCAAATTGAGAGGCAGCCACCTACGCTCACGAAGGAAGTTCCTTCATGCCAACGCTATACCTACCCACCTGAGCTATTATAACTTTCAACCACATCACTAAGGAAGTATAAAAAGATTTGTGATATTTGTCTAAGGCCTTGGTATGCAATAAAATATTTATTAGGAATAATCTTAATACCGTATGAAGAAGTTACCAAAAATAATTACCGAATTATTTTTGGTAAATGCGATGAGTAGGTTTAGGGTAACTACCCTAAACCTACTCATCGCATTAAAACTTTATTCACTTAATAATAGCATAATACATATATAATAGTGGGAAGGTGCCAATCAAACTACAAACTAAGTTCTCAAATGTTGAGACAGCGTTGAAAGGCAAGACGGCCTACCAGAAATAAATTCAAACAATAATAAAATTGCAACCAATATAATAGAAACCGAATTGTTGGTTTCTCCTGGTCCTTGACAAACATTCCCGCGCAAGATAAATTTTTCAACCCATTGCGTTGACGTCCGACAATAAAGCGCTATGGGGCGAACTGAGAAAGAGTAGCGAACTGTAAAATACAACGCATTCAGTTACTACAAGCGAAAGCCCTTTACTTCATTCGCATTTGTTTACAAAAAGCCAATAGCCAAAATGTGTCAGTTTTATTTTATTGTATACTTCTACTTTTACCTTATATTACTGATTGATCAATCAATATATACCTACTTAGATAGATATACATAATTATTTTTTTAATTTAATTTATTACGGTAATAATACAGATATATAGAGAATAATAGTTTATAGAAAAGTATAAGCATGAGTTAATTTCAAAGTCTATTTTATATTGTTTTGTAATTTGTTTATATAACTTGACATTGTTGATGGTATAAAATAAAGTTATGGACCAACGTGTGTTGTGGATCGTGGATCGTATGATTTATAAACTGTTTGCCATGAGCCCCACGCTTGGCAGGAGTCTTGGGGATCGCTGTTAATGATGGTGAATCCATAGAAGGCGCTGTTGCTCACCTTCAGTTATTTTATCCTTAGTCGTCTCTTACAACACCCACGGGAAGAGATGGGGTGTGACATTCTAGCCCGGCACCCCACGGAAATTACGTAAATGGTTATATTTTTTACTTATTTTATCTGTCCAGAAAAGTCCATAGGTCTAATGCACAAACAGGTAAGAATAACCTGCTGAATCGAAGTTTACTGATTCTTAGTTAACGAAGAAACGAAGTTTCGTTTTATCTACATATTCCTAACTAGCTGTACCCGCGACTTCGTTCGCGATTGCCGTACCTGCAGAATAATTATATTCACATTTTCACACTAATTATTCTCATATTAAGCAACAATGTGGTCTGCGGTGAAGCACTCTTATAGTAAACCATAGCTCAGAATGGAGCTTTCTACTTTGGATTTCAAAACTCCCGGGTTGTATTTTCCAGAAGACAGTAGTTAAGTAGCTCAGAGAGTTTTTTCCCGGTTCGCACAATAAATGTTGAAGCAAAGTACCTTGTGCGTTTCTTTAGAATTTCGATTTTAGGCGGTTTGTTTGACGGTAGATCGATTTTTTTATTTCATTTCTCATTCTCGGAAAGTAGTGTTTGTTTGATCTGAGTAGCGGGCGGGAGACCCTCTTTCCCACCTAAGGCCGGGAAAAACTCATAGTAAATGCTTCCTTCTCTTGGGCCGGAATGACTTGTAACCATGGTAACCATTGGTGTAAACAAAGTTATATTTCTAAGATTTTTCGTTGTAAAATACTCTGTTGTTATAAAACAATTAATAACAACAATGTTTGGCAGGGTAGTAACTAAATATAAGGTAAAAGGTGTAGGTTAAAAAAAAAACTAACTAAAACTTTCCCTAAATTTCATTATTCTAACTCCTAGTGTATCTTTGTATCTTCTACTCATGTTTATTATTTTTAGTAAATATTTAGAAAAACTAACTTTTATGCATGATAGGTTAGCCTTTGACCACTATCTCACCTGATAGAAAGTGATGATGTGGTCGAAGGTGTTGTTCAGGCTAACCTAGATAATTACTGGCTCTCAAGGACAGCTGCCGGAACACACCGTTAGGTGCTTGGCGACAGATTTTCTACTTGAGGGTGGTAGCTAGCCAGGCGGGCATTCGCAAAATGCCCTACCACCATGCAACTACTATTTTTTTACTCTCCTCATATTTTAAATGAAAAGTAGAGTGTTTAACACGGATGTAAGTCATCGATTCCTACTTGGACTATAGCCGCATTCATTTTAAAAAGGTCCTCTCATGTTATTAAATAATATAAAAAACATACTATTTTTATATCGTTATTCCTTATATTAGTAGTGAAAAGCAGAGATTCCTTTTCGGGATATAGCCGCCTGTAAATATTCCAAACAAAATTTTACGTAAAATTTCACAAATAGTTCTAACCTCTCAATAAATTTTTAGTAAGTATGTTATTTTTTCAATGAATAATTTTTAGAAAAGCTACTTTTTTTAATTTCTTTAAATTCGAAATGAAAAGTAGAGAGCTGACCGCGGGTGAAAGTTACCAATTCCTTTCGACCCTTGTATAACAATCTACTAAAGTTGTGCACTTTACCAACTTTAAACGGATTAAATCACATATATTTATCATTATTTTTGTCCCGACAGTCACCCCGTGACCACGATCACTACAAAGTGTTTGAAACGTCCGGACAAAAATAATGATAAATATACGTGATTTATACCGTTTAAAGTTGTTTAATTACTAAGTGTAACAATCGCGAAAACCTAAGACAACATTGTGCACTTCCATTGCGCAGTCTCCGAAATGTATCCGTTAAAAGAAAGATATGTAGTATTAAAAACTGATTGTGGTGAATGTACCACATTTTAGAGTTTATAGTAGCAAGCTTGCAAAACTAAATAAGGGTGCCGTGCTGCCCGTGGGCTGCCGGGCTGCCCGTGGGATGCCGGTCTGTCCGTGGGGTGTCGGGCTTCCCGTGGGGTTCCGGGCTGCCTGTGGGCTTAAGATGAGTCGTACGTTCAAGGGTTTCTCAATATTCCGCGGTTCAATTTATTTAAAACGAAATATTTAGTTTGTGACATCTGTAATTTCTTAACTGCAAAACTGAGAACTTTGAAATATTTACGGGAAAATAATTAAATTACCACTATTGTAACAAAAAAATCGGACTACGCGTTGATAAATTACAACTAAGTGTACATTTTGACTTTCATCCCCTTTCCCAAGAGAACCGTACTGAATTTCGGGATAAAAGTATCGTATGTCTTCTTCGTAGTGTAAACTCAAATCGTGCTAAGTTTCAATCAAATCCATTCAGTAGTTTTGTAGTGATGCGCGGTCGGGATACAGACAGACAGACAGAAAAAAAAATAGTTTTTGCATCAGTATCAGCTACAGATTGCTCTGAAAAAATATTTTCAAAATATCTGCAATGTACAGAATTGAACCTATTACAGTTTTATTATGAGTATAAATAGAAAAATGTAAACGTCTTACCCCTCGCGCTTCCCTACCTGCCTTCTCCAACTTGTTATAGATATAGATTAGACTGATTAGAGCATTGCATGTTATGAAAAATATACGTAGGGAAGTTGTGCTTATCGTAATAAAAAAACTGTTTTATCGTTTGAAAAATCAGTCTTTTGGAGAGGTCCAACTACAGACCTATCTATTATATACGATAAAGTGCAAACGCCAGCTTAAGATGAGCCGTACGTTCAAAGGTTTCTGTTCATTTTGGGTGTCAAGTTATTTGGAACGTAATATTTAGGTTGTGATGTCTGTTATTTCTGAACTTCAAACCCGATGACTTTGAAATATTTACGGGATAAATTTTAAAGTACCACTATTCTAACAAAAAAATCGGCCAAGTGCAAGTCGGACTCGCGCACGAAGGGTTCCGTACAACGTTAGACTTCAAATTTTAACCTTTTTTTTGTTTTAACGTGCGCAAGTCCAACTCGCACTTGGCCAACTTTTTGAATATGTTGTTATAGTGGCAACAGAAATACATCATCTGTGAAAATTTCAACTGTCTAGCTATCACCGTTCTTGAGATACAGCCTGGTGACAGACGGACGGACGGATGGACGGACAAACGGACGGACGGACAGCCGGACAGACCGTTTTTACCCTTTGGGTACGGAACCCAAAAAAGAACGTATGAAATCGGACTACGCGTTAATAAATTACAACTAAGTGTATATTTTGACTTTCATCCCCTCTCCCAAGGGAACCATGCTGAATTTCGGGATAAAAAGCTAAATTATCCTACCTTGTAGTATGAACTCCAATCATGCTAAGTTTCATTGAAATCCATTCAGTAGTTTTGGAGTGATACGTGGCCGGGATACAGACAGACAGACAGACAGACAGACAAAAATAAAAAAAAATACAGTTTCGGCATCAGTATCAGCTACAGAGTAATGTAAATTTTTTTTTTCAAAATATCTGCCATGTACAGAAGTGGACCTGTTACAGTTTTATTATAAGTATAGATTAGTAATTCCTATGCCATCATGACATGTATGAGCGATGTGCGCGCTTGCTATAGATAGTTACCTAGCGATCCGATATAAACCGCAGGTTGCTCAGCAACTGCACAGTACAACACAACTTATAATGCCTCGAAGGGGTGTTTTAAGGTGAAAGTTGTTTTTCAAAACAGACAAAGCTATGGATATTGATTATAAAATATTAAACCTGTACAAGACCAAACAGTATGATGAATGTCTCAAATTATGTGAAGTTGCTCTTCAAGAAAAGGAAGATCGTATGGTTGAATTTATACGAATGCGTGCGATGACGATTCTTGCTAAGATTGCAGGCAATGGATATGAAGAGGTTGATTATTATCCTCCGCAAGACACATTGACATCAACTGCTGTTGCAAAAACTCCTAGACCTGGTACTTCGTTTCAAAGGGGAAATATGAAAATGACTGCTCAAGGGATTGATTCGTATAAGGTAGGTAGGAGTTTGATCACAGCACAGCTCTAACATAAAATCGGTTATTGATAAATGTCATCGTACTTATATTGTTTCTTCGAATAACAATCTGTTTTAATTACAAACTTACAATTTACGAGAGGAAAAATTTAAGTCATGTACGGGATTCGAACCCGCGTCCATCAACCCTAGCCGGGGTATGTATAAAAATTCCTATCGCTCCTTAACCATCGTATTGGGGTGGAGATTTGTAATGTAATCCGCAGAGCATGCGTTATTGCAAACATAAAAATATTAAAACTGTTCTAATGTTAGGTAGACCAACCAAGTGTTGTTTTACATTGTTCTGCCGTATTAAACTGATCCGAGGACCCTTTAATGCTCGTCTCCCATAACTAGAAAGTAAGTAATATCAGCTAACACTTATACTTGGATAGATACAGGTCATCGAAATATATTTCTATGGATACAGTAAGGAAAGTATCTGTGCTTTTTCCAGAAAAGGTTTACTGCAACAGCAACTCTGCGTTCACGCATGGGAACAAGTACAGCATGTGTCCAGCGCAGTGCAAGGACGGCACTCCACACTGCAGCACGAGTCTCTCGGGCAGCTACAGCACTAGCTGGTGGAGCTACTTTCAACCCTGGGGTGCCCCTGTCACTAAGGTTTCTTAGCAAAGAGGATAAAATGTTTACTCCTGCAGCGAAGACACTGTTCGAATATGTGTATTATAGCGAAGGAGATGTGAGAAAGTTAGGTATACTTTAGGCTTATTTTTAGTTTGTATACCTAAACCACCTAATATTTCAGCACTAGCCTGTGGAACACCTCGTAGAACACCGGAGTGCTCGGTGGTAAAAAAAGAACTGCTATAGGTATATTAGGTATATATTACTACATAATACCCCTTGCGGTGCCGGACTAAAATGTCACCCCCCATTTCATTGCGTGGGTGTCGTAATAAGCGAAAGGTTAAAATACCGGAAGGTATATAGTCAGCAGCGTCCTCTGAGGAACTGCTTTCATACAATGCTATCCCTAAGACGCCTGCCAAGCGTGGGGTAAACCCCATCGTAAGGGTCCACATCCACCAGAGAAATAAGCGGTGTAAAAGATAAAAAAATATACCAGGCTCATCTCTGAGGCTATACTTAGTAGGTATATAATACTATATAATACTACTCTACTTCCCTAATATTTTATCATTATTATACATTTTGTAGTATATTGTTCCATTTTTATCAAATCAATATTTTAAAGATAATATTTCCCAAATTGCAGGCTATCGAAATAGCATTCCAGGCACAGAAAATTGATGAAAATGCAGACTGGTGGTGGAACTTTTCGTTAGCTCGGTGTTATTATGCTCTCGGCATGTACAGAAATTCAGAAGACTGCCTGCGACAAGCTCTTAAACTAAACAAACACATTTCTATTTATCTTCGTTTAGTCGCTATGTATGTGGGGTTGAATCAACCTCTTTCAGCCCTGGAAGTCTGTAAACAGGGATTGTCGGTGTTCCACGATTACACACCTCTTTTACTGGAACAGGCGAGAATCCACGATCAGATGGGAAATTCTGCTGTTGCGGTCAAGGAATATCGTACTGTTGCTTTGGAAGATCCGTCAAACGTAGAAGCTATAGCTAATATTGCTCTGTATAACTTCTATAATGACCAACCAGAAATAGCGCTGAGATATTACAGGTACAAAATCTTAGTTCTTTATTCCTTATTGTAATACCGCGTAAACGTTTGTATGGTCATTTTCTCATGATAACTAGTAAGACCACGAGGGAAATCTTCAGTTAGTCCTCCTAATTTATTGAACCAAAAATGTGACACTTTTATAAGGCGAGCGCCACTGAAAATGCCCTTACCCATTCAGAGGTAAAAATGATTCATTGCATACAAATCTAAATATAACGGTTAATAATTAAACAACTTTAAACGGTTTAAATCGCAACACTTTGCAGTGATCGTGGTCACGGGGTGACCACGATCACTGCAAAGTGTTTGATACATCGGGACAAAAATAATGACAAATATACGCGATTTAAACCGTTTAAAGTTGTATAATTACTATGTGTAACAATCGCGAAAACCTAAGATATAACGGTTTTTAATAAACTAAAAAGTACCGGGGAAATATAATTCTATAGAATGTTACCAAAATTCCAGGGAACTTTCATGTATTTTTGGTAGCAGGGTACTTTCAGAATATGTTGTGCCTAGCTCCCATTCTCACTAATACAATTTTGCGCATTACTCTTGACTTGATGAGATGGCGTAGTCTTTTTAGCCGTAGACTTTAGTGACCGAATGGTATTTTTTTTTATTCCTGCAAACTTAGCTTTTGACCACTGTCTCACCTGATAGTGAGTGATGAATGATGATGTGGTCCAAGGTGTTGTTCAGGCTAAGCTAGAATTACTGGTTCTCAAGGACAGCTGCCGGAACACACCGTTAGGAACTTGGCGGCAGATTTTCTACTTGAGGGTGGTAGCTAGCCAGGCGGGCATTCGCAAAATGCTATACCGAGTTTCATCCTAGGGCAATAACCGGGACCAACGGCTTAAAGTGCCCTGTGAAGCACGGAAGCGCTCAGTAGTAATGTCACTAGCGGTCACCCATGCAACTCAAGACCACAGCGGAAATTGCTTAACATTGTTCATCAGTTAAGAAGAGCTAAGCAAACTTCGCTACGAGCGCTACTGGTTAAAATATTTTTGCCATAGTAGGTACGTAGACTTAGGGAAAATAATGTTTTCCAGCTGCTTTGATGCAACGGCTTACTAAACAGTGTTTTATAGCTGTACTCTATCTATTTACTCCCATAGTCCCGTTCTATACCTCGATAAATTGTGTAAACACCCTATACGAGTATAACGAGGGAGACCTTGTCCAACGGTGGACGTCTGCCGGCTGTTAATGTGATGATATGTGATGATGCCATTCTGTCGACTAACAGATAATCTGATTTATTATAACGCAAATCAGACCTCAATCGAACAAACGATGTGAATCGCGTTTAACTTTTTTCTGGATCACTCAAAGTGATCATGACCACTTCATGATCTTGATCATCTGGTCTGAATTCCACGAAACTAGTCGGGCATCGTCGCGTTCTCGACGATAGTAATAATCGTAAGTGCAAACTGTATATAATCATTTAATGGATCATTCAAACTTGATGATTCTTTTTTGTTGGGTAGTCCCTTCAACTTGTTCCCATTTTAATTTTCATTAACTTCCATCGAACAGTTTAAGTTCAAATAACGAAAAAAATGTTTGCTTCTAATAACCTGAATGATTTTAAATTGCATCGGGATAATGACACAATCACAGAACAATAAAATTATTATTCGCACAAACTAATAATCACAGTAATATGGATAAGTAGTACCTAGGTAATATTATTGACCAAACGAGCTCGCAGCGTCTCCGTTTCATCTTCGGCAAAAATGATTTCGTATGTCTGCCCGGCGAATGTCCGGCTTTTCTCCTTTCTTGTTTTGTGAACTGGTTCGATAATCTATACTTATAATAAAACTGTAACAGGTCCAATTCTGTACATGGCAGATATTTTGAAAAAAATAAATGTACAGTACTCTGTAGCTGATACTGATGCCGAAACTATATTTTTTTTTATTTTTGTCTGTCTGTCTGTCAGTCTGTCTGTCTGTCTGTCTGTATCCCGGCCGCGTATCACTCCAAAACTACTGAATGGATTTCAATGAAACTTAGCATGATTGGAGTTCATACTACAAGGTAGGATAATTTAGCTTTTTATCCCGAAATTCAGCATGGTTCCCTTGGGAGAGGGGATGAAAGTCAAAATATACACTTAGTTGTAATTTATTAACGCGTAGTCCGATTTCAGACGTTCTTTTTAGGGTTCCGTACCCAAAGGGTAAAAACGATCTGTCCCGCTGTCCGTCCGTCCGTCCGTCTGTCCGTCCATCCGTCCGTCCGTCCGTCTGTCCGTCCATCCGTCCGTCCGTCTATCACCAGGCTGTATCTCAAGAACGGTGATAGCTAGACAGTTGAAATTTTCACAGATGATATATTTATGTTGCCGCTATAACAAAAAATACAAATATTTGGCCAAGTGCGAGTCGGACTCGCACACGTTAAATAAAAAAACCGACCAAATGCGAATGGGACTCGCGCACGAAGGGTTCCGTACCATTATCTGAAATTTTATTGCATGGGTGCCCCCTTAATTATTTATTCTAATTTAATTAATTATATTTAAAGAAAAGATAAAACTCAATATTCTGTGAATAGTTAAAGCGTTTACCAGTCACCTTTATTAGTATCGAGCAAGAAACGGTAAAAAAATCAAGGTTGTTGTATGGGGGTACCTCAAATATTTATTTTATTTTTAGTATTTGTTGTTATAACGGCTATAAAAATACATCATCTGTGAAAATTTCAACTGTCTAGCTATCACCGTTCTTGAGATACAGCCTGGTGACAGGTGGATGGACGGACGGACGGACGGACAGCGAAGTCTTAGTAATAGGGTCCCGTTATTACCCTTTGGGTACGGAACCCTAAAAAGGTTAAAATATGAAGTCTAATGTTGTATAGCTAATGGTACGGAACCCTTCGTCCGCGAGTCCGACTCGCACTTGGCCGATTTTTTTAATTAGAATAGTGGTGCTTTAAAAATTATCACGTAAATATTTCAAAGTCATCGGATTTGCAGTTCAGAAATTACAGACATCACAACCTAAATATTACGTTCCAAATAACTTGACACCCAAAATGTACAGGAACCTTTCAACGTACGGCTCATCTTAAGCTGGCGTTTGCACTTTATCGTATAGGTATAATAGATAGGTCTGTAATCGGACCTCTCCAAAAGACTGATTTTTCAAACGATAAAATACAGTTTTTTTTATTACGATAAGCACAACTTCCCTACGTATATTTTTCACTAGCTTTCCGGGCGCGGCTCCGCCCGCGCGTATGTCGGTTATCGCGCGAAAACATTAACCTCTTTTTGTGCAGTCGGATAAAAACTATCCTATGTTTTTTTCTGGGTCTCAAACTATCTCCATATCAAATTTCATTCAAATCGGTCCAGTAGTTTTGGCGTGAAAGCGTAACAGACAGACAGACAGACAGACAGACAGACAGAGTTACTTTCGCATTTATAATATTAGTATTGATAACATGCAATGCTCAATCAGTCTAATCTATACCTATAACAGGTTGCAGAAGGCGGGTAGGGAAGCGCGAGCGGTAAGACGCTTACATTTATCTATTTATACTTATAATAAAACTGTAACAGGTCCAATTCTGTACATTGCAGATATTTTGCAAATATGTTTTGAGAGCAATCTGTAGCTGATACTGATGCAAAAGCTGTTTTTTTTTTCTGGCTGTCTGTCTGTATCCCGGCCTCGCATCACTCCAAAACTACTGAAAGGATTTGAATGAAACTTAGCACGATTCGAGTTCATACTACGAAGAAGGACATACGACACTTTTATCCCGAAATTCAGTACGGTTCTCTTAGAAAGGGGATGAAAGTCAAAAAGTACATTTAGTTGTAATTTATTAACGCGTAGTCCGATTTCAATCATTCTGTTTTTGTTACAATAGTGGTAATTTAATTATTTTCCCGTAAATATTTCAGTCCTCAGTTTTGCAGTTCAGAAATTACAGATATCACAAACTAAATATTTCGTTTTAAATAACTTGGACCGCGGAATGTTGAGAAACTCTTGAACGTACGGCTCATCTTAAGCCCACAGGCAGCCCGGAACCCCACGGGAAGCCCGACACCCCACGGACAGACCGGCATCCCACGGGCAGCCCGGCGCCCCACGGGCAGCACGGCACCCTTATTTAGTTTTGCAAGCTTGCTACGATAAAACTCTAAAATGTGGTACATTTGAAGCAGTGATAGCTCAGTGGCTTTGGCTATGGACTGCCGCGCAGCAGGTCCATGGTTCGAATCCCGCCGCTGGCTTGAGCTTCACCGCATGGTGGAAGGGCATTTTTGCGAATGCCCGCCTGGCTAGCGACCACCCTCCAGTGGAAAATCTGTCGCCAAGCACCTAACGGTGTGTTCCGGCAGCTGTCCTTGAGAGCCAGTAATTCTAGGTTAAGCCTGTTAACACCTTCGACCACATCGTCACTTACCATCAGGTGAGATTGTGGTCAAAGGCTTACCTATCAGCAATAAAAAAAAAACATTCACCACAATCAGTTTTTTAAACAACATAATTATCTTTCTTTTGACGGATACATTTCGGAGACTGCGCAATGAAAGTGCACAATGTTGTCTTAGGTTTTCGCGATAGTTACACTTTATAATTAAACAACTTTAAACGGTTTAAATCGCGTATATTTATCATTATTTTTGTCCCGACGTTTCAAACACTTTGTAGTGATCGTGGTCACGGGGTGACTGTCGGGTCAAAAATAATGATAAATATACGTGATTTAATCCGTGTAAAGTTGGAAGTTCACAACTTTAGTAGATTGTTATACAAGGGTTGAAAGGAATGGGTAACTTTCACCCGCGGTCAGCTCTCTACTTTTCATATCGAATTTAAAGAAAGTAAATAAAGTAGCTTTTCTAAAAATTAATCATTGATAAAATAACATACTTACTAAAAATTTATTGAGAGGTTTGAACTATTTGTGAAATTTTACGTAAAATTTTGTTTGGAATATTTACGGGCGGCTATAGCCCGAATAGGAATCTCTCTGCTTTTCACTACTAATATAAGGAATAAAGATATAAATATAGTATGTTTTTTTATATTAATTATTTTGATTTTAATAACATGAGCAGTATATTTTTAAAATTAATGCGGCTATAGTCCAAGTAGGAATCGATGACTTACATCCGTGTTGAACACTCTACTTTTCATTTAAAATATGAGGAGGGTAAAAAAATAGTAGTTTTTCTAAATATTTACTAAAAATAATAAACATGAGTAGAAGATACAAAGATACACTAGGAGTTAGAACAATGAAATTTAGGGAAAGTTATAATTTCTTTTTTACCTACACTTTCTACCTTATATTTAGTTACTACCCTGCCAAACATAGTTGTTATTAATTGTTTTACAACAACAGAATATTTAACAACGAAAAATCTTAGACATATAACTTTGTTTACACCAATGTTTTTCCCGGCCTTAGGTGGGAAGGAGCGTCTTCCACCCGCTACTCAGATCAAGCAAACACTACTTTCCGTGAATGAGAAATAAAAAAAAATTCGATCTACCGTCAAACAAACCGCCGTTTTAAAATCGAAATTCTAAAGAAACGCACGAGGTACTTTGCTTCAACATTTATTGTGCGAACCGGGAAAGAACTCTCTGAGTTACTTAACTACTGTCTTCTGGAAAATACAACGCGGGAGTTTTGAAATCCAAAGTAGAAAGCTCCATTCTGAGCTATGGTTTACTATAAGAGTGCTTCACCGCAGACCACAGTGTTGCTTAATATGAGATAAACAGTGCACAAATGGGAATAATTAGTGTGCAGGTACGGCAATCGCGAACGAAGTCGCGGGTACAGCTAGTTATATTAATATAGATTATTTTTATCGGTTCAATTTTTGGATTCTTTTCAAACGGATATGAGGGTTGGAAACGTAAGAAAACGTACTTCAGTCGCAAGGTCCTCACAGAGCCACTATTTTTAAATAGGCCATAAAAAAATTCAACTCCCCAAAATTTATATTAGTACCATTTGCAAAAGTTCAATTTTCTTGAATGTCTATTATGTATCTATATTCTTAAATATCACTCAGACCTGTATGTTGTTCCATCATTATATTTTCAGGAGATTATTGGCTACTAACACTCCGGGTCCAGAAATATATAATAATCTGGGTCTTTGCTGCCTATACTGCAACCAATGGGATCTTATTCTACCCTGTTTTAGACAAGCATTATATTTTTCAACTGACCCAGACACAAAATCTAATATTTGGTTTAATCTCGCACATGTTTCACTGGTAAGTATACCTAGGTAGTAACTCTAAAAAAAATATATTATTTTTTAATAATTTTATAATAACAGGTAGATATTTCAAGAAAAAGTGAAAGTGACGTTACAAACAGCACATTGCCCAACCGGAAGAATTTCTAACGCGTTTAGTTTCAGAAGTTCTTGACACTCGAGCGCACCGTCGACAAAGATTATTAGAAAATATTTACAAAATATTATGGTTTTCCGTAAAATTACGCCTGAATCTTATTTAAGTTATTTTAGTCCACAGGTGATATGAGTCTGTCCAAGCGGTGCTTACAAGTTAGCATTGCCATCAGCTCTAATAACGAAGCCGCACGAGATGCCTTGCGCGCCTTTGAAGCAAGACTACGAGCTCGTAAATCAAAACTTTAGCAATAATGTGAAATATCTAAACGCTATTCTATATTTGCTGTGAGCCTAATGAAATGGATTAAAACACTCCTCAATATTTCATATATTTTGGTACTTTATTTATTCACACCAAACAAATAATCATTAATAGATATATCTAATGATTCTAAGCTGCGCAATTCCTCGTACTTCGAGGCAGCTAGTTTATCCAGGGTTGGTTCGGGATGCGCAGCTAATTGGGCGGCACTATTGATGGATGTCTCAGCGCTTAGTGGTTCTGGAGGGATTCGAGTGAGATGCCTCGTTTTAAGCTGAAAAGTGATATAACTTTATATTATTATTTTATTTAAGATCCTAGGGAAATTAAGGGTTAGCTATAATTAACAGAGAGAAAAAATTGTTAGCTGAGAGCCAACTAAATGTTTCAAGATATAGCAACTGAGATTAAAATTAACAAAGTTGATGGATGACAACTAGATGATATGTATATAGGTATGGTACACAAGAAATTATAATTAGTTTTAAGAATTCGAAAATGCATCAAGGAGTTTGGGCTTTTCATGTTCTAGTAGTGCGCAGTCCCAGAGCGATAGCGTTAGAGCAGCTCCGAGCAATCGACTGAGCCATTTGCTATGCCAAAGCGATAGGTACGAAACGTCAGCTCAGTTCGTAGTGGGAGAAAAAGAAATTTGAAATTGACACCTTGAACTATAATCGGATAAGTAGGTCTTTGTACGAAGTTGCAAATAGCGTAAGAATCGTTTCTAAATGCGTTCTAAGCGAGATAGAGAAATATCGTAACAGGAGTTCCAATTTGAAGTAATGATAAACGAGCAGTAATAGCTATGGACTGCCGTGCCACAGGTCCATGGTTCCAGCGCTGACTTGAGCTTCCACCATAGCAACCACCCTCAAGTAGAAAATCTGTCACCAAGCACTTAACAGTGTGTTCCGGCAGAAGTCCTTGAGAGCCAGTAAAATTACAGGCAAATGGACGTAAGTCTCTGTGTGACGGGCGCAATTCGACTTGTGACGAAATGCATCTGTTACAGGCAGACAGTTAGTCCACTCAACATCAGGTGAGCCTCGCGCAAGTTCTGTCACTGGCATATTAAAAAAAACAGTACAGGATTTTGAATGTGTTCGTCAAATGAAAGTTTACTGTTGAAAGTTACACCTAAATCTTTTATCGCATTGACCCTGTATAATAAGTATGTTTTGTAATGAGTAGTTAAACTAAATATAAACTAAAAAGTTATCAGGTAGGAATAAAGGAGCAGATTTATCATTTAGAAATATTTGCATGAGAGATATTGACTGAGCAATAGTTTCAAAATCTAACTAAGTCATATTGAAAGCTAATTGCATCATCGATACTTTTTATAGGATTAATAATTTTCATTTCATAAGTAATAAGTAAAATTTTAGAGTGTTTTAAGCACACAGAGATGTAATTTTACGCAGATTATAAGAGGTAAAGGGCTAATTAAGGAACCTTGAAGTACGCCAAAAGGTATATAAGTATATGTACTCATTAGAGAATATTACGTAGGAAATATCGTCTAGCTAGATTGTAGAACATAATTTTTTACAGCTGCTAAGCTTGCCGGGTAGCCTTTGAACACATGCTCACCTGATGGTATATAATGATGTGGTCGAATCTGGTAAACAGGCATAATCTAGAACAGTTTTCAATGACTCCTTAAGTGGACAGGCGGGTATTGTTGAAAGCTATATACCACCATGCTATAAGGACTAAGATAGAAAACCGGCACGGCACGGAGCGGGCGCGGCGGCGGTTTATAGTGCCGCACATTATAACACTATGACTTCTCTGTAAGAAATATTTTAACGCGTGCCGGACGCACCCCGAACACTATAAGATGCCGTGACCTCAAAAGCGCTGAAGCGCTAAATAGTAAATGCCACTAGCAATTACCTACCCATCCAAGTAATTACCGGAGTAGACATTGCTCTTAGGTGAGTTCCGCTACGAGCGCTTCAATCTAGCTAAATACATTACTAGATTTGGTTCAGTTTCAGCATATTAATATGCCTTCATAAATACTTACCTGGTCAAAAGTTAAAGGAGAACTTCCAATACTCTCCCACGAATCAGTACCCTTTGGGATTGCCATCGGCTTCGCAAAATTTGTATTCCTCTCTTTGAAAGAAACACCGTTTCCAAAACCGGTATTTTGTAATATCTCTCTGGTTCTTCGAGCCAAAGAAAGTTCCTTTGACGAGTAGAACAACACATTAGCATTGTGCAATAATGCTAGACTTCGAATGGATGTGCATATGAATTTCTTGATGTCACTATCTGAAACCAGAATCGAAGAAAAACTTTACATCGGTGAAGGGACAGATCGATATGTAGGTTAGATTTTAAATAATTTAAATAGAATATTCTATAGCCAAGCCAAATTTAATATTGCTAATATTTTATCTTTAGTATCAGTCTACTCCTAACATCATAGACTGTAGATTTAATAAAGATATAATATTGTAAATATGTATTCCCATTATAAAAGTTCCATGTATACCTACTTAATGGGGCGAGCTAACTGTTATTATTTAACCACGGATAAACAAATCACTCATGATGAGCCTAATGTAGTTCCGTCGATTCTGAGCTTCAAAGATGAGCTATACCAACAGGCCAGCCCCCAAGAACGACAATGCAAATACATCCAAAAATTTACTCGTATATGAAAGTCTAATACTATAGGCTCTATCGATTCATAATAAAAAAATATGTAAAATCAAGTGTAAAATTTTTAATAAAGACGCCTACATAGACTTTATTGTTTTTTCAATATAAATTGTGACGTAACATACGCGAGTCCCACCTGATGTTAAGTGGACAAACCTCTGCCTATAGCAGATGCATTTCATCACATGGGCAAATTTTAATATAGTTATAATAGTAATAATAGTTGAGATGTAGTGGTTAAGTCTTATATGCCTGTAATTTTAATTCGCTTTCAAGGACTGCTGCCGGAACACACTGTTAGGTGCTTGGCGACAGATTTTCTACTTGAGGGTGGTAGCTAGCTAAACATATTAAAGCAAATAAAAAACACTATATTATAAAAAGTTCAAACAAAAATCAAAATTGAACAGAAGGCATCCTAAGGTTAGCACTTTTCCGTTGTACCTAAAACTTTTACGTTTTAACTAGAGGTCCCAAACTCACCATAGTTTTTAAAAATATCGTATTTTCCACCGATGATAATTAGTTCAGGTAGTTTATTCAATTCTGAATAAGTCTCCTTCAGAATGTGAATGCAAGTTTCTAATGTCTCCCATATTCGTTTAATTTTGCTCAGATCCACCATAATACAATAGTAGTATAATCCAGTAACAGGAATTGAAGGCAGGACGTTTCTTAGCGCATCTAATTTTCCACCATATTCCCAGATATGACAAATAGTCTTCTCAATTCCTTGTTTTTGATTCGTACGTCTGCCAAATGAATATTCCAATACTAAAGTCTCACGGGGAGTATCGGTTTTATCCAAAAATAAATTCAAAAGAGTTGATTTTCCCTACGGAAAATACAACATTAAGTACATAATCAGATAATTATGTTGGTACATAGGGCAACTCTAGACCTCATGTCCCGGTACGGGCTGAGGTCCGAGTTGCTCTATGTATTGGGTACATAAGGTTGAAAGTACTTAAGTTAAAATTACATGAAATATATCTGTAGGTTAAAAAGCAGTAAGTGATGGTAGGGTAATATATTTTATTATGTGGTGACGGACTGCATACCTACCTGTATAATAATTATAATTCGAAAGGGCTCGCAACTCACACCTGAAATAGTTGAATGGATTTGGAGGAAGATAAAGCCAAAAACTCTCGTGACTGCTTTCGAAGAACACACTATTATAAATATTGATTACTTACAAGCTATCTGTAAGTGTCTGGAAAAGAAATTTACCCGCTTTAGGTATGGTTTTTTAGCAACACACTCACCCATACACCATATCCTTGCCTATTTTAAATTAATAAGAGGTTATTAATCTACCCGCAATGTGCAAGTTGCCTGTGGGGTGCCGAGCTAGAATTGCTCGCCCCCATATTTTCCTGTAAGTAGAGTAAACAAAAGTGAGCAGTAGCGCCTTTTGAATAACTGCCACCCAATACGGCAAACCCCCTCCCCTTAATGGGGCAGGCTTCTGTGCAACGGTGGACGTATATTTATATAGTTATACAGTTTATAAAGTGAGCACTGACCTACAGTTTATGGATAGTAGTATAATGTATTATGAAGAGCTTCTAGCCGAATAGTTGGACTACTACCATACCCTCCTGTTAGATGCCATAAAAGGCGTCTAAGGTTCGTTTCGTTTGCCTAACGATCAACCTGCCACACTTAAGGTCACGTCTATGCGAATGTGACGTTGCTGTATAATATTGGAAACACTTCATACTATCTGAAGTCCTGTTTCCTGAATGGTAGCGTAGCGGATATTCCCACACATTACTAAGGAGGTTAAGCAGACCAACAATAAAACCGAAGCAAAACATCTTTACAAAGTATGCCCTTGTTAAGAGCAAGGATTCGATTCACGGCTAAAAGTTCGTATATCTGCGTTTTTTCAGAGTCAATATCGTGACAGTGCAAGCAGTAAATTCTATGAAAAATACTATTTTGAAAAGGTCTAATTCTATATTAGTGCACATCAGTGAAAAAAATAATAATTTGTAAACAGTTTTTCTAACCGAAAGCAATTTATGCAAGCTGTTTTCCGGAAATCTGTCGCAGAGCTGTTTTTCAGGTCGAATAATACTATTTTAACGTGACATAGTATTTTATATGATACCTTTATTATGAAGAGTATGAAGCCTCAAAGTGCACTACAGAGCTATATTACAAATATATTATTTATTATGTGTCAAAAATAAAATACTGTCGTGGCATAAAAACGAGTTAATCGGTCCACTTTAACATTTTTTTTTACCTAGTTCCCGAAAGTATTTGTAATTGGCAGTCTAATTTCATGGAACAACAGATATTGTTTAATATTTCAATATTTTTTCCTGCACGTTTTAGGGACTTTGTAATTTAAGCTGATTTTTTCAAATAAACCTATAAAATCTTGCGCGCATCCATTGTTCGATTAGTACGCGCCGGGCCTTCCCAGCGAGAGGACGCGTCGCTTGCTCGCTTCCCCTCCCCCGCATCCCGCGCATACCGTTTTGTGTCTGCAGGCGATACGGTTCAATGACCTTAGCCGCAAGCGTGTCTAGCTCAAATTGATACTTGGTAAGTAATATTGTATGAATATTGGTGATGAATTTGTTTTGTGTGAATAGCTGAGGTAGTAATGAATAGATTCAGGCGTTACTTTGCGGAAATCTATATTTAATAATAACAAATACTTTTAAAAGTATCTTCAAAAAACATTAAATAATATTTAATTAAAACAGTTAAAAAAGCATAAAATTATATATCTGTCGGAATTGTCACTAGACATATAATTTTATGCTTTTTTAAGTGTTTTATTAAAATATTATTTAATGTTTTTTTTTTTAAATACTTTTAAAAGTATTTGTAATTATTAAGCTGAGGTAGTTTTGATAAAGGTTAATTTCTTATGTATATTATTAATCCATTTTATGATTATTACGTCATGGTGTTACTTACTGTCTTAATTTATTTTCTTTCAGATATAAACGCAAAATGTTCTAATCTAGTAAGAACAATAAATCTTTGGCTTGCGCTAGAAAAGCAAAAAGGTTAGTTACGTAGAGTGTGCCAGCTTATCAGTTATATGATGATATCATGATATGTTATGATGGTAAGGGTCTAGTATCGTGCCATGCGAAAAGGGAGGGGGGTGGTTGTCCCCCTCCCCCATGATACCCTTCCCGAAACAGGGTAATGAGTCATTGCAAAGACAATCAAAAACGAAGAACAAAAAGATATAACTTTTGAGGTTAAGTATGAAAATTTTTGATGACAAGTTAAATGCTCTAAAATTCTTCTGGCGCATCGCCGGCCGCTGCCGTGTTACGCTCGCTTCGCTCGCTGAGCGCGCGCATCGTGGTCAAAAGGCACCTAACACTCCTCCTCGCTTCACTCGTCGTCGTACCTAAATATCACTTTGCACTAGACTAGTGTGGTTTGGATGGATATTATGTTTAATATTATTTCACAATATTTAATTATTTTGACAGATTTTCAGTTATCTTAGCGCGTCATTTATTTGGATATTTACTTATATTTACCAGAAGATATGCCCATTTTTTTTAGACTAAAAAAAAGTCATTGTTTACGGAAGTCAGTCAGCCAGAAGCTAAATCATGTTATTCTAATGATGCACCAAAATGTAATGATTCAAATGAAGTAAAGTTAAATGAGCCCAATGATGGTAGTGTTAGTACATATTATATTAAAAATATACCTTAGTGATATAATGAAACAGAATGGATTTTAAAATTAAACTTGTATTCGTTATGATTCTAGGAAATGTTTTTGTTGCTTACAGAAGGTCTGGAAGAGATACAGGAAAAAACTCAAATGCAAAGTGCGACAGAGGAATATCCAAACTCTGATAATAATTAGAATGTCTGAATTTACCTGAATGAAACAAAAAACATGAAACATAAATTAATACAGATCGGAAGTATGAGTAGCATTTTTATTAGTAATATCCAATCAAAACCAAAACAGCAGAACTTTGTAAGCACTCTGGAGTTAAAAGTATTAAGGTTACCAATATGTATGTGTGATTTCAATTATTTTTTTCAGAGTGTAGAATCAAATGCATCAACCAGCTCACCATTCCGGATTGTAGGCCGAAGGATTGTTGATTTTAATCACTTTTTTGATAGATTGAAAGCCTTATCAGATCACAACCCAGGGTTAGGGTATACATTAAGTAATATACAAATTATAAAAGAGAAGCTTATTGGTCTAGAGTCAGTCATCTACTTCCAATGTAATATGTGCAACGAAAAATTTGAAATTAATTCATGTGACAATTTACCGGTTGATATAAGTTTAACTCATGCTGCTTTGACTGGTGCAATGTTAATTGGCTGTGGACAGACTAACTTAAATGAGTTGTTTACTGCAATGGACCTACCAAATTTAAACCCTAAAACCTACAAGAAGTGCCACAGTGACGTCTCTAACTGGTGGGCAGCTGCTGCGGAAACTAGTATGAGAGAGGCGGCTAAGGAAGAAACTGAACTAGCAAATGAAAACGGAGATATTATAGATGGGATTCCTGCGATCACAGTTGTGGCAGACGCGTGACGGTCTAAAAGATCATATAGAACTAATTATGCCGCCGCATCAGGTGCTGCTGCGATTATTGGGCTAAAAACAGGTAAAGTTTTATATATGATGGTAAAAAATAAGTACTGCATAATATGCGCCAGATCCGTAAAGTAGTTTTTAAAGGCTGTATATAAACCGTTATCTCAATTAGCACGCCATGTGAGAACAGCAAAAGATGTTATTCCATATCAAACACCTGGTGTCTACAAGATTGACTGCAGCTGTGGTAGCTCATATATAGGACAGACTAAACGCACTATTGCAGAAAGGGTCAAAGAACATATCGTAGCTGTGAAGAATCGGGACACGCATAAATCTGCAATAGCTGAGCACTTACTGGAGTCAGGACCTAACCACTGGATCGAGCTACATGATCGAAAAATTCTCTCCACTGAACGGCATTATTACTCTAGAATTGTACGTGAAGCGATTGAAATTAAGAAGTACAAAAATTTCAATCGGGAAGATGGATTTAAATTGTCTACATCGTGGAATCCTGTAATAAGAAAGTGCTCGAGTCGTAATTTGCCGTCGCGTGCAAGTTCCGATACTGTTAGTGTAGTGTGTCGAGGTGACAGTAATAAAGATACTAACGAAAACCAAGCGGGGGTAGATTTAAAACGCTCCCGCTGTTCCTCAAGACGATGACACCCGCTTATTCAGTCTACTCGTGACCACGGTCAATGCAACTTGATTGAAACGTCGAGGTTAGTCAAAATATTATTTTGATGTTAATTCGTGAGTGGATAGACCCGTCAGTAATTTAGAAACATGAGCTCCACATTAGGTGATAACACTAATAATTTATAATTTAATTGTTTTTATTTCTAATTTTATAAAAAAAAGTAATTATGTACATACGATTTATTTCAGCTAAAGAAACATTTGCTTGTTTGCGGTGTGGACAGGACCAGAATACCGTCTGAAATCAACCCGAATCACAAGAGACGACGTATTCTGGTCAACAAAAATGGAGCCGAGATTATTGAGTTTTTATGAAACTTGTCTTTTGCCAGAGCTCATTGACCCCAGGAAAAGTCACTCCATGTCAATAAGAGACTCCAGTTTTTAATGTTTTTGCTAAAACTTTGTGTTTTATTACATATACCTGATACGCCCCACGAATTAACACGGGCCTTAAAAACTTAAAAGTAATAATAATAATTATATGTTATTCTAGAATATAAGCAATAACAGCACTAACTTTTAACTAGTTATTACATTAATCGCCATCAAAGTTTTCTACGGTAAGATTCTGTTTCTTACTATGGAATTTGTTTAGAGTTCACGCGGCCTGAACTACGCGTTAACTTGGTCAGCTATGGCTCGTAAACTAGTAGTCTAGATCGTCATCATAATCTTGTTTGTAATTTCGTACATTTAGGTACAAATAGGACCTTGAGTTTTAAAAATTTTGGGCTTCGTGAGTTAGAAGGGACATGCAACTCAAAAAAAAAAAGTTAGCTTATTGCTGAATATTTCGTAAACGCAAACCAAACAAGAAACTTCATTTTATACTCCAATTGATGGGGTATCTTTTTAGGTATGAGAGCAACTCGTAATATTTTTACCTACATGTGCCAAATTTCAATCTTCTAGTGCTAATAATGTCTCAATAAAATGGCTGTAACATACAGACAGACGGCGAAACGCACATGGCAAAACTAAACTAAGGTTTCCTTATTTATGATAAAAAATGTGTCAAAACAACGTAAGTTTTCATGATAAAGTTTCCTTGTTTTACTACGGAAACCTAAATAAACTTCCTTATTGTTTGGTGCAGCCCGCACTTGACCGTTATTTAAAAAAATATCCTTAATATCATCTCACACTTTAAGCTTTAGCGTTTGAAGGGATAGACAGACATACGAAAACAAAATGATTTGGCTTCTATAGATAAAATATAACGCAACCATTAATTTAAAATATATTCAATGTACCTACAGATTTGGCCTGTAAACAGTTTTATTATAGTAAATAATTATATTCACAACATGAAACCGATTCAAAATTCAAGTAAATAAATAAAAGTATCAATTTTTTTCGCATCATAGCGCTCTTGCACACATAGATACTATCGTAGTGTGCGTCAGAGCTGAGCCGTTCGCCGCGTAATATAGATCGCGCAGAATTTGACTTGCGGTAAAACGAACGCACGTTCTTAAGTCATTTATGTTGTATTGTAAATAGGTATTAATATTATGTTCTTGTGTTGGTTTTGTTATAGAAGACAAAGGTATTGCATAGACATCACATGAGAGGGATTGGTATAACGATAAGATACGTTAATAGTTTGGTATGTAGAAAAGGTGACTATACTTACCGCACCTTTACTCCCAACTAAGAATAATGTGCGAGCATTGTCTTCATCAACTTCAGAAAGCGTTTTATCGATCAATTGCGACGCTATTTCTGGCAACGACAGCATATTATTTAGTTTGGTCCTGAAAAAATATTTAAGTACATAATGTTAGTGTTCCAAATATCTATCAAACTGCCTGTCAATATTTTTTTATTTTAGATCCACTCAATTGACTGAAAAAATATTTCTTAACATTTAAATTTTTAGGACAATAAAGCGGAACTGTAACCCGTCCAGATGGTTCAATGATAGGAGCGAAGGAACAAATTTGAGCTACAACTCCCTCTCCAATATAGGTCAGTTGAAACAGTATGTCCCGGCTATAAGGTCAGATGGTCACCGGTTTGAATCCAACTCGTGTTTCACACAAAAGAACCCGAAAAAAGAAAATGTATTGTAGGTTCTCGGAAATACCGTGAGAGAAAGCTCATTCCGCATTCTGCAGGTGTAAGGTAGAAAAGATCGCGTGAATCGGACTGTTTGTGATCTCCACGCGTCTGTAGTATTTGGCTGAGGTTTCTGGCGATGGCGGTTAGTGCGGTGATAAAACCGCGACGAGGTTGAATAATTCTTCAGAACATTCCCCGTTATAGATGCGATAATAGATACAAAGAGATCTAATGTCTCTGCGCATATTGAGTGGCAGTAAGTGTTCGGAAAGCTAGGGGTCGCTAACAATTCTGATAACTGTACGCTGTAACGCATCAAGTGGCTCAATCCCATACTTGGGTGCTCCGTCCCAAAGGTAGAGCAATACTCCACGTGAGGGCGGATTTGTGCGAAGCGTTACTTCACGTCATTAAGCACACTAAGCTTCTTAGACACGAGCTGGGCTTTTGACGAAATGTGGTCACGGAACTGTACATTTGCAGAAATATCAACTCCCATAATTTCAATGTTATCCGAAATGTTTTTTTAGCGATGAACGCACAAACCTGTGTCTTTGCGGGGTTAAACTGTATCTGGTTGAGATTTCCCCTAATTCAAATTTGCTCGAGAGAAGTCTCGATCTCAGGCATGAGGTTCTTCCTACTTTCATCGACAATAGCGCTAGGGATATTTGCGACGCACAATTCACCAGATTGTGCACCGCCAGTACTAACAATGCATTTTTGTAGATTTAGAGAAAGCTTTCGACAGTGTGCCTCGTGAAGAACTTTGGATAGTTTTATCCAAACTTGGCTGCTCTGATAAATTCATTCGAATGATAAGACTTCTTCATAACAACATGACCTGCAGTATTAAAGTTAATAGCGAGCCATCAGTGCACTTTCCAGTAACTTGTGGCGTTAAGCAAGGCTGTGTTCTAGCCCCCACTCTCTTTGCTTTATATTTTTCTGCCGTCGTGACGTGAAGGAGACTTTGAAAGACAGTACCGAAGGTATTCGCATACGATATCGCACAGACGGCGGTATCTTTAACCTTGCTAGGTTAAAAGCTTTTTTTTTTTTTTTTTTTTATGCCTGATAGGTTAGCCTTTGACCACTATCTCACCTGATGGTAAGTGATGATGTGGTCGAGGATGTTGTTCAGACTAACCTAGAGTTACTAGCTCAAGGACAGCTGCCGGAACACACCGTTAGGTGCTTGGCGACAGATTTTCAACTTGAGGGTGGTAGCTAGCCAGGCGGGCATTTGCAAAGTGCCCTACCACCATGTTGTAACGACTGCTATCCTAAGACAACAACCGGGACCGACGGCTTAACGTGCCCTCCGAAGCACGGAAGCGCTCAGTAGTAATGCCCAACCAGCGGTCATCCCATCAAAGTTATGACCGCGGCGGACGTTGCTTAACTTTGCTGATCGATTCAGAATGGCTAAGCAAACTTGGCTACGAGCGCTTCTAAACAACAAGCGCTCGTACAAAAGTGTCACATGACCTTATTACCGAACTCATGTACGCGGATGACCTGTGTTTTGTTGCTAATATACTTGAGGGACTCCAAGATCTTGTAACCAGGCTTGACACTACCTGTTGTAAGTTTGGCCTTAAAATAAGCATCGCTAAAACTGAAGTGCTGGCCATGGATACTGAAGACCGAGTTCCACTAAATCTACAACTAGGGGGAAAACCACTCAAGCAGGTCGACAAGTAAATCGCCGACACATACATACGCTTGACAGATTCCATCTGAAATGCCTCCGTGACATTATGAATATAAAATGGTCGGATCGGGTTAGAAACACCGATGTTCTGCGACGAGCCAATGTCTGCGGCATAGAAGCTTATCTGATGCGGCGTCAGCTGCGCTGGTGCGGGCACCTGGCTAGGATGTCAAACGAGAGGAAAGCGAAGCGCTTCTTCTTTTCTGAGCTAGAACTTGGTAAGCGGAAAAGCGGTGGCCAGTTCCTACGTTTTAAAGATGTTCAGAAAAGACACATGAAAAGATGCAGTATTGAGCCTTCTCTTTGGGAGTTCCTTGCCGAGAAACGGCCAGAATGGAGAAGACATGTACAGGAGAAAGTACACAATTTTGAAGAGGATAGAAGGCGAGTCCTGGACTTTAAGCGAGATCAACTTAAAGCAAGACCGCCTTCTAACATTAATTATAACTATATAAATGGAATCCTAACGTGTGGTGCTTGTAACCGCACGTTTACCGCTAAAATCGGATATGTTAGTCATATAAGGGCTAAACATCAAAGTCCATAAATAAAATTTAATATATAAAAAAAGAAATCCAAAGCCCAAGTCACTGCAGCCGAAAACGGCTAGGTGGGATTATTATTAATGCATTTTTCTAGTAAGCAACATATAATTGATGTGAAGAATAAAAAGCGTTGGCGACAACACATAACCTTGAGGAACGTCAGCATTGGTAGGTATACTGTCGGAGCAGGAACCGTCGACAGCGACCTTAATGTTTCGGTTCCTTAATGCTCGGGTAGGCCGTAGGATGGTAGCTTGGATAAAAATGTTCTCTTTACCCAAATACGCACAACCTTTCCATACTCTTCACAAAGATCATTTGGGGGCTCAAATGATCTTTGTGATTTATAAAAACTTAAAATAAAAACAAATATTTATTAGTCATCGTAGACGCGTTTACGAAATTCGTTTTCATTTCGGCTGTCCGGGCAACTAAATGCTCTGAAGTAATTAATGAGTTAGAATGCATACCGAAAACATTCGGAAACCCTAGGCGAATCATATGTGATGCAGGTTCATGCTTTAAGGCATTAGAGTTCACGCAATATTGCACTACTAAAAACATTCGTTTGCACATAGTAGCAACAGGCATGCCCCGCTCAAACGGTCAAGTTGAATGCTTTAATAAAACTATTTTAGAAGCATTAAAGACTAGCGGCGCCAACACAACTGACGATAGCTGGGTCCAATGTATAAAAATTTTACAGCAAGGGATAAATAGTACCATACATAAAACTACTCAAGCCGTTTCTTGTGAGGTTTTTCTTGGGTATAGGATATCGGTGAAATTTTGGCCCCAGGGTTTGATAACGAAGAATTCGTTGACGTAACAAAGTTGAGAGAAAAAGTAGACATGAATATTAAGGCCAATGCAATACCACAAAAAGAAAGGTTTGATAAATCTCGAACCAGGGCACGAACGTACGCTGAAGGGGACTTAATTTTGGTTAAAATACAAAGTCAAAGTAATGACGGCCAGAGTATAAAACGGCTACCTACCTTTAAAGGACCATTTAGAGTTAAAAAAAGTTCTCGGAAACGACAGATATGAAATCATAGTCATAGACATAAAAGGAAGCCAAAGTAGCACTAAGGCATATACATGTATACCTATATGCTGCTGAGAACATAAAGCCATGGATTGCTGACTGGGATTCTAACTAACTACATAATCAGTACTAATATTATAAATGCGAAAGTAACTCTGTCTGTCTGTCTGTCTGTTACGCTTTCACGCCAAAACTACTGGGCCGATTTGAATGAAATTTGGTATGGAGATAGTTTGAGACCCGGGAAAAAACAAAGGATAGTTTTTATCTGACTGCTCAAAAAGAGGTTAATGTTTTCGCGCGATAACCGACATACGCGCGGGCGGAGCCGCGCCCGGAAAGCTAGTATAAATATAAATATACACATAAATTTACGTGTTGGCAATAAAAAATAGTGAGTAAATTGGATATTTTATTTTATAGTAACGTTTTAAAGAGATTTTGTGGATGACTTATCCTGGATTTATTGTAGCCCGATAAAGGTTGAGTTCATGACATTTTGTTACAAACTTGGTACATTTAAGTGTGGTGAAACGCCCTTTAAATGAGAGTGGTTCCAACGAATATGTTTACGCTACTAAATTGGATATTTTATTTAGTAGTAACATTTTAAAGAAATTCTGTGCATGACTTATTCTGAATTTGTTGTAGCCCGATAAAGATTGAGTTCATGAGATTTTGAAAAAAAAACTTGTTATGTTTAAGTGTGGTGAAACGCCCTTTAAATGAGAGTGGTTCCAACGCAAAATGCGAATGTGTTGTGTTTAAGTGTGGCGAAATGCCCTTTAAAACAACTAGTTCCAAGGTGTAGGACTAACCAAGACACTTATGTGCGGTAAACTCCCTATAAGTGCGGGTTTGTCGAAAAATGCGAATGTGTTTTGTTTAAGTGTGGCGAAATGCCCTTTAAAATAACTAGTTCTAAGGTGTAGGACTAACCAAGACACTTATGTGCGGTAAACTCCCTATAAGTGCGGGTTTGTCGAAAAATGCGAATGTGTTTTGTTTAAGTGTGGCGAAATGCCCTTTAAAACAACTAGTTCCAAGGTGTAGGACTAACCAAGACACTTATGTGCGGTAAACTCCCTATAAGTGCGGGTTTGTCGAAAAATGCGAATGTGTTTTGTTTAAGTGTGGCGAAATGCCCTTTAAAATAACTAGTTCTAAGGTGTAGGATTAACAAAGACATTTATGTGCGGTAAACTCCCTATAAGTGCGGGTTTGTCGAAAAATGTGAATATGTTTTGTTTAAGTGTGGCGAAATGCCCTTTAAAATAACTAGTTTTAAGGTGTAGGATTAACAAAGACATTTATGTGCGGTAAACTCCCTATAAGTGCGGGTTTGTCTAGATCAAAATGAAAATGAACTCAATTATATATGGCCACTTAATGTTTTTTTTTTATTTCCTGACATTACGTGATTAACAATCCGTCTTTCTATTTTTAGATATTTAATTAGAATTTGTGAGGTGCCGAATTCAAACTCATTAATTCAATTTAGGCGTCTACGACGCTCTTATGAAGGTCAATTACAAATTTTAATATTGAAATATTCTACATTGTACTGCCACGTTCTGCAAAAAATATTATAGAGCCACTGCGAGAAGAACAGGCAAGAAACTCGGGGCCATTCTTTTAAACATCTTTTAACAATGTGTTATATACAATAAAATATGACTATTACAATATTTGTTCAAATTACGTAGGTGACAGGTGATAGCTTGGCTTTCCAAGCATCTTTGTCGTGTAAGTAATCACAAACTTTGTAGTATGATTTCTCAAGTAAAATATTTTTCACATGCAACTTGAATTTTCCTTCTGTGAGCATTGTAATATGTTTGGGAATTTTATTATAAAACCACACATTTACCTAAAATGGACCTTTTATTTGTCTTTGCTAGTCTAAAACCTGGTACTGCTATTTTATATTTATTCCTAGTGTTGTAATCGTGGTTGTCACTATTTAATATTTTTTTTCCGAACATCAGTACTTATATATAATATCATAAATGCGAAAGTAACTCTGTCTGTCTGTCTGTTACGCTTTCACGCCAAAACTACTGGCCCGATTTGAATGAAATTTTGTATGGAAATAGTTTGAGACCCGGGAAAAAACATAGGATAGTTTATATCCAACTGCGCAAAAGGAGGTTAATGTTTTAGCGCGATAACCGACATACGCGCGGGCGGAGCCGCGCCCGGAAAGCTAGTACGTAATATTTTCAAAATATACAGACTCGGTAAAGTTAATATATCAATTTCTTTAAAAAGATCCCTTAGAGATTCCATAGGATCCATTTCATATATGGCTCGAATTGCACGCTTTTGTAAGATAAAGATTTTTTCCATCTCAGCAGCAGATCCCCACAGCAATACACCATACGACATAATACTGTAAAAGTACGCGAAATAAACTAGCCGTGCATTAGCTACGTCTGTTAACTGTCTTATCTTACAAACTGCATATATGCAGCAGAACTAAGTCTTCCGGCTAGATCATGTATATGTGGATCCCACTGTAAAGTTGAATCCATTTTGATTCCCAGAAAGACTGTCGCTTTGTCAAAAAATAGCCAATACGCCTTCTTCTTCGCCAGGTGCCGGCACCGCGCACAATGGCCGTATTGGCAACATTTCTGATTTTTAAAAGGAAGTTACGAGAGCTGCCGTCGGTGGGCGAGTTGTGAACAAAAAGCGCTACCTGGCGGCCTACGCGGAGTACTCAAGAAGGCGTTGTAACGAGGGGAACGGCTTCTTTTCGCAACGATATTTTGAGACGGCAACATCCTTGACTTTTAATTATCCCTTATTAAATATATATATACTAACACTAAACGATCAGTTATTGTATTTTGTTTAATATTTAACAAGAGCAATATATATTTACACATTTTTTAAATTTATGTTTCAAGCATATTATAGTTATGTAGGTACGACTGCAAAGAAATGGAGGACACAATAGACCAGCGAACACCCTGGGACCCTGGGTGACCTTAAGTTTTAAATCTTTTTTACTAGTTCTGTTATACATGTAATGCTATTTATAGGTATAATACCTAGGTATATATAATTTGTTGATATGAAGTAGGTACCTATAATAAAAAACAGAATCGGCTTTTTGCCGGCAAGACACGAAAATGATCGAATATATGTAAATAGGTACGTACCTGCAGTTAAGTCACTAAAATGTGTTCTTTGCTTTCGCCTCAGGTATTTATTTCAGTGAATTGATATGTTTTTGTTTGCGTAGTTGCTTAGCAACCGAAGCCTATCTTTTCCTTTGGAAGTCGCATACATGTACCAAAGAGTGTATTTTTAGATTTTTATACTGTTACCATATGGTTACAACACGACGACATGACTGTAGTAAAATCCATGTACGAAACCAGTGTTGAAATCTGGTTTTAAAAAAATCCCTACAGAATATTTCGGCACTAACTAGTGCCAAAATACTCTCAATGGGTCTGACAAACGTTTTTTACTTCGCATGCCAAATAAATCTACAAAAAATTACGAGAAAAACGGTGTTTTTACTATTTTCATATCAAAATGGCTGAGATATTAACGATCAAAGTGCGCATTTCCAGCCGAAGGTTTTAAAAAACTCACTAGCCGATTACGTCACAAGTAGTCACAACCGCAGTCATTCAACAGTCGCGCTCTCGTTCTCACTCTCTCTGACTCGCTCTGACCGAGCGCACACGCCGCCGCGCGCCGTGTCGCGGACTTGCGGTCGCGGCCGAACGGGCGGTTGTGACGTCATAGCATGAGCCCGCGTAATCTCAGAAATTCAAAAAAGAAATTCAAATAAGAGCTTCAACTTCTCGTAGTTATAACTTCGGAAATAGTGCATGTATTGAAGTGAAATAAAAAGTAATGTTATGTACATGATCTACGCTCTGATATTAAGTGTATTTGATAGTAATATTTTGAACCTTTTGTGTTCTCCATTTAGAAAAGTACACAACTCACGCGGCAATAAAGCCCTTTTTCTTCACATGTTTGATAGGAAGCTGCAAGTACAATAGAAAGAAAAAGCATGGTTTATGGCAGCGGTAAGTTTGACAGTTGATATCGTGTTTTATTTTGGTTTTATAGGGTAGGGGAACCGGTCCACCGGCCGGCACCTATCCATCGGCCATTCCTGATCCTCTTGCAGTATTATTTAGATATTAGCTACTTACTATTGCAATATAGGAACGTAAGTCTTGTAAGTACTCTTTGATTGAATCGCCTGATACCCTAAAACATTATTCGGTTGGGTTACTATAACAAACGATTTTTAAATAATTGTTTATTTCACGTTGGTAGATGAGAAAGAGTAAAGCACGCAAATACAAAAAAAAAAATAGTGGCTCGCCTCTCGTTCAACCGTAAGTTTTTTACTGTTATAATAAGTAAATGTTGATTGTTAATAGTTTTATAGCTGAAGAAATAAGTTATTGTCATTCTTTCATAATTATTTTAATAGTATTTGATTTTAAATAACGATTTTTTAAGGGGCCGGAAACAGAAGCAAGATTTTCTTTAATTATTCTATTTTCGGCCGGGGTGGCCGAGTTTTAGCGACATGCAACCTAAAATAGTTTTGTCTCTTTTATTAACGTGGTAGTACACGTACGGAACTACTCTTTTTATTCAACTGCAATTACAGTTAAGATTTTAGTTTTCAGAATTCGGCCGTCAATTTGCATTAGTATGATTAAATAACGATATTCACATTTTAGAGATGGCCGAAAACATAAGCCGTAATTGCTGACATTCTGTTTTCGGTCACATAATATTTGTATGAAAGAAATGCGACCGAAAACTGAGGTATCGAAAACGGTGGTATTAGTTCTTTGTCCATTTTTATTAATGTACTTAAATTCGTCTTAAAAAGTCTTGTTTTTGTACATAGTTATTGATATTCATTACCTACTTACGAAGTTACTAAACTCTAATATTGTTTTTAAGGATTATTTGTATTTTTTTAAATAAAATAACAAAGGTTTTAATAATGAGCACCTGATACCCTCTGAAGGCCCTATGTGAAAGGTGTCTCAGGGAGGGCAAATTCCTCAAACAGTGGAAGAGGGGCAAGCTTCTCCTGAGGAAGGAAGGACGTCCCGCGGATGAGCCTTCGAGCTATCCGATTGTGGTAGTTGACGTTGTGGGCAAACTGTTGAAGCGTATCGTGGCTGCCCGCCTCGTTAAGTACCTTGAGAGAACAGTGCCCAACCTAGCACACAACCAGTTCAGGTTTCCTAGAGGTCACTCGACCCTGGATGCCATCTCCAGCGTCCGCGACCGCTCCAAGCAGGCGTGCTCCAGTAGTGGTGTGTTGTTGGTCGTGTCATTGGACGTTGCCAACGCTTTCGACACGCTACCCTGGAGCACAATACACGCTGGACTATAGTATCAACAAGTTCCCCACTGCCTCTGAAGGCTAGTCGGGGACTATCTCACCGATAGAGAGGAAGTCTTCCCGACAACAAATGTGGAGGTTCGAGGTCCCGTGACGCGCGGCGCGTGGCGTTCCGCAGAGCTGAGTCTTGGGCCCCTTCTTGTGGAAAGTCGGGCATTTGGGTGCTTTGAGGCGCCAACCTTCGTGGAGTTGACGTCGTTCGGGATAATTACAGAGAAGCGGAAATCGGATGGCCACGGATGGTGTCGGGACAGTCGTGGCCAGAATCAGAATGCTGTGCCTGGATAAAGCGCTCCATAAGTCTAAAGCCATATATTTTTATGGCCGATGATGGGCGCCATCTGCAGACTCTACCATTGTTGTGGGCGGAACCTGCATTCTGGTCAGGACAACGTTGAAATATCTCGGCGTTGTCCTTGATAGCAAATAGAGGTTTGAGGCGCATGTGTGGCAGCTGGTCCCCCATGGACACAGCTGGGGATATGAGTCGCCTCCTTCCAAACACCAGAGGAGGAGAGGGGAGGGCTTCCTGCGCCGCGAGTGCATCTCCATCTTACTTGCGGTACAGAGAGTAATGGCAGTTAGTGTTTCGGGGCTACCGGACACTCAGCTCTCACTACATGGGACAGGCTCTTCGCAGGACCCACATAAGAGGGGCGGTGCTCGACACGAATCGATCCGGCCCGTACTCGGAGAGAGGGTCCAAAGAAGGCATGGGAGGCACTATTTCCGACTGACACAGGTTCTCGCCGGACATGGCTGTTTCAGGAGATACCTGTGTAACATCGCATGAAGGGAGCGTTCCCCGACCCCCAGTTTGGGTTCGCGGAAGACAGCTCGCACTTGAGGCATGCCCAGGAGAAGCGGTCGTATAAGTGTATATCGTATACCTATATATCCCTGATCGCATTTATGGGGCCCGACCTCTCACCTCTGTCGGCCATCATAGTAAAGATGGTCGGTGAAGAGAGGTCGTGGAAGGCGGTGGCCTTTCGTGTGGAATAATAGTTTCGCAGAGGGAGGCGGAGCGGCCTCCCGATTTGAAGAGGCGAGCTAATCGGGCTCGCACGCCGTCTCCGCTCATAGGACCTGGGGCGTTGGTTGTGGTGGCAGCCGGCGCCTCCCATCAGGGTTAGGTCAAAAGGTGTGGATGTCCCCCTGTGTTCCGGGGCATCCAACGAAGCGGGAGAGGGGAGGTATTCCCCAGAGGCTGGGCCTGCCTAAGTGGGCAGCGAAGTCGGTGGGGGCTGCGGAAGAGTACACGACTGAACCCGCGGTCTCTGCTTCTAGTTGAGGACAGTGATACACCATGGGGTTTTAGTCGATACTGGGGTCCCTATTAACCCCGAGCCTGACATCACCCAACTGCTCCCCGACGGTTGGGTATGCCTAAAAGCATTTACCCCATGAAAAAAAAGGTATAAGATAAATATGATTGTACAGTTTCACCTAGACGGATAAAAATAATTTATAGTGAATTATAGCTGAGCGGCTATCCTTTGACCACCATATCACTTGACAGTAAATTATGATGTGGGCGAAAATGTTGTTCAGGCTACCCTAGTATTACTATTAAAGTGTAACAAATTAAATCAAACATTAAAGTATAGTTTTAAGTATGTACTGCCAAAACAATGAGGATGTTGGAATAAATGTGTGTTGGGCTAGTAGGACATTTTAAATGGATACCCACATACATATTTCACATAAAAATGTTGTTTTTTTATTAATTGTATGGATACATTAATTTTAAATCAATATTAAATGTACCGACCGAAAACTGGGTACTGCTGACCGAAACTAAAAAAAATGGCCGAAAACCGGCGATTTCGCTATATTTGGCTTTATATATTTTTCTAAAAATAAGGAAGCACTTGGCGTTCCTTTAAAAATTAAATACGTAAATGAAAAAATTATATAGGGAACATATATCAATAAACAGAGCAGGGCTCAAACAATTGTATAATTTTTTCTAGCGTCTTAAAGTTGAAGGTGCCACTAAATGGCCGCAAACTAGGTATTCTACCCTATTTGTCCACTATCAAATCTGTGACAGCTGTGTAAGAGATAGTTAATTACCAATTTTTAGTTTTCGCTTTTCATTAAGTATAGATGACTGATGTCAAGCAAAACGGGCTAAATTGAAAGAACCTTTAAATCCTATATTATGTGGTAGTTAGGTACTTCACAAAATTTCTCACTTGGTAGTAAGTGATCAAAGTCGCCCACGGAGATCCGCACACCAGAGGTATCAAGGATGCGTTACCGGCTTTTATAGAGGAAATATCTTTTCCAGAAGGTTCCCAAAGTCATATTAGGTTTTAATTCCTGCACTATTTGGACCTTATATGGATGTAGTTTTAAATTTGTTTTTAAATTCGGCGTAAAAATGTGCGGGATATTCCTGATTAAAAACTTTTTTTATATTGTTGAACTAAAATTGTATCACACAAAAAGCACGCTGTGGTCCCGTGAAGCGATCCATTGCGACCAAATTTCCGAGAAACGAGCTTGCGGTAAGACCCCTCCCCGCACCCCGACGCGGGGTGTCAGATTTAAATGTTAACGAATTCATGGCCCACCCTGTATTTACCAGAAAGATTCCTAAAATGTTAGGATAAAACTCGATAGTTATCAAAGTGAAGTTGCTAACCTTATAAGGATAGCCTTTGACCACTATCTCACCTCTGACAATCTAAGAATAATTGCTCTGAGTAGTTAGCTCACCTGATGGAAATGATAATTTGGTAGATGTTGTATATACTAAAGCGCTCATAGCGAAGTTAGCCGTTCTTGACCGATCAGCTAAGTTAAGAAACGTCCGTCGCGGTCATGACCTGGATGGGTGACCGCTACAGCCATTACTACTGAGCGCTTCCATGCTTAGGAGGGCACGTTAAGCCGTCAGTCCCGGTTGTTGTCTTAGGATGGCAGTCGTTATAGCATGGTGGTAGGGCATTTTGCCAATGCCCGCCTGGCTACCTACCACCCTCAAGTAGAAAATCTGTGGCCAAACACCTAACGGTGTGTTCCGGCAGCATATTTGAGAGCCAGTAATTCTAGGTTAGTCTGAACAACATCCTAGACCACGTCATCACTTACCATCAGGTGAGATAGGCCATAAGAAAAAAACCTTGAATTACTGGCTCTCTAGGACAGCTGCCGGAACACACCGTTAGGTGCTTGGCGACAGATTTTCTATTTCAGTGTGGTAGCTAGCCAGGCGGGAATTCGCAATATGCCTTATCACCATGCGGTATAATAATATGAACCTTTGTTCACAAGTAGTACTTCTCCTAGTCTCCTTTACAATATATTGTTTAATCCTACATCCCCGCGCTATCTCAAGGAACGTTTTGATTTCCTTCACTGTTCTTCATACACTTTAAGGTCATCAGAAAATCTTACACTTGAAATCCATCCTCATACGAGTTCGTTTTATAGCAAATCTTTCACTATTCAGGCTGCTCGCTTATGGAATTCTCTTCCTGTATCTATAAGACAAGCACCAACTCTCAGAATGTTCAAGGATCAAGTAAAAAGTTTTATTTGTCCAATTAATTTTGCACTACATTTTTGAAAATTTCTAGGCTTTATATGGGATAATATTATGATATGTATTTTTATATGATTTATTTATATATGTATATGATTATCTATTTATGTATGTTGATATGTATATATATATATATATATATATATATATATATATATATATATATATATATTATGTGTGTATTTATTTATTTTAAAAACTTACATGCTATGTTTATACATTTGTTTTATTTCATTTTTAGAAACACTAATAAAATTAGTTTTATTTTTAAAATATTTTTATGAATTTGTGCTTTTTCATTGTTAATTGTTAGACTACACCCGCCCCAATAGTTTTGTTTATTCAACTCCATCCTAAGGTTGCCTGGTAGAGATCACTTTTAGTGATAAGGCCGCCCATTGTAACACTATGTTATTATTATTTAATTAAATCTTATGATGTAAACTTTAATATTTTAAATGTGGTGTAACAATAAAGAGTTTTCTATTCTATTACTTACTTTGATTTTGTAATCACTCACAACAAGCTGCTTATGTTGCCTATGTTACCCCCTTAAGTGATGAGACAGATGAGTCGCCAACCTGATGTTTAGCGTCATGTCTGTCCCTTACAGTTGCAGTGTCAGTTTTCTTTCTGCTTCGCACTGCACTCATCACCTAGAACCTTAGTTCTTATGTCTAGTTCACCCAGTTATTTCACTGGCCACAGTGCCCTTTATGTGAAGGAATATCTTACACTATGGTAGTACCCACTAAGATGGACTCTAGCTTAGAGACCTTCCACCTGTTGACATAATAAACTGGTGAGTAGCTCATCAGAGACACAGCAAGCTGTTAGAGATCAACTTAGAAAGTCTTTCATTATTCATATTATAGAAAACAAGTAGGTACACACTATTAAAAATTATGAATAATATCAAAACAAATTTCGCTTAGCATGCGATATTGCTCGTAATCATATTTAGAAATATAGAAGGGTAGCGACATCATACCGAGAGTTAAGTGTTTGAAAAAACACTTCTTTTGACCAGATCAAGTCTAGCAGTCTGGTTGATGGCCGCGCACCGTCCTCTATGACGGTGATACAATTGGAGCACAAATTGACGGCAGAAAGGCAAAAAAAAAAATAATAATAAAAATTAATTATTAATTAAATACAAATTCAATCAAGTCCTATGTGGCCGAGATGGTATTAGGCATCCGACGCAATATCGGAGGACGCGGGTTTGATTCCCGCCTTGGGCACAAAATTTTGTACTCCAATAATTAGTTTGATATGATTTTCGCTTAGCAAGAGATAGTGCTTGTAATCATATTTAGAAATATTATAAATAATGGCAAAATAATGACTATATAGAAGGTTTCAATGAATATGTATTTAATTTTTGTTTATAAGAAATAATTTGGTAAGCAACTGCAAAAAAATTGTGATGTTATCTGATTGTAAGTAGAGAATTTCACAATACATAGTATCAAAGATTGGGTTAATAGTTACTATATTTTAATAATATGAGGTCATATGAGGTGCTCACAAATTATGAGTGACTATTACGTAATCTTTGGATGAGCATCAAAGACTAGAGTTTAAAGAAATATAATAATTTCACCTTTAGTTTGTTTTTTGAATATATCTTTCATATTTGATTGAAGCTTCCTATCTACACAAAAATAATTCAATCAGAATACCTTAAGCACTTCACTTTCTGAAATGCGTGGTACATAAAAATGCTTCTATTTGATTAGGGATGATGTTCTGCACTGATGTTCAGCTTTGGTGTTTGTGCATTTTTCTTACAAGCTTCTACTAAAACCATACCAACTCCTTATTGTCACAGAGGCATAGCTCCTTCAGTGGTTCATGTACTGATTGATGGTGAGATTATTGTTGCTGAGAATTGCTCTTATATTTTTATGTTGAGGTTTTTTATTTGTTTCATTGCTTCACAGTGCAGTATGTTGTATTGTACATGCCAATAATTGACAATAAATTAATGTTAACAAATTGCAAAAGTAGTGACTGTTGATGATTATTGATTATACATGCAACTGCTATAAATGACCCTGATTAACTTAGCACACTATGGATAATAATATATAATGGTTTATTACTAAATCTTAACTATTGGTAATATATTGCACATTAGATGAAAATTATGCCTACCACTTTCTGTGCTTAAACTTGGTTTTCACTATATTGAGATCAATGTACCTAATAACATAGACATGACAGAATTTAATACACAGTGCAGCAATTCAATTGCTATTTTCTAACAGTTCCTGTGGTAACAGTTGTGTAGGCTCTTTGCCAACTTTACAAACCACAGTCGCAGCTAAAATAAACATATATTAGCTGCATTCTTTATATTATTTTGTATGTATAATATTGATTGGTTTAGTCAAGATTTACTACACTAGATAAAGCACAAAATGCATAATACACAAGAAAGTTTACTTTTGAGATAATAATCTTTGGTATTCATTTTCCTTAAATATGATATCCTTATTTATGGTGTGAAGTACTTCTTGGAACCTCTGTCTAAGGGATATATTTTCCATTCCAGCGATTTCATGCTGAGTTCTCTGCTTCCTCTGCTTGAGCTCTTCCAATTCAGCTGTCAATTGTTGCAACTTCAGATCAATATCAGTGGGCTGTGAAAAGTCACCAAGAGCAAACAAATCACTGGTTGAAGTGGAGGGCATTTCAAATTTATGTTTACCTTTAAATTGTTGACTTTCCTGCATCTGGTCTAATGAATAATAGAACATGTCTGAACTAAATTCTGTGGCAAAAGATTTTCTAGAAAACTCAGGTGCCTGACTTGAAATTTCAGAGAATGTATCTTCATATGCAGACATTCTGCTATCTTCAATATCTATATTTACATTCTCATCCTCCAAATCACTGTCACTCAAAGTACCCCCAAATATATCTTCTACTTTAGAAGATGATTGGTTTGCACTTTCATTTTTAATATGTTCCTTTTTAGTTTTAGCTTTTTCGGGCTTTGCCGATGTACTTGGCTCCAGTTTAGAACTAAGCTCGTCTTCTTTGTTTGTCTCTTCAATTACTTCAAATGTGAAACTTACAGCCTCATTGTCAGCCCGAAGCAACCTTTTAACTTCTTTTTCGATTTCTGGAGCTTCCACACTCTTCTTCTTCAATGTCTTCCTGAAACGACGCTTCCTGACATTTTTTGTAGGTGGTGTAATACCATGTGGAAATAAGAACTTTTTGTCCACTTTAAAAGGATCTTTCTTCTTATTTTTAGCTGGTGATTCTTCTTCAGTAGAAGATGGATCAAGTTCATCCTTGCATATCATTAATTGGCATATATCTGCTGTTTTGTAAACACTTTTTCTATCAATCGTTTTCAAAGACTCTACAATAGTAGGCAGATCTACAACCTTTGCATGCAATAACCAATTGTCGAATCGAACTTCACCGTGTCTCATATCATTTTCTAATTGGATCGTAAGCCTATTTTTAAAATTTTCACCTGTCTTCAGAACTTCCCTCAAAGCTTTGGCGGGTTCTTCTGGTAACCTCATAATAAACTGTGATTCTAATTCAACAGGATAATCCACGTCCCTTTTATCCCTGCTCATGACTTATTTTTTACTGCTATTGAATTCTTCCAAATAGAGATAATCCGTGGTAAAACTGGAACTGGCTGAACTAGACCAACTCAGTACTCACTGCCCTACTTTAAATACAATATTTAAATACCTATATAAACCCAGAGAGGTGAAATATAAAATCTTAGTATAAAATAAACCCACAGGATTAAGTATATGTAGCTAGGCTAGTATATACCAGAGTGCTCATCACATCAAATCACATCAGGGGACTAGGTAATCTGTGATCACATCTGCACAAGTTGCCGCTGCAAATTTATTCTTTAGAATTTCCTAGGGGTGCGTTCTTATTTGTCGTCCGACGACGTCCGACGACGCCCCGAGCGTTTTTATATGCCCGGAGCGATCGTCCGATGATCTTCCGGAGCGTTCTTATATATCGCTCGACGACGCACCGGTCGCCCCACGAAATCGGTGGATAAATATCGCCCTGACGTTTCATTTGACAGTTGGGACTTGATTTTTCGATGTTTTAAGTTACTTTTTGTTTACGTAGACTTCTGTTTACAAAATTTTATTATTATTATTGTTATATTATGTATGTTTGTTTTAGTTGTGTGTCGTGGAAAAGTACATAATTGTAAATACATTTCTTCTGAGTCAGTGAAACATTTTAAGTAGTGTTCTTGATACAGATATGATACAGAGCCGTTCTTAAAAGGCGGATGACGAGCGTCGCTCTGCTTGGAGCGATCATCCGTCGTCGGACGACAAATAAGAACGCACCCTAGGATAGGAGGAAGAATATTTTTTTTTTTTTAATGTGGCAATTGTCAAATTGACATTTGTGCCAGTTTCACGTCAAGAATTAAATCAATAAAAGACAAAATTTTGCTAATAAAAAGTGATGACCAGAATAACTAACGTGGTTATATAATATCATATGGGATAGAAAAAAACTAACATATACATATATTTATATAAGGAGAAGTACAAAGTATTACATATTGAATAAGGAATGATTAAAATTAACATGATATAAATATAACTTATTATATGTGAATATTATTGAGAGAGAGGAAGTCAGATAAAATTTTATAAATATCAAAATTATTAGACGATAAAAGTTCAGGCATGTAAGTTGGAAAGGAAACTTTTAAAGATTCAAGGCATAAATAAAACGCTACATGGTTATAAAGGGGACATAAAAAGAATATAATATGATTGAGATCCCCCTCATCCAAACCACATTCACATATAGAAGAATCTTTAATATGAATCTTTTTTAAATGAGTAGGAGTACAACAATGACCCAACCTCATACGGATTAATGATGATGTAAAACATTTGCTTAACTTCATCCGGGCAAACCACGGTTTGTTCGGAATCAAAGGTTGCATTTTAGCAAAACCAGATCCAGTTGACCGACTACTGGTTCTCCAATGTAATGACCAAAATTTTGATAAATAAGATTTTGGAAGACATAATAAGTCATGGCAGTAATTAATAAAAGGAACCTTATCTCCAGAAACAACTGCATCTTTAGCAACTTTATCAACTCGTTCATTGCCAGAAATCCCAACATGACTGGGTATTCAAGCAAGAATAACGTCAAAACCCTTAGTATAACATTCAGCAATAGAACTTTTAATTTGAAATAAAATTGGGTTGTGTGCATTAGAAGAAAAAGGGTTCGAAAGTAATGATTGGAGAGAACTCCGAAAATCAGAAAATATAATAGACCGATGCAGCTTGAAGAGAAGGATATATTTGATAGCCTCAAGGATAGCCAAACATTTCCCAGTAAAAACAGATGATTCAGGTGGCCATTTGACTTTTTGAACGATATCGTATTGAGCATGAAAAATGCCATAACCAACACAGCCAACTGGTGAAAGTTTTGAAGCGTCTGTGAATATTGTATGCCAATCACGCCAATCTCTTTTAAGTAGCTCGCGGAAGTATTCATCTGCATAAAGGTCACCTTTACAAATATCAAATTCTAAAATTATATGAGGTTGAGATATAATAACATTAAATTCATAATTGAACATTGGAAGCTTTTGAGAACGATAAACAGGGTCTTTTAAGGAATTAAAAATAACGTAACTCTTAACAAGCAAAGGAAAATGTTTACATCTCCAAAAACGAGTAGAGTTGACATATTGATGAAGCAGTTGTAATTTTGGAATCAAAGGATGATTAGAGAATTGGATAAATCAGAAAAAGAATCTGTTAGCAAGGAATTGACGACGAAGGTGAAGGGAAGGGTCAACACACTCAACTTGGAGAGCATTGACTGGAGAAGACTTCATAGCTCCTGTGATAATACGAAGAGCTTTCGATTGTATCAAATCAAGTTTACTAAGGCTTAGCTTGTTAGCAGGATTCAAAAGAAAGCATCCATAGTCTAAGACGCTTCGAATAATTGCATTGTATAAAAGTTTTAAGTTAAATGGATGGGCTCCCCACCAAACACCGGATAAGCATCTTAGAACGTTGATGTTTTTTTCACATTTTTGGGTAATGTATTCACAATGCTGACGAAAATTTAACTTGGTATCTAAAACAAGAGCTAGAAATTTTATTGATTCTCTAACTGAGATTTGACAATTATTAATGAAAATATTGATAGGAGGGAGGTTTCTTTTACGGGTAAAGAGTACAATATTACTTTTAGAAGGAGAGAGTTCCAAACCATTTTCGCTAAGCCAAACATTCAATTGCTTTAGCGAGTCAGAAAGACAGTCACTTGCCACATCGATTTTGTTATTGGAATTATAAATGAGAATATCATCAGCATATTGTAAAATACGACAAAGACCAACAGATGACTCTAAATCATACGTATAAATATTGTATAAGAGAGGGCTAAGCACCGATCCTTGGGGTAAACCACGCCAGATAACTCTACTCGGTGAAATAGAAGGATTGTCACAGCGGAAAATATAAATCTCTCCGTCAAAAGGTTCATAATAAAATTTCTTAATTTAACAGGAATTTTTAATTAAATTAATTTACTTTTTAGAATTGAAAGTTGGACATTATCGTAAGCAGCAGATATATCAAGGAAAGCTCCGACAATAGATTCACCACGAGAGAAACCAAGCCTTATATCTGTAGTGTATATACTAAGACTATCCATGGTACTTTTTCCTTTCCTAAAACCATACTGAGATTTAGCAAGTAATTCATAATATTCAACATACCACTCGGGTCGATTTTTAATTAGGTGTTCAGCTATTTTAGCTAAAACAGATGAAAAAGCAATAGGACGGTAAGAATATGGATCATCTGGATCTTTGTTAGGTTTGAGAATAGGAATAATAAATTGCGATTTCCAGCTATCAGGGACATAGCCAGAAACAAAGATAGAATTAACAAGGCATAGATAATAATTAAGGACACAGTCATTAGCCTTAGAAAAAAAGGAATAAGGAATGCCATCCATACCTGGAGCAGAATCTTTGACCGATTTCAATACGTTTTTCAGTTCTACGATAGAAAAAGGCTGATCTAAAACGTCGTTAGAACTATAGGTAAAATGAGAAGGAAGTTCATCAGGTAGAGGACAATATTGAGGCGCTAATTTGTCCATAAACGAGTCAGCCCAAGACTGACTCGGGCAACAACGACGGTGAGGAGGGCACCAAGCTCTTCTATATCTGTGAATTTTATTCCAAATAATTGATAGTGGAGTATGCGGGCCTTCGATAAACTATACCCTAGATTCTGCGCGAACGCTCCAAAGTTAACCAAACAAAACTGTGCTTATAATGATCTGAAGCACAGTTTTGCCGTTAGTGACGCGCTGATCGTCGAGTGAAACAATGCCGAAGTGCTCTGTGAATAGTTGCAAAAATAATACACTTACAAAGCGAAAAATACATCGGATTTCGTATTTTCGGTAAGTTTAATAAATATTTATAGTATTTTAAGTGATAAACATTCATAATTATTTAATTATCACCTCCAAATTAATACATCAACAAATTAAATTCCGTTACTCCTGTCACGCAGTTGTCTCTTTCGCACCTATAATAACATCCCATGCAAGACAAGAATAAGTGAGCCCTAATTCAGAACAAGTCTATTGGAGTCGCCATAATAATCTTTTATTTTCTCAGACTGTACACAGGCATTACTTTTACATTTTCCAACTTCCAAAAAGGAGGTTATCGATTTGACATGTGTGTATGAAATATTATTAGAACTGCAATATATTCACTTATAATATGGATTAGTGCTTACAAACATATATACTATATTTTTATGTGTGTGTGTGTGTGTGTGTGCATATGTATGTATGTTCTATGTACAAATACGTGTAACAGTGACTTGGCTTACTGATTGGAAAAACACCACAAAACCTTTTTCAAGTTCTAGTGTTCCGGTTTTTAATCGATGTTGTATGTTAATAATTTAATATCGAAATGTCCGAGCCTGCACAATCCTGAATGCACGAGGTTTAGCGTGCACTCTTATTATTACAGATGATTTTCAGAATGTATGATATGAATATAGTATAAAAAGGTAGTTTATAAATATGAAATATTGTATTACATATATAATGTATAACATTAACATTGTATTAACATTCATAATTACTCAAACACGTTTACTTTATACATTTTGCTGTAACACGCAGGTATCTGAACTGCAATTCAGGTCTGATACATTATATAGTTATATTATTTGTTTTTAATTGGTTTTTGTTCTGTGTGGAATAAATAAATAAATGTTAATGAAAATTAAAGCCGAATAATTAATATTCTGATTTCATTATAACAGATCCCTTTACTATCTCCCAACATCCGCATATAATTTACTACACACCTTTTCAACCCGGGCAAAACCAGGGTATATAAGCTAGTTGTATATACGGATAGTTAAAATTCCAATTATTAATGTCACCAAAAAAACTAATCACTAAATAATAGTTTTAGTACAAGATTGGGAGTAAGCGACTGCATTGTATTTTATGTTCTATCACAGCAAAGGGTAATAAAATTTTACGAGCTCTCTTCAATGGCGCAGAGTAAAAGTGCTATAAGTTTATTACGAAGTAATTGCAAATTAAACCTTATGCAACTGAAACAAGGTTGAATATTGTTAAATAACTTAAATAGATTTACTACGTTTTTGTGTAATTTTAAGGTTTTTATGTGTATCTCAATAGACAGAAAGGTATAGGATAACTCGAGCCGTTTATATGCGTTCTGTCAATACGAAAAGTTGCATCTAGGGTATATTTTATCGAAGATGCGGGCCTATAGAGCAACAAAAAGATTTCCAACCGTGGAATTTTTTGGTGTGGAAGAGACGTTTTGATTGAGCAATCACTTTGTTCAATAGCATGAAGTTCTCTTTTGTCATGGAGAGGCAAAATGTAGTTTCAGTTTCATTACGAAATTTAATTGCCTCCGAGCAGTCCTTATCCCACCATGGAGGAGAAGGTATTTTACTCGAACTATTTTTTTTAATACAGAAAGACATATCAGCACAATCTAAAAGAGCTTTAGCAAGGCCCTCCGAACAAATTTTAATGTTATTGATTTTAATCACGGGTAGTTAAGAAATATTGATCTCTGCGATTTCATTAAATTTATCCCAGTTAGCATTGTCATTTAAAATATATTTAAGAAGAGGTGAATTTCGATAGACTGTTGGAGCCAAATTTAGTGAAATATTTAGAATAATAGGACAATGATCACTGCCATGAGTTGAAAGCAGAACGTGCCATGACAAAAGAGAAGCAAGATCTGGAGAGCAGAGAGATAGATCAACTGCACTAGGAAATTCGTTTGGGCGGGTTCTTCTTGTAGGAGAACCATCATTAAGAATACACAGATTGAGAGTATCAAGGGAATCTAATAGAAAAACTCCAGAAGAATCTGAAATACCACAGCCCCAAATAGTATGGTGGCAATTAAGATCGCCAAGGACTAGGAGAGGTCTAGGAAGGGAGTTAAGAATAGGGATACGGATAATAGATATGGAAGGAGAGCAGATATATAAGGAAATTATTACAAAAGATTTTGTACGGACAGCCACAGCTTCAAAGCCAATTTGAGAAGGAATTGAAATAGGGGAAAATGACATATTATCTTTTAAAAAAAGAGCAACACCACCACAACCATCCTGTCGATCTCTTCGTACATCAACATAGCCAGATAACCTAAAGAGGTAATCAGGTCTAAGCCATTTCTCAGAGAAAGATAGGATGCATGGTTTGTATTTATTAATTAAAAATATTAAATCAGTTTTTTATTGTTTAAGCTACGACAGTTCCACTGGAGGATCCTGTCGGAGGGATCCATTTTGGAAAAGAGAAAAGAGAGTATTCAAGTTGAAGGCATCGTTGGACGGTAAAGCGTCTGGGGAAGAGGAAGAAGAATTACACATAACAGTTGATAACAAATTTAAAAGCTTTATGAGCTCTGCTATAATATCAGGAACAGTAGGCATTTCAGAATTTTTACCTATAGGATTAGGGAGGGCACAGCCATTTTGGGAGGGAGCATCATAATCATTCCTTATTATGTTTAAGTGGGCAGCCCGATCATACCCAACACGGGAAGTAGGAGAGACATGTACAGTTTTGGAAACTTTTTTCCTATAATGAACTTTAGATGGTTCAATTGTAAAATTTTTAATAGAGCGATTTTGGGGAGGAAAATATGTTGGTGCGGCAATTTCAGCATACGATATTTTAGACACAGGAACCATTTTTGAAGCTTCAGCATACGATATAGCTTTTTCAGACATAACAAGTTTAATATTTTTTTGTCTTTGATATTCCGGACAATATTTATTGGTAGCGAAATGATTACCATCGCACCATATGCATTTTGCACTATCAACATCTTTTTCACAGGAATCTGCTAAATGGTTTAGACCACATTTAAAACAGGTGGGTTTTGAGCGGCATTGAGTCTTGGTGTGGCCATACCGGCAGCATTGATAACATTGTATGGTGGGTAAAGAGTATAACTCAACAGGAATTGAGTTATAACCCAAAAAAAACTCGTGAGGGAAAGACTTGGCCATCAAAAGTCAATACGACCGTTTGAGAAGGTTTCCAATGTGTAGATCCTTCTATGATAACTTTAAAATTAAGACGACGAGCTTTAATTATGGGACCACAATCATTGGGAACCTTCATTTCTGTCATATATATTTCTGTGAGGAAGAATATCTATGGTGGAGTAGCTATGCGCGTATACCCGATAGAGACAGAGTATAAATACCTAATATTGCAGAATTGCCAGTGTCCCATAACATTACCCAAATTACAATGAAGCTTTTAGAAAAATATTGCCGCGCCTTCTGAAAAAATACATTTATTGGTGGCTCAAGGTGGACTGGACCGTTCAATTTGTTATATCGGGGTATTCAAAATTTAATGTATATTGCCAAATCGGATAACTTTAGTACGTGTATTGTTTTTAAATTGCGCAAAATGGAAATTATACCCTAAAGTATTTTGGCATCATAACTTACAAATATATAATTGTTTCTTACCTGTTTCTGCAGATTAGTAGAGAAATATATGAATTCAGATACATATACGTAAGACACAATAACAAAATACTCTACAAAGGATCTCTGATTTGAGTAAATTAAATACCTACAAATGTTATTCGATCTCGCAACAAATAGACAGACTGTTAAATTTTGAATTTCTCGCTACAGATTGAACGGTCCGCTTTAATGGCAGAGAAACCAGGTCAGCTAGTTTTAGAAAATTACCATGATTCTAAAACTAACTGAAAATGTACAGAATATTTTTTTGGTAGAGTTTAAAACTATGGCATAATAAATATATAACAGAGGTTAGTCTGCTTAACATCAGGTGAGCATCGAGCTTGTTCCGTCACAATAGAAAAAAATAATTTTTTTTAATACTCGTAGCTTCCAGAAATGGGCCGACCACAAAGTTTGCGAATCACTGCGCATATGTGCATGAGCGAGAGCGAAGCAGATGCAAAGCAAATCATATACGTGAGACAGAGACGGCGATATTTGTCAAAATGCTGGAACCATAGGGAGACAACTTTTTTTTACCATTTACTGAGATGAACATTGATTCATGTGTGACTTTCTATTAGACGTTTGAAATATTGTATTGATATTTTTTAACAAAACATTCACATGAAAAAAAAAGGAATTTTTTTTTTTAATTGTCAATTAAATTTAATTGACGTGAAGGTTGACTTGACTTCTTATATTTATGGCTTCTGTGGCATATTGTCTCAATTCTGCCAATGTCCGTACATGCTAGTGTCATAAATCATGTGGGAAGCGCTTAATATAATGAGAATGGTTTGTGTTTACAAGGGAGAATCCAACAGATGTTTTCCATCCATGATGATTATTTAATCTAAAACAAAAGAGACAACACAACTAAGACACATACAATGTTAGTAGAATACATATTCATAGATATAATAGACATACTTATATAATGGGTGTATATTTACAATCTTATCTTATTTATTTTTATAAATTTACATAATATAGGTATAATTTGTTTGTTAGAAAAAGTTAAAGATAACAGACATTTAAAGGAAGTTGGACGGGGGATATAGTGTGGAAGATATAAGGGAACAATGTAGTTTAGGGCAATTAAAAAATGTGTGGTCCACATTTCCCTCGTCCAGGCCACACTCACACCTTGAGTGATCCCTGATCCGTAATTTGGCTAAATGAGACGTGAAGGTTGTTATTTCGGTTCAATTGCGAAAATGCTAATTGACAGTTAGCAGATGTTATAAGCGCGGCTACACATCGGTTCACATCGTTTGCGCACAAACAGTGCATATTCTCGTATTTCAGCTATGAACCAAGCTTTTGCAATGTATGCATTGACAGCAGTGTTTGCGTGATTTAAACCGTACTGCTTGTTTTCTTAGACCATGCTTTTCTCTATGCCAGGGAGTAGAGAGCTATGTACAATGTAAATTGTAATCTTTGGTAGAGAGTTGTATATTCTCTTGGTGATCTGTGTGGTAAATAAGCAAATGGCAAGTATGGCAACATTTTAATTGATGATTTTATTTGATTTGGTGGTGGTCGAGCGAGACATTTTTGTGGAAAATCATTGTGAAATTGCGTCTACAATTTGCGTTTTTGCATTCTTATGATAGGAACCGTGATTAAATGCTCTATGTATGTATTATATATATTGGAGTAAACCTAAGTGGTAAGTCCTCATTTTCACCTTCATTGGTGTCCCCTCAAACACCACATTATTTATATTTTTGTCATTCGTTTGCTTCCCTGTGAAAATATTATGTATACACCTTGCAAGAACTCACCAGTCCACTTAATCTTCTGTTATAACTGTGAGACTAGAGATGCGCTTAAATTTGTAAAGTAAGTTAATAGGCTAAAATGCAGTATGGATTGCTATATATTGTAAAGAGAAAGGTAGGTACTTATTATAATTTTCATCTAACTTACTTTTAACCTACTTCTTTTGGTAGTAGTTTGCAATATCACATGGTATATCAATTTTATAAGTTTTTTTTTAGAAATACAGTAAAAATTACTCAATTAGGCTATAATAAGTATTACTAAATAACATAATTATGTTGACAAACACACTGTACTGACTGTGACTACCATTTTGCGTTAACTAAATTTGAAAACAATCTATTGATCCAATAGCAGTTTTCCAGTTATGATTTTGAAATTAGACTATTTATTCTGAGTAGCTGGTTTCTGAGAACCCAATGTGCTGAGTACCAATACATTACACAGAAATTGTAGTTAGTTAGCACCTATTTAATTTGGCTGCATATAAGAGGCTGCTATTGATTTCGGAAACATTTGGTACAACTCAGGCACATTACATGCACGCATTTATGGTCGGATGTATGCCTATATTAACAATATTCTTTGAATTATATACAACGCTACAGTTTATGTAATGAAACATTTAGACTACCTACAGGCCATTGAATATATTTCACTCTGGTGTTGTTGTTGTTTCTATGATTCAATAGTGTGATCATGAAAATATTAACAATAAGTAATATAAAATTAAAAAGTGAGTTCACAACTTATGAAACATATAATTTAAAGCTCTTTTGTTGTTGTGATATTGTAAAAATGGTAATAGCATACAATAAGGATCAAATATGGTATGATTATAGTCCAATATCTAATGTTCAAGTGAAGACACCTGATGAGGATCTTGAGCTGAAGGTATTTATAATAATGATTTTATGGTACAATTGGGTTAGCACACCCTCCGTGTATTATTCCAACTCATATTTAGCTGATATTTTTAAACAAAAATATCATGATATGTTATAAACCTATAAATTATTTTAGTATGCTATTTTTTATATAATTAATATCTTAAAAGGTATATAAGGTTTTTCTCTCCTTCCCTCGGATGAACAAGCAGTTTCAAAATTAGTGTTGCATTTTGAAATCTTATTAAAAATAGTAAAAACGTGCCATTATCGCTAAAACTTCACTAATTGTGTGTAATAGCAGCCAAGAATTGTGAATAACTATTAATTAGTGAACAAACTCGCGTGGTGAATTGAAAAAAAGTGAAACATTTTAATAACTTTTTTTTCGTACCAGTTTCGTACTTTTTGCAAAAATGATGTGCTTCCAGTGTGAAAACGATCATAATGATGAGAATTTAGTGCAATGTGATGGCTGCAAGCGTAACATCTGTTTGTAATGCAGCAATCTAACAAGTAGTGAGGTGCGCATCATGGGTCTGAAAGGCAAACGCTCCTTACTGTACCTATGTCCACCATGTCGCGAGGCCTTATTTCAAGTGCCTAAATTAATTAAATCTTATGATGGAATGTGTTCAGAGCTTGATGATATGAAGTAGCTACTGCAGAATGAATCAAAAATACCCACCCAGGCACCGTCAGCGGTGGCTGCATCAACGGCAGCGGCGCCACCCCCTGACACCAACACAATATTGGATGAATTAGTGGAGCGTGAGCAAAGAGCCAACAATGTCATTATAGTTGGAATAAAAAAATGTGCCTCAGATATTGGCAATGATAGAAAAGCTCATGATGAATCATGCGTGAAAAAGATACTTTTGGACATTGACAGTGACTATTCTGACAAGGTGATCTCAGTGCAACGTCTTGGTCGTCGTGAAAGTGACAATTCTAGCAAACAGAGACCAATAAAAGTGACATTCAAGTCACGTCTAGATGCTCTCAGGATACTGAAGAATAAAAGTAAGGCCTGTAGGGAGGTAAGGATTTATGAGGATAAGACACCAATACAGCGTGAGGAGCTAAACAGACTTCGTGACACTCTAAAAGCCAGAATTGAAAATGATGAGACCAACCTTACTATAAAATATGTTAAAGGCAACCCTAAAATAGTCAACCAAAATAATTAATTCATGCTTGTAGAAATCCATACATTGACCTCACATTTATGTATACCAACTTGTTCTCATTACCACCAAAATTTGATCTGTTCCTGCTTTACATAAACAATAATAGACCATCTATAGCAATTGTTACAGAAACATGGCTTAATAGTAAAGACCGCAACAGTACATATAACATAACTGGTTATACCTTATTTAGATTAGATCATGATCATAAGAAAAATAAGTCAGAAGGCAAGACCAGGTGCGGAGGTGTGGCTATATATGTTAGAGATAATGTGGATGGTATACCTACTATTGCTAGAAAAAACAAAAATTATATGTGCGATGAAGTGGAAGCTCTTTATGTAGACATTCAATGTGGTACCTTTCACTATCTTGTAGTAGGTGTTTATCATCCAGATTCTAACAATGAAGCTATATGGAGGCAACGGGATGCAAAATTATTGGAACATATTGAGGCAGCTGCAAACAACAACACTATTATTATTGCTGGCGATTTCAACTACCCATCTATTAAGTGGCCTATACAGGCAGGTCAATACAGATCTGGTCTGGAGGAGCTCTTTGTTAATATGTTCTTCAACAGCAACCTCTTCCAATTAGTCAACAGTTTTACAAGATTTCAAGCAGCTCAGGCACCATCACTATTAGACCTGATAATGGTCAATGAGGAAACTCTTGTCAGTGAAATAAGTTACAAACCACCCATAGGAAAAAGTGACCATTGTGTGCTGGAATTCAGCCTTCAATTTCTTCACCAAAAATTCAATTCAACACAAAAACTTAAACAATATTACCAGTTCATCGACTTTGATAGATATAACTCTGAATTATTGAAAAATCTTGAGAATCTTGACTTATAAAGTGACTCAGAAAAACTTTGGTCAGACATCTTAAAAGCAATAAACACTACCACTGACATACATGCCCCTGAAAAGAAAGTAAAGTGTAAAATTCAGAATAAGCCCTGGGTATAAGAAAATATTATAAAATTAGTTTCTATTAAAAAGGAACTTTGGGATATATACAGAACTTCTGGCTTAGAAAAAGACTATAAAAAATATCGTGAAGTAAACAATAGATGTGTTGCACTAACAGAGAAGCGCGTACGAAGCTCAAATATTAGTATATGGGGAAAAAGCTTTTTATTCTTACATTCGTTGGTGTAGCTCATCCAAAGTCACCATTCCACCAGCCATTAGAAGTCCTAATGGAGACCTTGTAACTAAACCTGATGATATAGCCCATGTATTCGCTGATGAATTCCAAAAAGCATACCCAGAAGAGCCAGTCATTACTCAACATATTGACATAACTACTGCTGCCCACGTAGAAGAAAGCTTATCCAATATATCATTTACTGGTAAAGATGTTGAAAAACCTGAAAAATCACTCTTCCCCTGGACCAGACAAAATACCAAGCTGCATTCTTAAAAATTGTGTTAAGGTCCTTGCTCCAGCCCTTGCCATCTTAGTTAATAACTCCTTTGAAAATGGGTACCTACCACAAGACTGGAAACATGCCATAGTGACGCCTATCTACAATAAAAGGTCAACTGTTACAAATTTACTGTCCTGTGTACATTCATGGGCGAAAGAATTTCATAAAAAAAATCCTGTCGATGTGATATACTTGGATTTTGAACATGCTTTTGACAAAGTTCCCCATAAACTACTTATAATGAAATTGGAGCACTTTGGAATATGTGGTGCCTTACTCACCTGGATAGAAAACTACCTTTCAGACAGAACATTCCAAGTTAGAGTTGGTAACTCCTTATCATATGAGAAACAAGTCCTAAGTGGTGTACCGCAGGGATCAGTGCTCGCTCCGACTCTGTTTGGAATTTTTGTAACTGACCTAATTAAACTGATAAATTCTGAATCTGCCTTCTTTGCTGATGATGGAAAATTCTTCGCTAACCCACTAGTCAGCTCTGGTCAGTTACAAGAAGACCTTAACAGAATACAGGGTTGGACCAAAGACTGGATCATTAGTCTGAACTCAGCAAAATGCAGTGTCTTGCACCTAGGCATTTCTAATCCCAGAGTAGCATACTACCTAGAAGCCAAAGCAATTGAACCAGTTACTATACAAAAAGATTTGGGAGTACTTATCACTGGTAACTTAAAATGGGAAGAACACATCACCGCAACAGTTAAGAAAGCTAACTCACTTGTATATGTTATATGAAAATCATTTCAAATAATGACTTTGGAAGTATTTCTTAAGATCTACAAAACCTACATAAGACCTCTGCTTGATTATGCCTTTCAGATATGGAGTCCCCACTTCCATAAGGACATAAATTTGTTAGAAAGTGTGCAAAGGAAAGCCACGAAGATACCACAAGCTTTAAGAAGAAAATCTTACTCGGACAGACTTCACGCATTGCGCTTCACTACACTAGAAGAAAGACGTCTTCATGGTGACCTTATTGAAACATACAAGATAATAACGCACAAATATAACTTGCCATGTATTCACGAAATGTACGTAGTCAAAGAAATAATAAGATCAACCAGAGGAAACCAGACTAAAATAGCTCAAACACTTTCAAGTACAACAATTGCACACAACTTTCTTAGCAACAGAGTGGTGCTCAATTGGAACCGATTGCCAAATGAAATTGTGTCTGCCAATACTGTGAACTGTTTTAAAACCGGCTCGATAACTAGCTACGAACCAACAAGCTAACTTTAATAAGTGAACATCCAAGGTGAACTTAATGACTTCCGATACTGTGTGATATAGACATATCAGCAATTGTGCTGCTCGTCTATAAACAAATAAATAAATAAATATAAAATATAAGTGGTCAACAAATGACAACAATTCAGTTTGTCACGCATAACTCATAACGAAATGATTATATTTCAAAACACATTTTGTAAAAATGCTGCTACTAAGAACAAATAGTTTAAAAAACCACTACCATTTTCATTGAATTAAAAGTTTTCTTTGAGTGTCTATGTTACCTATTGTTTGATTAATTGTCCAAGATATTAATCACTTTGTGGGTTTTGTTGTTTAAGACCCATCATTGAGCACATAAAATGAATGCATTATTGCAATAATAAAAATATTAAAATTATAGGGTTGCATCATCATTTACAAGCTAATTGCAAAATAAGTATTGTTAGTAGTACAACAAAAGTTGAACTATAAGTATTGCCACATTACAATATAATGTCGCAGCACTAGTGACAGCACCTGCCCGACCTGAAGCAACAACTGTCAGAGGTCGCGCACAGACTGCAGGAGTGGTTTGCCACAAACGGTTTCGCCCTTAACCTGTGCAAAACCTGCTACATGCATTTTGACCTCGCGAATAGGCCGCTGAAAGCTATGGCAGTAACAGTACGGAACGCTGCTTTAGAGCAAATTCAGTCTGTGAAGCTACTTGGCTTTCATATGGATCGCGCCTTAAAGTGGAACATCCACATAGACGCAGTATGTGTGCGGCTTACTCAAGCTTGCTTCGCTCTGAAGCGACTGGCAGCATCGGCTCCACGCCACGCCGTGCTTAGCTGCTACTTCGCCACTGTTCATTCTGTGCTCATGTACGGAACAGAGCTGTGGGGAGACGCGGCTGAGTCAGAGCGGCCGCTGATACTGCAGAAGCGTGCGGTCCGTTCTATTGTGTGGGTCAAATGGTTTGTATCAGCTAAACCATATTTTAGAGAACTGGGAATCCTCACCGTACCAGCAATACATATATACCAGGTTTGCCTATTCGTCCGAACAAACCTGGAAAACTTTACCACCTGTGGAGCTATGCACAGCATATAAGAGGCATAAAGACGGACTTCGAACACCACGGCACTGTCTCGCTAGATCGGTAAAATCAGTATATGTGGGTGGTCCAAAATTTTATGACCACCTACCAGAGAATATTAAAAATGCAGCTTCCGTTAATATTTTAAGACGAAGTTAAAAGTTACTCCTTCTGAGTAAAGCTTATTACACGGTAGATGAATACCTTACAGACAAAATGAACGTACCTGCGAGTACATAATTAATTAATTTTTAAATACATTTTAATTTTTACTTAATTAATTCTTAAATAATAGTTGTAATTCTAGTATTGTACTTGACTTGTAAATTACATTTTACTAATAAACAATCTGTATCCAGGATCATACACTATATTATAAATAAATCAGTATTATATAATATTATAAATGCGAAAGTAGCTCTGTCTATCTGTCTGTCTGTTACGCTTTCACGCCAAAACTACTGGACCGATTTGAATGAAATTTGGTATGGAAATAGTTTGAGACCCGGGAAAAATGATAGGATAGTTTTTATCCAACTGTGCAAAAAGAGGTTAATGTTTTTGCGCGATAACCGACATACGCGCGGGCGGAGCCGCGCCCGGAAAGCTAGTAAAACATAAATGCTCTCCACTTTGCCTCTGTGACCGTTGCATAATTATTCTGATCATAATGTTGAAGTATGCATGTGTAAAATAGCCGTGGATTGCCATGCATATGGCTGAAGTTTGGAAAACCCTCCCAGTGATTCAAATAGTTTTGAAGATGTGATCAAAATAAAGGAGTTTTAATTTGTTGTTGCTAACAGAGCAAGGTCTAACTCATATCTAGCTGGTTTCCTTTTCTTTATCATTTTACAACATTAGGCAAACCATAGCTGAGATTTTTCTTCCGTATGTTTGTCTTACTGAGACGGTTACAAAACAAGGCTATTTGAAATGAAAACCATAATAGTGTTTATTATAATAGGTGTATATACGAGGGTGGATTGAAAAGTTCGCGGCCTTAGCAAGAAAACTATACTAGCGTTTAAATTCAGCAACCCACTTTTTCACAGTCGTATACGACGGAGCAGATTCCCCCAATGTTGTTGACATGTCTTCGTGAATCTCTTTTGGAGTTAGTTTTTTTTAAGCAGGTATTTGATGACCGCACGTTGCTCAATTTTCTCCATTCTTTAAAAATGCTGCACTTGGGCTCACAAAATTCAGTCTAATTTAAAAACTGATAATGCTATTGCGATAAAATTTTACAATGTGACAACCAGAAAGTAAGCAAATCGAATGAGGTCAGTTACATTAAAATAGTTTAAGTATTTATGTGTTAGGCCGCGAACTTTTCAATCCATCCTTGTATTAAGCTTATTTACTAAAATGCTTTATTTTTTTATTTTAGGTGAGCTGAGCCACTGTGTTTCAAGGTAAGTTATGCAGGGTTGACTGTTTTAAATTAACTTGATTTAATCCATAATTTCGTTACTTATATATTTTTTTTAATACTACAAAGTTGACAAAAACAAAGAGTGGCCTACCTGATGTAAGGGGTTCCTGCAGCCTATGGACACTTGCAACACCAGGGCCATCACTTGCACATTACCTACCATTAAAAATCTATTAACACATCCCCTCTATAATAAACCCATACAGTAGTCCCTCGGGAAACCCACGGCAGGCAGCTCTTTCCATAATCGGAGCGTTTGCGATTTACGCATAGTGCGTGACTATTCCGGGACAACGCACCGGGTGAGGATGGTATATTTAACTCCAGCCATGTAGGAAAAAGGAGGCTGAGGTCATCATGACGAACAGTTCCTCGGAGCAGATTCCATTTTACAATCGGTAGAAAACACATAAGTATGCAGAGTCTCTTCTCAGACTTAATGTTTATAAACCGCTTGCGAGTATTGGGTCGTCGACGTTCTTCAAAGCTTGTTTTTGAATCCAATCAAAAAGCCCAAGCTGGTATCTATGTGCTCCCGGTCAGAGGTGACAGCAGTACTCCAAATGAGGATAGTCTTGTGACTTATATAAGTCGACACCAAGTATACCAATACCACGGTAATACTATCTATAATATTACCGTGCCAATACTGTTTGAGAAGGCAAGAGGTTGTTTCTGGAACTGGGGTGTCACCGTGAATAGAGCTTTCTTAGCGATAAACAATCGGAGACTTTACATAAAGTGCTCTCGATTTCAGAAAGAAGTTGTTCGACTTTCATTCACACCAAACCGAAATATTTTTGCAAGAACCATATAAAAAAAGCGTCCGCAGTGCTGTCGTCAGCATAGCAATGATGCTGCTGATAGACAGCATATCATTGATATGCAGAAGTAATTGCGTCGATGATAGTACGGATTCTTGTGGGAAATATCCTTGCTGATGGAGCAGCTGCCTTCAACTACAGCTCTAATACATCTGCCAGATAGAAAGCTAACAACTCATTTGCACAAACCTTCAGACAGTCTGTAAACTTGGCAACTTCACCGAAATATCAAGGTACCACACGCGATCGAATGCCTTCGCTAAGTCTAGGCTGACTGCCAGTGCCTTACCTTGACTCTCAATGGCTGAACCCATCGGTGGATGAGATACACTAGAAGATCATCAGTTGAGCGACCATCGTGAAACGCGTGGCGATGGTCGCTGATCAGATAGTTCTTTTAGATAATTCAGGAGCGTCGTGATAATCATGCGTTCCATCACCTTTGAGAGAAGGGAGGTTATAGCGATGGGCCTTTAATGATCCAAGGACGCGACGGTAGTTCGCAGTGGCGGTAGGGAGAACTGACAGAATATTTTTATTCTTTGTTGTTGAAAGAAAGGGACAATATAAATTAAAAAAAAACGGTCAAGTGCCATCCAAACTCGTTTTTGGAAGGTTCCGTAACCACAAACAACAAGTATATTTGTAATAAATAAATAAAACAAAAATTGATTTGGATCTTCAGATTCGCAATCGGCCAGTTTTGATTTTTTGTTTTACTTTAGAGTTTGTACTATTATCAAACCAAATTTAATACTTGTATGTCTTATCTTATCATTCCTTATATATTTTCCTGATAGGCTAGCCTTTGGCCACAACCACACCTGATGGGTAGAGGGGATGTGGTTGCTACAGGCATATCATAGAATGGGTTCTTAAGGATAGTGTGACGACAGGATTTCTACTTGAGCTTGCATTTTCCATGTGGAAATTAATTCTTACGTTATTTGTTTTTATTAGGGTTCCATAACCAAAGGGTAAAAACGGGGCCCTATAACTGAGACTTTGCTGTCCGTCCGTCCGTTCATCCGTCTGTCTGTCATCAGGCCGTATCTCAAGAAAGGTGATAGCTAGACAGTTGAAATTTTCATAGATTATGTTTGATTTGTTATGATATTTCTATTACCGCTATAACAACAAATATTATAAATAAAATAAAATATTTATTTAATGGGGGATCCCATACAACAGACTTGATTTTTTTACCGTTCCTTTCTCAATACTAATAACGGTGACAGGTAGACGCTTTATAGAACTATTCTCAGAATATTCAGTTTTATATTCTCACTAAATATAATTAATTAAAATAAAATAAATAATTAAGGGGGCTCCCATACAATAAAATAGGTTTTCGCTGTTTATTTGCTAAAAATAATAATAATAAGAACAGGTAAAAACTTGAAATATTCACCGAATTTTTAGCTGTATAATGTTTACTTTAAAATAAACAATACGAAGGTACGAACCCTAAATAGTGATCTCACTACATCACTATTTAGGGTTCGTACCTACCTAGGATAGGAACGTCCCTACCCAGCTCAATTGGACACTGAAAAGTGTCTGTAACTTGCAAGATTAGGTAACAGATAATGTTACGGAACCCAATGTGCGCGAGTCCCATTCGCACTGGCCGGTTTTTATTATGATTCGTTAAAATATTTGCTATGATAACAAATAATAGCACAGTGCCGCTTGATCATCACTTACTAGGCTTGCTTTTGTCTTGAATTTATAAAACTTACAATTATTATTTTTGTGTCAGATGGCAGAAGTGGATCCAGAGACGTTACTAGAATGGCTGCTAACGGGGCAAGGCGACGAGCGAGACATGCAGCTTATTGCTCTAGAACAACTGTGCATGCTGCTTCTCATGTCAGATAATGTTGATAGGTGCTTTGAAAGGTATTCTTGATTGTGTTTACCTAATACTAATAGATTTTGGTTTCTAATTACACTTGTGGGATTGCTTTTGTAGGTAGAAACTCAGAGTAACTCTTTTTTTAACTGACTTCCAAAAAAGGAGGAGGTTCTCAGTTCGTATGTTTTTTTTTATTTGTTACCTCAGATCTCTTGACTGGGTGAACCGATATTGAAAATTCTTTTTTTGTTTGAAAACTGATTCTTGACGTTTGGTCCCATTTTAAATTTCATCAAAATCGGTGAAGCCGTTTTTGAGTTACACTCCAATAACTGATACCTATCTTGATGATATAGTCGTTGAGAATGAATGACAATCGATCCTGTAAGCAAGGGTCACTAAAAAGATTGAAAATTTTTTTTTACAAAAAATGGAACCGAATTCAACACCCAAAAGTGTGAAATAACTTGTCGAAGTCGGTACCATGCGCACAATATTGTGATAATAGGTACTTTTGAACCATCATGGTACTGACTTCAACAAGTTATTTCACACTTTTGGGTGTTGAAGTCGGTTCCATTTTTTGTTAAAGTTTTTTTTTAAATTATTCTATTACAATCACCAAAGTTTAAAACCCTATCATTGAGATCTCAGACTGTCAACATAGACTTACTTAAAGTAATACTCCTCTAGAGTAACATTTATACAAATGAGTTTGCTGTCCTTACTAAAAATACACATATAACTAAAAAACAGATTTTGTAAAGCAATGTATGACATAATATAACAGCAAGCCCTCTTACTGTTATATTATGTCATACATTCCTTTACAAAATCTGTTTTTTAGTTATATGTGTATTTTTAGTAAGGACAGCAAACTCATTTGTATAAATGTTACTCTAGAGGAGTATTACTTTAAGTAAGTCTATGTTGACAGTCTGAGATCTCAATGATAGGGTTTTAAACTTTGGTGATTGTAATAGAATAATGAACCTCATACTGTTATATTATTTAGAATAAGTCATAGCCCATTAATTAGTAAGTCTTTAATACACTAAGGGCCCGTTTCAGAATGTCCTAATAAAGTTTCGGGTTGCTATGCAACACATAAAATAACTCAATGATAAAAATGACAGTTAACATGCAGCGCGTTTCAAGATTTAACCGATGGATAGGCTAAATCGATGTCTGCGCAAGTAAACGCAAAGATAGTGTTTTGTTTATATATATATATATATATATATATATTTTTTTTATTAGTAAATATGTTCTGGGTGATAAAACCGGAACTTACTCGAACATTCTGAAACAGGCCCTTATACATATGAATATTGATAAAGAAAAAAGACAGCCTTTATAGATGTATGTAACAGATTTTAATCATGTTTAAATTATGTGTTTATTTCAGCTGCCCTCCTAGAACATTCTTACCAGCTCTGTGCAAAATATTCCTCGATGAATGTGCACCAGATAATGTATTGGAAGTAACAGCAAGAGCCATTACATATTACTTGGATGTGTCTGGTAAGTTTTGAATTGTTTGCAGTTTCTTAAGTATATATTTTGTAAAATCCAATAAATAATGTTTGTTTGTAGGTTGAATTTATGAAATTTATTTGAATTTTTTACTGCAAGTTGAATATTTTTCTTACATCGTAATATTTGCTAAGCTTAAAAATATATAACGAAAGAATATTTGAAGCATGCGATTCCTACAAACATGAAAACAAAGAAAGCATGTCATATTGTTATTCCTTTTGTAAATTTGTTCACAGCCGAATGCACTAGGCGTATTGTAGCCATAGAAGGAGCTGTTAAGGCTATTTGCAGCAGACTGCTTACCGTTGACCCCAACAACCGCACAAGCAAGGACTTAGCTGAGCAGTGCATCAAGGTTAAAATTTGTGTACACTTTTTCTGTATATGGAATCTGTTTTTAATCACTATTGTATGTACCTGACAATTAAACTTGAATGTAACTTTTCTTCTCCCCGTATCGCATTCAGACTTTATGCCAAGGAAAAATGTCTCTAATTGAATTATTTCATATTTGAATTGGATTGAATATGATTATCGTAGGTCCTGGAGCTGGTTTGCACGCGTGAAGCGGGTGCAGTGTGGGAGGGTGGCGGTTTGCCTTCCGTTCTGCATTTCATCACTCATCATGGCACCTCCGTGCACAAGGACACTCTACATTCTGCCATGGCGGTTGTTTCCAGGTATAAAACATGTCATTTTTTGCTTTCTAGGGGAAGACAAAAATTATGAATTAAAATTAGTAATCATATTAAAACTTTACCAGTTTAGTTAAATACTTTACCTAAGTAGTAAAAGATCGACGACCGCTAATCGGCAGTCGAATCTCCCTGCCCTAGGCGGTCAGTTGTTTTTTTTAAATAAGTAGAAGTATATAATACGTAAATCATCTTCGTAACTTTGTTCCAAACTTACCAATGTTGGGGTTAATTAACTTCCGGATAACTATTTATTATAAACAATTTAAGTGTGATAAAACTTTATTCATAGAACTTCAAACGTGTTATTCTAAAATATTAATGAAATGTCTTTATATTTATTTCTATTAAATTGTTTTGTTTTGACTGTTATGAATTGTACAGTTGTGGATATAGAATGTTTATATATTAGCAGCAGTAGCAAAGTGGCCGTATATGTTTTTAGTTTATCTAGTTATACCGCCAAGTTTAACAGCATACATTATTAATCTTTGATTAGACTTTTTCCATTGCAACAGCTGTCTGCGTGATGTCACATTTCGGAAAATACCAGGGCAAATTGAAATACCACAAAATGATTACACATCTATTGTGACAAAGTTTATATCAAATTTTAGTGGTTTATAGTATAAAGTTATCCGCATAATAATTAAATCAAATTTTGGTTAAAATGGGCCTTAACTGTACGCAAAAACATGCACATGTTGTAAAGTTTTAGGCTTAGATTCTATGGCATCCGCTTGTCTGACGCGTTGCGAATTCTCGTTTGTCCTGATACCAGTCCTTGAATATAGAGTCGAAACTAAAAGCTGGTACTGAGCCATATTGTATAAGTAAATGTGATGGTGATGATATATAGGCGTTATACTAACATTGTATTTTTAAACTATATACGAAGTCGGCAGACGCGTATCATTATCAATATTTGTTTTTGCTGTCTGTGGTATCATATCTCCCAAACATATGAACAGATTTTGGTTTAGTTTTTTTGTTTGAGACGTGACTTGATCTAGAATTTATTAGTATTCATGGAAATCTGTTCCGCCATTTGAAGTGATTTTTTTTCTTTGATTAAAACTGCAATACTGCATGTATTACATATGTACCACATTCTCTGGTGCTACGGAACCCGTGGTTTATGATTACCAGCTTGCGCTTGGCCGGTTTCATCTTGTTGATGAAGGGATGTGACCAACTTCCACAGGTCTGATTGATTCGAAATTTGGATTCCTGTAGTTTGAACATGGTAACCACGATCTTGATGCTGTTACATCACTCCTCAACAAGTAACCGCATAGTATCGTTTTTGAGCTCGTTGGAATGGGAACGTATAGTTTATCCGATCAGGTCAGTTAAGCAACTTCCGCCGCGGTTGTGACTTGGATTGGTTACCGCTAGTGACATTAATACTGAGCGCTTCTGTGCTTCGGAGGGCACGTTAAGCCGTTGGTCTCGGTTGTTGTCTTAGGATGGCACTCGTTACAGCATGGTGGTAGGGCATTTTGCGTATACCCTACTAGCAAGCTACCTCTCAACTCAAGTAGGAAAATATGTCGCAAAGCACCTCCTTTGACCACATCATCACTCACCATCCGGTGAGATACTGGTCAAAGGCTAGCCTATCAGCTTCATATAAAAAAGTAAATTAAATGTTTGTTTTTGTTGATATTGTATATATATTGATTTTATTGTGTATGTATACAGAGTGTGCGGTAAAATGGAGCCGGGGGACGCGCGCGTGGGTGACGCTGTATCGTCGCTATCGGCGTTACTGCGACACAGCGACGCGCGCGTGGCCGACGCCGCTCTACGCTGCTTCGCCTCGCTCGCAGATCGCTTCGCGCGCGCTCACGCCGACCCAGCGCCTCTCGCTGAACACGGTATGTACTAATCTTTCCTATACTACCTTCTTTACTCACCACTAGCCGGTAATACTGTACCCTTACTGGCGAACTCAAGGACCCCAATTAACTTAATTGATTATTTTTGTTTGGCTTTTGTTTTGACAGTATTGAAAGCAAATAAGTATTATTTGGCGTCTCTGACTGCAGCAACAGACGGTATGCATCTCAGCTGCAAAATTGTAGTTTGGGTGTTATTTTAGATTTAACCATAAACAAATTTCCTTAATAAATTTAGGGAATCCATAGTTAATAAGAAATAATTAATTCTCCAACACTTCTTTTGAATGAGACACACACTATTCTCTTTTAAAACGAATGTCTCGTAGCAAATGACCTCTCTTTATTAACCGATATCAAAAAAGGAGGAGATACTCAATTCCACTGTTTTTTTAATTTTTTTTGTGTTTGTTAACTTATAACTCATTACAGGGTGTACCGACTTTGATGATATTTTTTTATTCGGTAGCTGGTGCTTGTAGTGTAGTCCCATTTAAATATGAGTGAGACCTAACCAGTAGTATTTGAGTAATGCCTTATAATGCATATTTTATGTTTGAAGTTGGTTGTTTTTTTTTTTTTGTTAAAATTGCTTGTTTTTTATTCAATATTCAATAATGTAAGGCATACTGTCGCTCGATGTTCAACGAGAAACACAAAACTGTAATATTGAATACTAACAATGAATGAATTATCCACCTCGTATAGTAACAGCACATAGGATCGGAAGCAGCAAATACTCGGATCGCTTGAGTTGTTGGGAAATGAACTGTGAAGCGTAAAATGCCTGCATATTTTATACTGTACAATACAGTTACACGAAAGAACTGTCAGCCTTGACGGGTACTGCAGTTACTAAGCGGATGTTTAGTTAGTACCATTTTTTTTATTTTCAGGTTTAATTGAAGAATTAGTCCGACGATTGGGAAGCACAGAAAGCGGCGATGACAAATGTCTCGCCCCTTCAGTTTCTACTACAGTCAGCCTGCTATCAACTCTCTGCAGGGGATCGGCGCAAATCACACATGTAAATTTATTAACTTTCCTCAATGTGTTGCTTTTTTTTTTGTCTGATAGGTTAGCCTTTGACCACTATCTCACCTGATGGTAAGTGATGATGTGGTCGAGGATGTTGTTCAGACTAACCTAGAGTTACTGGCTCTCAAGGACAGCTGCCGGAACACACCGTTAGGTGCTTGGCGACAGATTTTCAACTTGAGGGTGGTAGCTAGCCAGGCGGGCATTTGCAAAATGCCCTATCACCATGCTGTAACGACTGCTATCCTAAGACAACAACCGGGACCGACGGCTTAACGTGCCCTCCGAAGCACGGAAGCGCTCAGTAGTAAAGCCCAACCAGCGGTAACCCATCCAAGTCATGACCGCGGCGGATTCAGAATGGCTAAGCAAACTTGGCTACGAGCGCTTCAACAAACTTTTTAAAGTGAATCAAATGTTTCGAGGTTATTTACAAATTAGTGCAATGTTTCTTTTCTTGTTTGTCTAACCACTGGAGTGGACAAACAGGTTTCCTTTAATGACTGAGGGACGGATGGCCGCGAGTTTGAAACCCCTTGGTGGTCAAAATTTTTCTTTCATCGGAAATTTGTAAGCTTATTTGCTTTACAGGTGTTAATAAAAAAAATACAATGTTAGAAAGTTAACTAAAATTGTTTGAAGACAGAAAACATTTTTAGATTTAGCCGACTTCGATAATAGATAGATATATATATATATATATATATTTGTGATTATTTTGATGTAGATTATTTTTGTGATAGTCATCATAATTGATTAACATTGTTAATAGCTTTCTTAACTATGGATATTTTTAGTCAATAACGTTTTCAAAACAGTAGATACAAAGACCTAACCATATTAAGCTACATAAAAATGTATAAAGATATTTTATTTCTTCCTAAGTTTTTTTCCGTAGTGCTATAATACCTTTTTAGTATAAATGATTTGACTTTGACTTAGGACTTGGTTCGGCTGGAGCTATGCTCTGCGGTGGAAGCTGCCGTGCAGGCGGACGAGCGATGGTGCCTCGAGTGCATGCGGCTCGTCGACTTGCTGTTGGTGCTTCTGTGTGAGGGAAGACACGCTATACAGACGTAAGTATTTCGCTTCATCGCCAATTTTTTTTAGATATTGCACTAAAATTTATTTGATTTCGTATTAATGGCATACGGGCATTGTCGTACGGGAATAATATTTAGCAACAACTAGACATCAACTTTTCTCTTGTAATAAGTTATTTTCTCAAACATGCTTGGAAATGTGAGCATTATTTTGACAACCTTCTTCGAGATAAATCGAAATTGCTGTACTAGCCAAATAAATGCGCGCAGCGGTCGGCAAAAAAAGTATGAAAATCTATATTTTTTTTTTTTTTTTTTATGCTTGATAGGTTAGCCTTTGACCACTATCTCACCTGGTGGTAAGTGATGATGTGGTCGAAGATGTTGTTCAGGCTAACCTAGAATTACTGGCTCTCAAGGACAGCTGCCGGAACACACCGTTAGGTGCTTGGCGACAGATTTTCAACTTGAGGGTGGTAGCTAGCCAGGCGAGCATTCACAAAGTGCCCTACCACCATGCTGTAACGACTGCCATCCTAAGACAACAACCGGGACCGACGGCTTAACGTGCCCTCCGAAACGGAAGCGCTCAGTAGTAATGTCACCAGCGGTCACCCATCCAAGTCATGACCGCGGCGGACGTTGCTTAACTTTGCTTATCGATTCAGAATGGTTAAGCAAACTTCGCTACGAGCGCTTCAATAAATTACATAGTAAACTCATATCTGTCGTGTAATTTAAAAATGGAACGATCTTTTACTTCGAAGCATGGCAACCAAGAAGGTAACTTATCAAAAGTTTTATTTAAATTTCGATCTGGCTTGCAAATAGAACGCTGTTAATTGAAAAAAAAAACAAATGAACACTTTAACGCGGGCAATTTTATTGTTGTTTGTTGATAGTCATTGATTTTAAAAAGTAATTGTTTCGACAAAGTGAGTTCAAGTGAAGACAATGAGTGTGATGAACTTAATTCAACGCCACCTGAAATTCTTCACATCTTTAGAATTATCCCAAACCAACATATTCCCCGGAAAGTCAAATTGTACATTTAATAACTGTATCTTCAAATAAAAAATTCTGCCTAGGTACTAATTTGTTTTAATTTCCGCGCATTATTTGAGAAAAGCACTGTACAAGCCTTGGCCACAACTAGGCATTGATGGATTTACGTATGTGTGCCTCGGCTTCGCCTCGGCCCACATTTACACGTTCGTCCATCAATGCCTCCTTTGCTGGCCGCTGCAGTAATGTACAATATCATTAATGTCTAAACCAGAATCCACTACCAGAAACCAATTATGTACCTCCAAATTCGCAAAGTTTTTTTTTATAATCTTAATAAGAACTAAAATTAATAGCTATATTATATATCTGCGTTTTGATCTTTTAGGAGATATTAGCTTATACTCTATGATACATTTAATAAAACCGCTATGGTTCCCTTTATGACGAATTAATAATTAATTTTCAATTAATTATTAATCACTCTGGAAGGATAATAATAAGAACCAAATATGTAACTATAAATTCATTGATAGTAATTATTGTTTTAAGTAATGTCGTTTTGTTAGATTGTATTTTTCTGCTATGGAGTTATTAAAACGTACTAGTGTTCTGAAATAACAATATAATATATTATATAGTTATAGAAATCGCACGCATAATAAAAATATAATTTATTGGTAATTAAAATTAAGTACTTCTGGTTTTAAGTGCTGATCGTGTATCAACCTACCAGCCTAATTAGGCAGATGTCGCCATGATCATAAAGACGTGCATTCAATCGGATGTAAAAAATGGACAGTCCAGCACCCGCTTCCACAACACAATTGGAAATGCACCAGGATGGACCTAGTATTATTTAAAAGAGTTGACATGCGACAATGCTCTTTTAAATAATACTAGTCAAATTAAAAAATGGCTTCAGTGATTTGGTGTTAACTGCTGATCGTAGATCAACCTACCAGTTTAAGTAAATAGCCTTCTGCTATTAAGGCAGATATCGCCTTTGTGAAAAAGAAGTGCACTTAAACGGATGGAAAAAAAAATACAGTCCAGCATGTGCTTCCATATCATAATTGGAAATGCACCAGGACGGTATTCTGGGGTTGCGGGTTAGTCCCGCTGGAAGTTATCTTTGCCATCCGAAATAATTTCTGTTTTCGATTAGCATGCGTATGCGTCAATGCTATTTAAAATCATAACCATCATTAGCTGGAAGACGTCCACTGCTGAACAAAAGCCTCCATAATGTCTTTAAAATAATACTAATAAAAATATTTTTTAGTGTTATAATAATATGTATGTAACAATATGCAGAACTGCATCTCGCAACGGAACCCCAGCGGCTGGTACAAGCAGCGGCGCCAGCGGCGAAGGTTCTAGTGGAGGGCCACGTGGAGACAAATCTCATCGGCAGCTTATAGGTAAGTACGTTGCTATGTCTTTGCTATGGCGAGTGTCAATAGTGGTCTTTGGTGCCATTGCCTTGATATTTCATTCAGCCACCGCATGTGTAGTTTTAGGACTATATTGGTGGTTAGCTCTTAAAGACAGCTTCATAACACCTATTTACGTGGTAATATTTAAACCAAGTGACTACCTGGTTGTAAGTCGATCCTCACTACCACGGCTCTATTATCGCTTTAAATAGTTCTAATGGCCGACTCGAAGCACTGATAAGACCACTGAAATATTCTGGACGTGTTACGGGCAGCAATTGACATTATAAACAAGCGATTACTGTTTCTCATTCTTTTTGAAACAATACAAATTCCTTTTCTATATTTTGCCGCGTGGCGCTATAAATAACGTCTATTAGGTTCGTTCTGCCAATTTTTTGTATCACTACAACCTATTCCGAGGCATGGAAATCAGTACTTATAAATATAAACATTTAGTTCGAATATGTGTTACATCGCCCAGTGGGTTGTTCAGGTACAAAATAAAGATTATTGTAAAAGTGACAATAATAGTTGCAATGGGGTATTAAATGAAAGAATCATTCAAATGTCAGTATAATTTTTTCTGTAGCTTTAGTCTTCATAATATTTTGATACGGCAAAATATTATAATTTAGCACAGCACTAGATATCAGTTCATCCCTGTATATGTACTAGTTATATGTTTCCAATTTTGTAGTATTTTGATCAAGTTCCAGAACAAAATAAGTACAATCTATATTCAGAGATGAACTAAAATTTGTGTAGTGCATTCCTGATTATAAATAGTTGTGGTTCACCCTTGAATACATTGTATAAAGCACGTTGTTTGTGATGTGCAGATTGCATCCGCGGCAAGGACACGGACGCGCTGCTGGCGGCGGTGTCGGGCGGCACCGTCGACGTTAACTTCACGGACGATGTCGGGCAGACGCTGCTCAACTGGGCCGCGGCTTTCGGCACAAGGGAAATGGTCGAGTTTCTCTGTGAGAAAGGTCTGTACTACCTGTTTCAGCGATGGTATTACCCACTTTTTTATGCCATAGCTGGAAAACAAGCAAACGGGCTACTTGAAGGATAGAGATCACCGTCCGTGTCGCCTTGCTAACACCCGGGGTGTTACAAATATGTTGTTCTCTTTTATGTGTAACTATTTCTACTGTACCTGAGATAAAATTTAACTACCCCTGTTAGTATCCCGATAGGTACATACATCTGAGTAATCACAATAAAATAAAACATTAAAAATTATAAAAAGAGAACATATAAATTCTACATTTATAAATAAATTTACGAACATCATTTTGATTTTCGCGCGTCCAGAGGTGACTTACTCTGCGATTCTCCAGGTGCAACGTTATAGTAGCCTTTATAAGTCTCATGGCTATTTAATTTATGTATTAAAATTAGTGTGTTCTTTGTGTGATTTTTCTTTAATTTACTGCACCATTTGTGGAATCCTAGTTTGAATAAATATGCTTGCGATTTAAAATATTGATAGAAATAACAGCATGAACGTAAATTAGCTTGATGTTAAGGTGCTTGTTTATTATCATCGAAAATCCATGGCATAATCGCAGCATTTAGTTTATTTCTATACCCATCCGGAAACTTATTACTTATACGACGTTTAACCTTGAGTACCTGACAGGTGTTCCAGTGTTTTATGATGTTAGTTATATTTAAAATATCGCTTATGCTATTTGGTGCGTATTGGCAGGCGCGGACGTAAATCGAGGTCAGCGCAGTTCTTCACTCCACTACGCGGCTTGCTTCGGGCGGCCGGCGATCGCTAAAGTGCTTCTCCGTTACGGCGCCAACGCTGACTTGCGCGATGAAGATGGCAAAACGCCCCTCGATAAGGCGAGGGAAAGGCATGATCAAGGTAATCATTCTATAACATACTTGCATACTACTTAACAAAACATGAACATTTTTGATATGATTACACAAAGATAATGAATGAAATGAGACTGACTAAACAGGTATGGATGGGACAAGTGAAAAGAAGAAAAGGTGTTGAAAGGGCTACTTAGGCGATCGTTCCTAAATCAGATTGAAGACATTCTGAAAAAATGCCAGACGCTTATGTATGAAAGGATTGATGAGTGTAGATGAAGCGAAAGAAATATGCAAGTGGAAATCTGTGGTCTCTGCCTAAACCACAGATCACAGAAACTAAAGGGAGATATGAAAAGGGGGCGGGGAACGTGTCACAGCAATATGCGCAAAAATAGAACACATTGTTCTCGGAAGTAATCGTTGCATTTAGTTGTTGTTGCTGCCGTGTTGTTCCGTGGTAATTTGTAAAAATAGAATTGAAAATGGCAAGTTTAAGTCAAATGGAATCACATACTATCGGCCAAAACTGAAAATAATATGTTTTTCTTACTAAAACACCAAAAACAATTATACGTAAAGTTATTTCTTCTTCATGTAATGTAGTTGTGCGCCAGTCGCGATATTAGATGTCAACAGTTTACAATGCTCACAATGCAGTTGACAATTCAAACGTTGAGTTGTAATACCGCAATGTATAATGAAGCATTGAAGCTAACAGAATAGGTTCAATCGCGTGGTACGGCTGCTGCTCGCAGTCGTGAGTTAGTAATGTGCCTCGGTCGATAATGTCAGATTGGTTTATGTTTACAATGATTTGTAAGTTGTAATTAATTTTAAAATAGACTTATATAATACATAACTGAAAAATATATAATAATCAGATTCACTACATCACGAAAAATAATACCCAAAAATTGTCAAAACGTAAAATTTTCAATAAATATCCACTTTTAACTGAACAGTCAAATACTTATCATACATTTTAACTTTCAACAAATTATAGAATGCCATATTAATGCATTCAATTTCCTAATGATGCTGTTTTATCACATTAACTTTGAAAACAACATTTTCCACAAATCTGTATTTTACAATAATCAATCTACGGACTTCATCACCATGGACATCATTATCAAGACGTCCATATGTAGTAGTGTATTACCTATATTACTAAAATTTTCTAGCATAAGCTCTTATCGTTTCCCATTTTATCGACAAGCAATCCCTATCGTAAACGTATTTTTTTGCATCTGTAGTGGTAATGTACGTACATTACTTGCGACCTGGTATGCGAACGAATAGCCGCACTCAATGCTCCGTGTGCACAACGGGCACACAACGCAAAGTATTGTTTCTATTTTGTTTACTGTGTGTGCGTGAGCTTTGAATGAGATACCAGGTTTTGTACTGGGCGCTCGGGATTACCATCTCTCTAGACCTCTATGGCCTAAACCCACGGTAAAGTGGCGTGATTTTGTGTATGTATTACATAAAAATAAAGTTTAAACACTTATGGTTTAAACACGTATGGTCCAAAATAATCAGTCGATTCGTGTTAATTACATTTATTCGTAATAATATTCTTTATAGCTATTGTGTAATATTTCTTTGACACTTACTGTTTCTAGGACACCGGGAAGTGGCTGCGATTCTACAATGCCCTGGCGAGTGGCTAGTGGTTGGCAGTCACGACACGCCCTCGCCTAGCAACGACGACGATTTCCCCGAAACTGGCGATAAAGAGATGGCAGCTGTTTACTTAGAGTGAGTGTAACATTACTTGTATAAAAACGTCTCAACGGCTTCTGTAACTACTATTTATTTAAGAGGTCTGCACATTGGAGAAAGTTCATGTTTGTTATTGTGGCAGCACAGTCAATATAATCTTTATAAGTTGTTGAATAGTTGGTCCCTGTTAACGCTACGATCGTCTGCTTTTGTCGCCCTTTTTGTATTTTTACGAGATAGTGGACACATAACCTGGTTGGAACAGCTCCACCCATAGTAAAACCGATTTCTAACACGTAGCGATTACTTTTCCAATCTTAATTTAATATTTTATTTGTTACTTGGTGTAATTTGCTGCTGTCGTAAATCAATTATTTTACATTTCATTTCATATAAAACAAGAATAGGTATTTGATATCAACCTGGAGGCAGCACTATAGTAGATCTATGTTTGAAATCAACTCTTGACCTGGAATGGTGATATCTTGATTCCTCGTGGTGTTCTTTTTGTTTTTTTTATATGTGATTTTGACAGGATTTGCTCGTGGCGCACCTGGTGTTAAGTGGTAACCTCTGTCACAGATGCATTTCGTCACAATTGACGTACTGCACTACGCCCACATCACCCTCAGACATGGTTATTAAGTCCCATGTGCCCGTAATTGCATGATTACTTACTGGCTCTCAGGGACTGCTGCAGAAATACACTATTAGATTTACTATTGGTAGCTGTTTGCCGGTCAAGCCTGCTCAAGGCGCCGGTGGGGATCGAACCATGGATCTGCTACACGAAAGTCCATAGCTATCACCGCTCGGCTATCACTGCTTCACTATAATTTGCAACCCTTGCTCTGTAACTTTGCTCGTTTCAGACGTTTGGTGCCCGCGTTCTGCGCACGGTACTTGGGCGCTGGCGGCGCGGGCGTGAGGCGCGCTTGCTTGTCGCTAGTTCGTAAGATGGTGCACTACGCGCCCGCGCGGCTCCTGCAACGCATCTCCGCGGCTACACACGATGGCACGCAGACCGCCGCACTGCTCACAATGCTCGTAGCCGCAGTGCTTGATAACGTTGTAAGTATACTTACTACTTCACTACACGGATATATTAAGTATTTTATATTCGAGATTTAAAAAACATACGTACTAGTCAATGGACTCGCGACTTCTTTGAGATGAGGTCCGTTTCAATTTATATTCAATTAATTGGCTTTGTTATTTTGATTGCTTGTTTTCTTACACCGTACACTGACAACTGGCAATGACGAGACATTGGCAGCATGTCGTCAATGTAAGCCTCACTTTAGAAGTCATTATCAAAGAAATTATTATTATTATTTTTTTTTTTTTTGTTATTGTTGCGGAACAAGCTCGAGGCCCACCTCATGTTAAGCGGTTACCTCGGCCTATAGCAGATGCATTTCGTCACAAGTGACGAATTGCACTGCGCCCGTCATCTTGAGACATAGTTGTTAAGTCTCAAGTGCCTGTAATTTCACTGGCTCACAAGGACTGCTGCCGGAACACACCATTAGGTGCTTGGCGACAGATTTTCAACATGAGGGTGGTCGCTAGCCAGGCGGGCATTCGCAAAAAGCCCTTCCACCATGCGGTGAAGCTCAAGCCTGCGGCGGGATTCGAACCATGGACCTGCTGCGCGGCAGTCCATAGCTAATGACACTGAGCCATCACTGCTTCTAGCTACTAATATAGCTACAATCTGAAGAAGAGGTGAAAGCGAGTGGCTGAATCTCGGCCATAATTAATCAGCGAAGTAAACGAATAATAGCAATGATTTCAATAACGAAAATAGAGTATTATCGTGCAAAAGAGGCTTGGTGACGTTTCAAAAAGCCGCGCACAGCGTGCACTGTGGGGACAGCGTTTCGGTGATGAGTTTTACATTCTGGAAATTAATTTGAACAACGATTAATAGACCCTAAAATGGCTGGTGCGTGACCAGTGCCTTGGAAAGCCAGTTATATTGTAGGAAATCTACACTACAACGCATACTAATCAAATCCGTATCGACATCGCTTTGACTCGATACAAGCTTGCGAGTGCTCGTGAGAATGAGACAAGGCGATGTTGATACGGTGCTGAGGCGATACGTCTGAGTTGTCCTTTAATTTTGATTGGGAGTTGCGGCCGGTCTATTTCTGAATAAAAATGAATGACTTGCATTGTACTTGCGATAGGTAGTACAGTAAACATTAGGTTTCAAGCAGTTTTTAGTGTCATGATAATAACGAAGACATTGGTGATCAGGGCGAGGTGGGGCGGCGCTCCCAACCGCGGGCCCTGCGCAGCCGCTACATACGCCCTCCAGCGGTAACGTTCCGATGGTGTGATGAAATGAATCCGTCACTAATAACTTTATGGCTTCCAAATACTCTATAAGCTGCGATTTTCCTTTGTGTAATCGTACCTGTAACTGTTGTAGAAAACATAAACTTATTTCGTTGTATTTTAAAATGTAAAACGAAGTTCAATCCTTTCAAGTCGTCAAAGAAGGTTTCTTACCACTGATTGCTCATATTTGTATGCGTCCTTATTAATCTATCAAAATTTATATTGAATTATGCTCTTGCACATAACAGTTATCAAGACATGCTATAGATTTTGGAGCCATAGTCCCATGGTGCTTTCGGGCGACAACGCATAGATTGTTTAATTTTTTTGCTTGTTTGATTAATCCATGCGATGACGCCAACCGCTCTGCTATCGGTGAAATATTTAATGTAGGTAGTCACAGTATCATTAATTTCAAACACTAATAAATGTACTGAACTTTTACATGAACATATAATCTAGTTTTACATATCACGTGTCTTTAAACGCATCCACATTGTGTAAAAATGTCACACCATCGAAACTTACCTGCATCTGACTTGTGTTTTACTGTGTAATATTGTTTGTGTTGTTTATTTCTTGTTGAGTTTTGTTTACCTTATTTTATTATGTTATAATAACACAGGGTCATTCACTGTTTTGTAGAATTTGAATATCTATTTTATAGGCATATTTTCTCACATCTGCCCTAATATTATATAGAGGAAAGTATTTTATTATACTTGTATTTTTGTATGTAACGAATAAACTTAAAAACTACTGGACCGATTTGAAAAACTCTTTCATCATTAGAATCCTACATTATTCCTGATGAACTAGCTATAGATTTTTTTTCAAAAAAGTTGAGATTTTTGTTAAATACCTGTGCAAAGTCGGGGCGGAGCGCAGGTCGTTAATTTTGCTTTTACAGACACAAGACGGGCTGCAGTTTTCTACAAAATCGGATTCCAGTTAGCTTATTAGGAAGAAGCTTTTTCACTCGTTTTTATTTTTCCTAAAAGCTACGCTAATTGATGTCTTTTATCAGTGTCCCTTTGGTCATCAGGATGACGACGACGGTCACCTGATTGTTCTTGGAATTGCCGAAGAGCTAATGGTGAAGGCATCAGACATTTATCTGGAGCAGTTTGCGCGTCTTGGCGTGTTTAGTAAAGTGGAGGCTCTGGCGGCGTCTGGTGCGGGGCAACTGTCACCTGACTCTGACTCTTCTACAACGGGTAAGACATTTATTTTGTTTTCGCAAATGCCTTAGGCGAAAACATATGACCATGGTGAAAAATTCAGAAATGGAACTTTTGTACTACGTAGGTAACTTTTGTTTTGTTCAAATTTGCGACATTAAAATAATTTTGCTGGTAGTATCTTGAAAATGTGTTGAAATTATGTTATTTAAATCATCCTTAAAATTGTATAACATTAAATCGTTTAACATTTTAAAAATACTGTTTACTTAGTAGACAACCTGTAGTCAATGTAATCAGTTCCATAGTGTTTAAAATCTTCTTTAGATAATGTAGAGAGTATTCTCTAAATTCCGATAGAAATACTTACGAAATAAAAGAAGAAACTTTCGGCCAAAAGGTGTTTCTTTAACGCGGAATTATTTGAACCATCTCAGTCAGTCCATACAGTTGTATGTAGGCACTGGTTTATTGTTGATGTTGTTTTGCAATGGTGAGTAAAGACGTACGTTTGTTTGTTCAGGGTCGGCGGCGGGTTGTGGTAGTAGCGCGATGTTGACGGGTGCGGGTGCGGCGGCGGCTGGCGGCGGCGAGGACGCTATGTGCGTATCGCACGGCGTGGCGTACGCGTGGGGCGAGTGGTCACTGTGCCGCGGCCGTGACGCGCTCTATCTGTGGAGCGACGCGGCCGCGCTCGAGCTCAGCACCGGCTCCAATGGTTGGTTCCGCTTCCTGCTCGACGGGAAGCTCGCCACCATGTACTCCAGCGGCAGTCCCGAACATCAGACTGACAACACCGGTATACTATTGTTATATCCTTAGCGACGGATTAACTAGTTATATCTTAAGGTTGACCTGGCTGGTCAATTCTCCATACAAACGTCGTAGGGTGGGTAGATTTTAGGACCAGAATTAAGCATAATACCGATTGATCTCGTCATTATCTAGACTTGTGAAATTTTAAAAGTTATGAGTCTCGTAAACTTTCTATGAAAATGTTTCCAGGCTCATGACTCTCAAGTTAAATATCTCATTAAAAAAATGGTATGATACAAGCCTAGGTAATGAAGAAATTAATCGATATCATGCTTTGTTTTGGACCTAATCCTCAAATAAGGGAGTGATCACCCTTCGACGTTTGTATGGAGAACTAACCGGCTAGTTCACCCTTAATTCTAAGATACATTTTAATCATAGTTTAGAGACTCGTACTGGAGCTAGCCTAGTCGTTCTGAACCGATCAACTTAAATGTTCGATGTGGTCACTACTTGGATAGATGAAAATAAGTGGCATTTACCTATCGGTATCGCAGCGAATGTTACAAATCAACCAATCAGCAGATTGTCAGCATCATAATATCATTTAGGTCTGAGGCGAAATAGGATAATGTCAGAATCTCAAATTTCTATTTAGCTGTAAGGTTAAGTAGTAGAATATCAGAATCGTAAGTTTTCATTAAATATTTCAAGAAAAGTTAATGTAAATCTATATACACATACCTATGAAAGGCTGTTCTGAGTGACTGACTGTAACAACGCTTTAATACTTGGCATGTATATCGTATTATTTTATTTTGATTTTGGTCATAAGCAACATTTGCATCCTTGACATTAGATACTTACGTAAGTTGCCGGCTTGGTCGTTTCGCTGTAGAGGTTTCGAGTCCTTGACAGTGCTTCTAGGGCAACATGCTATTTAGATGTTTTAACACTGTGTAGGTACTTGGTATATCAGACTACTTTGTTGTTTTGCCTAGCAGTTGTTCCTATACGTTTAAGCATTTACTACTGAATGCTTCCGTGGTTCAGAGGGCATGTTAAGCCGTCGTTCGTCCGAGTTGTCCTTGAGAGCCAGTGACTATTCTAAGTGCCTGATTACTATCTTCTATCACATACCATCTGGTCAAATTATGATCAAAGGCTAGCCTATGAGCAATAAATAAAACAGGCTAATTGCGAGTTGAACTTGCACAAACCAGGGGAACCATACTAACACAAAATATGGTTGTATTTAATGAATAGATTCAGGCGTTAAATATTATTTAATGTTTTTTAGGATACTTTTAAAAGTATTTGTTATTATGGTTGTATTTATTACAGTTTTTAAAGTAAAGCAAATAAAAATAGATAGTGACTAGAAGAAAGCGCTATTAGTGACATGGCCATGCATTGTAACACTTGATCATTAAGTGGTGTATACAAAAAAAAAAAATTATCTGTCTTGTCGGAACCCTGAAAAGGAATTCAGTGATTGTTTTAACACAACCATCAATGTCATTTACATTTTTATTAAGTATTTTATTATATGTCAAATTATGATCCCCTAATTTATTTACAGAAAATAGAGGAGAATTTATTGACAAACTACAAAGAGCAAGAGCTTCGGTCAAAAACTGTGTGCCGCAGCCGATTCTTTCAAAACCTGGATCAAGTAAACTTATCATTGGCAACTGGGCTTTGTCCTGCAAAAAGTGAGTTGTTTTGTAAAATTATAACTTTTAGAACAAATTGTGAATTCAAAACTACATCCTATGTAGTTATCATGTTCATAGTTTTAAGCAGAAATACCACAAGTAATAAGGATCAGAATCTATTGCTGCATATATATTGTTATACATATATTTATTCGTAGTGTATAAGGTTTGTTTTCATTAATTCATACTGTGGTTTTTTTTCATGGTTTTAAATTTTTAGGGAAAAGGAACTTCATATTCACAATACCGATGGACAGCAACAGACTACAATTATGAGAGAAGATTTACCCGGCTTTATTTTTGAATCAAACAGAGGCACGAGGCATTCATTCACGGCTGAAACTTTCCTAGGTACGTATATTCAATCCAAAAAGAATTCGTTTTCTAACGTTCGTTAGTTTGTGTACTGTTATATTAATTTTATATTATAGGACCAGAACTAGCTAGCGGGTGGGCGGATCGAAGGCCAGAGGCAGCCGCCGCCACAACTTCCAACCAAAACCGTCCTCGGTTGTCCGCTAAGACTGAGGCAATCAAATCACAGGTAAGCAAATAAAAAAGTAACCACTTGTGCAAAATTTTATTATTGATAAAATTGTGTGTTTTATTAGATTTATTGATTCGAGCTACTTATACAGATCCTATTATGTTTGCTTTTAAGTGAATCCATGACCTTGAGAATGATGCCCCTTCTGGTACAAGTTCTGTTCTACATTGCGTGACATATTTAAAATTTATATAATGCTAATTTATTCACACTTAAAAATAAATATAATGTGTAATTATGGATATTTTTAATCAAAATAAGATGCCATCTGAATTACAAACTTAAATTAAAGCACGGGCAATTGAATAGAAACTTAGTTTGTGGTGTAATCGAGGTGATCGATAACAGAATTACGGCAGGTGTCAACTGCCCTAATGTGTAAGAGTTTGGCGGTTATGAAGGTTGGATTGGAGCTAGTTCTGAAGGTGATTTAATGTTTAGGTAGTAGAGCGTGCGCGCGCGCTTTACTCGCGGCACTTGTCGCACGCAGCGACGCGACAGCCGCGGCCGCCTGTGGCTCGGCTGCGGGCGCTGCTGGCTCGACTGACTCGGCTCGCCACGCAGCCCACCGCCGACTGGCAGACAGAGCTCGCCGCCGCACTACAACACCTCACCGAACTCCTCTGCGGAGACGAACACCTCTCCGCCTACGAGCTGCAGTCCTCTGGACTGGCCCCTGCTCTCTTGCAGGTCCTCTCGCCGCAGGCTAACGGTTAGTGGTTGCTTTTACTCTTTTTATTATCATTAAGAAATGTGTTCAGGAACTTGGTTTGAATCTGTGATCCTACTGGTTCCGACGTTCCGTAGCTAGGTACACTGTCGCCCGACCACAGATCAGTAGTGCTGTCGACGTTCGCTGCAGGAATCAGGGCTTCGTCGTCATGGTACTATGTCATGTCGCCGTGAGATAACGAGGCGACTCGTCGGCAACTGTTGCTGCTGCCTGCAGTCTGCATAGAATCATACCTTAAATCTACAAACATAAATCTAAAATAGTCTTCCCTCTTCTAGTCCTTTATTGTTTTTATCCTAGAATACCTATATTGTTCAGGCCGTTGATATTCTTAGTGTCACCCTCAAACTTATGAATTTTATGTACATAATATGTTTTTGTTAAGATTTCAATTGAATTTGGTAAGTGTATTAGTAGTATTAATACTAAACCTATCCTACAACTTGTTGACCTTCAGGAAACATGTCATAATGTTTACTTCACACTATCACTGCTTTATTAAAGTTCAATTCCGAACAACGCTGTTAATTGCAACTGCAAACTGCAAGTGCCGCACGCTAACGCTATACTTGCAGCTTCCACGGCGCTCGTAAGTCATTTTATAGAAATAAATACAAAATAGTAGTGCCGCTGCTGTTGACTGCATTGTTGACTGCTGTGCCGCGGCACATGCAGCCTGGTTACAGTCGAAAGCTTAGTTCGGAATAGAACTGGTGAATATGTTTTGAGAAGGGGTCACATAAGTACAATGATGTGTGTATATTGTTTAACAGACGGTCCGGGTCAAGCGGAAGCGCGGACGATGGTGGTGCGTCAATGGGCGAGCGAGTCTGGCGGCGGCGTGGCGGCGCGGCTGGTGGCCGTCCTAGAGAGCGTGGAGCGGCTGCCAGTAGTGGCGCCCGCGGGGGATGCGCCCCCGCCCGCACCACATGCCGCTCTCCATCATCTCACCAAGAGGATCAGGTGACATAACCCATCTCCTTCGTACAAAACCATTCGTTCATTATAACGCGTGCACTCAAAATCAGTCTTGTAGTCCAAAAGTCCCTATTAATTAAGGTCGCGATGTACACTAATCCACACGGAACTAAATCAATATCGCCTCAACTAAAGCTGTTCAGTATTCTTTGTAGGGAAGTCCGTTTCGGCATCGCCTCGACTTGGACAAGCTTGAGAGTAATTGTGAGAATGAGGCGATATGAGTGCGTTAACCTTAAACAGGTCCCCGTGGTCAAGACCGATCTTAGCTAGTAAACACTCAAGACCGGTAGCCTTAATAATGGTAACAAGTGAACTTTATTTTGACTTTTGTATGTTGAGAATTGTTTTCAAAAGAAATGTGTATGAACTTGGCAGTATTACTCGATTTCATAAAGAAACTAAGAATAATAAAGAAAATAAACTAGAACCTAAAATGGCAGCTTGGACTTGTGTTTATTCAAGTAAAGTTAACAAGAAAAAAACGTCTGAAGGGACATATTTTGTTCAAAATTTTATTGTCTTAATGACAACTAAATAAAAAAAAATAAGATACAAGAATGGAAAATACTAACAACAATAATAATTGATGTTAATGTCCATTACGTTTTTATTTATAAGTATGAAATCATATAAAAAAAATATGTAATATAACAGTTGATGACAAAACAATAATACAGACTAATTTTTTTGCAAGCTGTATGGTCGTCCATGTTTAAGCAAGTGAGAGGTAATGATTAGCAGCGCCATTTTAAGGTTGTTACTTTAAAACCTGGTTAAAATGGGCTTGATAATGTGAGTAATTGTAAATAATTACTATATGCATATTATATGGAGATTGCATTTAAAAAGTTAAAACGTCAAAATGAAGTTCATTTCAGTTACCTTTCAAGCTAGTGCTGGATGCTGGGCAGTATCTTAAAACTGTTGTTAATTAATAAACACATTGTACCTCATCTAATTTTACTCACGAGAATCCATACCAAAATACCGGTTTCAAGAGCGGTCTTGAAACCAGCTGATAGTGGGGTATTTGTTTTATCGTATTAATTATTAAACCACTATAATATCTAAGTTAAAATAAAAAAAAAAATACATTTGAATAATAAAAAAAACACATTTGGAATTGTATTCCTGCGTGACTGGGTCAGTAGTTAGTAGAATGTAACAAACAGATAGGATATGAATACCGCTTTCACTTTAATAATGTAATTTTAGAAGCGTTGTTAATATCTCTGCAGCTTGTTCTATTTATTATATTCATTTCGTGAAACATATATAATTTACTACATTAGGTTACGCGTGGAGCGTGCTAACGAGGACGCAGTAGAAGATCCGAACGCGAACTCAGTGGGCAACAACAACGGTCGCAACCTGAAGGTCGAAGCGTTGACCACCGTGTATCAGTTGGAGAGGTTCCTCACCAAGTCGTGCGCGAAGCAATGGTACGATATGGAGCGCTCAAATTTCTTCTTCGTGCAGAGACTCAAGGCACAAGCGCCTTTAACCTTTACATACGATGTAAGTATCATTCAAGAGGCCGTTTTCACAGACTTTTTTCCATCCTCTTTTTATTGTAGATATCTTTTTAATAGTAAATAGTATTGTAGATTTATTTTTCTTTCACTATCTGATGACAGGTACCGGTTTTTTTTAAATTTAACATTCTGTGTTTCAGTCATAGAAATTCATAATGTATCATGCTTGTTTCCCGAAAATAATATTCTGTGTTTTACATTAAATTATTTCGGTGCATTACACATAACACTAACAAAATTTTGGAAATAATACACTACCTACATTTAAACATTTAAATAAAATACAACAGCAGAGTACTAGGCCCTAATATATCTCATTGTTAAGAACACGCACTGTAGGATCTCCCACTCTAGCTCCATTGACATCTCAAATCGTGAATGCAATGCAATGTTACAGTGCATACCACTTACACATGTATGTGAGGAAAAAGTAATAGCTTGATGTCAAACAGGGGAGCCCCCTGCTTAATGTTTGATATCTCGTGAAGAATGCAATCAATAGATTTAGCTATTAAATGTCTCCTTTCCAGCATGACTTCGACAAAAACGGCGTGCTATATTTCATCGGTAGCAACGGCGGTGGATGGGATTGGGTGAACCCCGGCGCGCACGGACTAGTGAGCGTGTGGTCTTCAGACGGGCGGCAGCTGCCGTACGGGCGCGCTGAAGATGCTCTCTCGCGCTCACCGGAACCGTTGAACGTACATACGAATGACGACAGGAGAGCTTTCATAGCGGTCGATCTAGGATTACATATAGTGCCGACTGCGTACACATTGCGCCATGCTCGCGGCTACGGACGGTCCGCGCTCAGGAACTGGCTGTTCCAGGTGAGTGTCTTAGAATTTATAATGCAAAAATATTTTGTGATTATTACGGAATAGTTTCTATGTTCCGCTCTTGCTTGGAGAATATGCGGAAGGCAGCAGCTTGATTACGTTACGACGCAACCGAACCAGAATCGACTTTGCCATGTATTTCGACTGCAAACCAGACTGTGGATTTTACAGTTTCAGATGATATACATCTAGCAAGGGCTAGTTTTTTATAAGGTTGGGTAGCTAAAAAATTGTGTGCTATGACTCAAGTAGAATATCTGCCGCCAAGAACCTGACGAAGTATGTAATGTAGTGTAGTATGTAACCTTAAGAGCCAGTAGTTCAAGGTTTAGCCTATTAATACCTTCGACCACATCATCACGTCCCGCATCATCACGTCCCCATTTTAACTTCAGGTTCAATTTTGTGGTCAAAGGATAAACCTATCAGCGATAGAAAAAAGACTAATAAAATGGTCCTGAAGTTGGCACTTATTGCGCCACCTATCTAGGACTTCCAGTGTCAGTCTCCAAAGTCCACAGTTAGTGTAGTACGACAAACTCAACTCTATATTTCTAGCTCTGTGCCAAGAGTTCCATTAGTAGTCTTCAATCTCATAGTCTTCATTGAAGTCAGTGCAATGTGCATACGATTTTAAATAAATTAGACTTGGACTTTACTGCTCGACCCACGGTTCAGAATTTCACACAAATAATATTATAAGGGTATGGTGTTAACCCTATAAGTATATGAAATATGCCTAAAGAAAATTGTAACAAATAATCTGGTCGTATATTTAGATGTCAATGGATGGCGTGGCGTGGACGACTCTCCTAGCGCACAACGATGAGCAAGCGCTACAAGAGCCGGGCAGCACGGCCACGTGGAGGATACGTGCCGAGGCACCCTACAGGTATCTGCGCATACAGCAGAACGGGAAGAACGCCAGCGGACAGAGCCATTACCTCTCGCTCTCCGGACTAGAGATATACGGGAAGGTGCGCATTATTCCTAGCATCTATTTACTTATAAACATAATTATGAGTTAATGGAAATTACATTGCAAAATTATGGACGAAAGGTCTCATAAGTACCAAAGTAGGTATTTTTCAATTGGCAGTCGCACTGTTTTCACCATGTCAATACCATATCATAATAAATAAACGATACACAATAGGAGTTCATGCTAACACAAATCGAATGTAGGTAATTTATTTGGCAACTGTGTTTCTGAGTATTTCTTTAGAAAATGCTACAGCGAAACATCTTGATGAAGTTGATGGTATGTGCACACTTAGCAGTCAAGGTAAACATTCAGAAATACGATAGAGCCTGTGCCAAAAGAGAAGCGTCTTAGGAAATGTGTGCCAATTTACTACTTTTGTTGCATTTACAACACTGCTCTGCAATTTTCAGCACAACCCAAAGTGTTTGATTACTTGGTAGACATCATAGAAACCAACTCAGTTTTCATAAGTACTCTGGTTCTACTAAGTAGATAGGTATGTACCTTCGCTTAGTGTTAGTTTACCGTAACGCCACGACTGTTCTCTTTTTGCACAGACTCTAGCATTTTTGCTTTCGCTCAGTCAATAATAAAGAATTTGTTAATACTCTTTGGTCGCGTTGGAACTGAAGTATAATGGTAAAAATAATTTAATAGCATTGTTTTTTTATTGAGCTCCAAAATAGTACCAAGGAAGTTTTAATTTTAGTTTTAAACATTCGCTATATGCGGTGGACCATCTGATAAATATTATATACGTAATTAAAAGGAGGAATTTAGGAGCAAGTTAATTGAAACAATAATTTCAACATACTTCCGAAGATATTACCTGTAGCAGATTGACACATTACATATTTAATACATCTGTGGTCACGGTCTGTGACACCACGGATCCACCAACTGCTATGGTGGCAGCTACGTAAAATCAGACTCCTGAAAGCTTGAACCCCTCTTCAAAGTGTTTATATCTGGTGCAGGTGGTGAGCGTGGTGTCGGAGCCGCCTCGCGCGGTGGGCGTGGGCGCGGGCAGTGGCGGCGGCGTGGGTGCGGGCGGCGGGGGCGGGGCGCGCGCGCGGCGGTGGTCGCGCGGGGCGAGGGGCGTGTGCGCGGGCGCGCGGGTGCTGCGGGGCCCTGACTGGAAGTGGCGGGATCAGGACGGGCCACAACCCGCACTCGGCACGCTCACCTCCGATCTACACAACGGATGGGTCGACGTCAGGTACAACTAACACTTTACCGTTCTCTATTATTAGTTTAAAGGCCCGTTTCAGAATGTCCTTATAAAGTTTCGGTTTGCTATGCTACACATAAAATAACTGAATGATAAAAATGTTAACATGCAGCGCGTTTCTGCAAGCTTTAACCGATGGATAGGCTAAAACGATAACTGTGAAACGCAAAGATAGTGTTTTATTTATTAAATAAGTTCTGGGTAGTAAAACCGGAACTTACTCGACCATTCTGAAACAGACCCTAAGAATAATAATAGCTAGTGAGTTGTAATACTACTGAGCGCTTCCGTGCTTCGTAGGGCACGTTAAGCCGTCGGTCCCGGTTGTTGTCTTAGGACGGCAGTCGTTGTAGCTTGGTGGTAGGGCATTTAGCGAGTGCCCGTCTGGCTAGCTAACCACCCTCAAGTAAAAAATCTGTCGCCAAACACCGAACAGTGTGTTCCGGCAGCTGTCCTTCAGAGCCAGTAATAGAAAGGTCAGCCTGAACAACATCTTCGGCCACATCATCACTTACCATCAGATGAGATAGTGGTTAAAGGCTAATCTATCTAGCATAAAAAAAACTGCATATCCACCAGAAATGTGTGGGGAAGATATAAGCGGTATGCGAGGAAAATATCACCAATAGAATCGATTCACGCTTCAGCGATGCTGATGGTGGATCTTTTTCTGGCACGCCACCCCCTCACACATCTCTCGTGAGTACTCAGCTTAAGATTGGACTGTACGGTCTACATTAAGACATACATTTACCTTAGATTAGTCCCATCTTGCTACTCAATGAGGTGCCTACGGTTCTCAGTCTATATTGCCCATAGGCTAGCCTTTGATTGCAAATCACTTTGTGGGTTCTTCGTCTTATACTGCAAACGTCTTACCACTAAAATTAGTTCCAACTTTTTATTGTTTTGACAGAGACACGTCTTACCATAGATTAGTCCCATCTTGCTACTCAATGAGGTGCATACAGCCCATTCTTAATCTTATTACCCATATTGTGGATTATTTGTCTTATACTGCAAACGTCCTGCAACTAAAATTTGTTCCATTATTTTATTATTGTGTCAGAGATATCTGGGCTTAGAATGATCTTTTTATTCAGTCATTTACATCACAATAATTTATAGACGCTGGCACATTTTAGTAACGATTTTCTAAGACGTTTACAAATCGACTGAGAATAAAGAGTTAAGATAAAAGACCGTATTCTCAGTGAAGTCGTTAAAAACATTAGAATTTTCCTTTGGGGCGTATCGTATATTGGTTGATTATGAACAGAATGGCTGTCTGATCTTAGACGTTGATGACACGCTTTTATTTGTTTTTACCACCTATGATAAAAATACATTCATAGTTCTAAATCACAAATTAAAATGCTATAAAATGCCTTCCAATTCACGGAGCTTAAGTTACTACTATACATTTTTATTATTTAACTGTGACAAAGATAAGAAAATAAAATGGTTTTTTATTTACTGACATAGGTGGGACCATGGCGGACGCAATTCCTATCGCATGGGCGCGGAAGGCAAATTTGATCTCAAGGTGGTGAGCGGTGGTGCTGCAGAAGGAGCCAAGCAGGGTAGGAAGAGCCACTCCACGCCCAGTCTCCCAGACGCTACAGCCGTGGACCATCAGGTGACTACATAATATTTGTATTCGGCATGCAACGTACAGGTCGACTAATAAAGTTGTATAATTAGTACATGTGTAACATTTTGTGCAGGTATCGGTAGCATCGACGGAGCAAGCGTCGTCTGCTGACAACATATCGGGCGAGGAGCTGGCGAGCAACATGTCGAGGCCGCGCACGCAACCCACGGATTTGTCCGCCATCAACCACTCTACTCATCATATAAACACAGGTGTGTGGAGGACGTCTTATCATGTAGTATGTTTAGATATTTGTTTGGAAATAAAATTAGTTCCAACTATCTGTGGTGGAACGAAATAGAAGATACGAAAAAATCATCTTAATTCTCCAATACGATTGCCAAGCGCAGAAAGCATAGTATTATTAAAAACTTATATGAATTATTTAATTTGTTTACAAATATTTCTGAAACTTTTATTGAATGAGATATTTCGTATCTTGCTTTTATTGAATGAGATATTTCGTATCATGCTTTTCGATCGTAATTATACACACACACGGAGAAATATAATTAAGCTTTACTTACTGGCGCAGTACCTATTATAATAAGTTTTTTTTTCTATCTATCTAACTATTTACTAAGCATTAAGGAATATTAGCTGGATTTATGCTATAGTAAAAGATGCTTTTTAAAAGTAAAATACAGATCAAATTTAATTTAAAATAAGTTGATCTTAAATCTTGATTTTGAAACTTTTGGAAAAAGGCTTTGTTGTATACTCGCGATGTCGACCATGTATAGCTCTCGATGTTGAGAATTTGGTCTTCGATCTTATTTCTACTGCCTACAGTGCCGTGTTTAATTGATTGTATATGAAGATACCACTCACGTTAGGCGTCCAAACGCTACATATAATATTAATATTTCCATATCAGATCTCGCTACAATAGTAGAATCGTTGACTCTCGGCGCCGAAAGCAATAATTGCATGGATCTCGGCAACGCATCGTTCACAAACATGGAGATGGGACCTACCAGTATTACAGACATCACCAAACCGTACCCTGCCAAAGAACCTTTACCAGAGGCTAATTCTCAAGAGGTCAGTCTTTTCATTATATTATAGCTTGCTTTAGTTGGCACGAAATTAAATATCACTTGTAGTTTTTTTATTTCTTCTACTGTGGACGCTAATGTTATTAAGACCAATTCAAATGATGTTTGCATCCATAGCAGTAGACAAAGCTTATAGATTAGGACTATGGGATGGTTCCGTTCATACGGCTAGTGTATTGTATACCTACACTCTTTGAAAGTACTGGGAATGACCATTGTATAAATAAATGGAACCCCTGTAGGCCTAGTCTTGGATTTAGTGGTGTTGTGATGTTTCCAAAAAGTATTTACAGTGTGATTCACGCTTACCAGCACTATAAACAACCTGACATTATTGCCCTTTTTGCCTCTATTAGCCTACCCGATTCCAAAATATGGATATTACACCGTATAAGGAATCAGAAGAAGCAGTTACACAAAATATTTATAGTCATTGTCATAACCTGCCATGCAAGGTAGTTAACTCACCAGATTCGAGTCCTACAAGTTTCTATTACATGCCATTGAATGCAAGCCTCAGAGCATGCCAAGTTTTGCCATAGTAGTCTTTCGTCATCGATTTTTTTAATTGTTCCTGTCCATAAGACTGTAAACTCATGTGTGTTGTTGTGTGTGAAGCTCCTTTTTGTAAAACAGGAGGGAGAAGCTCGTAACGAAGGCGACGCGGTGCGCAACAGCGCGAACGCTTTGCTTTCCAGCGAAATATTGGGCTTGCCCGCCTCGCTCTTACATACGCTGCGGAATAATGCTAATCGCATACAGATACAGGTAAAATTTAAAGAATACTTTCATGTAGTACAAGGTATGAATTAACTAAGATCGATGTGCTTAAGCGATCCATTTATAAATTGATGCAGGCATAATATTAGTATAGCCTTATATTACCTGGCACAAATTTATATAGCATTATTTTTGCAAATCTCGAATGCCAGTTTTATTTCTCAAATTCAATAATTTCTATTATTATCATCTGTTATTATCTCACGTCTCACAACGCTTTCTTGCAATACTGCACATATTATGACAAAATGTTTACCTGGCACAAATCAATGTAGCATTTTTTTCGTATCTTGACAGCTAGTAGTTTTTTTCATATTCACTCATTTCTATTATATTATCTGGTCTCGCGTCTAACAATGCTTTGTTGAATTACCGCACATATGACTTAATTTTATAAGAATAAAATACTTACCAATTGAAAAAGCTACCATATATTTGTATTTCTTGTTCAGTGCTTGGAAAACGAGCGGACTGATGGACAATACGGTGATCACAAGAAAGACAACCAGTCTAGCGGTGGTTCTGGCAATATGAGTGCTAGTGAGCCGGACTTGACTCAACAGGTAATCTGTGAACAATTTAATTTATTTAAATTATTTGTTTATTAACCTGTTCAGTGAATGGAGGTGTGGCATGGAGCTCTCACACCACGGTTTGCTGAGATAAGTGCTTAGTCAGTATTGACTGCTGTTTTAATGTTTCTATATTTATGCAATTTCTTTGGAAAAGATCGACACTGTCTTTAATTTAGTGAATTTCACAATACTAGCGTTGAATGTGCTTTGGCCAAAAAGAGACAAGGTATGTAACAGCTGCCCTGTGGAACAGAGACAAGTTACGATCTTTACCTAATTAGTACAAGTATACGCTGACCCCTCTTATAACCAGTAAAGCAAGATGATCTGTTTTAATAATGTTATCTCATTCCTTCTTTTTAATAATTTGAACTTCAGGATAACTTTTTATACCATTTCACTGGACATACATGTCCTATTTATTATCCTATTATGTTAACTCAAAACATGTTTTAACTCGCGCTGGAATACGGAAACGTATAGGCGCTCACGAGTCTGACACTTGGTCGAAACTGAAGCTATGATTCAAAGCGTTCGTTTATATCGAAGCATTTGCATCGATGAGTAGTAGAGTGGCGCACGACCTACGTCTTGTTTGCGGAATCTATTGGGGGTAATCTTTGCCACCTACTGACATTTTTCCCTTACTCGTCTCTTACTACACCTGGGAGTAATACTCGAGCCCTGTACCCCATATTTGAAGATTAATCAGAAGAGTGGACGTTAGGGTGGGGGAACTAAACTTCCCCAGTTCTACTTACTGTTACAAAGTTTAAAACTCTACTGTGACTAAAAATGCCGTCTACATTGCTATAAAAATTGGCGTAGTATACGCTTCTGTCTTCTCTTCCAGTGTAGCTTAACAAAATCGTATGTTCCTACAGGGTGCTGCACGTCTCCTGGAGTCATTGGGAATGACGCGATGCGCCGGCGCCGGCCGAGGGAATAACCCGCAACGCACAAATCGCACCAACAACTCTTCTAGTCTCTTCCCAAGGTATCTATGATATTACTTTTATTTTAAGGCTTTGCAACCCGTATTGAGTATAGAATATGTTGAAATTGTGACGTACTTGGTGCATGTTTTATAATTCATTTTGATGTTTATCAATTATCACTGTTTACTTATAACTAATTAAATATAATACTTCGCTAGGAATCGATAAGTCATTAAAATAAACACAGATTGTACAATCAAATATTCCCTTAAATTGAAATTATTCGTTTGTTTTGTAGAAAATCATGAATACATTAAAGATTGACATTGTTCCACAGCTTAGTTCGTTTGGCGTTATCAAGCAATTTCCCGCGCGGATTGCTTTCCGCCGCGCAGAGCTATCCCTCGCTCGCGCCGAACGCACAAAACGCACTGACGTTATCCCTCACCTCGACTTCTAGTGAGAGTGAACAGGTAACATCTTATTTTATATTTCTTTCGTATCGAACTAATATTCTATAGTTTAACTACTACTCAAAGTGCTAGTTGGTTTTTAAACGGGGTTTCGGTGGGCAAATATTTGTGAGTGATATTTTATAAAATTTGATTTATCGAGATATTACGTGTGGTGATTAATTGAACCGTTAACCCTAGAAAATTTAGAATAAGTAAAAAATGTAACTTTCTCGTAAAACTCTAATAAACCAAAATTGTATTGTGACTAAAACAACTTGTACTAAAACAAAGCTTGGAAAAGATTGTGACGTACATTGTGTATTGACATGATAGCTACTTCACTGTGACTCGACTATAGACTCATTTTGTGCCCCATATTACATGACTATTTGTCATTCAAAAATATCATTTAAAAACCACTCGATAAAGTTTTGATCTTAATCTCGGGGACCGTTTGTTAAAATTTCGTTTAGTAGTATGGAGTATAATATACTTTTTATATTTTTTATATGTGACTGTTTGGGTGCAGGTGTCCTTAGAAGATTTCCTGGAGTCGTGTCGCGCGCCAGCTCTACTCACCGAGCTAGAAGACGATGACGACGGCGACGATGCCCTCGACAGCGACAAAGAAAACGAACCTACATATCAAGAAGTTGTAAGTTACTACATTCTGTTATTTGCTAGAACTGCGATGTACACGCTGGTAAAGAGTATATAAGAGTAGTCTAAATATTGCAATAATCTACATACAGTTGATTAGATTTTACATTCAAAAAGTATCAATTTGAAGTGCTTCATAAAAGATGTTGAGAATTACAGTTTTGCCTTAAGCACAAAACAACCTCGTTAAAATTCATATAACTAAAATGAACTGAATCAGGGTTGCGTTCAAAACATCTTTGGTCACGCAGGTACACCTTTGCTATGATTAAAATTCTTGTAATCGAATGCCAACCAATTTTTTTACCAGATTGGATGTATGTATATCTTCGGCTTGTCAGAGGTCATGTTGCCTTTTTATTATTTTCTTATTTATATAATTACTTTTAGTACGATTAATTGACTAGGTCGTAGAACAACTGAGATGAGAGGATTCAGTAGACTAAATGCGTCCAGTTTTCGCAGGTGTCGCGCAACCTCCTGTCCCTGATGGAGGAGGAGGCCCTGGAAGCAGTGCGCGGTGGTCTGGGCGGCAACAGTGGCGGCGGAGGTGGCGGGTCCCGCGGACCGCGCCGTCCATGGGACGATGACTTCGTGCTCAAGCGGCAGTTCTCTGCGCTTATACCCGCATTCGACCCACGCCCTGGACGGACGAACCTCAACCAGACAATTGGTACGTGCACCTTCTTCATCCAAGCAAATTCAAATTAATGTATTGTATAAGAATTTAGGTTGTACGATAGAATACAAAAATTCATTATTGATACCAGATGAATAATAAAAACAATACTTGGAATAGTTTCCAATGAGCAGTCTTATTACTTACAGCGATCTCTTTCAGACCTTCCTGAACAAGATGAAAATATGTAGAAAGATCGTAAATAAATGCCATATATAATCTAGGTCCTTTATCTAACTGCAACCTATATCCAATCCTTGAAATTATTATGAAAATGTCAAATGAAGTGAAAATACACGTTCTTCATTTTGTAGATCTTGAAATACCCCATGAATATCCATCCGATAAAGATGATAAATGTAAAAAGCGAGCGCCGAATTAACTCTGTTTATTTTATGTTACTTCATGGCTAGAAACGTATCCACGACACTCCATACAACCAAACTAGTTTACCGCTTAACTAAGATATTTTATCGTTGAATACACGTTCTTAATTTCGTAGATCTCGAAATACCCCTCGACTATCCATCCGATGAAGACGATGCCGACGAAGAAGACGACGAAGAAGTGTACACCGTCGAAGTGACTGATGAGGAGAGCAAAGAAAACGCAGCGAACGCCGCCGGCGGAGCCGCTAGCGGGGCCGCTAGCAGTGAGGGCGCTGGTGCTAGCGGCGGGGCGAGTAACGAGGAGGGTTATTCTGGGGGACTGCCGGGCTTGCAGCTGACATTGAGCGCGGGTGGAGTCTCCCTGCCGTTGGACCGACCCGCCTGGACGGTCTACCGCGCCGTGCTTGCACTTAACGCGCGTCTACCGCAACATGACACGCATCGCGATACCACCTACACGTATGTATTTATACCTACTGACCTATATACAAGCAGTGTTGTTGATATGAATCTTTTAAAAGCTTTTAACTGTCAGTAAAACTATCAAATTACCTGTTGTTTTCCAAAATGCATAAAATAAAATATATAACTGAGGTAGACGCGCTACACGAGTTTAGACATGAATCGTTCAAAGAGAGCTAATTAGGACTAGTATGTAGCTTACGCCCAGGGCCGCTGTCAGGACTGTACTTCACACAGTTGTAAATTCAAATTTACTAATTACAAGATGCTTAATTATTTATAATTTACTTAAACCATTTTTATTTATGTTTGTGATTTTGAAAATTTTGCAGTATGAAGCTAAATAAAATGACTATGTTGAATAGGCCATTTCCACAAAATATTTACTAATATTTATATCCAAGAAGTTTCTTCAAGTCAGCCTATCGTGAACGTCCTTAATCTTTGTCATATCTCCGATAAATTGTCGGAGCTGAGTTCGCCGGTATGCGGCGTTAGTGCGACTGTGATGTCATTGCCTCTAACTTTTCCCCTAATGATATTTTCAGATTGACCTACAAGGATATTGAAGGCATACAAATATGGGCCGACGAAATAGACCGTGAAGACGACGAACCTGGTGACCCAGGTAAGCCATTATCGAGACGTTTACTTAAACGGTCAGCGACAAAGGTGTCGTATGTATTCATAAGATTGCATGAGTGCCATTACGTTAAAATAATATGTAAGTTGTCACTGATATAAGTTTATTACGTTGTCGCAAAGATAAGAAAGAGTTTATTGGCCCTATCGTTACTAACTAACACTCGGTACAAAAAGATCAATCAGATCGAAGTACGTAAATTCTTTTCAATAAAAAAAAAAGTTTTATGTACTAATTTATTTGAGTGTACTAAAATGAAGAATAACATTGTATTGACAGTAAACGCATTATTTTATTGTTGCTATGCAATCGCAAGGATATTCAGATATCGTTATGAAACTGTGAATAACGAAATATTAAAGGCGCCATCTTTCGTGACTAATGCGGATTTATCACATATTGATAGCTTTTTAGAGGTCCATTATTGACAAGAACAGGATAATGGGAAATAGGATAATGTAATATAGATTGAGTAAGAATAATGCGTTCCATTGTCTTCAACATATTCCATACGCATATGTTTGAGTATTCTGCGTGATCAATGTAGAGTCATAGTAGCGAATGTGCGATTGTACATCAGCAGAGAAGCAGCATTAACCGTATTTGTACCTACGTTCTTATTAATAATGGTAATTAATATGTGGTCACCGCGGAGGTCATGTATGACGTCACGTGGTCAGATCACTATTCCTTACGTATAGTTCGCAATCTGTCTATTTTAACAGAAGAAAAAGCCACCGTCGACGGCCAGGACCCGCTGAGGTACGTTAGGTGGGGGGAGCGGTCGGCGGAACAAATAAACTGTTATGCAAAATATTGTTTTGATAATTTAGATAGCATCTGTGATATTTTTAATTGCAATTGTTTTGAATTAAATATAACATGTATACACCGTAATGAATATTGTAAAGATATAGATAGATATTATATGCATATTGTCGACATCCTGCAAAAAGCTTCGATCTTAAGTTCCCGTTCAGGTGTACAGAAAAGGTACAGACAGCCATCAGATTGCTAGACTTCATTTTCGAAATTGGGTTAGTGCTGGTAAGCCATCACAAGGCATCATGTTTGAAAGTATGCGCTACCTGCTTAAAATTTAAGAATAAATTAAAATGGTGCCAAAACAATGAGGATAAAATAAAAACGAATATTTTAGCGTTACACAGAAAAGAAAATAATTTCGTAAAATTTTAAAGTAAAGTCTATAAATAAGTATAATTATAAACAAAGATTACCTGTATCGGTAGATGGCCTTCAGGAACCATTAAGTATTGCAGAACTATTTGCTAACAAATTCAAATTTGGCCCGCTGCCCGCAGAGTACATGCCATGCGCTGGTGCGGTCATGTCCGAGCAGCTGCCACCATTTACCACAAAAGACATACGAGGGTGGATTGAAAAGTTCGCGGCGTAACACATAAATACTTGAACTATTTTAATGTATCTGACCTCATTCGATTTGCTTACTCTCTGGTTGTCACATTGTAAAATTTTATCGCAATAGCATTATCAGTTTTTAAATTAGACTGAATTTTGTGAGCCTAAGTGCAGCATTTTTAAAGAATGGAGAAAATTGAGCAACGTGCGGTCATCAAATACCTGTTTAAAAAAAAATAATTCCAAAAGAGATTCACGAAGACATGTCAACAACATTGGGGGAATCTGCTCCGTCGTATACGACTGTGAAAAAGTGGGTTGCTGAATTTAAACGCGGACGAGAGAGTATTGAAGATGACCCTCGCTCCGGCCGGCCTACGACGTCTACGACTGAAGAAAACATCGGAAAAATCTGTGATCTGATATTGGCAGGTCGGAGATTGACCATCAGGGAGATTACAGACACTATTGGCGTCTCGTATGAACGAACACAAAACATCATAGTCAATGAACTTGGATTTTCTAAGGTTTCTGCGCGGTGGGTACCCAGATTGCTTTCAGTTGAACAAAAACGAATACGGCTCACGATTTCTCGCGACTGTTTGGAAATGTTTGAGGCTGATCCACAAGATTTTTTGGCCAGATTTGTGACAATGGATGAAACCTGTGTACACCACTACACCCCAGAGTCAAAACAGCAATCCAAGCAGTGGAAAAAACCTGATGAACCGACTCCAAAAAAAGCCAAAGCAATTTTGTCAACTGGCAAGGTGATGGCGTCAGTTTTTTGGGATGCTAAGGGTGTCATCATGGTGGACTACCTTGCAAAAGGTGAAACTATAAGCACGGCTTATTACTGCATCCTTTTACGTCGTTTGCGTGAAACAATTACAGCGAAAAGGCCAGGATTACTCAGCAAGAAAGTGTTGTTTCATCAGGATAATGCACGCGTTCACACGTCTGTTGAATCTATGGCTCAAATTCGCGATTGTGGCTTTGAATTACTGCCGCAGCCCGCCTATTCCCCTGATTTGGCACCTTCAGACTTTCATTTATTCCCAAACCTAAAAAAACACCTTGGAGGTCAAAAATTTTCATCGAATGAGGAGGTCGAAGCTGCAGTGGGTGACTTTTTTGAAGGCCTTGAAGAAACTTTTTTCATGACTGGCATACAGGCGTTGGAAACCAGATGGAAGAAGTGCATTGAGTTAAGTGGAGATTACGTGGAAAAATAAAATTACTTTTGTTTATATTACAAATAGTTTTCTTGCTGAGGCCGCGAACTTTTCAATCCACCCTCGTATCAACAGCTGCTAAGAATATGAAACGAGGGAAGTCGCCCGGTCATGACGGCCTCAGTGTGGAACATCTGGTCTGTAGCAGTGAGAAGTTATACAATCATCTATGTAGTTTTTTTAATCTATGTATGAAGCATAGTTATTTACCTGAACCTCTAATGAAAACTGTGGTGATACCAGTAATAAAAAATAAAACCGGTAATCTTAGCTCATCTTCCAACTACCGACCGATCTCTTTAGGCACAATTATGGGTAAGTTGCTGGAACGTCTCATTCAACCGGATCTGATGAAGAGCATAAAAGTAGATGACGCGCTGTTTGTTTTCCGGCCGGGACTCTCCACGGACTCGGCGATCATCAGCCTAAAGAACACTGTTAGGTACTACACTGACCGAAACACAGCTGTCTATGCCTGCTTCCTGGACCTAAGTAAAGCGTTTGACCTAGTGAATTCTAAAATTCTCTGGGACAAATTGAAGAAGTCACAGGTTCCAGATCAAATCGTAAGTCTGTTGGAGTTCTGGTACGAGGGCCAAATTAATAACGTAAATGGGGTGCCGTGCATTCTAGCGATTATAGGCTAAAATGTGGTGTACGCCAAGGAGGGTTGACCTCCCCAGACCTGTTCAACCTGTATATCATCGGTTTGATTGAGGAACTCCGAGGAACACGGGTCGGCTGTCACTTGGGAAGCTTATGCATAAACAGCATAAGCTATGCCGATGATATGGTTCTTCTGGCTCCCTCAATCAAAGGCTTAAGAAAACTGCTATCTTTCTGTGAGCATTATGCCAATGTTCATGGACTGAAATACAACATTCTTAAGACGGAGGTTATGATGTTCAGGTCAAGGATGGGTCCGGGGAAGAAACCTGTAGTTTTCTGAACGGACAGGAAATAAGATATGTTACACAGGTCAAATACCTAGGTCATATTTTAACAGAGCGGTTGCAGGATGACTGCGATATAGAACGGGAAAGAAGGGCCCTCTCTGTTCGATGTAACATGCTTGCCCGCAGGTTTGTGAAGTGCACCGAAGATGTTAAAATAACTTTGTTCCGAGGCTACTGTCTATCTATGTACACCTGCCAACATTGGTGCAACTTCACAAGAAAGACTCTCAGCTCCATGAGAGTCCAGTATAACGATGCTTACCGAACTCTCATGAAGCTGCCCAGGTATTGTAGTTCGTCGAGCATGTTTGCGGAAGCGGGGGTCCCTGACTTTTTCGCTATCATCCGGTCAAGAATCGCCTCTTTTTGGCATCGTTTGAGAAGTTCCAATAATAGCATACTGAGGGCTGTCACTGACAATATTAGTAGTCCCATATTTCGCCACTGGATTTCTGTTCACCTGGACGGTAATAAAAAATGACGTGTAATTTAAATATTACCAAACATCGGATGTAAGCTGACTGAAGTAGGCACCCTATACATACCTACTTCATGCAATTCTGATTTTAATCATATGTTTATATACTATTTTTATGTTAATTGTAGTGTTTGTGTAATTTGTATACATTATGGTAATTTTATCCTGAAATAAAACATTATTATTCACGTCATTTATTTTATAACATAATTTTAATTTCTTTACAATATTCATATATAAAAAAAGAAACAAATATTATAGAAAAATTAAAATTAAGATGCCGCCGGCAGCGGGGCAGGGCCCAAGCTACCAGCGGTTAGGGCTGCAGAGAGAGGAATCTTCGGACAATGCGTGTCGTGTCGAGTATCACTGCCTTCTTCATCTGACCCTTGATCCAACCGTCTAGTGAGAGCCTCTTGAGGTGTTGGTCGTGGCTTTTCGCTATTAGGCCGTTCGCTGAAACGACTATCGGGACAATGCTCGTCGAGTCAACATCCCACATGGCGGTTACCTCGTGAGCCAAGTCAAGGTACTTGCTGACTTTGTCCTTCTCGGCCTTCACGAGGTTCTCGTCATGTGGGATGGTGATGTCGACATTATTATTATTATTATAATAAACCGATCTCAGCTTTGGGTATGATCTCAAGAAACCTCTAAGGATGCTGAAATTCCATCACTGTCGAACTGCGTAGGAGACTACTAAAGAAAACTTATTTACACAAAACTTATAGTAACTTAAAAATGTAACCAACCTAACTTGCTCCTCCTGACAAAATTTGCTATTTTATTGCTATATTTTTATACGCAAATATTCCTTACATATTTTCGTTACAAACATAATTTAGGGCCAACTTTGCAAATTTATTCTGTAGAGCAAATGTTAAAGACATGTGTTTTGGAATTAACTTGGCCCTAGAGAATATGATCAAGATTAACATGAAATTTTCCTACTGCTACAAACTATACATGGTACCTGTCAGCGCCTTATCACGCTATCAGTCCACGAGGCTTTTTATTTATGACAAAATGAGACATAAAATGCCTCATGGACTGCTAATGTGTGAAGATACTGATCAATGTAAAAATTAATATGGTGATATATGAGACCTCGCTCTCAGGTGTCTTTATGAGTGTGTCTTTGTGAGTCTTAATGTATTTCTCAATTTTACAAATTTATATAGTAAACTTAATACTAGACATATATTTTATCGAATACTTATTCTTGTAGTATCCGACAATGATATAGCAATATCTACACTAAGGGTGCGTTTGGAATCACTAGTTGAATTTAAAGTTACCCGACTGCTGTCTGGAAATCACCTCGGTGAATTTTTACATTCACTCAGGATGTTCGAAAAACAAGTAAAAGTTTACATGACAGTACAATATTTTAACCGAGGCAAAATAGAGTGATGTTTGCATCTGTCAGGTGAATGGTATTCATTTGCCATTTAGTTATTAAATGCACAGTGTAGTCGGTTTTGGAATTAACAAAAAAAAAAAATTAAAGTGAGGTTGTTTGTTACCAGAGCGCGGTATAGCTGGTGCGACGGGTGCGGAAGGCGCTATGGCAACGTGCTGCGTGCGCGTGCTGCGACGACTGCGTGCCGCCGCGCCCGCGCTGCCGCCGGAAGCGTTCCTCTCCACCAAGCTCACCAACAAGCTGCACCAACAGCTGCAGGAGCCGCTTACCCTCGCCGCTGCAGCCACTCCGCCCTGGTACGTATATACACGCTGCCCAACGCCTGCCTATTATACCTACTTCACTGAATAACTTGTATAGCGCTCGTAGCGTTGCTTACTAAATCGTTATTTTTTTTTTAATACCTAGGCTAGCCTTTGACCACTATAACACAATGACGTGGTCGAAGATGTTGTTCAGGCTAGCCTAGCATTACTGGCTCTCAAGGGCAGCTGCCGGAACACACCGTTAGGTGCTTGGCGACAGATTTTCTACTTGATCTACTTTCTACTTGGTCAGGCGAGCATTCGCAAAATGCCCTACCACCATGCTGTAACGACTGCCATCGTTATACAACAACCGGGACCGACGGCTTAACGTGCCCTCCGAAGCACGGTAGCGCTCACTAGTAATGTCACTAGCGGTCACCCATCCAGTCCAGTGGATACCCATCACAATCATAACCGCAGCGGACGTTGCTTAACTTAGTTGACCGGTTAAGAAATCTTAAATCGCTCTAAGCGAAGTTTGCTTAGCCGTTCTTAATCGATCAGCTAAGTAAAGCAACGTCCACTGCGGTCATGATTTAGATGGGTATTACCTACTTATTGTATTATGGCTGCCTCTTTCATAAAACCGCCGTGTTTTTTGGAAATTTTGAGCTCTTGGACTTGATTTTTCTGTCGGACAAGTTATTATTAAGCTACAACCGTGCCCGATAGATGCTGGTTGGCAGTCGCACCCTATTATGTCGCCAAAATATGTCTGGCGAAACATGTGTGTCTGCCTACCCCTTCGAAGAACACAGGCGTTACGATATTTTAGTGTTTTATAAAATACTAGCTTTCCGGGCGCGGCTCCGCCCGCGCGTATGTCGGTTATCGCGCGAAAACATTAACCTCCTTTTGCGCAGTCGGATAAAAACTATCCTATGTTTTTTCCCGGGTCTCAAACTATCTCCATACCAAATTTCATTCATATCGGTCCAGTAGTTTTGGCGTGAAAGCGTAACAGACAGACAGACAGACAGAGTTACTTTCGCATTTATAATATTAGTACTGATTAGTACTGATAAAAACAAACATAACATATAGCTATATATAGGCTAGCCTTGGAACACAAACTCACCTGATGATAAGTAATGATGCGGTATAAGATGTTGTTCAGGCTAACCTATTACTGACTCTCAACGACTGTTGCCAGAACAAGCCTTTAGGTGCTTGGCGACAGATTTTATTCTTGAGGCTGGTAGTGAGCTACCTGGATCTATATAAATCATGCAGCTTTACTCTTCTCGATTAAATATTTAAGGAGGATGATAAAATGTATCCTATCTGGATTTAATATCTAACAAATAAAATTGATTTTAATAGCGATTTATAACATTGCTAAACTATTTCGTGTACACAGGTGTCAGCAGCTCAACGACTGGTGTCCATTCCTATTCCCACTTGAGACGCGGCAGATGTTCTTCGCTTGCACGGCGTTCGGCACTTCGCGCACAATAGTATGGCTGCAAGCGCAAAGGGACCGTGCTATAGATAGGCAAAGGTAAAGTAAACACGTGTTGGATAATATATAAAACAGAGAGTGCAGACTTGTATCTTCATTCAACTTTAACATTTAAACAACATTGTTGTCCAGAAGGATTCCAACATTGATTGAGTGTTACAAACCAATATTGCTTAAATTTACTTGGGGCAACCCTGAGACCTATCCAAAAGGAGTTGTATGTTCGACAAGTGTTCTCACTTGTCGAGTAAGTAGTTTTTTTGTTGCTAGAGCCGACTTTAAATTCCGAACTAGCGAATTAGACTAAAATTAAATCACGAGCATAGATATTGATCCTAATATAGAAGACTACTGAGCGCAGCAAGGGATATAAAGCAAGATACCTAAGAACATGAAATATATAAACATGTGTATATGTTTTGCACAAGAGCAAATAGTTTTAGGTATCTATAACTTTACCTCTACCAGCGAGATAAATATAAGTTGTAGACAAGAATCACACAAAGAGAACGAGAAGGCAACCAATAACAAAATAGCTAGTTTATTCTAATTAACAAACATAACATATTAAAATATAAACAATTGATACTAATTGAAAGTAAAGGTAGTGCAAAAATGCAAGAGAAACTTAACAGTATTATTTTTTTAAAGAAAAGTTTTTGAACAACCACTCTCTTCATACTGGAAAGGTGAAATCAATTATTCCGCGACTCGAGTCGGAGATCTTTGAGAATTGCACACACATAAAATAGCGATAAAATCAAAGTATTTTCTTTTTGAAAGTCGTTAAAATGTTTTTGAAGTCTGTTAAAAAAGTTTGGTTTCCTACATTTGACAAAAAAATATGTTCATACTCAGATTCTAATACATTTGTACAACTTACAATATATATTATATACTTATATATATATTATTCACAGGGCTGGTAACACAGTGTCGCCACGTCGGCCCGACCTCGAGGCTACAGAGTTCCGCATGGGTCGCTTGCGCCATGAGCGTGTGCGCATCCCAAGGGATGAGAATTTGTTGCGATCCGCAATTCAGGTTAGTAGTAATGCATCTTACTATAACTTTGAACACTGTGACTGCGTGCCACGTTCTAACAATGTTTTAGGGTTTCTTACGTCATGATGGACATAATATATACTTATAGGATGTCTTCCTGTTTCTATTAAGCCGCGTGTCTATAGAAGATTGTACACAGGTTGCAAAAAGTCATTTTAGCCGAGATCCTTTACACAAAAGCTGACATAACAGTTTGATATTTAAGTTAAGGCTAAAATAGGTTTTATGAATGGGCTTTTAACTTAAATTGCTAGAAATCATCATATTGTAAGTATTATCTCTTCAATAAAAATGTAATATGAACACTGATATTTGAACATTGTTCTATTTTGAGTTATTTTTTTTAATAGGATTCCGATGGAACACGCACGATGCACACGTCTGCGTAATGTGCGATAACACATGCATTTAGTCACAAGTGACGAATACACTGCGCCCATCACCGGTACACAGACGTACAGTTGTTAAGTCTCATGTGCCTCTTATTTCATAATTAATTACTGGCTCTCAAGGACTGCTGTTGGAACATACTGTTAGTGCTTGGCGACGTATTTCTTAATTGAGGGTGTTAGCTAGCCGGGCGAGCAATATGCCCTTCCACCTTGCAGTGAAGCTCAAGATGGCGGTGAGGATCTAACCATGGACTGGCGGCACGGCAGTCCATAGCTATTACCGCTCAACTGTCATTGCTTCAAAACTTGTGGCGACAAAGTATATATTCACATTTATCTATATTCATACCCCTGATCTGGGTATTATGAAAAATGACATTGTTGATGAAGGGCCCAGACAAACTTTCTAAATAAAATATATTACAAACTGAACCTCTTTGAACTAATTTAAATTTTATGCACGCTTACAAAGCAGGCTTTTAGTATTAGAGCGTGAGAAGTGAAATCTCTTATTCCTAATGGTTTTAGGTATCACGACATATTGCTTGTATAAAATATTATGGTCTAACTTGTTTTGCTGGTGCAGAAAAATGCGCTGCACGTCCATTGCATGAAGTCTTTTTCACTTGTTGTTCCAGAAATCGAACAAGTGATGTTGTTTTATTCTACAGTAAATACTCAGTGTGGAATAAGTGTGGAGTATGGCGCTGTGCCCATAAAACGTGGCTCAATGTGGATGTTTCATCTCTGCCTACCATGATTTATCTACACTTGATAGTGAACGTCTATGTCATCTTTTCGTCGTTTTCCGCAATGCCAAGGGTTTTGTCTCCTGAAGATGTTATAGAGTATATTGTCACAGCGGCTTGAGACTAGTTGTATATAGGTGTACGGCGATCAAGGGATGTGGTGCCACTAGACTCCATAGTTAGAATGTTTATTTAGTAATGTATAATTGGGCGACTCAATCTAACTCTACGATAAGTATACTTGGGACGCTTAACAATGGAAATTCTTTCACTAACGAACTGCACAGGAGTGTAAGAGAGACAGCAATGGTGTAATCGCTTTCAGTTTCAATGGAAACGAAAGAAAGTTTATTAACATATATTAATTAGATTTAAGTTACTAGAACTTAAATCTAAAATGTAAATTAACTTGTCCCTCTTGTTTAGAAGGTTATAACTATTATTTTATATATTTTTATACACATACATCATCCATAAATAATTAAGAGTCTTTACACCTTGCGCTAGCGTTCAATTTAGGCATTTATCATAGCGCGGCGCACACGAGCACACCGTTAGCAAGGATCCAGCGGTCAAAGACGATGTCGCATGGAATAAAACATTTTGATCCTTTTTGAAGTTTTATTTATTTTTGATAAATAATGTGGAATGTTATGTAACTTTGTAAATTCATTTCGCATCTTTACAGTTTACATACAAAGTAGACTTTAATGAACCTAATAATAAACCTCTCATTGACTAACATTAGCACACCTATAACTATAGTCCATTGAAAAGTTACATGAGCTTTGCATTTTTTAGAGCACGCAATTTTATTTTTTGAGACATGTATGGGGGTCTATAGAAGAAGCTTAACCTCAAGTTTGTGGGGTCGCCACCCTTGTCCCCCGGCCGCCATCTTGGAAAAAGGGGTGAAAACACGTATTTTGCGATATCTCAGAAACTATGCGTTTTACAAAATATTCGTTAGGACATAATTTGTAGCAAATTGTTTTGCATATGGTACGTATATAACTTTGTGCCCTAAATTAAATATTAAAGAAGTTATAAGCAAAAATAAATTTTTTTACTCCATAACTTTTTTTTATACATTTTACAAAAAAAAATACCCCAGAACAATATTGTAGATGATGTTTTGAGGATTTTTTTTCCGAAACCCGCAGTTTAATTGATTAAACATAAAATAATATCCACAATTTTCAACACGTTTACACGTGACAAAAAATGTAGCACAACTAAGAGAATAAACTGAGGTAGAAGAAACAGCTAAGCCTGCGTATAACAATAATAGTCGTAGCAGGCAGATGTTCCTTTGTCCCCAAACGGTAACTCAGACCTTTTCTACCTGCTTATCCTTCAGTAAGTTATATTTGGTAAGTTCTATGGTAAGGAAAACAGTTAGGTATGAATAAGTGAAGCTGTACGAATTAAAAAATTTTTTAAGGATATGTTATGTTAACTTATATGAAAAATATAAGTTAAATATTTCATTTTGACTGGATTCCCATGAGCATTGATAAACCTGTTCAACTTTGTAGCGCTGTAAGTGTTTTAAATTAAAAAATCATAGAAAAATTCCTCAAATGATAATCAACAAGATTGGTCTGAGGTATCTTTTTTGGAAAATGAGAAAAAGAAAGTTATAGAGCAAAAAAATATATGAAAATTTTCTCACTATTTTTGCTTATAACTTCTTAAATTTTTAATTTAGGGCAAAAAGTTATATAATCATATTTATAGGCAAAATAATTTGCAAATTATATGCTGTAGAATTTTTGTAAGACGCATAGTTTCCAAGATATCGCGAAATAAGTGTTTTCACCCCTTTTTCCAAAATGGCAGCCGGAGGACAAGGGTGGCGACCCTACAAACTTGAGGTTAAGCTTCTATTGACCACCCACATATGTCTCAAAAGTAAAATTGCGCCCTCTAAGAAATGCAATATTCGGTCTTAAATTGTAACATTTCAGTGGACTACTGTGTAGATATCTATATTCGATTATGTACTTCTAACCATCATTGTATATAGGAAAATAACTTAGTTTTGTAGTATGTATACCCGCTTTGTGCATGCATATCATGGTTCATTATATTTGTATAACTGCCCCGTTGGTGGAGCGGCTTTAGTGGTCGCTACGGAAAAAAATAAGGTGCGTTTAATATAGAAGTCTTAAATCCTAACTCAGGGTCGGTACTAATTGTTTAATAAAATATATAACGTCTATATTATTATAAACATCTTTTACTTTTAACCAAATCAGTACATGGTACAGACCGTTAGATAGTCTTGCCTTAAATAAAATGATTTCTTAGAGGCATAGATCGTGCTTTTTGATGGCCAATTATTTCGTGTAAAAGACACTTGTTGTAAAAATTTATTACTTCGTTTCATCTGTTTGGCCAAGTTAATACCTAATATAAAATAAAATAAAGAATAAATAAGAAAAAAAATACATTTTTGCCTCTCTAGCTAGTTTTAAGTTTTTTTTAAAACTTTTTTCTTATATATAGCAACCACGCAACTTTTTGGTTTTTGCCATAGTTAAAAAATAAATTAACTATAAAATGAAACCAACTTCAACACCCAAAATGTGAAATAACTTGTTGAAGTGGTACTATGATAGTTCAAAAGTACCTATGATCACAATATTGTGCGCATGGTACCGACTTTGACAAGTTATTTCACACTTTTGGGTGTTGAAGTCGGTTCCATTTTATGGTTAAATTTTTTACTATGGCAAAAACCAAAAAGTCGGTTCCATTTTTTGTTTAAAAAATTGATCACTAGTTTTAGTAACCCTTGCTACTTACGATATCGATTGTCAATGACTATATCATCAAGATAGGTAAATACTTTTCAGTTATTGGAGTGTAACGCAAAAACGACTTGAATAATTTTGATGCAATTTAAATGGGACCAAAAGACAAGCATCAGCTTTCAAACAAAAAAATAATACTCAAAATCATTTCACCCTTTCAAAAGTTCTGAGGTAAAAAAACATAAAAATACAGACGAATTGAGAACCTCCTCCTTTTTTTGGAAGTCGGTTAAAAATTCAATTCCGATCAGGAAATAATAAATCCTAGTTAATAATGAAAAAGGCATGGTCTAAACAAAAATACCTTTACAATAATAAAAGCATACACATAGATCAAAACAACTCGGTCACGCTATATTTTCATTTCGCACCGTAGTTGCGGCACGTGTAGGGCGCGGGACGAGCAGCGATACGTCCTCCCTCCGCGAGCGCTAGGCGCAAACTGAGATGCAAGGTTTATGTTTAGGGAGGACAGAGATGCTGGCTACCGCCTGTGCGGTCGTCCAGCTCCACCGGGTTTTGGGCGAGGGCCTGGCCCTACAATAGCCCGGGTTTGAGGTGCAAGGCTTTGTGTTCCGTAATTTATAGGTCATATTGAAAAAATTTTATAAAATACATTTTTCACTAAATTAACGACAAAATATTATTATCTATTAAATAAAAATTTCAACTAATGAATTGCATATTTATTTATTTGAATGGTATTTTTGTACCAAAAGTGCCCTTTCAATCCCTTATTTACTCAGTTGTAACATATATTTATCAAAATGTTATTAATGCACTCCATTAGTGGTAATATGATTGGTTTACTGATATTTTTCAATCTTTTTGTTTATATCCTATTCGTTTTACGAATAATTTTTGTTCGATAAAAAGACTGTAGAAGTCACACTGATGAAGAAAATTATGAAATCATGAGTTGGTAAAAAAAAATTTGTCGGATTTCAGTTGTTTTTTTTACTGTTTTGGTTAATGCACTCCATTACAAAAACAATAAACTTTCTTCCTGCATCATTTAAAAAACAAAAACTTTTATACTTTAGCTGAAACAGCCTTGAGAAAAGGGCAGTAAAATGGCTTTGCTGGAATAAGGGCTCTTAAGATATTTTTACAAGTCACCTTTGAAATTTTAGTCGTCGAGAATCTTAGTAAATAATACGGGATAACTCACGTGAATAATTCAGATAGCTCAGACTAAAGTTTCAACTACATCCGGCACTCATTGCTAATCGAGACGTCAACGCAGACGTCTCGAGCTATCCTTTATAATAAAATATCGAGGTTCTTTTTAAAGAAACGTGTTTCGGTATTAACTTTGCTTTAAACAATATCTAATCTAAAACTAACGTATATCTAAAACTAAAATTAACTAAATATATTTAGCTAAAAACACGTTGAAGTGAATCCATATTTAGCACTAATTGAGGGTGATTGTGCAGGTGATGCGAGTACACGCGGGTCGCAAGTCGGTGTTGGAGGTGGAGTTTGCTGGCGAGGAAGGCACGGGGCTCGGGCCGACGTTGGAGTTCTACGCGCTGGTGGCGGCCGAGCTGCAGCGTGCTGACCTCCACATGTGGCTACACGACCACACCGCGAGCCCCGCGCCGCTTACAGACGACCCGCTCGACGCGCCCAACCACCTTGTCACGCCACACGGTAACTAATGCTAACTTTACAAATTGGTACGAGGCTCAGATCTACCACACTACCGAGTGCTGACTGCCAAATATATTGAAATCTTACCGTTCCATTGAGATATCACACCATGTCGGTATGTAGGGTTTAGTAATATCGTGGTCTCCACATAAGCCAGGTGATCGTGACTAGTTAATGCAATTCTATTAGTAATAGTCTAATAGAGACCATACAAAAAAACACACACTGTTGAATTGAGAACCTCCTCGTTTTTTGGTAGTCAGTTAAAAGAATAGCGATGACTTAGACAAGAACTAATCATTGTATATATTCTTATAGACAGTTCTGCTACGATGACTTAATAAAAACTGCTACAAAAATGTTATCAATCAATTACATGTTCATGTGTTATAATGCAATTTGTTTGAAGAATACTTCAAGAGCTATGAACTTGTACTTAATAGTTTTATTTTGATTACAGAGAAGCCTCCGGGTTACTACGTGACGCGCGCAGGTGGCCTCTTCCCGGCCCCGCTGCCTCAAAAATCCCCTATCTGTGATAAAGTTTGCAAATATTTCTGGTTCCTAGGTGTATTCTTAGCTAAGGTAATGTAACTTCTTCATAATGTTTTGAAGTACCTCAAACGTTCTAGAAAATAATGTTAGTATATTTGCAGGTATTACAAGACGGACGACTAGTAGATCTGCCACTATCAGAGCCGTTCCTGCGGATCATGTGCGGTGAAGAATTGACAAATGATATTTTGGAGGAAATAGATCCCATTAGACATAGGTACATTTATTTTGCATATATTCTACTTTAGACCCTACTTGACAACTTTTAGGGATGACTTTGCGCAGTTGCGCGTCGTTCACTCATGCATTTGGAGAACTATTGGTTTTAAAGTTATCGTAATTTTAAAATAGCACTTGATGCCTCTAATACGCATTTAGTTGCGCACTGGTGGGTAAAATCTAAATTGGAACAATTCAACTCACGTTATTTCTCTAGCAGTGATATAACCATGTCAGTACATCAGAGTTTTTTCTCAAATATGCTCTGATTTGTGATTCACATTCGTACTTCATTTAACCTATAATAAGTCTATCTTCATGGTACATAGTAATTGAAGGAAAAATAACCACACTGAATCTGCAAAGTATTTTTTAAACTCATAGACAAGCCTAAACTTTAGATTGAACACTATCTCACCCTAATGTTGTGGTCGTAGATGTTAGTCAAATAAATCTAGAATCACTGGCCCTCGAGGACAGCCGGAATATACCGTTAAATACCGTATGGTGTTTGCTGACGTATTCTCTACTTGAGGCACTAGCCAGGCGGTCATTCGCAAAACAAATGTACTATACAACTGGCGGCGATTAGGCTTTGATTGTGCACTTAGGCGTACCTAATCTGCGCCTTGACATTCGTTGATCGATGACTGATGTTTTGGCCGCTGTATTAAGAGAGATGGCGTAGTGTGATTCTCCATGTATAAAATCTAGGCCTGTCGTAGACACGCCCCTGCCATCTCCTTTTTTTTCAGCAACTTATTAGTAAAGAAAACATGACTTGCACACTAAAATACCCCGTTTTACCGCCATGATTAGAGAACGACCAGACAAATTGGAAAAGTATTAAGAATATTAAAATGCGTAGCCAAGATATAATTTTTTAAAATTTAAAATTCATAAATTAATTGAATCGGCTCAGTTTTGGAGGCGAGCAACAGGGCAATTCTTAACGGATTTCGTGATTTTGCTTCCGATAATGGAACTTCGTGATAATGGAACGATGCATTCCTTGCATGCATCGTTCCATTATAACGTACTTATCATTGATCAATTTTTTGCAGGTTCCTAGCGAGCGTGTTGGCTGCGGCGACTGAGTACGACAGCATTATGCGAGACAGCTCGCTAACCGAGGAGGAGAAAGAACGTGCGGCTGAGGAGCTGCGGGTAGAGGGCGCCACGTTCGAAGAGCTCTCGCTCACCATGACGCACGTCGCGCCGCACCTCGACCCTACCGCCGCGCTGCAGCCACTCTGCGACAGCGGAGAAAACGTAGAGGTACATCTAAAACATACTTTTGTATACCTAGGTCCTGGGAGAACATTCTACAACCGTCACACAGACAAAATCATAGCTTCACTTAAAATTACGAAACTTGATCGTGATTTGGATGACAAAAAGATGCAGTCTAAAAGCGTCTTAGGAGACGCGCTTGTAGCCTTTGTCTGTTCTTGTTTTAAAAATGAAGTGTAGGTATCATTCTAGGAATCATTTTCATTTGTTTGTCCACGTAGAATTTGATGATAATAATTAAAAGACTGTATTTTGAGAATTAATTTGGTGTATTTAGTTATAAAATTAGTCATATTATTTTAATGAAATTTGTAATATTATGAACATTGCACGCTTTATTGAGCCAGAATACATTGAACCTGTATTTATGAAAAAAAAAATAAAATCTTTGTACATGTATTCCGTGCAATAAATAATATGATTTGATTAGAGTCATTCAGAGTTACACCAGTACAGTAGTCTTTTAGCATCTTAGGTATGATGTTTTCTCCAAAGTTGGACCGCTTATATGATCAGCAGCAAAGTGTTGTGAGTAACGTTTGGTACGTTGTATGTTGCAGGTGCGAGCGTGCAATGCGCGCGCGTACGCGGAGAGCAGCGCGCGATGGATGGTGCGCGAGGGCGTGCGGCGGCAGACGGCGGCGTTCCGGCGCGGGTTCGCGTGCGTGTTCCCGCCGCGGCGGCTGCGTGCCTTCTCCGCCGAGGAGCTGCGGCTGCTGGTGTGCGGCGAGCGCGGCCCCGTCTGGACGAGGGAACACCTGCTACAGTACACAGAGCCCAAGCTTGGATACACGAGGGACAGGTACCACATACCTACCTACCTACCACTTACCACTTTTTTAACCGACTTCCGGATGTTTTTTTTTTATTTGAATGCTGGTGCTTCCCTTGTGGTCCCATTTAAATTTTATCAAAATCGGATAGCCTTTTTTGAGTTACAGTCTCATAACTGAAAAGTGTTTTCCCATCTTGATGATATTGTCATTGACAGCGAATGACAATTGATACCATAAGTAGCAAGGGTCACTAAAAAGAGTAAAAAAAAATTACCTCAAAAGGGAATCAACTTCAACACTCAAAAGTGTGAAATAATATTTTGAAGTCGGTGCCATGATAGTTCAAAGTACATATTATCATAATATTGTGCGCATGGTACCGACGACAAGTTATTACACACTTTTGAGTGTTGAAGTTGGTTCCATTTTTTTTCTTCTTTTAGCTGATAGGCTAGCCGTTTACCTTTATCTCAACTATTGGTAATAATAATGTGGTCAAGGATGGTAAACAGACTAGGCCTCCAATTAGTGGCTCTCAAGGATTGCTGCCGGAATACACTGTTATGTGCTTGGCGGCAGATTTTCTACAGGTTTTCTATTTCTACTGGTAGTCAGCCAGGCGAGTATTGGCCATTACGCCATACTATAGTGCATACGCAATCTGATACATCCACTATATTTCATTGTTGAAATAGTTTAGTATAGATTTCTCTAAAGTAAAATAACAAGATATGCTAATTCTTTTCCCTACATTTTGGTTAGCACAGATTTGCTTCTTGGTCGAGACTTGAAAACAAATCATATCTGTGCACCACTTTAGGTAATATACACAAAGGATGTCACGTTTTAATTTTATGGAGAAAGTAATAACATAAAAACAGTAATAAAAAGTGATAACATTTTTTGCACCAGCCCCGGGTTCCTACGTTTGGTGGACGTGCTAGTGGAGATGAGTGTGCGCGAGCGCAAGGCTTTCCTGCAGTTCGCGACCGGCTGCAGCAGTCTGCCGCCCGGCGGGCTCGCCAACCTGCATCCACGCCTCACTGTCGTACGGAAGGTAACTATCTATCCGCTGAAAAGGACAATTTCCACTGTTGATTTTCAGACCATCTGCCGTACTCAGAGATATGAATTTTAACCAGCGTTAATCATTATTTTTGAACTGGTTTTGACAGTGTTAGTGTAAATTGGTGTCTCTGAGTATGGCAATATGTCGTCGCTTTGGTAGTTTTTAGTGGTTGACCATCTTCTGATATTTTATTGCTATTATAGGTTTTTTTCCAATATTGGTTAATTTTTGTTACGTCTTGTATTGATTATAACTGTATGTAAAGTAAATCTTGATTGGCGCATTAAATCTCGACTACAATTACGAAAGTGACTTTATCTCGGTCACTCCTTCGTGACAAATGTCTTCGCATATTTTTTTATGAAATTAGGCTGGTATTAAGACTTTCTTACTGAACCTTATTTTTCTAAATTTTCGCAGATTTTCTCAAATTTTTTAAATCACACGTGTGGAGCAATCATGCCCGTTTAAATCGATCAATGGAAATCTATACTATGTTTATGAACCATCAGGAAGTAAATAGCTGGACTTTATTATATTTCGTTATTTCCAGGTGGACGCTGGCGACGGTTCATATCCCTCAGTGAACACATGCGTGCACTATCTCAAACTTCCCGAATATTCTTGCAAAGAGGTCCTTCGAGAACGTCTACTCGCTGCGACCAATGAGAGGGGCTTCCACCTCAATTAGTCACATAGCAAATGTATCTATAACCAGCTTAGGTAAATGTATAAAAGTGTAATGCAGCCAGAACGAAAAGGTTTTAAATACCGACGACAACTGCGTTTGTTGCATTTGCGCCCGCTTTCGTTCTTAAACACGCAGCAATTTCTCATTCTTATTATTCCATGATGCGTAGTTCATGTTAACGAGGCACGACGCAATGAATACAACACGAAGTAATATAGTATAGTATGTATAATCTTTTTTTAATTATGTATGTATATGTCAGGGTAAGTCTGATCGAAAGCGATTAATATTTGAAAGTGATCTCGTATAGTGCAGGTTTCATCTCTTTAAATTTAGAAATCAAATTAACTGATGGTCACGGGGTCACTGTATTTTTATATAGGAATAAAGACTCTTTTTAATATATTCATTCAAAATTTAAACAAAAAATTTAGACAAAAAAATTGTATATCTTACTGACCATAGTCTTATCGTATTCGAAGTGATAATCATCATGTTATAAAATAGTTAGCACATATTTGAGGGTTTATAAATATACCTCGTCATAGGAAACAATTGTTTGTAGACTCTTTCTAATTATGATATGTCCCTTTTATTTTCATACTCTTGTTGCAAGACGTTTGCAAGTAGGCGTATAAGGGATATTTTTACAGTCGGCAGTTAAAATAAAATGAAAAGCTAGACTAGTGAAGGTCTCTTACAGGTGTGTGTTTTACTTTAATATTATACTGGGATACATTAGGCGTTGTTTGCACTGTTCAAGCAAGTATTTTTTAATTTGAATGTATTTTTGATAGTTGTTCTAGGCATAGGTTTCTAATTTTGCTTGGGACTTTGTAACGTCTCCAGTATAGAGGAAAGGCTTCACACCTTGACAGATAATATTGAAATCATAGTCATTTGATTTCTAAAAAAAAATGTGTGTTAGTGCTATTTTAAATAGGTGCGATTTCATATAAAATTAGTAACATTTTGAAGCATAACTTACGCGGAGTAAGCGACATCAATACTTATAACAAATAAACAAGATCTCGGGTTTATATCAAAAGCTAATCGGTGCCAAATGGTCATGTCTGGATATATGATATTGACAAGTGTCGTCGAGGTTTTACTTTCAAAAGGTTTTCGGTTAAGTAGACCAATAATGTTTCTTAAATCATTGTGGGGTGGTTTTTTTGTTTTTGGCTATTACACTGTTTGCTGCAATTAGGACTGATATTAGTTGATAAATAAATTAACTTCAGGGTGTGAAACACTAATTTGTGCGTCTATAAATTTTTTAGCTATGTTCCTTTATTTCAAAAAAGTCAACTTAAAGTTGGTATATTGTGATTTATTATAAAATTGAAATTTATTTACGGATTGTATTAGTTTAAATTCGTTAGACATTTAGATTTAAAATGATAATGATATCTCGTAGTTCTCTTGTAATTCATTGTTGATGATTATAATAATATCAATAAATAAGAAAATAATTGATGTTTTTTTTATTATTACACAATATGTAACACAATAATATTTAAACTGTCCATACACACGGTTTCGTTCGCGGCCATCTTGAATCCGCCATATTGAAATTTTGACAGTTGGACTGCTCTACCGATTCCATAATAATATGATATTGTTACATGCTCTAAGAAAACAAGGTCTTCTACTCCCGAAGAATCACAAGCTTGCGTCACTACCAAATTGGCTCTTTATTTAAACATGATTGCAGCAGCAATCAAGTTCATGGTTATTTTTCATGTGAATGTTTTGTTCTAAAATATCAATACAATATTTCAAACGTCTAATAGAAAGTTACACATGAATCAATGTTCATCACTGTAAATGGTATGAAAAAAGTTGTCTTTCTATGGTTCCACCATTTTGACAAATATCTCTGTATCACGTATATGATTTGCATCTGTTTCTCTCTCGCTCATGCACATATGCGCAGTGATTCGCAAACTTTAAGGTCGGCTCATTTCTGGAAGCTACGTGTATAATAAAAAACATATAATTTTTTTCCATTGTGACAGAACAAACTCGAGGCCCACCTGATGTTAAGCAGACTAACGTCTGCCTATAACAGATGCATTTCGTCACAAGTCACGAATTGCACTGCGCCTGTCACCAGGACACATAGATGTTACGTCTCTGTACCTGTAATTTCACTGGCTTTCAAGGACTGCTGCCGGAACACACCGTTAGGTGCTTGGCGACATATTTTCTACTTGAAGGGGTCGCTAGCTAGGCGGGCATTCGCAAAATGCCCTTCCACCATGCAAAAAGTAGAAGAAGTAAGAGTAGTAAGAGTAAAAGTAGAAAAAGCATTGTTTTGAAGTTTTTTTCATTTCCTGCAAAATTGTCTGTAGCCGAAGAATGGCTTAATAGACCTTTGAGGTCCACAATACCGAAGCTGTTCTTACTGCGACTACTAAATATGGTATGTAATGTAAAATTTCTTTGGTTATATTATATAACGTATCTACCTAATTGGTTTTTACTTCAGATATTCTTGAGCTTTCTTTGAAACCAAAATACAGATAACTGGATTTTTTTTCGGCATAGAAAATAATTACTTGATTTCAATCTATGAAAAATTTAGAGGCCTATTAGCATCGACGGTACCCATTACAAGAAAACTAGCTTTCCGGGCGCGGCTCCGCCCGCGCGTATGTCGGTTATCGCGCGAAAACATTAACCTCTTTTTGCGCAGTCGGATAAAAACTATCCTATGTTTTTTCCCGGGTCTCAAACTATCTCCATACCAAATTTCATTCAAATCGGCCAAGTAGTTTTGGCGTGAAAGCGTAACAGACAGACAGACAGACACACAGACAGACAGACAGACAGAGTTACTTTCGCATTTATAATATTATTATAGTACTGATTATTCGGTGTCAAACACTCTGTACGAACTTGATGACCATATTTTATTCAAGAATCATTAATCTGTGAAACTTAATCAATTTCATGTGATTTTCTTTATTAAAAAAAAGGTGAAATCTATTAACTGTTATTTTACTGCCCCAAAATTTCCTCAAATTAGGTATAAAGTTTGAGAGCCGTAGATAGAAGTAATGACAGAATGCTTGTGTCCCGGTTACGTGACATCCGGGCTCGGAGTGTAAATACCTGGCGTAGTATAGTATATTATTGTACCATGATATTGTTAATTAACAAATTTTGTTCAAGCGCGGCGTTCAAGATGGCCATTATAAAGTTATCGTTTTGCGATATTTGACAATTGTTCTCTCTTTATGGTTTTTTTACTCTTACTGTTTTCGAGATGCCTCGTTCAATCGATTTAATTTTACTGATTTCGGTTATTTTTATGTCTCCATCCGGGGAAACAATATTCCCAAAGCTATATCTGTATGTTGGTCATCTTGAGAAATGACGTCATCGGAAAACGAATTTCATAATACACTATGTAGGGGAGAGGAGTGTTTTACCGTAAAGCGGCTATCTTCGTACAACATAATGGAAGGAAACGACATAAATGAATTTTTCCCTATCTAACTCATTCATTTTGTGTAGTCTAGCTTCCTCACAAGTTGTCACGTCAATCTAGGCCGCATCGCCTGTGAAATCGGTTGGGAAGCGTAAGTTTTATATGGTTCCATAATTATGTCTATAATTATCGAATGTTTCTCAAATTTTTCATCGTGACTGTACCATGTATAATCCGAACAAATAGAAAAACCTAGGGATTTTACCCAAATATACAATGTTGCAATATCGTTGTAAGAAAAAATAGCATAGCTTGTTTGAAAGTAGGTAAACTGGGTAAGGTGGCAAAGGGTCCGCGGTACCACAAGTACTACAAGACCAAAAGTAATAAGGTATTATTCAAAAAACGTCTAACCCTACCGGGATTTATCCGGCACAGCTATAGCCCTTAACACAACAGGTCAACGATTGGGCACTTATAATGAAAGAGGTGGTTAACCCAAACTGGAAAAACAGGGGCAGCTACTTTTTCTACTGTCACTACAACAGAAGGTGACGCTGAAACTGTAATGGCCAAGAAGCAGTCGGGCGCACCTACTTCTCCTCAATTAACGACATTAAAAAAAAACAACGCTAATGCACGGTATGGATGGAATTATAAATTAAATTAATTTTTATCACGCTTGCACGTAAACAGTATCTAAGCATACAGGTTAACTGGGCCGTGCCCCATATAATACCCTCGAGCTTTCTTTTTGTCATGGAACCCAAGGTCGGTAAGTAATTTTGTTTTTAATTTATAGCACAGCACACAGGCAATGCAAGTTCAAGCAAAGAGTTTACACGCAATTGAAAAATTGTCTTAAAATGTTATCTAAACCGGAATTTAATTGTCATGGCTACCTACATACAAAGTATTTGCCCTTAACGTTTCTGAACGAAACATTTGTATAGTCTGTGGTGTGGGCAATACCGCCATCAATTTAAAAGAAAGTTTATTTATTTCGTAATAATAGCTGTGCTGACTTGTGCATTAAAGCTATAATTCATAATTATTTATTTACTCACAAATGTGATGAAAAACATTGTATGTTCTACTAGAGCCTCGATCGTAATTCCTTACTTACCGATCTTAATACACAATGTACTATTATAAAATATTTTGAAAGCTCTCCTGCTCAGAAACGTACCTACGAGTTTTAAAACCAGAATAGATATATAAATACTATTTTCTCTTTTCTGTGTTTAAAACAGTACTTCTACAGGGGTTATTTGAGAAATATTAAAATTTGAAGAATAAAAAAAGTATTCCCAAGTTAGAGATATGTTACTATCAAATCAAAAAATAGGGGGTTCAAGCAAGCCAAAAACAACATAAAAGAGAAGTTTATTAGTCCCTACCTACTTGTAAAACATTTCTAAAGCTAATCGTAAAGACAACCACTAACCCCTTTAGTGGTAAAAAGGGTTCAAATGTTATTTCAATGTCTTCCTTTTTGTCTGACGTTTTGTACACCGATTGATTTAAAAAAAATGCAGGGGCGCGGTGTGTTTGTATGTTTATATTTTATGTATGTCGCCTAGCGGTTTGGTATTAAACAATTGATTTTAAGTTCCCCGATGATGGATCTCTGGCCCAAAGAGAAGCTAAAATTTCAAGGCGGTTCTCTTCGATCAAATATACCCTTTATCGAAGGCGGTTCTCTAAAGAAAAGAAAGCTTGTTTTTTCAGTGTTTTTCATATTTTTAACCATGAAATGTGGACCTGAACGGATGCCGTATATGCGTTGGAAATAAGGGTTGTTTGTATTTTTGTGTAAGTGTCTGTTACCACCTGTCTGTTTCCTCGATCCACTAGGCCAAAATCGTTGCGGTTTTTTCCATTGATCAACTATAATTACAGACATGTTCTATGGTTGTAGACCACCATCAGCACTTGAGGGATTCTCATAACGAATTTTCCATATATCTCCAAAACGGTTGTTCTGATTTAATAGGTAAATAACATAATGGAAGATCGATATGACAGCTGTCAAAGCTTAGGTAGTAATTTTCAATTGTTATTTATATTTAGGGTAACAAATTAATTTAAAAAGTAAAAACCCGACTGCAATTATACGTTTTATCGTTCCATTGAAATTAAAACTGGTAGATAAATAAGTTTATGGAATCGGTATGTAAAGCTCTTGATTTTGACTAGCCACTCGATGGGTTCGGAAGAATTAAAAATATCTCACATTATATCGTCTTAACTCCGCCAGTTGTCTCTTTTTTTTTATGGACCTAGTGCTACCTGTGCTATTAAGATGAATCTAACGATAGGTATCTCATACATTAAAATCGGTTAGGCCGCTTAGAAGTTATGGTGGAATAAAAAACTCATAAACCCACCTACATACATGAACACTGAATACATAACACTCTTTTTTTGGGCAGTCGTCTGAAAAGAACTCAAAACAAAAATCTGAATGGTAGATCGATATGACAGCTGTTAAAGTGACAGTTACTTTTCATTTAGGATTTTTAACCTATAGGTACCTATATAAACAAGATAAAATGGACTCAAAACAACCACCTTACCAGAAGATAGATAAGACTGTTCAAGCTGTCAAAACTAAAAGGCTTTACATATAAAAATCAGCCAAGTGCGAGTCGGACTCGCGCACGGAGGGTTCCGTACCATTAGCTATACAACATAAGACTTCACATTTTAACCTTTTTATGTTTTAACGTGCGCGAGTATGACTCGCACTTGGCCATCTTTTTGTATTTGTTGTTATAGCGGCAACAGAAATACATCATATGTGAAAATTTCAACTATCTAGCTATCACCATTCTTGAGATACAGCCTGGTGACTGACGGACGGGACGGACAGCGAAGTCTCAGTAATAGGGTCCTGTTTTTAACTCTCAGAAACGTTTGATTGCTGGTTTATTTACTGAAGAAGGTAACTCAAAAAAATAAATTAATAGCTTGAATTCTAAATTTTGGATTAACCTACTGGATTAATTGAATTGGCTTTGTAATTGAAAAAAATATTGAATCAAATTTCAGAAAACTAAAAAGAAGAACGTAGGTAGGTAACTACCAAACGTAAAATAAAAATATAACGCATTTAAAATGGTTGACTTGTTGCGATGTCGAAATCAAATAAAATGAGATGAGATGGAAATAGACTAAGCATAGGATGTTATAAAATATAGTGGGTCTCTATTTTGCTATTCTAAAATGCGTATGAAAATTATTAATGGCTGTATTATAAATAGAGCCTAGATAAACATAACAAAAACTCAAACATTTTAAACAATCCAGGAAATACCATACTATTGTCTCGTTTAGATATATAATAAAACATTTTTAGGGCCCGCCTGGTTATGTATTACCTAGTGATGAAAGCAGTGCGATGACAAGTAAGACGAGAACGGTGACACTGCAACTGTAATAGAGAGGCGTGACGCTTACTTTCAGGCGACCGATATATCCGTTTCATTCCTAATTATCAATAAAAAATAGCCCTCAAGTAGAATTCAGCTTGAAAGTCTGTCGCAAAAGACCTACTGTGTGTGTGTGTGTGTGTGTGTTCTGGCAGCTATCGTTTAGAGCAAAGACTCCCTTCCAGGATTACCATTCTAGGTTTACCTACAGGTGAAATTGTGACCAAAGGCTAAGTATCAGCAATACCATAGATAAATGAATAGTAGGTATTTCTCTATATGGCAATACCGACAGGATTATTAAGCGACTTTCAAAAAAGGAGGCGGTTCTTATAGAGTATAGGTAGGTCGACTCGTATATATTTTTATACCACATCCACTCAGAAAGTGTCTCTTTCCTCATTCAAAAACGTGTTATAAAGTTTATTATTTCTCCCTTATAAATGTGCGGCGGGAAAAGTTATATGGAATTTCATTCCCTCCCCCTGAAGGAATGTTGTATGAAAATCCATACCTGCACTGCTAGCGCTCTTTTGTTTTTTTTAGCTATTAACAAAAACAAAATACAATCGTCAAATCTCAAAAAGGATATATGTCAAATAATTAGAAAAAAGAGGTGGATGTTTTTTGTACTCAATTTTCAATAAAAGGAACTTGACAACCTTTCACTACTAAGAAAGCGCGGCAATTTATTTGTTATGTTAAATTTTGTTTTTTACTAAACCAATAATTTAACATTACGCTTTTAATTATTCCAAAAATAGGTAATTTTCCAAAATGTCATCTGATAGTAAATTACAGAAGTGACGATAATATAAAGATGACGCCACTAGAAATAGAAAATAAAGCTCCAGAACTTACTTCAAAAAAGGTTTTATATCAAATAATTAGAAAAAAGAGGTGGGATTTATTCCGTAGATACTGGATTTTCAAGAAAGGAGGTTGGCAACTTTTCTCTGCACAACGATAAAAAAGCGCGGCAATTTATTTGTTTTTTACTAAATTGATAATAAAACAATACGCTTTTAATTATTCTAAATAATCTTCCGAAATGTCATCTGACAGTGAAAGTGACGATTTTAAAGTGGCGGCGCCATCAGAAATGAAAAATTGAGCTCAAGAAGTCATAAAGAACTTATTTCCTGAGTCTCGGGACAAATACGAGAAAGCTTATAGGTATGTACCTAATGATTTTATTTTCCTCGTAGGTGCAGTAGGTATAAAGCAGTATTTACATATCACTCGGGAGAAAGTTCTATTTCTGTTCTAGATTTTCCTTGCCCTCTGTTGCGCGTCGGGCTTAAACATATTCTCGAACTGAAATAGACCGTTTTCTCCCATCGCATGACTTTTTACAGGGTAGTCCGACTTTGATTTATTTTTATTGTGAAGGTAAAATCTCCATGTTGGTCCCACACACATTTCAAAAAACTCGGTTGAGTAGTTTATCAGTAATAGTCAATTAACTGAAAAATATATAATAATATGCTTACTTGAATAATTTAATAATTTTATAGAAAAAAATATAGTTTTTTGTGACTAATAGCATAGAACATAATAATATAATAATACTACGTACTAATAGAAGCAAAAAATATATATTTCTTAAAATGCGTATCCGACTGCCGTCAGTGAAACGTATGAAATAACTAAATAACTTGTGGAAGTCGGAACTCGCTAATGTAAGGTTGGTATTTCAATTAGAATGGTACCGACTGCCAAAAGTTATTTCATACTTTTCAGTGTTGCAGGTGGGTACCGAATATTGAATATATTCAAATAAGAATTTGAAGTTCCCTACAGAGCAGGGAAAATGTTTGAACTACAAGGATACGAACCTACGACCGGAGTTGTTGGGCAATTCGCATCGACCACATATTTTAAGGGGGCGATTCCATGATTTTGGTCACTTTGAAGGCGAACTCGTCTTCAGTAGATCATTGTTTGGGTTCAGAAAAAATATATAGGTACTATGTACGGACGTTTAGACAACAGATCCGTGCTGAAGGATGTTTCATAAATACATGATTAAAAGACAAAAATACTTAAATGCATCTATTTCCAAATAATTACTTGGAATTCCTTAATGATAACGAATTTTTAATGTTATCTACTCACGCTAAAGTGTGACCAATTCCTTAACGAATCCGTGTTGAAAAATTTTAAACCGGACCAGCGCATCATAAGTGTTATGTTCTCTAATTTTCACCCTTTCCGGACCTACAAAAGGACGTGGTACAGCCTGTTTAAATCAACTTGGGTTAAAATACATGGTTCAATGTTTGTCACTGTGACAATGTGATTTTTTTCGATAGGCTGGTATTAATTAAAAAAAAAAAAACAGGCACCCTTAAAGTGACGAGAGAACAGGAGATGAATTGAATCAAATACATCATACGAGTACATTCATAAATCAATGTGACAGAATAAGGAACAGCTGCTCTATCTGCAAATTTCAGATATGTATGTAATTTCTGAATAATATTTGATTAAATAATGCTTTTATACAATAAATAGCAAAAATGAGTCCCATTTTAAATACCTAATATAAAAAGTAATAATATAAAGATCAAGTTCTACTTAAAAATAAGGGGTTGTTGGGTACTTGCTGGTTATTGTAATGAATTTTAAATAATTTCAAATGACTGTCTGTGTATTCATAATCGTATTGTTATTTTAGTGCAGTACAGAAAACTATGCAAGTATAAAATTAATTTATATTCAACTAATTATAATATGTTAATCCTTCAATAATTTATTAGAAACTGTATTGTTAGGAATTTACTCTTTCGGCCTTTATTCGGAAAACTGGGGTGTTATTTTCACATTTCGATGGATCAGGCAATGTATTTTGCAAACGTTTATTATAATTCATATTTTTTATATGACTGATTCTAGCGTCAATTTCGGTGAATTTCCTGTATGCAATAATAAAAGTAGTTAGCTCTATATCGACCAGCTCTGGGTCAGCCTGTATATTATAGTACTTTTCAAACAAAAAATCTTGAAATAGGAAAAGCGAACTTGGTAAATTTTGACAGTAAATACTCGCCTATTCTTGTCACGAAAACTCATAACTAATATGAGATTATATGAGAATATGAGATTCACATAACTATATGAGAATATGAGATTTCAGTCTTTCTGACCTGATCGTTAGTTGTTTGCAGGTACTCTTTATTATAGCTGATAGGCTAGCCTTTGACCACTAGCACTTTTTCACCTGATGTTATGGAACGATGTGGTCGAAGATGTTGATCAGGCTAACCTATGAATTACTCGTAGCTAATAGTATACTTAGGCATTAAGTATATTTCCACAATCCAGAAATCAGGTTTTGGATTATCTCCGGATGATCTTAGATCATACCTACTCGTAGCAGCCTACAACAGACGAAACAACTATATGCATACTTCACTTCACACTGATATAATAGTAAATGTATAATGTGTGATTCTCAATATTCATCTCCAAAGCATACGAATGGATTTTGATGGGTCTTAGGTTAGCTAAACACAAAGTGATCCTAATTTTATTTAATTGTTCCTAATGGATCACGATAATATATTTATATATAGGCGAGGGCCGAAGCTTATACGCGTACGGAAAGAAAAAAAAACAGTATGTATCCAACTTTTCTTTTTCTGTTGCGGTAGCACTTGCTGGATTTCATATTGAGACACCGGCAGGGTGCCGCAATGGACAGCCACGTCTCAGGTACACAGTGCGACCTTGGGGCTTTACACAATTTTTATACTACGCAGACTAAACAGACAATCAGTATAAAAACTTGAGGAGCAACGGTAATGTTATCAGTCATATTCGATCGCCAGTATCAGCTATCCATTGGAAGTATGAGGGTGATACTACTGTGCTGCGTGGGCCTCGCCGCGCTGGCAGCCGTCAGCTGCCGCGCCACCCGGGAGAAACGGGACGCTGACTTGGAAGCAGCCGCTACCGGAAAAGGTGGCAAGTGGGACAAGGGTGGCGGCCACGAACACCACGCGCATCACCACCATGACCATGGTGAGAAGGGACACAAGGGGTACAAAGGACACCACCACCACGAACATGGAAAGAAAGGACACCACCATCATGAGGGCCACAAAGGACACCATGACGAACACGGCGGACATAAGAAACATCATCACCACGATGATGGCCACCACCATGAGCATCATCACGGCGAAAAAGGACACAAGGGACACGGTCACCACGAGGAGGGCCATTACCATAAGGGTCATTCGACCAAGGGTCATCATGGAGTGCACAAGCATGACGAGTTCAAGAAAGAAAAACACTTCCATGACAAACACCACGAGGGTGGTCATCACGAGCACCACGGAGGCCATCACGAGGAGCACGGACATAAGAAGGGCGGAGAGTTCCACAAGGGACACAAGCACGGCGGACACCACGAACACGAGCACGGCAAGAAGGGACACCACGAGAAGGGCGGGCACCATCACGAACACAAAGGACACCATGAAGATGGTGGCCATCATGAACATCATCATCATCATCATGATCATGGAGACAAGGGAGGCCATGAACACCACAAGCACTGGGGACACAAGAAGGGTCACTAAAACTTCCCACCTAGAATACCCTTTTCCCCAATGCAGCCTTTACCTAGGTTTAACATATTAAGCTAAGAATAAGGTTCGTATTAAGTTGTTGACTGTGATTTTTGTTATTAAAAAATTATATATATTATTGATTTTTATTCCATTACAAGCGACTCTATAATTTGTTGACTACCTAATTTTAAAAAGTTCTCTATATAAAATGAATTAATCCTATTAATCATGCATCATGTTAAGTGAATAATTTTAAACAATGTCAAGTACTACTAAATAAAGTTTACAGAAGTATAAAATTTTCGCGAAGCAGTCTCAGATAATGGTTTGCCACAAATTAAAACTGCTCCAATAACGTGGAACTACTGGACGTTATCATGGACGGTGCGGCGACGGCTGCAGGCGAAAAATGACCTACGATAACAATTAAATTCAAGTACAAACAAACTTATCAATTTCACAGCACGTTTCGACAACAAAGTTACATAAAATTGTTGGCGGTGGACAGTTGGCAACGGCTCCCGGCTTGATAAGTAACTTGCGTTGAGAAACTAGAGCGCTGCCCGAGATTGGCCTACATAGTGGCCAGCGAATTAGTCGTGACTGCAATCAACCGTTTCCTATAGAAAATACTTGCAGCCGCTGAAATTGATAAAGTTTCTCAATAGCACTGTATGGGTTGTTCGGAACACTGATAGAAAATGTGGCCAAGATATTAGAAAATGAGACACGAATCCACCGAATGCGTAAACCATAAATAGTAATAAACTATTCATTATTTTAATTTGCATGTTTGTTAAGAGTTTTTAATTAATTGTTATTCAAGTTTTGATTATAAGCGTCTAATTAAATTAATAGAAATTTATAATGACATTATAAGTGATTTGATAATTTCAGGGTAATGATTAGGGAGCGGGGCGCAAGGCCGCGCCGCACTTTTCTATTTGCAAGTAAGAGAAACCGGCATAAGTAATACGTATATTCCGTTGAGTGAATTGAGTTTTGTCTATAAGTAGCAATGTAAACTGCAGCGGTTGTTGGGAAGGCGTAGCACTATTCGAGCATAATTAGCTGCAAAAATGAATGCCGCGTTCCACAATGTGTCCATCTCGCTAAATATTAGTAGTCTAGAATGAGACTAAATTTAGAAAAGTCTATAAGTTTTCGACGAATCTACGAGTACACATTCTGTGACAATAGATAGATAGAATAGATAGAAAACTCTTTATTGTTACACCACTTTAGATATATAAAAGTTTACACATTAAATTATAATAACATAGTGTTACAATGGGCGGCCTTATCACTAAAAGTGATCTCTACCAGGCAACCTTAGGATGGAGTTGAACGAATAAAACAATAGAGGCGGGTGTAGTCCAAATACATAATCAAACTTCATAAAAACATTTTAAAATAAAACGTATTTTAGTGTAATTTCTAAACAAATATATAAAAAATAGCATACATATAGGTTTTTATAATAATTAAACAAATACAATTATAAACATATATATAAAAATATATATATATATATATAAAAATCCCGAATTATTATTTTTGAAACGACTTGCACACCAAATAGAGATTTTTCTGATGCATAACAGATTTTAAGAGTTTATTCGCTTAGCAGATTTTTCTAAACTACCAGTAGGTACGTCTGGTGGAACTGTGATATATAGGTAAAACAGTTTTATCTGCTTCTAAGCAGTATTTAAGTTTTAAGTATAAGTGCACAAGCTTTTCTGCCCCAACTGTTTCGTGTTTTTCGTGTTTTTTTTTTTTTGTTTTTCTATATATATGAATAGGTTTATAGAATGATATAAGTCAGTAGCTGGGCATGTTACATACTTAGGTACTTACTAAATTGAAGCAGTGATAGCTCAGTGGCTTTGGCTATGGACTGCCGCGCAGCAGGCGGTTATGGTTCGAAACCTGCCGCGGGCTTGAGCTTCACCGCATGGTGGAAGGGCATTTTTGCGAATGCCCGCCTGGCTAGCGACCACCCTCAAGTTGAAAATCTGTCGCCAAGCACCTAACGGTGTGTTCCGGCAGCTGTCCGTGAGAGTCAGTCATTCTAGGTTAAAGCCTGTTAACACCTTCGACCACATCATCACTTACCATCACGTGAGATTGTGGACAAAGGCTCACCTATCAGCAATAAAAAAAAAAAAAAAACTTTTTTATTACTCCTAGGTTAGCCTTTGACCACAACCTTAGTCGGTATCTAAGTTATGATGTAGTCGAAGGCGTTAGGGTAAACCTAGAATTGCTGGCTCTCAAGGACGGCGGACTTTCATATTATTACACTCGTAGTGGCTTCTTATAATTGATTGCCGTAGATATTAGTAGGTAATTCCAAATTCTTCTAATTTTTTTTAGCTTCAAAAACATTTACTTGTCTACAGAGAATGTGCTGTGTTATAAAAACAGTGGTCTTTAATCTTTTATTGTCCTATGTTTGAAACACAATAATTATTATTGTTTTTGAGTAAATGTGGTACTACAAACCTCTTGAAAAGTTGTTGCCAATGGGTAGGATAGTTGCCTCACGATGAATATGCTTCGGAGGATACTTTTATGAAATTACTTCAATTTTTTTTGGATTTAACTATATTTACTTACAATTTTATGTACTTATATTTCATTAGTCTTTAGTATTATAAGATTATTTTCTCAATTCAAAGAAGCACATTCAGACTGTTTATAATTAAAATCCAGTTATTTAAAAATCACCATTTTATTGCCCATGGTAGCAGACGCTCTGCCGCGGCCGGCCCACTCGATGGTAGCCGCCTAAAAGTGGTAGTAAAAGATGATTTATAAGTTACAAAGCTAGATCTTTAAATTTTCCACATCTCACACATATTTTTTATGTTATACATTTAATTCAACGCTTACTCATTGACACATTTCAACTCATCGCAAAACATACTAGATAGATACATGAATACGGGTCGTTATTTTTCCTATACCCTTCAAGGTAATATAACTTTGAAAGGTGCTTCTTTGCTTGTTGTAATAAACCAGTCAAGTGCAAACTTTGTTTTCAAATTTAAAGTTTTGTTCTTATTTCTTAACTGTCTATCTATGCAAATACTTACGTTAGAAACAGACTCAACGTAGCCTTCAGACGGTGGTAACTTATTTCTTAGTTGGTACTTATATATTTTAGCAATATAATAGTCGGCAACTTCTTCCGAAATGGATACGGTTAAAGAGCTCCCTTAGGAGCTAAGTTCTTATTAGATTAAGAAAAGAAGTATATAATATGTAGATATACATATGTAGGTACTTCTATTTATGAATTTCGATGGGGTTCAGTAGTCTCCGGTACTGGCCATTTATACAGATAATATTAAAAATGTAATTACTATAATTGAAAATAGAACTCTTTGGCCGAAGAAAACTGATTATTTCTAACTGTCACTTGTTTTAATATTGTGACTTTATTTTAAAAATGTCTTATCTATCACTATGGATTCAATACGTGAAAGTTGTCTTAGTATGATCTAACACGATTTTAAATTGTAATTTGACAGTTTAGCTGAACCTCATCCGACTACAAACTACTTTCGGTGATGATGAAGCAACATGCAAGACGACTATTTATAGCAGGTTTTCAGAATTCAAGCGCGGTCGTGTCAATTTAGAGATGTTCGCCGGTGCACCGCCAGTGACGAACAAAAACATCAATGCTTAGCCGTATTAAATAAGAATAATATTGAAACAGACAATAGTGTTTTCTACCATGAGGTACGAGCATTCTTAGGCATAGGAATGTTTGCGAGATATGATTATCCTTAACCTAAACTAATATGCTTATCACATCAAATTTGTTGTGAGGCATAGTAATGATGAAACATAGATGTACGAGTGCGGGCCTGAAATAAAAAAAAGCAATCGACTGTTTGGGAGTTTCAAGATGAGCCGATACCAACAGAAGTGTCAGGCATCCTGAGAAGCTGATGATTCATTATTTTATGCCTAGTTTTGATTAGTAATTGACGAACTCCGTATCGTTGACATATTAATTTGTTTCTAATTGCAGTGTCCGTATTGCTTATTCTTGTTCTTGACCTTTATATAGGCCCTTTTTATATTATAATACACTTATAGTTTTTCCAAATTCGTCCGTACAAGTGTATTAAGTGTGTAGCAAGGGTTTCGAGCTCGCCGAAGACGAAGACAGCTTTATTCCCCAGGTGAATACCTTTCACACCTTCTATGAGAAAATAAAAAGCAAGAGAGCATTTTATTTGTGTATAGTACCTTGTATTATAAGGACCTCAAGGACAGCTGCCGGAACACTCCGTTAGGTGCTTGGCGACAGATTTTCAACTTGAGGGTGGTAGCTAGCTAGGCGGGCATCGCAAAGTGTTCTACCACCATACTGTAACGACTGCTATCCTAAGACAACAACCGGGACCGACGGCTTAACGTGCCCTCCGAAGCATGGAAGCGCTCAGTAGTAATGTCACCAGCGGTCACCCATCCAAGTCATGACCGCGGCGGACGTTGCTTAACTTTGCTGATCGATTCAGAATGGCTAAGCAAAGTTGGCTACGAGCGCTTCACATCATTATATTAGAGCATAATATTATTTAATGTTGATATTTCATAACCAGAGGTTTTGGAAAGGCAGCATTTTATTCGACCGTTTACGCCCTATTTCATTTTTAATAATTTCAATACCAAATTGGTAGGTTGCCTATATATTTATAATGTGTGATGCATTAGTGCAGATCTTGTTATTGAATAGATGCACCTTCAAAACAATGAAGCATTAATGTTTAATATTTAGGCTATATGGCATTTTATTGATTATAAATGCGGGAAACCCTGTTTCATCAGAAGCACTTATTCAGTCATAGACTTACTTTTTGTAGTTGTCCATAATGGAAGTTATGTTTACGGTAACAGTCTGCGAGTAGATCATTAAAAATTTCTGTCGTATTTCCTTTATCACTAGATATATTTTTTATATAAAGCTAAAATAAAAAAGTCCAAGCTTCTCGTTGTACTGATTTGCCAGTGTTGCACCCTGGAGGTTATTAGCTACAGAAAACTTCACTATGCACTTGGCATTATTTATAATTGATCTTCGACTAGCTACGAGTACGCTCCGCTTTCACGTATTCACCAATGTAGACAATGATGAAAAGTGTAGATGATAATAATCTTCGATTCTTGTACGATAATAGTAAAAAGTAACCAATATCGTTAATCCAGGACATAAACTATCCATATTCCAGCTTTATCCAAATCATGTCAGCCGTCTCTGCGTGGAGTACATACATACTCCCGTCCCCACATTCTCACTCACTCACAAACTTTCGCATTTATAATATTAATGTGATATTTTTGTCACAGTCACATTCAGAATCAAGACGATATATTCCATACTCCATGGGTGGCCCATTCACAACTCATAACTGAGATGTTGCTGCAAAACAGTCGCATTATTTTCTTATTTTCTTCGTATTTTAAACCGCTTTCTAAGAATAGGCTATTAATTCAACACGCATGCTTGATGCAATATTATTGAAATTGCAATATATTCATAGAAACTATTGGAGTAGAAAATATATTGCCCCGGGCGGGGATTGGAGCACAAAATTTCGGCAGAAATAGCCGACCCCTCGGTGGCCGAGCGGTTTGGGCATCCGGCGCGAAATTGGGAGACGCGGGTTCAATTCCCGACCGGGGCAAAACATTTTGTACCCTAATAATTTGTAAAATATGATTTTCGCTTAGCACGCGGTAGTGCTTGTAATCATATTTAGAAATATAGAATTATATAGAATATAGAAGGGTAGCGATATAATTCCGTGAGTTTTTAAGTGTTTGAAAAAGCACTTGTTTCGATCAGATGAAGTCTAGTAGTCTGGTTGATGACCGCGCACCGTCCCCTTATGACGGTTATAAAGAAATACAATTGGAGCACGAAATTTCGGCAGCAATACCCGAACCCACGGTGGCCAAGCGGTTTAGGCATCCAGCGTGAAATCGGAGGAAGCGGGTTCAATTCCCGCCCGGGGCAAAACATTTTGCACTAAAATTATTTGTAAAATATGATTTTAGCTTAGCACGCGGTAGTGCTTGTAATGATATTTAGAAATATATTTTTATAAATCTTTGTAGCGCTCGTAGCGAAGTCGTATAGCCATTCTGAATTGATCAGCAAAGTTAAGCAACGTCCGCCGCGGTCATGACTTGACGGATGGGTAACCGCTTGTGACATTTACTACTTACCGCTTCCGTGCTTCGGAGGGCACGTTAAGCCGTCGGTCCCGGTTGTTGTCTTCGGATGGCAGTCGTTATAGCGTGGTGTTAGGGCATTTTGCCAATGCCCGCCTGGCGAGCTACCACTCTCAAGTAGAAAATATGTATGTTTGCTTATATGAAAGTACTAATGGGATTGTATTTTTGATTAGCTTACATTTACTTAAACTTAGGAAGTAGTGCAAGTCACAATACGATAAGGTGTGGAGACCTGCCTTATTGATACGAGTCACGGGTGTGGTTTCAAAGGGAAAACATCTTAATTATTAGAAATAAATTAAAAATTAAGAAACAAAAACGAATTAAAAAAAGTACTAAAAATTTCATCAAAATTATAAAATAATATCAAAAAAATTAAACGACATAACTTGTGGAAGTGAAAACATTCTGAGTATGAATGTAAATTATTATATTAAATAATTATATTATTATTAATTATAATATTCATGGTCCGAATGCCACAACTACCTATATTGGTTAATTAAGTAAATACATCAAATGAAATTATTATTTCATAATTTTGTTTACGTGATATTATATCTTTGAATACACTTAATGCTTTTAATAATAATTTTTAGTCAGGTATATAAAAAAAATGTCTGCAATAAGTAATTAATTGTGATGTCTGCCCATTAATACAACACCCGTAGCTTGTAAGTAGTACTGACTTCAATAACTGCAACTCTTTCCAGTGTTGGATGTCAGCTCTGTTTTAGTAAAATATTTTTAATGACACTTTAATGGCACATATAGAATTTACAAAAAAAGAAATGGATCAACTAAGTATAGGTTTATAAACCTACAAAAAGGTGATAGCGTCCTTTCAAAATCTGGATTGGCTACTCAATCCATACGGACATCATGCGTAGCATTTAAATCTTTTCACGTGTACTGTGGGTCTTATCTTAAAAAATAGCTCATTAATTCATAATTATATGCTGTTTACATGGGGCACACTAAAAGTTTTGCCTTTTTAGCTAATCGGAACTACTTGAATTTCGAATGTTATATTTTTTGAAACGATTTGCAACCTTTTTAGTAATAATAAATATAATTGGCGGGAAATCATTTGTCAATTGTTTATTTCACACATCAAAATTCTACATACGCAATGAAAATGGAATTAAGTCGAACAGATTTTAGAGCGTTGATTTTTTATGATTTTAAAAGTCTCGGCAGTACAATGTAGTATATTTCAATATTGAAATTTGTAATTGACCTTCATAAGAGCGTCGTAGACGCCTAAATTGAATAAATGATTTTGACTTTTTTTTACTTTTTTCTCTCTCCGGAAGACTGTGCCGCTCGTCTTCAAAATGCTTTTAGGAGAGAAGCACCTTGTTTGAGCACCGTGAAGCGATGGTTTGCTGAATTTGAGAGAGGTCGGGCTTCTTTACATGATGAATTTCATGAATGGCGGCCTTCAACTGCCGTCAACGAAAATAATGCGGCTACTGTTAAGCGGATAATTGAAGAAAACCCGCGGATTTCCTATGAGACAATTCGAGGACTATTGGGGATTGGCATGAGCCAAATTCAGAAAATTTTACACGAAGAATTAAAAGTTCGGAAACTGTTGTCGTTGGATACCTCGTGAACTGACAGCGGAGCAGAAGCGGGCTCACGTGGAATGGTGCTCACAGATGCTACTGAAGTGCAACCACGGACATTCTAATGTTGTTTATGACATTGTTACAGGAGACAAAACGTGGATTTATTGTTTTTAACCCGAAAAAAAAACAGCTATCTTGTGAATGGGTGTTTGAAAATGAGAACAGGCCAACATAAGTGAGGCAGGCGAGAAACGTGGGTAAAAAAATATTTGCGTTTTTTTTTTCTCAGCTACGGGTCCTATCTGCATAATTCACTTGAAGATCAAAAGAGTGTTAATGCCGAGTGCTCTACCATGAACTGTTGTTTACCCTGTTAGAAAAAGTTAGCGAAAGATGACGAAAAAGCCTCGTTCTCCTACATCATGACAACGCTTCTTCACACACGGCCAACAATATAAAGTAATTTTTAGCATCCGAAAAATTACAACTCGTCACTCATCCTGCACATAGCCCCGACCTATAATATATATATATATTTATATATTTATACAGAAATAACACATACCCTGTTATTTCTGTATTTTCCCCAAAATCAAAGATTTGATGAGGGGTTTCGCTTTACCAACTCCGAAGAGGCAGTGATAGCGTTCAATCAGCACGGAGAAAATATGCCTTCTATCTGTGGTCCTCCCTCCTGTTTTAAAGAATGGTTCGATCGCATGAAAAAATGTTTAAAATGTAAAGGAGAGTATTTTGAAAAGCAATAAACATAATATTTGGTTTCTAAGATATTGTTTTTTTAAGTTACACAAAACTTTTAGTGTGACCTATGTGGCGGCTGATAGTTGACCAGCTGTCGCATGTCGGTCTTATTCTACATGATAGCTATCCTGCTAAGTACCAGCAACATTCTGATGTAGAAAATATTTCGATGAAATCCACGATGTGTTTCGGCTTCTGCTTGGCTTTGTCGCGTAACCTGCTTTCATTTTAGGCCTATCGTCGTTTGCCTAGATAAGATAGTGGTCAAAGGCTATACTTTGATTAAATGCTCGTGTATATTGCCCATGTAGGATGCTGAGCCGAAACTATTTTTATTTTTTCGTGGGAGTCGTTGTAGGCAGATGTGGCCAGCATCGCCTTCAGCAGAATTTTTAGTCTTTTCTATTAATGGATTCCTAGTTATGGTTCTAACGCCATGTCTGGTAATTCTACCTTTGAGTAGCATTGCTGTATTCCGGATTAACCGATGTGTTGGACACTACAATAACAGGTTTTGTTTTTGAAAGCATTCAGAATAGGTTTAACATAACTTACAATTATTTCTTTTTTTACCATTATGACTGATAAAATGTTAAAAACAAATGAATTTTTCTTTTCAAAAACCATATTTTTATATTGGTTTTGTGAATAGAAACTATCTGACGATTGAAAAACCGTACCTCAATTAATAAAGGTACCTTCGAATCACTCAAAACTGTTTTACATATTTTTCTGGTTTAGACATAGATTTTTCAATCAATAAACATTTGTTTTTATATTTTTTTATAACGACACTGATAGTCAATTGAACTTTTCTTATCAACATTAGTCATTTTTGTATTGGTTGTGTATATTATTTATTCATATGAATGGTAACTATCTCATGATTGACGACTCGGGCCTTATTTAAATTAACTTTTGTGTCCCTTACCGATGATTTAACGTCCATAATGATTTGAGCTAATACATCTATTTTACTTGTTATTCGAAACAGAAAAATAAGAAAAATACAAAAGAAATACTAACTATACTATTAATATATAGGTTCTTATATTTCTGATATGAATACTGGTTACGAGGCAGTAAATAATTTTGCTGGCTGCACCTTTATTGTTATGTAAATACTTGTCCACTGCGTAATGAAGTAATACAAATTTCACGGATCAGATACGAACGTCGTCGACCGTAAGTGACAAGAAATTGCAGCGTGCTCTTGGCCGGCTGCCATATGGACATGACCCTAATGATAGGGTTTAGTTTAAATTCAGCCGGCCAGTTTTCACCGAGCTATACAGCGAGTGTCTAATTGACACTTGGGATTTATCATATTAATTTATGAGTTGTAAGTACCAAGTGACCCAAATGTGGTTCGGACGCATTCCCGAGCAACAAGTGGGTGAGTCTTGAGGCGGCGCGGGGAACCACAGAATCCAATGATATGGGAAGCCACATACTACTAGAAGCCCGGTTATTACACGTGCAAGCTTTTGTGGGGGTGTTATTAATATAACACGCCAATTAAGCGACAATCACGTCTAGGTGTGTCACGTCTCGACACGCACGAGTAACTATGTACGTATTTTAAGAGAAGCAAAGGAATTTGTTTATGTCTATCTTGTAAACATAAAATAATTATTCTACACTATGGTGTAGTAAGAAGGTTGTTTTATCACTATAAAAATGATCGTTTCAGGTATTTGTATACTTCTTTCATTTGTAGACTAAATAAAATATTATTTTCCAGTTGTATAGAATGTTCGAGTGAGGGCTTGCCGCAACGCGCCGCCGCCGCCGCGCGCTTCGTCGCTGTCACCGCCGACGCGCTGAGTTTGACAGCAAGACGTGACAATTACCACACCTTACTCAACTCTTTATATAAAGCTGCTGCACCATCAATGATGTTGCCAATTTTAGGACGTTAGTACACTGCAACGCTACACCGTTACAACCACTTTCACGTAACATGAGACCGGTTCTTATTTTAGGAATTTTGATATTCCTCGTACTAGTAGAAACGCGCCGTCTTCCTTCCGTTCGTCATGAAGAAGATAAACCCAAAGTAAAAGACCAGGACCCCGCGGCTACAGGACATAAAAAGGAGGAACATCACAACCATGAACACAAAAAAGGAGGAGGTAAAGAACATCATGCAGAACATCATCACGATCATAAAGAGGACGGACACAAAGGTTACAAAGGCCATCATCATCATGAAAAAGGTAAAAAGGGCCACCATGATGAAGAGCATCATAAAGGAGAATACGACGACCACGCCGGGCATAAAAAAGATCACCACCATGAGGATGGCCATTACGACGAACACCATAAGGGAGAAAAAGGAGAGAAGGGACACAAATACGCTGAAAAAGGACACTACAACAAAGGCCATTCCACAAAAGGACATCATGAAATTCACAAGCTCGATGAGTTCAAGAAAGACAAAAAGTTCTTTGACGAAGAAGGCGACTCCGGCCACGAAGAGAAACACGGTGGGTTCCACGAGGAACACGGCCATAAGAAAGGAGGGAGCTACCACAAGGGTCATCATCACGGTGGCCATCACCACCATGAACATGGTGAGAAGGGTCATCACGAAAAGGGAGGTCACCATCATGATCACAAGGGACATAAATCGTCTGGCGGTCACGACACCCATCACAAACATCACCACGATCATGGCAAGAAAGGCGAGCATGAACATCACAAAAAATACGGATATAAAAAAGGACATTAAAGGCGATCCGAGCGGCTTTGGCTTATTTTTTTGTACTACGTCACCAAATACGTCATCGATTGAGTCATCACTTTATTTCATAGCAATTATTTATTTCTTAAAAACTCAAGCGGTCGCGGCTATTGACTGGCTTATTGCAAATCATTTCTACAATAAAATTGTGGAGACATTGAATGTACCTAGCTTAAAATAATTAAATTATTTTAATTAAAATTATTTATAGTTTTGCATTTGTTTCTTTTCATTTTTTTTAGTTAATTTTATGTGTGTGTGTTTGTGTTTGTTTGCTGTTAATATAATATAGTTACTAGTTATATGAATCTGTAGTAAAGAGCGGGCAACATCCTTGATTAAGATATTGCTCTTGAGTTGAATTTATTTGTTTTAGTTACAGTAACATCTGTGTGCATATCTAGACGTCTTCACCAGGAATCATATTATTAACATCTGGTAAAAATATGTAGTATTTTATAACTATTCATAGTAAATGTTCATTCATAAGATAACGTGCCTTAATATTTCACATAAATTGCTATCTTTGTTGTAATAACCGGCCAAGTGCGATTGGGTCTCTCCGTGTGGGTTTCCGTATCGTAAGTAATGCTTGATTTATCACAACTTCAAAACTATATTATCAATAATGGTGCTTTCAGGGTTTGTTGTTTAAATTGTGTACATAAATAAGACATAATATACATACATACCAGATTTCTAACTATAAGATACCATGACAAGAACCCCAGACAAAAGTGGTTTAAAACTGGTAACTTTGCATTCGGCCAAACGTTTATTATTATGGAAAAAAAAATTAAGAAGTATTTTTTCTTCTCTATGTTTTGGTGAGACATGGACTGAGTTAGGATACGATAAAAAATATTGATTTTCGGCTTCCTAACTCAGTACTCCTAATTATTGTACGCAAAACACTCAGGAAAATAATTTCGGGTCAGCGTTATACACTACATGTCCCCGGGTCGTAAATAAATAACATTGTTTAGTTTACGAGCTAAAGAGCCGTGACATACTGACGAAAGACAAACATACAAGAGATTGACATTAATAGGGCTCCGTTTTGTCTTTTAGAAACCCTAAAATAGGAGTTATTTTGTATACATTCTGATACCACCCGTCTCTAAATACTCTAAGAATATTTACTGTTACACAATCACCGCACGGGTCACTGGTATCGGCTTGTGTTGTTTTGAATAGCCTAGCGCGTAACAATTCAACTTCAACAGAACTGAGTATATTATTTTGTTTATTTAAGTCAACGTTACTAACTGAACTCATTTCATCATTAGGTGAGCTGTAGCACTTTATACACAAATAATAAATACATTGTGAGTAAGTAGTCCATATTTTAACTGCATTTTCAGCAAATCACCAGAACGTCAAATTTCTGAAAGAAACAGATGCCTATGACTCCTACAAATTAGTAATTACTCATATTTTCTTCAACGAAAACAATATATAAATATAATATCTATATAAATCATCCCACTACACTTATCCCCATGTGAGATTAGGTTGGTACCATAAAAGACAAAAACCTGAGTATTTGTCTTGACAAACATTCACATATTTTAAAGGTTTAGTTTCGGATGCCAATTCCTTGACAATATAATTTTACCTGTGTGCGAAAATAGAAACTTTGAACGGTCGTCAGGGAATGTGCTCCAAATAAAAAGGTATGCATAAACATAAGAAGCTAGGATACCTATAGAAAATAAACTCTATAAAGCCGGCTCGGATTTAGAAGTCGAGTTTCGGCAACTACCTCGATGTTTTGCTTAAACGAGGCAATTTATCCATAAACGATTGTTATAAAACGCAGATGCTTCCTGAGTTTAGATTATCGGCTTGCAAAGTATAGGGCTGGTATTGCTTATTTCCAACCAAAAACACATTACCAACAACCTAAATATTACATTGAAATATACGATCAGGGCAGTATTTTCATTACAGAATAGAATAGGGACCGTTCACAAAAGAGAAGTATCTCTATTCCAATACGGCGTGGTGATAAAGTTTTATTGCGAAGCTCTTGTAAAATATGATTTGGTAGTTCTCGGTAGCGCACAGGTTATTGGATCCTTCCACGTGGCACCATTGTGTTTCTGTGTATCGAACACGATGTTGTAAGAGCCACGGTCGTGCGGTTCGATGTATCTACTCATAAATCTAACCACTCCATATTGGTGTTCTCTATACATACATCCGTGTACACGACAATGGCTCTGTGATAGCTTCGCCCACAATGCGCACCAAACTGTTCCTTAAACTAGTTCAGTGAAAATCTATGGCAACAGATTCGAATTGTTAAACTCTTTGTCTCCAGTTTCCTGTATTGAGAGTGGCGCGGAAATCTCTATAATCTAGGCTATCAGGTAACCGACTAGATATTTTATTTCTCTCGGATATATGATGGCTTTGTTCTTAGCTCGGCTTTGTAAACGCTCAATCAAACGCCTTTTCTTTCGGAACATTTTCTGAAAATACGGGCTTATGTTAGCTGGAATTCTTTTGGGAAAAAATGATGTTTTTGATTATATCTGGGATGTTCAAGGTGTGGAGGAAGAAAGGTTAGTCACAAATTGATACTAAGTGCGTAGAAAGATACAAAAGTGATTTATTCTGTACTAGGTACAACATACGCCATAACCATAATCAACTATTTTACCTAGTAATTTTACCGTATATCGTATGATCGTACAGAAGAAGGTAATAGCTATACAGCTCTTTCTAGATAAATTCGTTCAGATGAGCGGGAATTATTACTTGATTTTTATCAGATATAATATGAAAGTTAGCATCAGCCCGTAGCCGCCCGCGTAAACAGCACATAAAAAAACCATTGTTTATGCCAATTAGAAATTAACCTAAAGCATGTGACCTGAACCCTCACACGATAAAATCGGTAAAGTTTTAAATAATGAGAAATAAACCACAATTATTGCAGCTTGGAATCCTCTCACGCGTATCGCTTGAAGCCCAGGAAACCTCGCAATTTTTTAAAAAACCGCCTTTAAATTTACGACAACAGAAAAGGTATCAATACCATATGGCTTTAAATTCACTCACGCGAGACGCTTGTGACACAACGAACCAGGATAAAAAAAATTTGCCCAACAAAATTTAATGCCCTCCACGCGGGCCACTTGCGGCCCGCAAAGCAAACTATGAAAATTAGAAAAAAACATTAAAGAACAATATAATAATATTATTTTAATTTTAAGTATTGAAAGGAATAGAAAATATACCAGTACAAGAACATAAGATCAGGCATTCGACAGTATTCATCAAACAGACATAGGTAATCATGGGTACAATCATAAGACCTCGCTTCGCTCTGTACATATAGAATATTTAAAATAGAATAATCATATAAACAGCAATAAGTACTACTTATGTATGGGATATTTTTAATATACCCATTTTAACTACTATACTCTTCCGTCATAGAAACGCAAGTGTTCCAAATTTTAAAAAATATACAAATTCTAAGGCACCCATTTTTCAAGTTTTTTTTTAATTTTACCGAATTGCTGCAAATAAGTCATTATTGTAGGCAATCTTCAGATTTACATTTCCTCATCTAAAGCGTCTAACTTTAAATGAATATCGCTTGATGCGTTCGTTAGCCAAGACTCGATGCCGTATCCTCTCCAAAGTCCTACGTTAAAACTCAGATTCAAATAATAATCCGATTTTCGCTGTAGATATCCATCTTCAGGTTAAAAATTAATGTTTGAATCTACGAATAAATATGTAATGAATATATCGGAATAAACTGGATATAGGGTCAAAAGCCTTTTTTTAAATTAAGAATGTTATATTTTCTTGCGAATAAAGTCTTACACTGAAATCATACAATATGCAGGTTTCATTTTTATTCAAAGGGGCTAGTGCGCCAAAACGGTAGCTTGGTAACGTTAACGGTATATTTATACGCTTTTAAATATGTGCTTTAGAAAAATACTAATTGCTGATATTCATTATTATCAATTAATTAATTATTTTAATTATTAAATTACATCACCCTCGCGAGATAAATAGCATTCAATTCAAATTATTGGAAGAGGGTTTGTCATCAGCATCACTGTTATAAGTTATAGTTTTTTTTTCTTTTATTGCTGATAGTTAAGCCTTTGACCACAATCTCATCTGATGGTAAGTGATGATGTGGTCGAAGGTGATAACAGGCTTAACCTAGAATTACTGGCTCCCAAGGACAGCTGCCGGAACACACCATTAGGTGCTTGGCGACAGATTTTCTGCTTGAGGGTGGTCGCAAGCCAGGCGGGCATTCACAAAAATGCCCTTCCACCATGCAAGATAGGTACATACATTGATGCTCAACAACTAGTTTTTTTTATTTAACTGCAATGCGTGTGACTTCTGTTAACACCTTATTATGTTAGAGTATGATATTGATTTGTTTACTGAATCTTAATTTATAGGTTTCAGATGTCTTAATTATTTCAGTGTATTCTCCGTTTATTCATCCGTGTATCAATCTTAGAATCTACCACACAACATTAATTTTCTTCATCAATCTTGATAAAAAGCATTAAATGAGTAAAAGATACCTATTGCTGGTAGGTATAGGTATTCGACATAAATAATATTCTCAATAGCATAGAGAAAAGACTATCTGCATTTGAATTGTATTATTTCAATAGGTACAATTCAAAATATTATCCAACATGTTGTATACTAGGGGGTACCTAAGCATACATAATAACTACGGTAGTTTGGGGCAACAGGCGCCAGATGCTCATTCAATCAGAATTACCTACTGCCCGACACCATACAGGCATTAAAAATTACCTGTCATGACATTACTGCTATTCCCCTTCTCATAAAAATGTTATAGGAGCCATCTTAGGTAGCTAATTAATATATGATTTGTTCATTTTTTAATTATTGAGAGATACCCTCTTAAGTTTAAGTTAAAGACACCAGACAAGAGTAGCAGAGGACGCGAACCAAGGCAGCTTATGGCATACAACGGGCTTCAGACGCTCACTCAGTCAGGATTACGGCCCGCCACCACCCGGGCCCATAAATCTACCAGCGTGTGACATTACTAATCTCCCTACTCACTCGCTAATTTGTGTAAAATAAGGGCTCTCATAATAGATTTGGTTACACTATGCTTGAAATTTTTCCAACAGTGATTTTTCGTGACAAGAAGTTTCCATAATGTTCCGGGATTCAGAGTGATTAAATAGCAACAGAAAGACTTGAGTGTCTGTGTACATTTCAAGCATTCAGTGTATTCTTGGGACTTTATATATGTTGTTGTTATTTATTGGTGAGACTGACTAAACAGCTATACATATGACAAGTGAACGGAAGTGTTGGAAGGGGAAGACCTAGGCGGACGTTCCGAAATCAAATTAAAGACGTTATGAAAAAAGGACAGGTCAGGGATACCCTAAACCGACGCTCATGGATGAAAAGATTGATGAATGTAGATGAAACGAAAGAGATATGCAAAGAAATCTGGGAGGAAAGTTGCCCAAATCCTACATACCCAAATCGGAGATGGATGCTCTTAAGTGCCTACGCGAAAACCCAGATTTGTTGGTGTTACCGGCAGATAAAGGTAACGTCACGGTTGTTGTTGATACTCTAGCATATGAAGAAAAGATAAATCGCTTACTCGAGGACAGCAACACCTACAAAAAAGTTGGCTACAATCCCACCAACAGAGTTACCACCAAGCTGAACAAGCTCTTAATGGCCTTGCCAGATGAGCTGTATAAAAGCTTGCGCCCCTTAAACCCTACTACACCAAAAATCTATGGCTTGCCAAAATCCATAAACCAGACTGGCCTCTTCGTCCTATTGTTAGCCAAATAGACTCACCTACGTACAAGACTGTCCGATTCCTCTCAGACATGTTACTACCATTCACGGGCAAAACAAATAGTTATGTCAAAGATTCCGCCCATTTCATACAACTACTGGAGGATGTACGACTAGGTGAAGACGAAGAGATGGTGAGCTTCGATGTCGTATCGTTATTCACAAATATACCGATAGAGGACACCACTAACATTATATCTGAAATAATAGAATGCATACCTATACCTATCGAGTACATGAATCTAATACGATACACTTTGTCGAGTGGATACTTTGTGTGGAAAGGTGATTTTTACTTGCAAATCGACGGCATAGCAATGGGGTCTCCACTAGCTCCTGTAGTCGCTAGTATATTTATGGAGTGTTTTGAAGTAATGGCAATGATGAACACAACATATAAGCCAAGTCACTGGTGGCGCTATGTTGACGACGTGTTTGCCATTGTGCAAAGAAACGAGGTGGATTCACTGTTAGAACACCTGAACAGCGTTCACCCAAAAATTGCTTTTACGGTGGAACGGGAAAAAGAAGGAGCCCTACCTTTTCTGGTTGTGTTGGTAAAACGCGACTCAGTCGGACATTTATCGTACTCCATATATCGCAAGCCAACACACACAAACAGGTATCTCAGAGCGGATTCTCACCACCACCCAGCGCACCTAGCCTCAGTACCACGGACGCTTATAAACAGAGCATTAAGAATATGCGATCCTGAATACCTGGATACTGAGTTAAACCATATTAAAGGTGTTCTGCAAAGCAATGGTTACAAGTGGAGGCACAGTTGGCGTATTGCGAACGCGTCGACCAAGGCACGCCCAGCATCAGTGGAAAGAGCGACAGCATACCTTCCATATATAAAGGGAATCACGGATAAAATTGGAAACTTGTTACGCCGAAGGTACAGCATCAAGACAATATTCCGCCCTCTAAGGCAACTCAGACAGCTGCTTCGCTCTCCCAAAGATAGGGACCCATTGGGAGTCCCCGGTGTCTACTTAATTCCCTGCGACTGTGGTAAATGTTACGTTGGCGAAACATGCCGGAACGTTTCCACTAGACTTACGGAACACATACGCTCCATGAAGAATCAGGACATCAACAGCTCAGCCGTGACAGAACATTCTCTGTTATCTGGTTCAGGACACTACATCCGCTTTGACAAAACTCGGGTCTTGTCGAGAGAAAAGTTCTTCGTGCCTCGCAAGATCCGAGAATCTATTGAAATTAGTAGACGTCCAACCTTCAATAGAGACGGAGGATGGTTCTTGTCACCTACTTGGAAGCCGTGTCTTCATGGAACTGTTATGGATGATAAGGACGGGTCTAGTGGAGATGTGGTGAGTTCTTTTTGCTGGGACGTTCCCCATGCCAGCCGGGATTTCACCATCAGCGACGAAGAGGATTCGCATCAGTCGACGACACGACCAACTGCAACCCACCCCTCGCACCAACCGATGACGTCACGCGGACTACGAGCTGCCGCCCGCAGTGCTAAGCGAGACGTCAACGCGGGCGTCCCGAGCTCTCCTTGAAAAAGACCACCGAATGTGGTTGAAACTATAGTCGGAGCTATCTGACTGATTCACGTGAGTTATCCCGTATTATTTACTAAAAAAAAAAAAAAAAATAGAAATCTGGGGTCTCTACCTACCCCTTCGTATGTTTGTATCATAACTATCATGTATATCAACCAACCTTTAAGCTTATACCCGAATATCAATGTATAATTTCTTATCTAAGTGCGGTAGATACATTCTTTGTCCAAAATATTTTAACCAAGTAATTAAGTTCTCTAATTAGGTACTTTATTTTCACTGTTAGAGCAAATATAACAACATACAGGGTTATTGGTAAAATGCTAACAACCTCTTAGGGTTGACTTCTGCTAGTCCTAACAAACATTTTGATATGTTTCTTTTTGTCGCACACAAACACGCAGCTTCGAATTTATAATCTGTTATATTAGTGGGATGGGTTAAGAAGCATATATCATCGACAGCCATATGTTTCATCGTTGGACAAACACCTTCCCTATTAGAGGGGTTTTGTCCTAATCCTCACGCTTGGCAAGCAGTACAAGGTTCGCAGTGTAAGATGGCAGTTCTTTGAACGGCGTTGCTGCCCACTTTCTGGTATATTTTTCCTTCGTCGCATGTTATGATTCCTACGAGGTCTCGACTCGACAGTGGAAACGAAAACGCGTCCAGTTTGTATAGCTTAAAGAAGTAGGTTCAATTAAACATGCCTGAATGAACACATTGGTGAAATACGAGTATATATATTATTATTATTAAATATAACAAATACAAAAGCATTAAAATATAGCGACTATTACTATATAAGTTTATAATTTATGGTAACAATGTAATAAACAAATTTTACGGAGACACAAATGCAAGCTCCACTTTTGAAAACTATTGTTAATAGACATAAACGTTTATTAAGCCCGAAATACTTTGACATGACTATCCACGTCAATGTAAAATTGGGTAGGTAAATATAAAGTGCATACAGCTGTTAGCGGGGTTAATTTATTCATAGAATCAAGTTTGTTAGCGCTGACTTTTTAATTTCATGAAAACAATTTCAGTAAACGCCTGACAGAATGCAACGGCACGGCCACGGCGCTGTCGGCACGGAGCTGATACTGCAAAACATCTGTAGGCTAAAATAAGGGTTACCGTTACAGTACATAGTGACCAGGTTCATCTGCTAAGGGGGCGTCCATAAATTACGTGAGATGATTTAGGGGGGGAGGGCGTCGAGTCAAATCTCATATAATCTCACGTTAGGGAGAGGGAGGATCTCAACAAATATCACGCAATTTTTGTTCTGATTGAAACAAAAAAATATACTATTTTGGTCCATTCAATCCAAATTGTATGTATATGCAAATGTCACAAGAGCTGCAGAGCACAGGCGAGCCGCCCACATTGCACCAGCTAAACAAGCGCGTATGCTCCACAAAATACGACCATCACGGATTGTCACAAGACGAGCTAATGAGTTACTGTGTGCAAGCGCCAACGGCTTGGAGTGGCTAGATCAGAACGAAGTCGAAGGAGCAGATGATTTTACTGAAAAGCATATGGACATGTTGGTTCCAATAAGTCTCTCTTGAAACCGCGCATAATTCTCCATGGACTGAATTAGAGTAGATATTCTTTTCTTTTTATCACAGTAGCCATGATTTAAGTATTCTATTGTTAATTTTTATTACATTTATAACGCTCAGCAATATTGATTACTAGTCTTAACTAGTCGTAAATAAAAGCACGAAGCATTTTTTTTCTTTCTACAATAACAACCCAACGCGTTTACGTAAGAAACCCACATTCTGAAAAATCTCACGTGAGATTGGGGGATGGGGGAGGGGTTGAACAAAATCTCACGACATCTCACCAACGGGGGAGGGAGGGACAAAACATTTAAAAAAACACCTCACGTAATTTATGGACGCCCCCTAATTTGAAATCAAAGTAATAAGTTTCTTAAGTATTTTTGTATTAATTATTTAGTATGTTCATGTCTGATATTTATATTCATTGTTCAGCATCGTGTATCTTGAAATGTAATACAGTTCACACACAGGTTGTCTGAACAGAGGAGTCAGTCAGAATAAATCGCTATATATTAAGACCGCCCATTGTACTACCAATGTCTAATAGTACCTACTAAGACTATTTTAATGTTTATATGATTTGCGGTAAAGGGCTTTGTGTCGTACTTATTGTATGTATTTTCTTCCTCCGGTTTTTTCAGCTCCATTTTTTCCTTCTTTCATTTACAGAGGTAGGCACAATGTATTCTTCAACCACTCTGTTCTATAACTGGCCGTGTTTGTACTATTCAAACATGTAGGATCACCACTCAGTCCGTTCATACTAACATAAGAGAAAGTAGTTTTTGTGCAGAAATCTGTCGTCAAGTCTTTCATATGTGTTAAAAAACTATCGCGATATGAACCAAACGGTTCATAATTGTTAAGTTATTTAGTGATATATTTTATAACTGTGATTAATGTTAAAAAAATACAAATCACAAACTAGCCATTTGCAGGGATTTCCCATTTTAAACACATTGAACAAATTATCCCATTCAATTATTATTTAGCAGCTGGCTAAGACCCGCGTAAAATTTACCAGAAATTTCTTCATCCACTTTCAGGTTATTTGAAGTTCTTCTTGTGGGAGTCACAATCGTAACTAAATAATAATTGGTGACTGTGCACCGAACACTTCGCGACTGAAATATGTTTTTATTTACGTTTTCAACTCCCATATCTCCGCTGTTTTAAAATAACCAATAACTGAATCAATATAACCAAATCTGGTCGCAAGAATTGCTTGAGGAATGCGACCTATAGAGGACGATATTTGCCAAGCTGAAACGTCAAACGTCTTGCGCTCGCTCAGTTTATTAGCCTTTTAGATGACTGCCCAAATAATGATTGTTTGATTTCCGGGATAATGTATGTAAGTGTTTTTATTCCATACCATGAGTTCTAAACGGTTTAACTGATTTTAATGAGATATCGTTATATTAATCTTGATAGCGCAAGTAACACTAGGTACATAAAAAAAATAAAAAACAAACTGGTGGATTTGAGACCCCATATTATGATAAAACAATATTTTTCTTCTAAGCCCATCGAGTGGGGTGTCAAAATGAAGGGCTTTAAAAACAATTCCATTTTTATATGTATTAAACTTGTAATTTTAATTGCAATGGAACGATAAAACGTTTAAGAAAAATAAAGAGTCTTTTACATTTTTTATTTTATACTTGTATTGTAATATTAATTTAAATTGGGAGAGTTCTGAAATTCACTAAATTTTTTACGAATGTCAGCATCACGTACTCAATTTATTACCTAAACAATTCGTTTTCACTAGATACGGCACTAAGATAAGCCTTACATCGCTAGTACCATTTGGCTTTATTGAATAGGTAGCTATTACACAATTCAATAGAACTGTCACCTAACAATACCTTTCTTGGCCCTGGGTTACGGACACATTCCATTAATATAATAGTATATACGCGTCTTCTTTTTTATAGACAGCTCACATAGGTGAACTTTCTTTGCGAATTAGGATTTCAGATATACCCATACCTATATATATGTAACTAGATTCTAGGAATACAATTGATTCATCTATTTTCAACGTTTTAAACAGGTCAAGTAAAATGTAATTGAAAACCTTTAAGTGAAATAAAATATGGGTCGTAGCCGAAGCGCTCATAGCGGAAGCGCTCATAGCGGAGCTTTCCAACTCATTCTAAACCAGTCAACTAGGTTATGCAGCAGTCACTACAGACCTGTTCCTTCCCGAAAGCGCGAGGCTTCGAGGCCCTATTAGAAGCCCGAAGTCGAAGACTGAGGGTTAGTCGAGGTACGTAATTCCCGTACCAACGTAAACGTAAAAATTCGATGTTTTGTATAAAAAACTATTAAAATCGATTATGATCCAAATCAACTAATGTCATTGTTAGCAGCAAGATTGCAATAAAAATCCTGTTTAAATCAATTGCATGTAAACTCCTTGCTTGGACCTGCATGACCTGTGTGCTGTGCTATAAATAAAAAAAAATTATATACAGACCTTGTGTTTCATGACAAAAAAAAGCTCAAGGGTTTTATATGGGGCATTACGGCCAAGTTAACCTGGATTGCGCATGCCCGCTTAGCTAGCTGCCACCTTCAATTAGAAAACTGTCACCAGCATGTAACGGCTTGTGTTATGGTATCAGCCTTGAGAGCCATAGTTCCCATTCTAGTTTAAGCCTGTTTATTTCGCACATATGAGATCATTTTAACATCAGGTGAGAATGTGATGAAAGGCTAATCTATCGACAATACACAACTACTCTGGGTACTCAATACCTATTTATAAAACCTTGAAACCTAACCGTTAATAAAATGTTATACTAATAACTTGAATCTATTCTATCCGTTGATTCGGTGTGTAATTAGTTAGATACTTGCATTAGGTACTAGGTGTCTGCTTGCGCAACGCAATTTGCAATTTCCAAGCTCTTACTAAGATTACAAAAACTTGGCACTGCGCTTGGAGTCGAGTTACCCTTGCAGCTAATATCATGAGAACTAATTCTTATATCATCCTTGTACCCATTATTATATCTTGTGAAAGTAGAGTTGATTAAGGTGTTTTAACTTGTGCTGAGTTTATTTACGGATATTATTAATTTACTCAGTTTATTTAATCAGCATTTTTATACAACGGGACAATGTGGGCAGCGTTTTACTGTAAACCTTTGCTCAGTTTTCTTCTTATGATTGTCTTATAATAAAAAATGTAACATAATTCAAACATTTTTTTTTAATTTTCACTTATTTCTGAAACAAGTACGATGGGTTGGCGCTGCGGTTACTTCGGCGGATCAACTCAAGCGAAAGTATACTAGTCTCAGAATTGGTTACATATTTGAGCTACATAGTGTATACATAATACCTTAGGGGTCAATGAGCTCATTGTATTTTACAAAACGTGTCAAAGCACTAAGTATTCTATTGTGACACCAGCCGTCAATTTAATGGTAATTTCCTTTTCTGAAGAACCATCATTTACCGTAAAGTAAGGTTTGTTCATGTCTTTTAACTGCCATATATTTCTATCTTAGAACCTCCAAAGCGGCACTAGTAGGATCTAATCATACTTTCTTTAGCCATGCCGAGTTGCCAGCAGCTGAAGAAACTCTTTAAAATTCCCTGCAACACGATGGACCCGGCACCATGCACCATGTGCATCGTGGATAGTTATAACAATAGAAATGGACGATATCGTCCTCTGCGGGTGCTAAGAGGTCAAATAACCCTACCTGCGTACACAACTAAACAAGCGTTGATAGCAAAATAAGCGTTAACCATGCTGAAATGTTGGACATCCTCCCGTGGGTTCCCAGCTTGCTGTGGCTCTAGGGGGCTCTGTTAACCGTGAGATTGTGGGTGGATCGCCATTGTAAAACGAAGGGAAACTGACGTGAGGCCGCTTCTTTGGGTTTTTCTCCATCTTGAATCGCCGTAGGTTGCGGTGTGGTATAGGCGAAACTGAGGCGGGCAGCGATATCTTATGAGCGTCACCACGGCTGAGGGACGGATGCCGTGGTGGGAGAGAAGTGCCATTATCACGGTGCGCCGCTCTCCCATCCTACCTTTCCTTTTACCGTTTGTTGGCCGGTTCAACATGGGCTTTTGGAGCAAAGCCCAAAGAAGCAGGCCCAGCTTGGGTCCTTCACTGTGGTGAAGTACCCATGGTCACTAGAGCCCTCCTGCCACGGCCGCGCGGCCTCCTGCCAGGGAACCCACGGGTGTCTCCAATGTTCAATAAAGTTTAACTGAGTAGGTACTAAAGCTAATTAATTAATCAACTATTCTATTTAACTATGGTTAAATTGGTTATTTGTAGCACGACAACCTGGTTGATAGGTACTACGGTATATATAAAATCCATTTTTATAATTAGAATAGTATATATATTTTTTTCAATAACTATATTTAAATGTATCTTAAGTACCTTTTCTTAATCTAAAAAATACTGTGTTAATTTGGATTGGTATTTTGGTAATTATTTGTTGAACCTTATTTGAATCCAGGGCATTGCTGTAGCGGAACGCACCGCAGATTTATCGGTACGAAACTCTCTCAGTCATTGTTATACGCTCACATTATTCAATTCTTAGTTAAGCATTATCTTCCACATCCAATACTTTTCAATAATACATTTAGGTGTCTTTCAACCATAACTATTGAGTATGTATTAACTCTATTTATAGTTTAACATTAAAACAAGTGATTATCTATTTTTTGTTATTTCAATTTGTAAAATGAATGTAGTAATGAAAAATAATCTTCAGGTTCTCTAAACCTAGAAGGATTCACCTCAGACATCAGGAAATAACCTATCATACCTGACAAAGAGATGTCAAGATTAAAACACAAAAAGTTAAAAGCTGTGTAATGGAATCTGGAAATCACCTAAATGTCTAGAGGGATTGGAAAGTGAAAACGTGCTGATATAATATACAGTCATAATATTTTCGACGTATTTAATAAAATCTCCAGCTACATAATTAATTTTATTCATTAGTCGACGCCTTGGACGTTGTTCTTACTCACGAAAACGTTTTTTTGTAAAAATCTAGAGTACCTATAGATATGCCTCTTTTTCGATTGTACACGTCATTTCTTTTTTAAATCTACTAATTTTATTATTACTTAATATAATATGACCCTGATAATCACAAAAAAATCCAGTTTTACCGCCATGACCAGAGGACCTCCTTGAAAACTTTTTAATACAAAAGAAGATAATAAGAGTCTACGTATATTCTTTCGTAAAATTTTAACTCCACATAATAAGGTTCATCTTAGCCCTTAGGATGGCTAAGCCACGACTACTGAGCTCCTCCTACTGAGCCCACCATAGCAAGGCGGAAACCTCATTAGGGTTCTGCCATACCCTGCAATAACGACTGACATCTTAAGACAACAACCGAGAACGACGGCTATCTCAATTTTCTGCGACGGTATTCTAAATTTTCTTTCTATACAAAAGTTATCAGTAACCCTTGGCTTCCTTTTACTGAAGTCAGTTAGGTCTACGTTTACATTGGTGGTGTATAGCACTGCACTTTGCTGTTCTGTTGAAGTCAGCGGCTACTTGCTACTGCTACCGATTATTGGCGTTAATTAGTCAGCGCCGCAGGAATCCAGGTCTTATTCTTAATAGCTGTAATTCGCTTGTCTGGTCGTAGCACAAATAACGACAATATAAAACACTGAACGAGTGCATGTCGCTACCCTCGATAAAAGGGTTATGCAACGCAATAACCTGTGAAATAATGTTTATAAGTTTTATTCACAACTTATATTACCTTATAAATCGGCATTTTAGTCATTTTGTTGTTCAAATAGAGGATACAATATTTAGTTATTTGTTGGAGTTCAAATTCTAGCTAAAAATAGGTAAATAAATTATAAATTAAATAATAAAATTAATTAAATAATTAACATAGGTAAACGACCTAGTAAGAGCCGAAACTTGACCTCTTTTGGCCAAAACTCTTGCTTCAATGAACATTGATAGTTCACGAGTGCGATAGATTATTTGAAAATTGATTTTATTATGCTTATTGCCATATGTATAGGTCACTTGAATCGTTATTTGATGATATTAATACTGTAAGTATATTTTAAAAGTCGTGTAACTAGTCATGTGACAGTTGTAAAGATACTTATAAAATATAGTTTATATTATGTTCTTTATTTATCATGTGTAAAAACATTGAAGATTTTATTATACTTATTGCCATATGTATAGATCACTTGAATCATGATATTAATACTGTAAGTATATTTTATAAGTAGTTTAACTGGTCATGTGACAGTTGTTAAGATACTTATATAAATAGTTTATATTATGTGCTTTATTTATATGTGTAAAAACATTGAAGATTTTATTATACATATAGCCATACGTGAGCTTGAGATCACACAATTGTCAATTATAAAGAGTACTGTGTTTGTGACGGTAGTCACTTTGTCACCTTGTTTGTTCACTCACTGCGAGTAGCTTCAGTGTCTGTCAGACCGCCGCGCGCCGTGCGAACGAAATAGTCTTTAACGACGAAGTGCTGCTCGATTCACGGAAAGTCTTGCTTTGCGATAAGCACCTTTAACCGCGCACGGATTCACCCAGTAAAACGCCACAGAACTCGGGGGTGTTTTATTGAAAACACCCTCCGATTTCAACCCCTCCTTAGAGGGCGAAGACAGCCTACGCACTCGATAGCCGGATCACGGCTGGTCGGTATCTGCACGCAGACACCACAGCCGATGGCTCCTTGAATCGCGCGGAAAAAGCAACCACGAAGGATGAGCTCGCCCAGCGAACACAACGTGACCGCCGAGCTCAACCCAAGATGCCCTGCAGCCCCCAGGAAACCCCGCGGCCAGCCGAGGACCCCCGCACGGGACAGATCCCTGTCCACTCGGCGGATCCCGGCTGCCGTAGATGAAGACGCCGAACGCTATAGGGCCTTCCGTCGTTCAATCGACGAGACTCTAGAAGCCGCCCGCCAAGAACGCCTGAGCTGGGAAGCAGAGGCCCGGAGAGACGACTCCTCCTCCCCCCCTGCTGAGACAGCCAACCCAGTGGTAGTCATACTGGATTCTCCAGAGTCTCCACCCAAGCAGCCCAAGCCCACTGCCATCCAAGCCCCCGGCGCGCGCAGGAAGCGCAGCGAGGAGGCGGAAGAAGAAGATGGTAAGCGCACCTGCGCCCAAACCCCAGCCCACTTGGACTGGGCTACGATGGCCGCACGAGTTGATCCCCCGACAACCACAACCGCGGCAAGGCAGAACGCCGCGTCCTATGCAACCATCACCACGGCAGCACAAGGGCGCGCAAAGGCCACACCGCCCCTAACCACTACAGAAAGGAAGACCACCGCCCCGCGTCCTACCTCTTACCTCTTACCGAGGAGAGAAAGGGACGAATGATAACTTTGTTTCTCGCCCGGATGCCGTGGCATCGACATCCCGGGCCTCTCCACCGAAGACGACCTCAATGACGACCGCTGCTCCCACGACGCCCTCAACCTCAGCGCAAACGGCGCCACCCGCACAGCCTCCCCAGGTGCGGTACCCGCCGATAGTGCTGGAAACCTTCCCCAATAGCACGAAGCATCTTCGGGCGATAAAGGAAAAACTAGGACGAGTGCCATCCGTACGCCCCTTCAATAAGGGGGTACGCTTTACCCCAACGGATAGCGATGAGTACCGGGTCATCCAGGCATATCTCACAAGCCTGGATGAGACAGAGAGGATGAACTGGTTCTCTTACTCGCTCCCCAAGGAGCGCTGCCTCAAACTGGCAATTAGAGGATTACCAGCTGACACGAACCCAGATGACATCCACCGAGAATTGGAAGAGCTCGGGTACGAACCCGAGCACGTAAAGAAGATTACCGCGAGGCAAGGCAGACCAGGATGCATTTTCTTCGCGGCGATGAAGAAGACAGCTAACCTGGCCCCCGGCATCTATGAAACGGACGAGCTTTTATGCATGCCGGGGGTGAAGATAGAATCATGGCGTGGGAGGAGGGGCCCAGCACAATGCCACCGATGCCAGGCATTCCGGCACTCCTCCCACAACTGCTTCCGCCGGCTGGCGTGCGTACGGTGCGGGGGTGAGCACTATGCGCGCGACTGCCCACGCCCGCTGGACGAGCCCGCGACGTGCGCTAACTGTGGCGGAGCGCACACCGCGAATAACCCCCGCTGCGCTGTGTTCCGCGAGGAGGCGCGGAACAAGCGCGCGGGCACAACGGCGCTTACATCACAAGCTCCAGCCGCATCCACTCTACCGCCGCCCCCCACCGTCGCACTCAATGCGACCCCAACCATCCCCGAGACGACATCCCCGAGCTCCCTCATGGCCGCCGCCAACAACCCGCCACCGCGTGGCACCGACCATGTGGGCAAAAAGAAGAGGAGCAAGAAGAAGAAGAAGCGAACAAAGGGACCGCGGAAAGGCGCACCCCCGCCTACCGCCCCTTCCCAGACAGAGAGCACCACCATCTCGGCCCACGCACCACGTGCCCCGACCGAGAGACAGAGACGACCGAGCATACCTGTCCCGCTCCCACGCGCGAGCGAGACAATCAAGATGAAGAGAACAAGAACAGCGGCGGAACTTGATATTATCGAGACCGCCATAAGCACCCTCCAAGAGGTGCTTCAAGCGATAAGGGAGGGAGCGGATCCGATCCCACTATTACTAGCGGGCGTCGGAAAACTCCTTTCCTGCCGCTAAGAAGCACAGCTGGAAGAACACAATGACGCCGCGTCGCCCAGGCTCCAAGGGCCGGCCAGGGCGCGCTTTACATCCCGCCCCCCGAACGACTCGCTCACTGGGACCCCCCGGTGGGCTGAGGTTGACTAGGGGGACAGAAGATACCAGATGACCACATACCCCGACCCAGACGAAGGAGCCATCGAAGATGACTCACACCCCACGACGCAGCTGAGAACGTTCAGCTGGCGAAGGACAGCCGCGCTCAGGGGCCCCATGTGCCCGAAGGCGCGTCCGTGCGGCGTACCCACGCTGCGCGCAGAGACAACGACAGGTGCTCGATTCACTTTCCGTCCGGCCTCCGTGCCGAGCAGACCTCCAGTGGTGCACCCCACACTCGTGGCAGGCGAGGGTCGCCTCCCATCTCACGATCTGGTACTTTCCGAAACATCCGTGTCCGAAAAGCACCTGCACCAATCGGAAGGTCGGCGACCTGAACAGCTGCTGAGGCCTGGGGGACCGGGGGATGGCATCCACCTTCAACTACCCAAGGACCAGTGGAGTAGAATCCTCCGTCCACCGCCACGACAAGGAACTTTCGCCTGCCACCGCGTGACCTTCTACCATGCTGGGGACTCTTCTCGGGATCTCATCGCCACTATGAAGTGGTACACTTCGGCGAGGAACTCCATTACATGGGGAATTAACGCCTGCTCAGTGAATATGCAATTTTGGCAAGGAACCCCAAAGTTACAGACTAATGAGGCCTAAACATATTATTATAAATAAACACAATCGCGATATTCTTTTCAGTAAGTAATCCTTTTCAGTAAGTTATGACAGAAATAGTATGAAGTATTGAATTTTAAACTTACAAATGCAATTTACGGGTGAAGTCAATCGGGCTGTCAATATTTTTCATCATCTTCTGAACCTTTGGATTTATTCTTTTTGACGCTAACAATTTTGTTCGACTTTATATATTTTCGTAATTCGTATACTTCTGAGGATAAAAATGGCCGAATTATCAGCATGCCGCAACTCACGACAACGCGAGCAAGGCATTAGGCACACAATAGTGCTAATCATAGCCAAGGAGGTTTGACGACAAGCATGCGCGGCCGGCCACAAATACCACGACTTTTGACAATATTACAATAATATTGTGCTGCCCATTGTGATGTTAGGGTAAATCCATTTTACACTGTGAACGTGTGCTGTAATTCGTGTTGAAATAAACATATCCGATTCCACATGGGTGGGATAAGGGTTGGAAACTCATAAAGGTTGTATAACATATTTTTTTTACCTAACATTGGAAACAACTTCAATACTCAAAAGTGTTAAGAGTCTTTACGCCTTGCGCTATCGTTCAAATTTAGGCATTTATCGTAGCGCGGCGCACACGAGCACACCGTTAGCAAGGATCGAGCGGTCAAAGACGATGTCGCATGGAATAAAACATTTTGATCCTTTTTGAAGTGTTATTTGTTTTTGATAAATAATGTGGAATGTTATATAACTTTGTAAATTCATTTCTAATCTTTACAGTTTACACACAAAGTAGACTTAAATAAACCTCTCATTGACTAACATTAGCACACCTATTAGTCCATTGAAAAGTTACATGAGCTTTGCATTTTTTAGAGCACGCAATTTTATTTTTGAGACATGTATGGGGGTCTATAGAAGCTTAACCTCAAGTTTGTGGGGTCGCCACCCTTGTACCCCAGCCGCCATCTTGGAAAAAGGGGTGAAAACACGTATTTTGCGATATCTCAGAAACTATGCGTTTTACAAAAAAATAGTTAGGACATAATTTTTGGCAAATTGTTTTGCCTATAAATATGCGTATATAACTTTGTGGCCCAAATTAAATATTAAAGAAGTTATAAGCAAAAATATATTTTTTTACTCTATAACTTTTTTTTATACATTTTACAAAAAAATACCCCAGAACAATACTGTAGATGATGTTCTGAGGATTTTTTTCCAAAACTCGCAGTTTAATTGATTAAACTGAAAATAATATCCACAATTTTCAATACGTTTACACGTGACAAAAAATGTAGCACAACTAAGAGAATAAACTGAGGTAGAAGAAACATAGCTGTTTCTTCTGCGTATAATAATAATAGTCGTAGCAGGCAGATGTTCCTTTGTCCCCAAACGGTAACTCAGACCTTTTCTACCTGCTTATCCTTCAGTAAGTTATATTTGGTAAGTTCTATGGTAAGGAAAACAGTTAGATATGAATAAGTGAAGTTGTACGGATATTTTTTTTTTAAGGATATGTTATTATATGAAAAATATAAATTAAACATTTCATTTTACCGGATTCTCATGAGCATTGATGAACCTGGTCAACTTGGTAGCGCTTTAAGTGTTTTAAATGAATTAAATTTAAAAAATCCACAATCAACAAGATTGGTCTGAGGTATCTTTTTTGTAAAATGAGAAAAAGAAAGTTATAGAGCAAAAAAATATACGAAAATTTTCTCACCTTTTTTGCTGAAATTTTTAATTTAGGGCAAAATGTTATATAATCATATTTGTAGGCAAAATAATTTGCTACAAATTATATGCTGTAGAATTTTTTGTAAGACGTATAGTTTCCAAGATATCGTGAAATAAGTGTTTTCACCCCTTTTTCCAAGATGGCGGCCGGAGGACAAGGGTGGCGACCCTACAAACTTGAGGTTAAGCTTCTATTGACCACCCACATATGTCTCAAAAGTTAAATTGTGCCCTCTAAGAAATGCAATATTCGGTCCTTAAATTGTAACATTTCAATGGACTACTGTGCAGGTATCTATATTCGATTATGTACTTCTAACCATCATTGTATATAGGCACATAACTTAGTTTTGTAGTTTGTATACCTGCTTTGTGCATGCATATCTTGGTTCATTATATTTGTATAACTGCCCCGTTGGCGGAGCGGCTTTAGTGGTCGCTACGGAAAGAAAATAAGTTGCGTTTTATAAAAAAGTCTTAAATCCTGACTCAGGGTCGGTACTAATTGTTTAATAAAATATATAACGTCTATATTATTATAAACATCTTTATTTTTAACCAAATCAGTACACGGTACAGACCGTTAGATAGTCTTGCCTTAAATAAAATTATTTCTTAGAGGCATAGATCGTGCCAATGAAATGCGGTGCGGGTGTGAAATAATTGATGCCCAATTATTTCGTGTAAAAGACACGTGTTGTAAAAATTTATTACTTCGTTTCCATCTGTTTGGCCAAGTTAAAATATAAAATAATAAGTTTGGCTAATATAAAATAAAATAAGGAACAAATGAGAAAAAAAAAATTTTAGCCTCTCTAGCTAGTTTCAAGTTTTTTCAAAACTTTTTTCTATATACTCGTATAGCAACCACGCAACTTTTTGATTTTTGCCATAATAAAAAAAAATTAACCATAAAATGGAACCGACCTCAACACCCAAAAGTGTGAAATAACTTGTTGGAATCGGTACCATGATAGTTCAAAAGTACCTATGATCACAATATTGTGCGCATGGTACCGACTTTGACGAGTTATTTCACACTTTTGAGTGTTGAAGTCGGTTCCATTTTATAGTTAATTTTTTTTACTAAGGCAAAACCAAAAAGTCGGTCCCATTTTTTGGTTAAAAAATTGATCACTAGTTTTAGTAACCCTTGCTACTTACGATATCGATTGTCAATGACTATATCATCAAGATAGGTTTAATACTTTTCAGTTATTGGAGTGTAACGCAAAAACGACTTGACTGATTTTGATGCAATTTAAATGGGACCAAACAACAAGCATCAGCTTTCAAACCAAAAAATAATACTCAAAATCGGTTCACCCTTTCAAAAGTTCTGAGGTAAAAAACATAAAAAATACAGACGAATTGAGAACCTCCTCCTTTTTTTGGAAGTCGGTTAAAAATTCAATTCCGATCAGGAAATAATAAATCCTAGTTAATAATGAAAAAGGCATGGTCTCAACAAAAATAAAAGCATACGCATAGATCAAAACAACTCGGTCACGCTATATTTTCATTGCGCACCGTAGTTGCGGCACGTGTAGGGCGCGGGACGAGCAGCGATACGTCCTACCTCCGCGAGCGCTTGGCGCAAACTGAGATGCAAGGTTTTAGTTTTTAGTTTAGGGAGGACATAGATGCTGGCTACCGCCTGTGCGGTCGTCCAGCTCCACCGGGTTTTGGGCGAGGGCCTGGCCCTACAATAGCCCGGGAGGGAGAAGTGCCGAAGGCACTTCTCCCGAGACGGGCGTAGAAGGCGAAAAGCGCTTTCTACCTCCGTCTCCTGCGGACGCCGAAAACGTACCGCTACTATAGGAGGGGTTGACAGCGAGCTCAAGGGCACCACTGTGGTTCGGACCTCGGCTTGTCTCGCTGTCGAGAGACATGGGGGGGATCGGAGCAAAATGCCTCTGTGCAACTGCAGTGTTGCACAATTGGGCCCTACTGAATAATACTCTTTGACTATTTGGAGAGCAATTTATCGTGACCTTGTTTTTGCCTCGAGCTCGCCGGCGAGCTCGGTGTTTGATTGTGTGACCTCTGATTACCTCACACCTGGGGATTTTACCTCGACGACTTGCGGATAACGCTAAAGCTGCCAACGTAATGGCTGCGATGGGGTCATCCGGGTCGTCTAATACCTGCCGTGGTCGGCGACGGGGGGGTTTGAAAAATGGGATAGAAGAGGCAGTCGAGTAGTTCGATGCCTGGACAACCAATGGGTTCGGGTGGTGGGGCGCTCGATCAAAGTATCGGCGGGCGCAGTCCTTATTGAACTGCGCTAGAGAGGGAAGGTTTAAGTCGCAATGCAACTCGGTGTTCCGGATATACCACGGGGCGCCGGTTGCATTACGAAGAAAACGGTTTTGGATGACTTGAAGTTTATGAAGGTGGGCCTCACTAGCATGACTAAACACTACTGATGCGTAAGTCATGATGGGGCGGATGCAGGCAGTGTAAAGTGTCTTCTTATTACTAAGAGACATTTTACTCTCTTTGCGAAGTAGGGGACCAAGGCGACCCATTATGAAGGCCGCTCTGTTACGGACGGTTGTTATGTGATCGTTAAAGGTGAGATGACGATCAAGGGTGACTCCGAGGTATTTTGTTCTAGGAACCCAGGGAATGGGTTCGTCGAACAAAATAAGCGGTTTCGGGTAAGGGGAGCGTGTCTTCTCAGTAAAGCACATAGCTGTGCTTTTAGCTGGGTTGACCGCGATGCGCCATTTTCGGAACCAGTCACCGATCTCGGTGATGGCCCGTTGCATGACAAAATAGGACTGTCTGTTGATATGCCACCCAGTGGTGTAAATGGCGGTATCATCCGCATATTGGGCTAGGAATACTTTGGGCTGAGAGCGTGGGATGTCACTGGTATACAGTGCAAAGAGAATAGGTGATAGCACGGAGCCCTGAGGGACTCCGGCTCTGACTGGGTGGGGGGAGGAGAGGGTGCCTTCCACGCGATAGCGAAAGCTTCTGGCTTTAAGGAAGTCTTGTAGGATGAGCACAAGACGTTCTGGCACGCCAAATTGGTATAGCTTGTAGATCAAGCCGTTGTGCCAGACTTTGTCAAAAGCTTTCGCCACGTCGAGGAAGACTGCTAGCGTAGTCTGGGGTTTGGGGTACTTATTGAAGCCCTCAATGATGTGCTCCGTGAGGCGGTGCACCTGTTGGACGCATGAGTGTCCGGGTCTGAAGCCAAACTGCTCATCTGGGATAAGGTGGTGTTCCTTAGCATGGGACTGGAGACGGTTTGCAAGTAACCGCTCGTAAAGTTTGCCTAAGGCACTGAGGAGGCTGATGGGGCGGTAACTGGTGGGGTCAGATGAGCTTTTGCCTGGTTTGTGAATGCCAATGACATTTGCACATTTCCAGGTGTCTGGGAATAAGCAGTGGCTCATAGCAGCATTGAAGATGCTGACTAAGAGATGGATGAGAGGAGGAGAGAGGGTTTTAAGAACCCTGTTGGAGATGCCATCGGCACCGGGGGATTTGCGCGGTCGGAGGGCCTTGATCAGTCTCTCCACCTCAGCGTAAGTCGCTAAGGTGATTGGTGGGAGTTCAGAGGTGACCACAGAGCTTTTACGTTCGACTTCAGCATCCACCGAATCGAGGTGAGCTTGGTCAACGTGATCTACGTTAGGGGAACACTGAGCCTCTAGGCTATCAGCTAGGCACTCAGCTTTGTCTTCGTCAAAGAACGCTGGGACTAGTGGGACTGGTCTGTATAAGGGAGGCATGTCGTTATGGTTACTTCCTTTCAAGCCTCGCGCCAAGTCCCAGTAAGCATGGTGGCTTGGCACGAGGTTTGAAAGTTTATCGCCCCATTGTTGATCACGCAACTCAGACATGCGACTTTGAACCATGCGTTCAAAGTGGCGTTTCTTAGTTTTGTTCTCTTTACTGGGGTAAGAGTCGTAATGTCGGGTCACTGCTTTACTCTCCGTCACCAATCGTCTCACATCCGCTGGAATGACAAGGCGCCGGTCGTCCGGCACTATGACCTCCTTTGCGGATGCACCTACTACGGTGGAGAGGTGATTGGTGAACGAATCGATCGCGAGGGTTACGTCATCTTTTGTCAGGATGTCGTCAGGGATCTTGTCTAGGTCCGGTGAACTGATAGCCTTTAGGGCATCGCCTACTTGCTTCCAGTTCACTATCGTCTTAGTGGGGCGGGGGAGGTCAGTCGTTGGGTCGGGACCTAGTCGCAGTATAATGGGTCGGTGGTCAGAGTGAAGCTCGTGAACCACTTCTATGGAGCGTAACCGGAGTGTTACGCCTCTGAATAGTGCCATGTCAAGCAAGTCAGATCGGTGGTCTTCCATATAAGGGTAGTGAGTGGGCTCAGTGGGCGCAATTATGTCAAAGTTAAGTTCTGCGATTAGGTTTTCAAGTGCAATACCTCTGGGATTGTTGACGTTACAATTCCATAGGATGTGCTTACTGTTGAAGTCGCCAATCAGAATGACGGCGCTTCCTAATGAGAATAGGGCTTCTAAGTCAGCTCGGACGATCGGCTTTTTGCAAGCTTGGTAACAGGATGCTATGACTATAGGTTGATGACCAGTCATAGCTAGGAGGCAACAAGATGCTTCCATATTAACAAGAGTCGGGGTAGGTAGGGGAATGCAGTGCAGGGACCTTTTGTAATAGATAAGAGTGCCTCCCCCACGGGAATTCACTCTATCATCACGTACCGTTCTGTAATTGGCAAACCTAGGGTTCGCCTTCCCCGGTTTTAGAAAGGTTTCCTGCACGCATATGATATCGATAAGGTGGGTACAACAAAAGTCGTGGACGAGGTCACGTTGTCTGAAGAGGCCGTCAGCGTTAAATGACGCTAACGAAACTGAGTACGGTTTCGTGCGTTCGGTTGTACTACCCATAGTGGTTGTACTGGGGAGGGGCCTGGGGAACGAAGCGCTTAAGGGCGCTAAGTAAATTCGCGTGTTCCAATGTGTATTGGATCACGTCCGCTGGGGATTGAGCGTATTGCATCTTGTGGAATAGCTCTTGTACCTCATTGATGTCAACCGACATAGCCAGATCGCTGACTAGGTTGATTGCCTCTTGAAGAGGGGCAGCCATCAATGGCATAGGTGGAGCTTGTGGCCGGGAAGCGGCGCGGGGAGGCGCGCGAATGGTGTTGGCGACGGGTGCCGGGAGCGCGGGGCGAGCCGGGGCCGGTGCGCGGGCAGGGGCCGCGGCGCGGGCGGGTGCGGGTGCGGGCGCGGGTGCGGGCGCGCGGGCCGGGGCGCGGGCGGTAGCGACGGTCTTAACCATACTGGGTGGTTTAGACCATGCGTTACGGGCTGGGAGCGGCGCGGGTATTACCTGTGAGGCAGGTACTACCGTTAGTTTAGGGCTTACCCGTTGGTAACGGTCGTAAGAGGGACGGGTCGGCCTATGCCTTGCCACCCTGTGGTTCACTCGTGGTGCTTTAGGGCAACCACGGTAATTCGCGGTATGCCCTTGAGCACCGCATAGAACACAACTGGGTGGGTCCGGCGAATCCCGGGTGCGAGTGCACGCTGCTGTCGCGTGATCGCCTAGGCACTTAACGCACCTAGCGCGAGCGAAGCAGAAACGGGAGGCGTGCCCGTATAGTTGGCAGTTATGGCACTGCGAGGGACTTCCATTTTTGTATGGGGCTTGGACATCGAGTCCTGAGAGGCCACAGACCTTTTTTAAATTAAAAATGGCCTTGCCCTCTGGTGTACGGTCTAGTACTACGAGTACTAGGTCATATGGACTGCGGTCCTTCCCGCTGTACATGCGGTGAACCGCATGCACAGGGAAGTCTTGTGCTTTAAGGTCGTCACATACCGCATCGGTATGTATCTCCTTAGGCACACCGCGAATCACAACGCGAAGGACTTTCTCCTCTTCGAGCGCATAAGTATGAAAACTTATGCTCTCTTTACGGAGGAGCTTTGTTAGCGCTCTGTGGTCGCTACTGGTGGGCACTTGGACTTTAATGCCCTGCTGCGTGGAGCGGGCATTAGTGTAATGGATCCCACGATCCGAAACTAAACGGGACAGCATGTCCCATTTGGTTTTGTCCTGAATGAACAGGGGTGGAGGCGGTTTTTCGCGGCGCGCGCTCGCGTCCTGAGGGGACGCGGCAGTAGTGGCCGGAGCGGAGGGAGGCGACGCGGGGCGCGGGGCGGGGGTCGGCTTCTTGCCGGAGGCGGGGGCCTTAGCGGGTGCCTTGGCGGGAGGGGCGGAAGTTGCGCAACTAGCGGCTTTAGGAGCACGCTTGCGTTTGCGGTCAACGACGGTATAGCCGTCGTTATCGGAGTCCGAGTCAGTGCGTAAGGCGCGACTCGGATCTACTTCCATCTCCGTTTCGGAGTCCGAAGTGGGCTCGACAACGGCGATGGAGGGACGGGTGCTCGCTGGCCTCCCGATCGGTGAGCGCGAGCGAGACCTCTCACGGGGAGGGGCTGCCACCGTGCGTCTATTGTCCGGGCCCGGGGCGGGCGAAAGCGGGCTGTCCTCTGAGAAGGACCGGGTCAGAGGAGGGACGTTGGCCTCCGGGATTGAAGTCCCGGAGGGAGCAATAAGAGTGTCCGTGAGGCGGGCACTCGCTTCCTCTTCGAGGAGTTGCATGTGTGCAACATACAGATCGGGATGGCGGAGGGCGAAGGTCTGAAGGACCTGCACCTCACCGTTAGAGGGACGGGACTGCATCCTGAGGGGAATACTCAGGACGCCCTATCAAGGGTTTGAATTCCCTCACACACCTTGTGAGCTCACTGTGTGAGAGGGAGTGTGTACCTAGGGTGTGCCCTAGTTGTGTACCCTCTCCGAGCTTTTTTCTCGGCGGAGAGGGGTGCTCCTAAGCGCTACTCCGGGGTTGACTAGGGGCGACCCCAAGGCCAGTAATCCCGGAGCCCAGCTTGCTTCGGCTGACCCGTGAAGCGGGAAAGGCCACGGTGCAAGGTTAAACCAAAACAACAACAGTGGCCGTTGTCACCGTAGGGTGTCACACTGCGACCGCAGCAAATGGCGGATTTGATCGTTCAGACGGGTTTGGCTGACGCTACCCCACGCCTGAACGACGTCGCTTAACAGCACAAAGTGTGTTGTTACGCGACTGTTACTATGTTGTGTCGGGTAGTAAAGTGGTGAAATGCGCACCGAAAAGTGCGGTCAAAACAAGACCACCAGCCCGATATGATGTTGTTCGTCCGAAACAAGGGACTTGGGTAGGTGGTAATGCCTGACGTCTTAGAGCGCCTCTGCGCGACGGCACGGCGAGCTCGTAGCTCGCGTTGCTCGGCGTTCGGCGGCTGCTCAGCTTCTGCACACAAAACAAAAACTTCGTCAGGACTGCGTATTCCAAGGCACTGGTCTGCAACTAGCGTCGGAACGATGACCCGAGTGAGACGGCAATAGTGCGGGGACTATTGCGGTCTCACTGGGAGATACTGGCGGAGCTGTAGACAGGTGTGCACGGCGTGGCGGCACAGGTCGGAATCCATCGTCGAGATGCAAGGCGTTGTGTTCCGTAATTTATAGGTCATATTGAAAAATTTTTATAAAATACATTTTTCACTAAATTAACGACAAAATATTATTATCTATTAAATAAAAACTTCAACTAATGAATTGCATATTTATTTATTTGATAAAATACCAGATTTTGTAGAAATAACAAGAAATTTGAATGGTATTTTTGTGCCAAAAGTGCCCTTTCAATCCCTTATTTACTCAGTTGTTGTAACATATATTTATCAAAATGTTATTAATGCACTCCATTGGTGGTAATATGATTGGTTTACTGATATTTTTGAATCTGTAAAACGAATAATTTTTGTTCGTTAAAAAGACGGTTGAAGTCACACTGATGAAGAAATTTATGAAAACATGAGTTGGTAAAAAAAAAATTGTCGGATTTCAGTTGTTTTTTTTAATGTTTTGGTTAATGCACTCTATTAAAAAAACAATAGACTTTCTTCCTGCATCATTTAAAAAACAAAAACTTTTATACTTAAGCTGCAACAGCCTTGAGAAAAGGGCTGTAAAATGTCTTTGCTGGAATAAGGGCTCTTAAATAACTTATTGAAGTCGGTACCATGATAGTTCAAAGCTACCTATTATCACAATATTGTGCGCATGGTACCAACTTCGACAAGTTATTTCACACTTTTGAGTGTTGAAGTCGGTCCCGTTTTTAGGTTATAAAAAATGTTTCACCCTTTTTAGTGACCCTTGCTACTTACTGGATCGATTCTCATTCACTCTCAATGACTATATCATCAAGATAGGCAAACACTTTTCAGTTATTAGAATGTAACTCAAAAACGGCTTGACTGCTTTTGATTAAATTTAAATGAGACTACACGAAAAGTTAATAAAAATTTCAAATAAAAAGAAGAATTATCAAAATCGGTTCACCCAGTCAAACGTTCTGAGGTAACAAACATAAAAAAATTCTTTTGAATTGAGTAACTCCTCCTTTTTTTGGAGTCGGTTTAAAAACTGTATAGGCTTTAGTATAAAATCGTACATAGGTACCATGCAAATGTCTACTGTAAATTTGAAGTAAAACTTTTTTGCTGTCGGGTGTAAAAAAAATTATGCTTCGAATGTAATTATATTGTTTTCAACACCCTTGCCCGTAAAGTGAGCTTTATTAGGTATATCATTCTTAGGGCCATAAACCGAACTATAGCACCCTCGTGCATTATAATATTATACACTAGTGTGTAATAGAATTATCCCTACAAAGTTAAGTTAGTACCTAACTGCCAATTATAAACAGAGCATTTTCAATTTAACCGGGTAATTTAACCCTACTAAGTTAGTACCTAATTGCAAATTATATGCGAGTAAACAGAGCATTTTCAATATAACCGGGTAATACAGATTTGTACTCGTAACAATAAAGAGGTTTAAAGCTAAGTGTATGTGATCAACCAACATACATTTGCTGCGCGCAAAAAAATAAAAACTTACGCGCAGTATTTTCCATAATTTTCGTATGTTGTTTGTATCACATTTGTGCAATTTATATATTTTTTTCCTCGCAAGGATTTAAATATTATAAATAAAACCGGCAAAAACACTCACGTTGGGAATCGAATACGTCGACCCGGGTTTCGAGTATATCAGATACTCATCATCAGGGCGAGTGCACAGCTGCGTCTGCGAGCTCCCGACGGGCACTGCGGCGCGCGGCCCGCGCGGCTCGGCGCGATATCGGCGCCGGCGGTAGCGGGGAGCTGGGTGGGGGCGGAGCGAGCCCAGCGCTGCTGGTGCTAGGTGACGAGCTCCTAGCGTGCCCGGCGGAAGACGGTGGGCCTATTTCGTCGTCTGTGATCGCATCATCATCATCCGCACACGTACCGTGACAAACAGTACTGACCGTGTCGCATTCTAGACTGCCTAACATCTTCTGCGTTGAGGTGACATTAAGGGTAGGAATCCAGGCTGGTGGTAGCGTCCAACCCCCATCTCTGTTGAAATTAGGATGTCTGTTGATTTCTATAGCCTCACGTATTTTACGAGGTACATAAAACTTTTCTCTGGCTAATACGGAGGCTTTATCAAAACGAATATAATGATTGGAGTCCAAGAGATGAGCGTGTTCTGCGAGTGCTGATTTAGTAATGTCCATATTCTTAATACTCCTAATATGCTCGGTCAGTCTAGTAGCGATGTTGCGTCGAGTCTCTCCTACATAACTCTTGCCACAGTCACATGGTACTTTATATACGCCCGGTACGTTAAGGCGGTCTTTGTCCTTCGGTGAACGCAGCATCTGTCTTATTTGACCGGGTGGACGGAAGAACGTTCTGATATCATATTTCCGTCGCAAGAGATATCCGATTTTGTCCGTTATTCCTCTTACAAAAGGAAGATAAGCAGGAGAACGTTCCACTCTAGTTGGTCGCTTACGTTCACTTCTCTTTGCCCAGCGACAACATTGTCGCCAACTGTATCCATTGTCCTCCAGTACTCCTCTCACGTGCTGGAGCTCTTTTTCTATAAATGGAGGGTCACATAGCCTAAGAGCTCGGTCCATCAATGCTCTTGGTACGGAGGACAAATGTGCAGGATGATGATGTGAGCTAGCATGAAGATATCGATCCGTGTGTGTCGGTTTTCGATGAATCGTGTGCGTCAGACTGTTGTCTGGCATCCGGATAACACGCACATCTAAGAACGGCAATACCCCTTCCTTTTCTTCTTCCACGGTGATGCTGATCTTATGATGTAAATTATTGAGGTGATCCGTAAAACCAGATAATCCATCTTTGTCTATAATTGCGAAGATGTCATCTACATACCTCCACCAATAGCGCGGTTTTACGAGTGCGGTGCTTAGGGCCAGGGATTCGTACCATTCCATAAAAATGTTAGCTACCACTGGAGCTATAGGTGAGCCCATCGCTACTCCATCCACCTGTAGGTAGAATTCTCCTCTCCACACGAAGTATCCGCTCTTCAAACATAACGTTATCCACTCAATGTACTCAGTAGGTAAGGGTGAGTTCTGTATCATACAGCTTATCATTTGTATAGTTTCGTCTACTGGTACACTAGTGAACAAAGAAGTTACGTCGAAACTCACCATGACTTCGGTGGGTTGGATTCGCACATCTTCCAACAGTTGAACGAAATGCGTTGAATCTTTCACAAAGCTATTGCTCTGACCTGTGAACATTAGCAGGACAGAAGCTAGGTATTTTGACAGCTTGTATGTCGGCGAATCTATTTGACTGACTATAGGGCGTAATGGCCAGTTTGGCTTATGTATTTTAGGTAGGCCGTAGATTTTTGGTGGTGTTGGGTTGTGTGGACGCAGACGTGCTAACAAATCTATATCCGCATTATTGCGTAACAAGTTCACTACTTTCGTGGTAACTCTGGCTGTAGGATTATAGTTCACCTTCTTGTATATAGTGTTGTCACTCACCATTTGCGAGATCTTGTGTTCGTACGCCTCCGTATCGACAACTACTGTTGCGTTCACTTTGTCGGCTGGTAGCACTAAAATTTCGGTATTATTACGCAGATCGTGCAATGCTGCGAACTCACCTTTCGTAACATTACTTTTAGGTGGTTTAGATCTACGTAATAAGGACGAGATATCCTGCCTCATACATTCCGCGTCATTGTATGGGATTTTATTACGTACGATCGTGTCCTCAATACTAGTAATAATGTTCTCAACAGGAATCTTCTTAGGTGCTGGTGCGTAGTTAAGTCCTCGGGAAAGAACATTACATGCATTATCATCTAAGCGGCATGTTGACAAGTTAACAACGGTCTCATTCTTCGCGTACGACGCATCATAATTTTTGTTGATATTTCGTGGGTAGGCGCAAGAACCGTCGCTCCACTGTTGCCGCTTGAGATATGATAACTTTTTGTTATGCCTCTCTGTAATGTTCAATCCGGTGATATTTGATCTACTGTACGACATCGCATCCAATACTTCCCATAGATCTTGTTGTAGTTTTTGCGATACTTGAAGATGCAAATCGTACATCTTTTTGTTGACGCACATTAGATGTCGTCGATTTTCTGCAATCACTTTACGAAGTAATTTCCCACTCGCGACACGAAAAAATTGATCGTATTCCCGAATGCATTTCACTGGTTTTATTATTAGAAACTTAGGAATTACACCACTATCCCGACACTACACTAAGAAATCTAAGCTGCACTCGAGTTTTGTACGTTTCAATCTTAATCGCGCGAACTCTTTAACTTTGTTAAGCCATTCCGTGCCGTAACGGTAAGCTATTTTTGAAATGAAATTCTCGTGAGTTTCACACATATTTAAATATTATAAATAAAACCGGCAAAAACACTCACGTTGGGGATCGAATACGTCGACCCGGGTTTCGAGTATATCAGATACTCATCATCAGGGCGAGTGCACAGCTGCGTCTGCGAGCTCCCGACGGGCACTGCGGCGCGCGGCCCGCGCGGCTCGGCGCGATATCGGCGCCGGCGGTAGCGGGGAGCTGGGTGGGGGCGGAGCGAGCCCAGCGCTGCTGGTGCTAGGTGACGAGCTCCTAGCGTGCCCGGCGGAAGACGGTGGGCCTATTTCGTCGTCTGTGATCGCATCATCATCATCCGCACACGTACCGTGACAAACAGTACTGACCGTGTCGCATTCTAGACTGCCTAACATCTTCTGCGTTGAGGTGACATTAAGGGTAGGAATCCAGGCTGGTGGTAGCGTCCAACCCCCATCTCTGTTGAAATTAGGATGTCTGTTGATTTCTATAGCCTCACGTATTTTACGAGGTACATAAAACTTTTCTCTGGCTAATACGGAGGCTTTATCAAAACGAATATAATGATTGGAGTCCAAGAGATGAGCGTGTTCTGCGAGTGCTGATTTAGTAATGTCCATATTCTTAATACTCCTAATATGCTCGGTCAGTCTAGTAGCGATGTTGCGTCGAGTCTCTCCTACATAACTCTTGCCACAGTCACATGGTACTTTATATACGCCCGGTACGTTAAGGCGGTCTTTGTCCTTCGGTGAACGCAGCATCTGTCTTATTTGACCGGGTGGACGGAAGAACGTTCTGATATCATATTTCCGTCGCAAGAGATATCCGATTTTGTCCGTTATTCCTCTTACAAAAGGAAGATAAGCAGGAGAACGTTCCACTCTAGTTGGTCGCTTACGTTCACTTCTCTTTGCCCAGCGACAACATTGTCGCCAACTGTATCCATTGTCCTCCAGTACTCCTCTCACGTGCTGGAGCTCTTTTTCTATAAATGGAGGGTCACATAGCCTAAGAGCTCGGTCCATCAATGCTCTTGGTACGGAGGACAAATGTGCAGGATGATGATGTGAGCTAGCATGAAGATATCGATCCGTGTGTGTCGGTTTTCGATGAATCGTGTGCGTCAGACTGTTGTCTGGCATCCGGATAACACGCACATCTAAGAACGGCAATACCCCTTCCTTTTCTTCTTCCACGGTGATGCTGATCTTATGATGTAAATTATTGAGGTGATCCGTAAAACCAGATAATCCATCTTTGTCTATAATTGCGAAGATGTCATCTACATACCTCCACCAATAGCGCGGTTTTACGAGTGCGGTGCTTAGGGCCAGGGATTCGTACCATTCCATAAAAATGTTAGCTATGCCTCGCAAGGATGTTCAAAAAGTGCGTATGAAACTCGTGAGCAACTTGTTCATTATACACTCGGCTGGTTTACTCCCTCGCCTACGGCTTGGGCTGCAACCCACAGCCTCGTGTATAATGAGCAACTTGGCTCACTTGTATCATAATATACTATTAAATGATAGTGCACTACCGAACTTTAGGTTTATTACAAGCTGTGGTAGGAAGTGTATTTAACTTTGTTATTTTCCTAATGTATGGGAAGTGGTTCACCTAAGGTAAATTTTTGTATGTGGAAAAAACAATATTTTAAAAACTATGTCTCCGTTCGCACTCAAACCACAGAGCAATTAATAAGAAAGAGGGAGTAATGAAGTCTAATGAATATCAAAGTGAAGTATAAGGTACAACTCACTGCCCAACGTATCCAAATTCTGCCAATTGTGTCCTCATTCGCGATAGACCGTCGCACATTACGCACGTCACACATAAAGGAATAAATTAATTAGAAATGCCAACTTGCGTATTAACACTGCAAAAAGAACATATTCAGTGACAAAAAAGGTTACCCAAAATTACTTTTCACACGGTAATATTGAATTTAATGTACTTATTTTTTTTAAATTTAATACTTTCTAATGTACTTAGCGTATATATTAGTGTATAAATATGCGGAAATAACTAGTAACGAATTTTGCAACTTGTTGTGATTGAAACGCGAGTCCGACCAAGACTGATTTTATTGGAGCTACCCACATTGTATATACATAATATTTATACTAGCACAATAGGAGTTAGGAGTTATAGTCTTATAAGACATTTAATTTAAGACCAATTTCTACTGTACCCAAATTACTCTGTTGCTATCTTATCTATGATACCTACCTCTAAAAAGCCTTTGATATATGCAGCTGCAGGGCGCTTCTTTTTGTTCAAGTGAAGCATAATATATAAAAACTTACAATTTTAACTTAAATTAACAAAAAAATGTTTAAATGTTTCAGCTATTAAACCTATTTATAACTAAAACATTAATTATAACGTATAGAATTTTTTACAATTTTCAAAATCATCAATAACTCTCAAATGTGAATTATGTTAGGAATAATGTATATCTGATTTTTATTTGTATTGTATTATAACCAAAGATTGATGAGTGTAGATGAAGCGAAAGAGATATTTAAGGATCGAAGTAAGTTGAATTTGTGGTGTCTGACTACCCTAACGGGAAAGAGGCGTGATTTTATGTATATATAACTATATTTACCGACATCTGCGTCTACATACGACAATGGGTACTTTCATCACACACATTTGATACCCTACTAATTTAAGGCAGATTGTCAAAAAACCGCGCAGCTCTCGAGCTAGTCAAACATAACGATTTATGCACTAAAACACAACTATCATTTTAAAAGATTGAATATTCATATCATAAAAACGTTCACAAGCAAAAGAGTCCGTTTTAGTTCCTTTAATATTTAATCACTGTTTATTTATCCAAGTTCACCGAAGCGGAGGAGCCTTGGAAAAAGTTTAAATTAAGTTTAAGGTTGTGTGCTCTTCGGAACTACAATGCTCTCAGCATTATGAGGTAGTTTCAAATAAGATTCTAGTATAAGATTGCATGAATTCAGTTGGTTGGTTTTTGATGTAAACACGATTATATTTTAGGTAATGTATGAAGTACGTTTTGTATCAATCTGGATTAACTTAATAGAGACATTTTAAGAAAATAGTTCATTCATCATAGTTCATATATATTATTATGATTAGCCATTGATACGAGATGAATGAAGTAAATAGTTACTCAATTGATCAAAATTTTGTATTATAATGTTAGATCAAAATACATGTACAATGTACGGTGAAAATTCGTAGCACTGCTACGCGTTTCGTAGACCTGTCATTAGATGTAGAATGTAGCCCTCTTTGTATTGGATCAAGTTGCTGTATCATTTCGGTAATCTGGGTGAAGGGTGTTATGCGTATAATTTTATTTTATTTTTACAGCATCTATTCAAAATGAGCTGGTTGATTCGCCATAAACAGGGACTAAAGAACCTCTTTAATCCCTACGGATTAATTATATAAACAGAGACTAATTAACCTCTTTAATCCCTAAGCTACTGCCATTTGGAATGTGGATATTCTTAGTAAATGTTCCAATCACCAAAGATATCAAATCAAGAACAACGGGCATTGTTTTTTTATTATATTAGTTACCGCTGTACCCATCACGGGCCGATCACGGGCGATGAGGACAGCGGGGTATTATTTTATATCGTTATTCTTTCCTACTGTCCCCGTGGGGGACATGGGTAATCTAATATATAAGAAATTATTAACATTTTCATTCTATTACTATTATCTCCGTTAGTTACGGGCCGGGGTTACGGGCGACGGGGTCAATGGGAATAACAAAATAAAAACTTACACATACTACTTACACTTTTCCAGTACTAGTGTTAAAATAGGTATCGATACTATTATCAATGCAATATTCGATTTAGTACAAATAAGTATCAAAGTTCTAACGAAACGATGTTTTCAATAGCCAGGCGGGCATCGAAAAATGATATAACGAATGTATAATACATTATAGTATGTATAGTGTTGGTGCATATTAGAGTTTTCATCAGCTGTCGTCTTCGCTCTGCTCAAGGCTAAAAGGCTTGCATAAATTTGCATAGATCGTGACCGGACATATATGAATGTATACAGCTTTATAGCTTATTCGGCTAATTGTCGTCATGGGGTGATATTAGGGGTCTTATGCAAACAAATTGACCTAAAGCTCGAATTTTAAAACTGAACCATTTTATAGTTATTATTTTTATTTTTTGTAGATGGCTTATTAAATCGAAATCGTAGAAAAATATAAAATCTTTTCTACTGCCGTTAGTTACAACGTACCAAAAAATTACCCATAAATAAGAACAGAATGTTCATACATTTTTCAATCAGGGGTTTCCAAATATTAGCATATTTGGAAAACCCTGATTGAAAAATTTTAAATGATAGTATATAGGTATGTTAATTAAAAATAAAACAAAATTCAAAATCATATATTCAATTCGGTGTCTACGACGCTCTTATTAAGGTCAATTATAAATTTTAGTATTGAAATATTCTTCATTGTACTGCCATGTTCAGCAAAAAATGTATAGAGCCACTGCAAGAAGAACGGGCAAGAAACTCGGGGCTATTCTTTTAAACTTCTTTTAACAATGTGTTACATACAATATAATACAATTATTATAATATTTGTTTAAATTACGTAGGTCACAGGTGATAGCTTGGCAGAGGCGGAATTTTCCAAGCATTTTTGTCGTTTAAGTAAGCACAAACTGTGTAATAGGATAGTTTTTGAGTCATTATCAAAAACGTTTTTTTTAAAAAAAAAACAATACATTATGGTTTCAACTGCAGATTATTATCTCGAGAAGTACTTATACATATTGAATAACATTTACTCGTATGTAGTTCTTACATTACTACAAAGCTCCTTTACTTTCTTTTGAATAACGCGGATATATGCTTATATTTTAACCCTGAGTTTTTAAACCGTAATTTATTCAATTTTCATAATCATCCCACGTTTAAGTTATTTAGTGTCACCATAATTGAAAATCTTAACAGCAACCTCTACCCTCAAGTGGAAAATCTGTCGCAAATCACATAGCAGTGTGTTCCGGCAGCAGTCCATGAGAGCTTAGATGAGAGAGGATATTAATCTTCAGGAGAAGCCTTACTAAGAAATCGTAATGATTTATGTAAAGAAGTGCATATAATGGTATTTCAAAAAGAATTAAACATAACAGGTGGTGCTGACTTTGACAAAATTTTACCCGGGTTTGAAGACTTGGTATTTAAAAAACAATTAAAACCATTACAAAAGATATTAGCATTAAGTAGCGTACAAATATACTATTATTATTAGTATTTTTTTTTATTATTTGTATCTTTTATATTTATTGTATTTTTTTTTTATAAAAAATACAGGCGCGTCGAGGTAGAAAATTTTTGATAGTATGGGGGTCTCTCTTAAAAACAAAATTTATGTGGAATTAAAAATATTTTATGTGCCTTCTATGTATCCAACAAAACCGCGTGAATAGGTCCGCTTTTAATTATTTCAAATAATTTTCCATAATGTCATCTGATACTATAAGTGATGATTATCTAGAGATGACGTCACCAGAAAAAAAAATACAGTTCCAGAACTTACTTCAGAAAAGGTTTTATATCAAATAATTAGAAAAAAGAGGTGGATTTTTTTCGTACTGGATTTTCAATGAAAGGAGGTTGGCAACCTTTCTCTGCAGTACGATAAAAAAGCGCGCCAATTTAATTGTTTTGTAAAATTTTATTTTTCCTAAATTGATAACAGTACGCTTATAATTATTCTAGATTATTTCCCATAATGTCATCTGTTAGTGAAAGTGACGGCACCACCAGATATAAAAAATACAGCTAAAGTTATAAAGAACTCACTTTCTGAGACATCTCGGGACAAATACGAGAAAGCTTATAACTAGGTACCTAATGATTTTAATTTCCTCGTAGGTGAAGTATAAAGCACTATGTATCACTCGGGAGAAAGTTTTATTTCTGTTTTCGGGTTTCTTTTAGGCACTCCGCTGCGCGTCGGGCTTAAACATAGTCTCGAACAGAAATTGAACGTTTACTATCCTCGATGTAAGTACTATTGCTTCACGGGCTATTGCGATGCGTATCCTAACATATAGAGCGAGACTCGACTCGCATATGACTACATAAAGTACATCAAATAACTGGCAAAATGAAGGTGTTTAGATGAAGAATTAACTCTGTTATGCATATTATGTTTAAATCCTCGGGGATATACAGCCGTGATGTATGGTAGTTAAAAGATTACATACGCCAATGGATTGATAAGAATACAAGGCAGAACCATTGTTTGCTATAATATTCTATTAAGTTACGTCAAAGGACTAAAAAGCCTTTCTATAGTATCACAGAACTTTCCTTCGTGGAAAGATATGGCGAAGTTTCAAAGTTGTTTTACGAGTTAGTAAGAAAACATTACCATTAATTTGTTTTACGAGGTTGTGGGTAGGTAGGTCTCTTCAGCAGAAGTCGTCTTAGTGGGTACAACTACAGTGCTTAATATTCTGTCTCAAAATATTAGTGCGTAATCATTACTATATTTAGGCGTAAAAGGCATTGAAGCAAATGAAATTGATTGGCGAATGAGACTCGACGTGATGGGTGCAGTGTAGCGGGCGACTTGTTCGTCTCATAACTTAATAAGACAAAAAAGTTGTGAAAGAATATGCCAACAATAATTTACATAACAATGTTTATTTACACGTGTCGTTCATAACAGTAACAAAATACGCCTAGAGTAATATCAACAATAAATTAATACTGAGGTTTAGTGTCCTTTCTTGAAGCCCCAGTGCTTGTGGTCTTCATGTCCGCCTTTCTTGCCATGGCCGCTGTGGTGGTGGTGGTGTTCATGGTGGCCACCTTCATCATGGTGTCCCTTGTGGTCATGGTGGTGTCCTCCCTTCTCGTGGTGTCCTTTCTTGCCGTGGTGGTGTTCGTGGTGTCCACCGTGCTTGTGGCCCTTGTGGAAGTGTCCACCCTTCTTATGTCCATGCTCGTGGTGATGTCCACCATGACCCTCTTCGTAACCAGATTCTCCGTGCTTATCGTGGAAGTGTTTGTCTTTTTTAAATTCGTCTACTTTGTGCACTCCATGGTGTCCTTTTGTAGAATGACCTTTGTGGTAGTGTCCCTTTTCTTCAAAGCCGTGTCCTTTCTCCCCCTTTTCACCGTGATGATGCTCATGGTGGTGTCCATCTTCGTGGTGGTGTCCTTTTTTGTGTCCACCGTGTTCGTCGTGGTGTCCTTTGTGGCCCTCATGGTGGTGGTGTCCCTTTTTGCCGTGTTCGTGGTGGTGATGGCCCTTGTATCCCTTGTGTCCTTTACCACCATGGTCATGGTGATGATCGGCGTGGTGTTCGTGGCCGCCTCCTTTGTCCCATTTGCCACCGTGACCACTGGCTGCAGTATCCTGGTCTGCATCCCGTTTCTCCCGCAAGTTCCTGGCTTGCACCAACGCCACGAGGGCGACTACGCTCAGAACTAGAGCTACCTTCATTGTTACTGGTCCACAACTGTTGGTTTTGAACGCGTATTTTGTTATGATAGATAATGATACCGCCCGCAAGGTTTTATAGACACTGGCTCTGATTTTCTCGGCTGCTGTATTGGGCAACAATTGCATTTCTACTCGGGTACATAACGTGCTGGCACTGGCTACTGTCAAGGTCAAGTAAACTACGTAGTCTAGTTTCGGTAACTGAAGCGACAACGGAATGTTTACTTACAATTTTCTTTCCGACTTTTACTGAATTTGTAACGTTTGCATGCGTAACAGTGTACATTATCTGTCATGCTTTACAAAATCAATATACAATAAAATGAGTACGTTTAAAATACTGTGCTATAGTGAACCATTTGGATTTGCTGAACGGTATTAACTAATGCTTGTATTATCATGATAGAATGAATTCGTTTTTAAATATTGGTTTTGTAAGGCTTGTCAGTTTATCGAATGAAATTAATTGGTAACTTTATATCAAGCGTATTGCAAAATCAAAATTATTATAGTTTCGGATTACAATTACATTGGAGCGTGGCAATGTTTTTAAATCAATGTAATAAAAATCAATCATCTCGTCTGTGAGTAAGAGTATTTTTATGTTTTGTATTTTATTTCGTTATTTAAGCGTCATTTTAATTAGTCTTTTATAATATGAAATAGTGTAAAAGTAAGAGTTACTTTTATACTATTTCATAGTAGAATTAAAAACAAAGTTATTTTGATGGGAATGAGTCACACGTCTTATGTTAAAGAGTCAAGCCCGCCTCAGTTGCAGTGTCAGATACATAAACTAAAAAGTCTGTCACTTGCTACGAGTAAATCCAGTGCCTTTCAAACCAAAAAAACCGTAGTGTTTCGTATCTGACAATAGAAAGTAACTTTACTTACCTCATCGATATAACTTATTACATAAAAAACTTATATTATCTCAGCAGTATTCGAAATATACGTTTAGCCATACATCTGTTGGTACCATTAAATAAGGGGCGAGCCTTTTGTCTTCTGTCGGACAAGCTCCAAATCAAACTATTTTTGCCAGTATAACCTTGTCTGGCCCAGAGATCAAACACAGGACTTCGAGACTCCGATACGGGGCTTTGGTGTGTTAACACATCAAAGACGCAGTAGTAAACAATGATGGCCGAGCGGTATGCCACATGCCGCTGGTCCATAGTTCGATCCCTGTGCCGCCAGCTTGAGCTTCACCGCATGGTACCATGGTCATTTTGTGGATGCTTGGCTGGCTAGCTATAACCCTCAAGTAGAAAATCTGTCGCCAAGCACTTATTACTGTGTGTTCCGGCAGCTGTCCTTGAGAGCCAGTAAATTCTAGGTTAGCTTGAATGAATACCTATACTAATTACAAAGATGTCGATAAAACGTTGTGATATGGACAACTTGCGTATCCAGACTATAATAGAGTCGCCTCCGTTCAGTCTATTTTTCTGGTTTTACTATGGCAGAAATTAAAAGTCTAAATTAGTAGAACAACACTCACACAAACCTTTATTCTAGTTTTTTTTATATTGCTTAAGAGAGAATACATCGCTATTTGCTTGTTTCTACTTTCCAATTAAGTTTATCAGATTTACCACTTAGACTATAGGCTCTGCAGACGGCATTCTGACTTTTGATATGAACTGTAGTGATCCCAGGCTTCAATATGATCGATTTGCCAGTGAGCATTGTGGTTATCATTGTCGGTAGATTTATTTCAAAAGAATATTTATGAATCTTTTTGAAAACCAAGTGTTTAATGATGGGTTATACTCAAACAAAGTACAATATAGTATTAAACAAAAGCAGTGCTGTTTTTTGATCTTACGAGTACTATGGTTGTCTAAGCATTTAAACAAAGATCCCCGATTTAGTGTTGCTTTTATGCACGTATATGACATAATACGGTAGTAAGATGGAGGTTGCCTTCTTGTAGCTCATAGCCTGATTGAAGGAAATATATGTTCTCAAATAACGGTTTAGAAGAACATTTCCAGAGATAAATTTTGCTGACACTCTTAAACATCGCAAATACAATGTATCGGTATATCATGTCTATCATGTGTATCCCATCTGAGCCTACCTCAAGTAAGTTTTGCAATATGAAAAGTTGATTTTGTTTGATAGATGTACGTTTATTATTATAGTTATTTATATCAAATATTGCGATATTCATTGCCAAAAATAATCCAATTGAAAGCTAGCCAATCCTATAGTTAACTTTGAACGGCCACTGAAGAAACACTACTATTATAAATCCGTATATCTTTACATATAAAAATTACGTGTCACGTTGTTTGTCCGCGATGGACTCCTAAACTACTGTACCAATAAAATTAATTAAATTAAATTAAATTTGATTTGCACACTGTGTGCAATTTGATCCAAATTGAAAGATAGGATAGCTTATATCTCAATTTATAGTCGTTATTACCCGTGCGAAGCAGGGGCGGGCCGCTAGTTAATTATAAATTAGTGTAAAATCACAATAATTTCATTTTAACAATATGTGTTTATCTATTTATAACTGTCTACCTAACGACATCAAAATATTGGATGGTAACAAATTTAAGATCATTGACTCACTGGCTTCTTATAAACTGCTTTTATAGTGTTAAAGAATTTAAAGACTTTTGTAAAATGTTATATTGACTGAATTCATACAACATAAAAATTTGCACGTCTGCTTGCAGACTAAATACATTATATCTTAACAATTAAGATAAGATCTTATATGACATGTATTTTAGCAAATACATGATTTGATTTGATCATTTAGACGCTCGGAGCACTGGTCTGCGCGAGGTGAGAACTTGGCTCTTTACTTTACCTAAACATTAAAATCTATCGTCAAAGGTCTCAGATATGCAAACAATTAAAAATGCGTTTTACTTATTTTGCAAATGAAAACCCTATTCTTCCTTCCATTTAGAACTTGGTCCAACTTTCACCTCAAAATTTTTTTTAATTATTTAGGTTTCCGTCTAAATATCATAAGTCATAAACTGAAAACATTTTTTTAAAAGAAATGAAATGAAATTATTTTTCTATGGGCCCCTATTGCAAGATACTATTCAAAGATATGAGAAAGAAGCCGAAAAAAATTACGTGTCATCGTCAAGTATCTACCGGTAATAGAGAAATGAGCAGTCCGTCAAAATTGTTGTTAAGGGGTCTATCACAAAAAGTATATTATCTGAAATTTCAGAGTGTTACGAATATGTTCCATATATACTGATATAAATCGACATTATCAATATGTAGCCATATGTAAAAAAGCGGTTTTTTATAATGTGATTACCCAGTTATTTCTTATTCACGGGTTATGTTGACGACGAGGAACCCTGATAGAGAAAGGAAAGGGCAAATCAGAGTAATACGTTTTATGTCATGTTACCTTAGCGGTAGGCTATCTATATGGGTCGATGGCTCGGGTTCGAATCCCGCAAATGACGAATTTTTTCTCTCGTTGTCGTCTAATTTAATATTGTAATGTAATGTGCGGAGCATACGTAATTGCAAAAATAAAAATTATAAATTTACTATGAAATATATTATAAAATTATAATTTATATCCTCACTATATTTTATATGGCGTTGAATTTCCTCCTTCTTTACCTGGAAGAAACGCTTTGTATGATAAAACCACCCATTATAACACTTTTAAGATTTTTTTGTAGGTATACAGAGTATCTAACATTACGGTGTTTCAATAATAAGTTCAATGCATCTATCTTGTATTTCGGATTTCTCAATTGCTTCGGTAACTCTAATATGATTGGATTGAGTCCAATAATTTCAATTACAAACTGAATTACTAGTCAGACAGTAGCCCCAGTATTGAAGGTGCAACCGCATACCGCTGATGATATTTAAAGTAGTTTGAACCACCGGTTAACTATGATGTTGATGGTGATCAGCTCTACTGGGAGTTTATAACGTGTCTGGTTTAGTTTGATTTTGCCATTTGAGAACTGTTTTGCTTCTGTGTTGCATAACTATTCAATATAGTGTTGTGTTTATTCAATGTTTGACAAGTTCTCAATGTTATAGGTCCAAATTATGGGATAATTATTAAAACTCTAACCTGTGCCTTTAAAGTTATCTTATGTGTAATTATTATTGGAAAAATTATGGCTATAAGTAGGCACTATAATTATCGTTGGCTTCTGATTGCGTAATTTTGAAATTAAATGTTGGTAACTGTGCAGTAATAAGTAAAATCGAAGTAAAGTTGTTTTCTACAAAATGTATTTCTTTGTCGTAAAAAATATAACAAAAACAGTCATTTCTAACAATTCAACAATAACAGTGGAACATAATCGGAGATTAGTGGCCTTTCTTGTGTCCCCAAGATTTGTGGTCTTCGTGACCGCCCTTCTTGCCATGATCATCATGATGATGCCAGTGTTCATGGTGGCCGCCTTCTCCATGGTGTCCCTTGTGGTGGTGGTGGTGTCCTCCCTTCTCGTGATGTCCTTTCTTGCCGTGGTGGTGCTCGTGGTGTCCACCGTGCTTGTGTCCTTTGTGGAAGTGTCCACCCTTCTTGTAACCGCCTTCGTGGTGATGACCACCGTGATGTTCTTTGAAGCCTTTTTCACCGTGATGGTCGTGGAAGTGCTTGTCTTTTTTAAATTCGTCATGTTTTTCGATGCCATGGTGCCCCTTCGTATCGTGACCCTTGTGCCAATGGCCATGCTCATCATGCCCGTGGCCGTGCTCTCCCTTTTTACCATGATGGTGATGGTGATGGTAGCCGTCATCGTGGTGGTGATGTTTCTTGTGTCCGCCGTGTTCGCCATAATGACCTTTGTGTCCCTCATGGTGGTCGTGGCCGTGTTTACCATGATGATGTTCGTGATGGCCCTTGTGTCCCTTGTGACCTTTATCACCGTGTTCATGATGATGATGCCCGTGGTGTTCGTGTCCACCGCCCTTATCCCAGTGGTGTCCAGAGGCAGCGGCTTCGAGGTCCGCCGAGCGCTTCTCTCTGATATCCCTTGCTGAAACAAGGGCCGCAAGAGCCAACAGGCCGGCTGCTACCAGCAAACTTCTTCTCATGGTTGATTGTGCTTGTTGCAGTTGTGAATGATAAATGCATCGGTGACAATGAATTTATATACCAACTACAGAAACGGTTAGGTAAGCTACACAACGTCCGATGGTGTCAAGGTTGCATCAACAAGATAACGATAGATTTCTACTTCCTTCCAGTTTCTCAGATAGTGTTTGGATTTCAATGTCAAGAAGTCAGAGTGATGAAACATTAAGACTATCAACACATTCAAAATGTATAGATAGATAGATAGAAACACTTTATTTGCATACCATAAAAAAACATTACAGAAAATTAACACACAAATTATGTATACAAAGGGTGGTCTTATTGCTGAAAGCAATTTCTTCCAGACAACCGAACAGAAAGGATTTACAAAAATTTGCCAGGTTGGCAGTTTACTAGGTAAACATATAACAATCATTCTCGAAGTACTATTTAAATTAAAAACCTATAATGAAATATAAACATATAATAGATGAATACTGGATTTGAATCCGCCGACGCCTCGTATCCATGGCAGCAAAGCCTATGGTGGACTTACTTTCTGTTATACAACAATTATGAGAAAATACATTTGTATAATATATTAGAAAAACGTAAGCAACTAGTTAAACACATTTGCCTATCCTTTCTGAATTATACAGGCGATATAATATGTTAATGTTTAACAGAATAGATAACGTCATAGATTATGTTATAGACAAATATTCTGTCTGAATCAGATGTGAGCATATAGGGGAAGCACTTCGCTTTGTATTTGTCCACAATTGTGTACTTTTGGATAAAAGTTGCAAATTTCTACCATGGACAGGTCGTTCTACACCATTTTTAGATATAAAGGGAAGTCAGGTTTGTCCTGGGCAGCGGGTGTGGAGAGTGAAGTGCGCATCAACTACTCATATTTAAAAAAAAAATATTTTTATGCTACTAGGGTTTGTGTGACATCACGTAATTTTTGTATCAAAATAAATGAATAGATTTAATTTTTTTTTATATTTAAGGTATGATTCCATACAAAATTTTTAATTTTAGACAAAATAGTTATAGTTATTGCGTATGTAACTATTATTTATAAACTATTGTATCCTTTTGTGGATTTAAATAATGTGATAATAGGTTTGTAAACATAAAGGAAATATAAGTGTTTACAATTTTTATTGCTAAAGTGTCGATCACAATATCTTTTAGGGCAAATTGCATGCATGTAGTCTTATTTGAGGTATGAAGTAGGTACTTTTCAACATGTTGGTTGTTGGTGTTGGGCACACTCTCGCGGTTTGACCCTTTCTGAGTTCTGCTGTGTAATGGAAACCCTTTGTAAATCATGGTCATGTGATTTACAAAGACTTTTTGGGGTTTGAATATGTTCGCTATTACTTTTTTTGTTTGTTGTTCTCTGTTATTACTTTTTTAAAGGCGCAACACGATATTAAAGGATTCGGTGGTTTCGTAAAAATCGTAACTTTTTCAATAAGTTTGGGATCACTTAATGTGAGATATTTTTTATTTTAGTTTTTAAAGCTAGCCTTTGGCCCCTATCTCACCTGACAGTAAGTGATGATGTAGTCGAAGACGTGGTTCAGGTTAACCTAGAATTAGAGCCTGTCAAGGACTTCTGCCGGAACTCATCGTTAGGTGTTTGGTGACCGATTTTCTACTTGAGCTCTCTCAATATTACAAAATAATCATATCTCAAGAATAAAAAAGATTTACTATCACAAAACCCTACCACCTTGCTATAACGTATGCTATCTAGAGTCGCCAGATCAAGGGTATATCAATTCCTGGACATTTCTGGGGTTAGAAAGAAAGTTGGTACTTAGAGCTCGTTTTTTTTTAATTTTGCCGTCGCGACCGTTGATCATTCTTGCAAAGCAGATACTTGTTTACTCTGTACTTGAAGACTTCCAGAATATATCTATCGGGAAATAGAGACGCTGGTAGGGTACTCTATACTTCGGCCATACGCATTATAAAGCTAGATGTAAATCGCTTTGTGCTTATTTTCGGAATACCGACGAAATAATAACATTATTGAGCTACTCTTTCGCTCTTTGAGGCTAACTATTAAGTAATTATGAAACTATGTGCGATTAAGTGCGGGTCGGACTCCCGCTATGGATAACTAAATAATAAGGATTGGATGAAATAATATCGAATTTTTGGTACATTAATTGTTGGTACTGAACCTTCGGCGAGTTGGACTTACTCGCCGACAGGACTCGCATTTGGCTCGTTTTTTTAAAGGAACGGCTTCTCAATGCGACTGTATTTTTGTGTGTGTTATCTCATATCTTTTTACTGGGTGCACCAATTTGATGATATTCTTTATATTCAAAAGCTGATGCTTTTCATGTGGTCCCATTTAAATTTGAGCGTAACCTGACGAGTAATATTTGAGTTATCTCTAATAATGCATATTTTGTGTTTGAAGCAGGTTGATTTTGATATTTTTTTTATATATAGTAGAAATTACTTAAGTACTTGATTCTGATTATATGCCCTCTAAAAATAAGGTAGATAAACAGTATAGGCTTAATAATAGGGTCCAGTTTTATCTTGAAGAAGACAAACTTAAGTAACTAATTAAGTACCTAAACCAAAATGTCCCTTTCGAGGAGAATTTTATCTCCATGGGTTACATCTAACACAGCTTTTTGTTTATAAGGGATGATGAGATTGAAAGTGGTGAACAGGGTTAAAACCTACAATGGAAACTGGTTCTCTAGGATAGCTACTTGAGGGTGATAGTTACAATGCAGTAAAGCTCAATCCCGCGGATGTATTCGAAATATAGACCTTCTGCTGGCCAATCCATAGAAATTGCCATTGACCACTGTTTGCTTTTACTATCATGCTCCTTTAGTACTGCATTTGACTGCTCACTACCTGTAAAACAACACAATTATTTAGCGAATACAATTTCTAGAGGCTGAAAGCGAGCCATATGTTGGTTTATAAACATTTATTCTCATTATAAGACAGTACAGTCACTTACATGAGAACATAAAATAAAAAATAATATTAGGTATACATCGTCGTAATTTGGAACGTAGGCTCAATTCATACACGTATTTGTTTTGTTGTGCTAAAATGTAGTTGTGCAATTTACATGTATATTTTTAATGTGTGTGGGTATTTTATTGCAAAGTTTTGCTCCGTAAAATTCCGAAAATTCCAACCATAGTTCGTACGGATCCTTAGCAAAACTAAGAAACTAGCTCGTCGGGAATTACGTTTCGCAATATTTTTTATCTTTAATATTGTGTCCGAGTGTATGTTTTTGTCTAAAATTTTCCTAATTAAAATGCAAGTGTTATATGAATAACAAAAATACAGGTAACAGGATGATGTGCAAAATAATATAAGACATATAATACTTATAGTTTAATTGAAGGTATACAAATTTCTTCATGGTCTTAAAACCTGGCTGAATATTTATTTTGAAGTACCAAGTATACGGCTAAGCATTAAATCTTATTTATCTGTCACAAATGTGAAAAATATATTAAGACCTACTCAAAGTAAAAAATATACATAGTAGTAGTAGTACTCGATTGTACAAATCGGGTGCCCGGCTTTTCTATTATCTGTACAAATCGGGAACCCGGGCGGGGCGGATTGACAGAATTATCCTGAGACTTGTGTAGATCCGATTTTCGAACAATAACAGGAAGTATTTTAAATCTTGAAATTAATCGTGAAACCAGCTCTAATAACATTTTGGCGCCAAAATATTACGTCACTTAATAATAATCTCGTAACTACTTTTACACTAATCGCCATAGGAAGCTGTAATTTGGCATATGCATAGAGAAAAGTCAATAAAGGTGTTAAAACAAGTGTCATGGATAAGGATTATATATTTTTATAATAAGTAGTAAATACTTGTTTTAATAGATGTGGTGTATAGATATTATAATTAAATATGTGCGCCTGCGACACCCGCACCCCGCCATTACGTTGACAGACGTCGGGGAGACGGACGTGCCGCGCACGCACATAGTGATGGATTTCTGTGTTTGATTCTAAACCACCTGAATCCAATCAGGAGACATAACATTGGCGACGAGGACAGGATACGATTTATTTTATTTACAGACTATACCTAACTGTACAGTAGAAGCACTATTACAAAACAATGTACTTAGTTTCACTGGCACTAACTCTCAGAGAAGTGAATAAGAAAGAGGGAGTCTAATGAAAATCAAAAATGAAGCATCAAATTCGGCCAATTTTATGTAAGACACAACTCACTCACACAAACGTATGCAAATTCAGCCAATTTTGCCCTCATTCACGATAGACCATCACACGCTATGCACGTCACACATTACATAGTAAATAAAATAAAAACCATCTTGAGTATTAAAACACACGTAAGTTTTGAATATAATGTACTTGCTTTAATATTAAACAACGCAATTTAGGTTATAATTTCGACTAAAAATGTAAACAAAAGTGTTGCCAGACATACATTTTAGATTGTTTCCAAAAGTGTGCAGTTTTCAAAAGTCCGTGTACGTATCGCTACTTACTAAGGTACTTTACTACTACTACTTTAAATAAACAAGCTAATGTTTATTAGTGAAATCTTAGAGGCTATTGTAACTTTGATTTTCTTTAGACCCCCTTTTTCTTACTTATTGCTCTGAGTTAGGGATGTTCAAACAAAAAAAGTATCGATATTTTTTTCGATATAATATATAGTAGTGTTGTATCGATACTTTGCGATATATCGGAGAAACATATCGATATTTTCGATATATCGTAGAAAATGTTTTTCTTGTTTAATTAATATAGCTAGTCTATAATATTAAATATTTGACAGGTTGATATAGGTAAAAACAGCTAGGGTAAAGAAGAAACAAATCTACTTAATTTTTTAAATTCGCAATATTTTTTTCTCTACACCTTGGATTAAAAATATAGGCTTGCATAAAAACATGCCATTACGAAGGTTTTGCTTATGTGAAGGCTAATTATTCACAATTCGTGGTTTTACTTTTTAAATACGTTGCCAACCATAAATCAGTATCTCATTATTTATTTATTTATATTGATACACAAAACAGAATACAATCACTAAAAGAAGACATATGATATAGGTTAATATGTACGAGCCGAACCATATTCCTATATATGTGTACATATGATGAGCATAATAAGCAGTATGCACTTATATCATACAGTTAAAAGTTAATAGAAAATGATAAAATTAAAGTGGTGTTAGCAACGTTTACGATCAATTTGCCATAAAACAACTTTGCCAACATCCTTTTTGAAAATGTAAAGGTTTTGGACAAGCATGTCAAGTGAGCTATAGTGTTGTATCGGTTGAATTATATCGATTGATGTATCGATATACATATCGGATGCGATATATCGTATATCGATATTTTTTGTAATATCGATATATATCGTGCCACTCTTACTCCGAGTTCACGATAGACCGTCGCACATTACACACGTCACACAACGGAATAAATTAACTAAAAATGCCCACTTGCGTGTTAAAACACTGCAAAAACAGAACATATTCAGTGAAGAAAAGTTATCTGGAATTACTTTTCACACGTAAGTATTGAATTTAATGTAATTTCTGCTTATTCCGTCAAAAAAATATAAAAAAAACACACAAAAAAACGGCACCTGTGGCAAAACCATACTATATACGTAACCTAACATTCCTTTGGTCAATTATTCATTGACCTAAAAAACGTAAAGTCTAGAATATCTTTAAAAAAATTACGAAACATATTAAACAAATCGTGAAGATTTTGCAATATTATAATAATATAAATAATATTATGTTATTGCGAAGTATTCTTACGAACAGATTCTGCTGTATATTTATATCTTCTAAAATTATTCTCCCATAAATCCTACAATTTAGTTATTTTTGCTTTCATATGGCAACACTTCTATCGCACACATGTATAAAAGTGTGGCTTCAGTTTGATGTTTTAGGAGCCTCCGCCTTTTTTTCTATTTTGTCAGAGCACTAACTGAACTTGTTTAAAATTAACTTACTTGTGGCAAACAACAATAAATATATTATTACATCCTACGTCTACCATTGTCTAACAAAATCCTCCTACATTAGGGGGATTGACTTAATCCCCACGCTTGGCAGGTCTCTTGAGGATCGTAGTGTTAGATGGCAATTCTTCGGAAGACGCTGCTTCTGCCGATCATCTGGTATCTTTCCCATCCGTTCCCTTTTACGACTCCCTCAGGAGTATCTTCCTGAGGGAGTCGTACGGGACGTGATATTCTAACCTAGCACCCCACGAACAAAAAAAAAACAATGCAGCTTCACAATACATATAGATAGATATAGATACAGATTATTTACCCCTCACATTAAGATTAAAATGTGGTATTTAGACGATGGCACTCTCGGAGGAGAATCAAAGACAGTCTTGGAAGACCTTAAAATTATCATTGAAAAATTTAGTGTTATAGGTTTAGAACTTTTTTATTCAAATGTGAGCTTTTTATTTCTGAATTAATCGCTTCCTCTGCTAGGAATGAAATAATAGAAAATTTAACGTTTTGGCCGCATATATCAAAATTCTTAACAATCTTTTCGTTTATTGGGGGCTCCGATATTCACTGACGAATTCCCTACGTTTATTACAGAAGAAAAACTTAAAATTTTAAGAATTTTCTGACAGTCTTTCAAACATCCACGCACACATAGCTTCTCAAAACTTTTTTACTTTTTGTAGGTACCTTAATTACCATATGTAGTAAGATGCAGTCCGTTCTGGATTTTAGTGACCTTTTGTCAACATTAGATAAATAGCTAAAAAATCTATAGGCATATAGCCTCCCTTCCGATTAAATTTGGTGGTTTGGGTATCCGCAAAATTTCCAGTGTTTCTCTATCAGTGATTCTATCCTGAATCCACAGTACCTACTTGTGCCCTTTTATATAAAAAATATGTCAATTTATAGAAAATGTACAAATTGATTGTATGCAAGATGGTATAAGCGCTTAGACTTTAGCCTGTCCAGGTGAAAGCCTTCATAACAAACTCCGTTCGCTGAGACATTGTGATGAGCCTATAAATAAAAAGATCACAACTGGACTTTTAAATAAAACAGTTTCTAGGATGGACCGGACTCGCCTTCTTGCCTCTGCGTAGCAGGAATCAGGTATTACCATCTGTCAACATTGGCACGCTACTAGATTAAGCTAAGTACTAAGTAGTTTGCCCTTTCTTTCAGCCTGCGAAGTGGGTCTAACAAAAATGAACAATCTATTGCAGAGCTCCAGTAGATCGTCAAAGACACCACGGCCTCTTCTGCCGTCGAAGTGATGGCCGCCTTTCTTGCCTCGCCTCTTTAAATTATCTTACCTGCAGGTCCCTTGCCACCGTAAATGTGCCAGCTATTCTTGAGCCATACGGTATCGCACGTGATGACGGCAAGAGACCTGACGAAATGACCTTAACTCTTTGAAGTCGTGGAAGGCGGGCTGAGATGTCACTGGCGACGACACGCTTGCGGCGTCTCATTTACCCTCCAAGATAGCGAGAGCAGCGGCAGAAGGCTCCAAAAGAAAAAATATTGAAGTCTTGGCGATGGCTACACATTTCTGCCTTTTGGAATAGAAACATTAGGACTATGGGGACCAAGCTCATGGTTTCTATAAAAAAAATTGTCAAAGTGGCTGATAGAAAAGACAAACGACCAAAAAGGCTTACCTCGGTCGGACAATTAGTATTGCCATTCAACGGGGTAGGTAATGCCGCTAGCCTACTCATGGGCAGTGACCTAGAGCTCTGTTTTCTACTAATGATTGCATCCTGGTAGGATACGAACCTCATAATTATTAACTATAACATTTTTGGTTAATATTTGGTTGATATAGTTGCTTAGACATTTTTTTTAACAACAATGGTTACCATTCCACTAAGTGAGTTGCCGTCACGACGTATTTTATCGTATACAAACAAATCGATGATTATGAGAAACGCCACACAATACGCTTTATAAATAGGTTACAACAGTACACGTATTTAATTAAGGTAAGTATCAAAATATTTCAGGTAGTCTCTTAGGTATTGCGATCGCTATATATATTGTTCTTATTTTATTCTTTTAAGCCCTTCCTAGCTGTTTCTACGGAAGGAGAAAATACGAAAGAAAAATGAAGCTCATTATTATCTCGATTACTCCCTAACGCCGACAATATGTTCATGTCCTTTCTTACTACCTGCAAGCTTTGAGCGGCGTGTTCTTTGAGGTAAAATAAAAGGACGCTTTTATTTTATACTTATATTTCTCATAACGTTCGTTTGTTATTGTGTTCTTGTTATATATATATCTTATATTTTTCAGGGACGTCTAAAGAATAGTCTAAATCATGTTAACAGCGAAGGTCAAGGGTTCTATATAGAATTCCTACCAATGAAAGAGTAATACAATTTTATATATGTCGTGAAAAAAATATTATTTAAATAGAGATGGCAATAGGTGATTAAAATATATACGTGTTATTTCATTAAATGTTATTGCTTCATTCACTAACCTGATATAGCGTGCAGTTTTAAAAATATGCTGAAATGCGGTCTGATCAGGGCTGCATCGTTATTCCTATGAAGTAAAGCGTTACTTTGGGATCTCAAGGTCCTAGGTTCTATTCTGTGTAGCCGTCCACAGACCTGAAACTGTGCCTGTGGTAGATGGCAATAAGTTCATAAGAGCACACCAAATCTAGCGAAACATGTAACGAAAAATAGGTAAGTAACTTCTTATCTGTATTAGTTCTATTTCAAGTCCATATCGAATATACATGTTGTATGTCTGCCTATTATTAAGCAGCCATTTATTTAATTTTCCCTTTATATTGCGCTAACATAATAAAATGTGAAAGTTGAAGAGTGCGGCCCGTAACAATGAATTCGCAGCAACAAGAGTTTTGATAACTTTTCCATTGCCTTTAATTTGATGTCATTTTTATTCAAGATTTTATTAGCCATTAGTGTTGTCCGGCCCGTAAAAGTAAGCGTCAAGTAACTAAAGGATTTTTTTATCTCACCTTTAATTTTATGTTGTTTTTCTTTGCTATGATTTGCTTTGAGTGGAGCAAGTTCCAAACGCCGACAGTTTTGTCAGGTTTTTCAATGTCTTTGTGAGAAGTTTGAAATCATTAATTATGCATTTTGAGCGATATGACTGTTAACGTCCCTTTTTCCACCTCTAAAATATAGTTTTTTTTGCCGTGTCATTCACAGAGCTACGACAAGAATTTTGACGGTATTTTCCCTTGCCTTGTATTTGATGTTGTTTTTGTTTGAATGTAACATGGTTTGCTGGACTGCAAACGGCACGCGAGGGTTAAATCCAAGCGACATGAGTTTATTCAGCATTTACTAATGTCTAAATCTTTTGTTGTTTTCTTTTTTGGAAGGCCCATGTTTCACATGAATTGAAATGAAGGCCACGCCCATCTCAAATAACCTAACTGTGTGTTATCGGCGGCTGGCCTTAGGAGCTAGTTCCTATTCAAAGATTAGCCTACTTGAACACCTTTGATGAAAAATTACATGTTGAGAGACCGACAAAGGCTACAAATTGGCATATAATTTATAATTTTTTGAATTTTAACCCTTCCCAAATATTCATTTTAGTGATATAAAAAACATCGCAATTAGTTTGGGCATATATATATTCCGCGGGTATAATTGCATATAAGCGAACGTACAGATAACTTACATTGATCTATACTGTAACAGCCGGATCGTTTAATACTGAACACAGCCTCCCTCCTCCTACTAAGGGGGTATTTGCCATAATCCCCACGCTTGGCAGGCCTCTTGGGGATCACAGTGTAAGTTGGCAGTTCTTTAGAAGGCGCTGCTGTCCATCTTCCAGTATTTTTCCCTTAGTCGCCTCTTACGACACCCACGGGATGATAAGGGGAGGTGCAGTTCTAACCCGGCACCCCACGGGGCAGATTGATATATACTAATGCCAATATTAGTAGTTAATGATAGCAGAATAAAATTGAATTCCATACGCGATACTAAGAACGAAATTCCCAATATAGGTATGGCTAAGCCCAACTTTTAATTTAAAAAAAGTAAAACTAAGAGTGTATAAATTTGGACGAACAACGAACGTGGTAGAGGCAAGCTGAAAAAAGTATGGATACACTGCTTGACGAGTGATATATTGTATGAAAGGTCTTTAGACTGACTATAAAAAGTAATAAAACAGAGCGTTTGTGCGAAACCAACGAGTGAGATGGACAGGAGAAGGAAGGCACGTAAAATACGGCCCGGGATAGAATGTCACCATCTTTTCCCGTCGTAAGAGGCGGCTAAGGGATAACAGCAACTTCTCAGGAACTGCAATCTTGCCCTGCGGCCGCGTACAGTACTACTGTACTGTACACGTGAAATCTACAAATTTCTCTGTCTGAACAGTCTGTACTGACGTACGTAAATATACATCAGGCAAGCAGCTAAAGCTTAACTGCTGCTATCTGATAATTTCACGACTATTTCGTGCTAAAAACTTAAATAGTCTTGGATGCGCTATTTTCCTTATCTAAAACCAATTAGAATTTTTAAGCTGGTGCCAAGCTGGCAGGCTTTGGTATCTGCGCATCTGTTTGCATTTATTATTACTATAGTTTGCGACAAACTTTGCCTTCACAAGTATACGAAGCAATACCAAAAGCAAGCGTCGGTGAGACGTTAGGAGTAGAATATAATATATAATATTTATTTATGTTTGTAAATAGACTGGGTATTGACCATTTTCGGCGTCGCATCCTGCTTTAGGTACTCTTGTATAAGCTTATAATTATGTAAAGTAAAAATTGTTATTAATGTTCCTTATAATTTCCGCACTTAATAGGTTTTTCATATAAATTGTGTAGCTAACGCAGTCTGTCCGATTCAACGAAATGTTATAAAGTGATTGACTTCAATACATTAACAGTTGTAATGGACTTAATAATGTACTATACCAAGTTACTCAATGGTCTAATGTAATTGTTTCACTGGACTGGCCCCATGGTCTTAAGGTGGTATAAAATTCTAGTAATATAAATAAAACTTAAGATAATGAACAGATTCAGGCGTTACTTTGCGGAAATCCATATTTAATTTTAAAATAACAAATATTTTAGAAATATTTTTAGAGTACATTAAATTAGGAGTTTAATAAAACACTTCAAAATATAAATATATATCTAGTGACAATTCCGCCTAATTTATCTGTTAAGCCGTCGTGACGTCACAAACACCACTAAGCCAAACCGGAAGAATTTTCGACGCCTTTCGCATCTACACGAAGCATCCTCTGGAGGTCTTGACTCTACGAGCGCACGATCGCGACATATGTGAAACCGTAAATGTTTCACTAGACTGGGACGGTGGTTGTCGGTGATTAAATAATATAAATAAAACTTCATAAATGCCCAATGTACAAAAAATATGAGTGCACTTACAAAGTTATATCGTAATTTTAGTCTAGTGTAAATGTGCCTAAAATTTCGTTTTATCCGTTGTTCAGCGCTGAATTTTTAACTCCCAATAAAATAACTGGTACCTAGTGTAAGTTTCAAGCCGGTATCTGTCTGCCTGTGGCATTTTGCTTCCGGAGCGAGGCTGTTTTTGTTTGAAAGCGTGTATTTGTGGATTACATGAACAAGTAACAATGTTTTCTTAGTTTTTTTTCCTTGGAAAGTTACTAACGCTAGCGATATAGCTGTAAATACATAAATATTTAATTTAATCGACAACGCGTGATCAAAATGCTGGCACATATTTGGATCAACGAATAAGCATTGCAATTCAACGGTGCAATGCTATGCCAGCATGCTGGGCACGCTGCCAACTGGGAGTGGGCTGGAGCATTTAGACTGCCTATGAGCCTGGTATGACTTATGGGTTGTCTAAATGCTTTTATTGTAGTAGCTGTAGTGTTTTATATAGTTCGTAGTATTTTATTTCATAAATATTGTCTATACTTTTGTTGAACATGGCAGTAGAGTCTATTATGTGGCACCTCATTTTGATTTTGAACAAAAACAATACCTGTTACAGCTAACTTACGAAGCACGAAAAATTCAGGTGGTTTTATAAAACTCGTAATATACTCGTAATTATGCCCTTCAGCGTATAAAATTACGAATCTTCAAATAGGAATATTAAGTATAAGTCGTTATATGATTGATTTAAAAAAATTGTGGTTCTCAATAATATCTTACCTGTAATGGACGAACACGACGAACTGAATAAATATTTATTTTGGAACGAGTTTTCAATTTATATTCAGTTAATTGTTTATTTGACATTTGCCATTACATCGGCTATTTTTAGAGAATGAACAGTTGATCCTAGGTACATTAATTAAACAGTAAAAAACAAAAGGTGCCTATGTATGCCTATGTGTTGGATACATAGGCTGAAATCAGTCTGTAGTGTAGACAGTATCACTTCAACGAGTTACTTCACAGTTTACAGTGTTGGAGGTCGGTTTTGATTATTGGATTTATTTATAGAACATTCGGAAAAAATTACTATTAATTATTCTTCAATTTGATGCATCAAAATTACTAGATACTTTTGTTTTAATATTAATATCTTAAACTGAGGTAATTTGAAACACAACATCAAAGTATAAATATCGTTTTATTCGTAAGTATCGTATCACAAAATATTCAACAATAACAAAAGGTTATATTATAAATCCATCGGGTTATTTGTGTCCTTTCCAGCCCCAGTCTTTGTGCTCCTCGTGGCCACCCTTGGCGCCGTGGCCGGAGTGGTGGTCGAAGTGTTCGTCGTGTCCGCCCTCATCGTGGAAGCCCTTGTGGTCGTGGTGGTGCCCACCCTCTTCGTGCTCACCTTTCTTGCCATGCTCGTGCTCATGGAATCCACCCTCCTTGTGACCCTTGTCAAAATGTCCACCCGTCTTAAATCCACCCTCATGATGATGACCACCATACCCCTCTTCAAATCCAGATTCACCATGTTTGTCATGGAAATGCTTGTCCTTCTTGAATTCATCTATTTTGTGGATACCGTGATGACCCTTCGTAGAGTGGCCCTTGTGGAAGTGTCCCTTTTCTTCGAATCCATGTCCTTTCTCACCCTTTTCCCCTTGATGGTGTTCGTCGAAGTACCCTTCGTCGTGGTGGTGGCCCTTTTTGTGCCCGCCGTGTTCGTCGTAGTGTCCCTTGTGCCCTTCATGATGTGAGTGTCCTTTTTTACCGTCATCGTGTTCATGGTATCCTTTGTATCCCTTCTCGCCGTGTCCGCCATCCTCGTGGTGGTGGTCGCCGTGGTGTTCACCACCGCCACCCTTCTCCCAGTGCGACGCTGCGCCCTCTAGATCTCTCCTCTGTCGCACATCTCTTGCGTAAACGGCCGCTATAGCCACAGTCAAACAAACCAACACAATTTTTCCCATCTTGTTCTGCTCTCCTGGTTCTGTTAGGCAATGATTGCTTAATGATGCCTGTTGCTGTTTTCTCTTTGCTTATATACTATTGCCAATAATACTGTTTGTTCTAGTTTTTTGATGTCAGGGTGAAGAGTGGCGGTCACAGGTACGAGAACGACCTGAATAACATTTGAATTTGACATAACCTCTAGCGTAATTTTTTTTGCTTTTGTTATTTGTATGACCTCATAGTCTGCTGTTAAAATAATACAATAACGTCGGCAATGTAAAATAACGGCACGAGTGGAACCTATACATTTTTATTATGAATTTATGTAAGCAAAAAGATCCTTTGTAAATAAACTTTGTGATGTGTACTCGTATGTATACTCAAAACCATATCAGAAATGCAACATTGAAGTATAGGCTCATTATACATTTCTGTTCCAAGTGAGACACAGCACCATGGAGTCATTTGCAGGTGCAAATTTGATTATCTGATACCTCATTTGAAATCCAGAACCTATGAATGCATTTAAAAGTTACGAATTGATTATCCCTAAAACCTTTTAGAAAGCATGATGGATTTTGTCAGTAAGGCAGGGGCCATTTGTAGGCAAAGTCCCAATTATAAAAGTACAGTATTAACGTAGATACATTTGAGGTAGGTTGTTCTGTCATATAAAAAGGATAACAAAGATTACCTGATGGATGAGGCATGCCCGCGACCGTTTTCACCGGAGTCAAGGGCGACTGGTGTCAAGGTGAAGTTGCGAAGCTGTCGCTCCCATTTTTTCAATATCGCTTGTCTATCTAAACAATAATTTTATTCTGATCGGTTTATTTCGTCACGGTTTCCGGTCGACTGGACGCGCGCTTTGCACTGGCGAACAAACGCTGCGACACGCTCGACCCAACAACACTACTGATAACGTTAATTAAATACCTTATTTCAATTTAACTTGTGTAAATTATAGCATATTATGAATGAAACTCTGGCTGTAATTATATAGTTGTTATTTTATATTGCAATACCTGTTGTGAATTATACGACACATGGACTTTGAGATACGCAAGACTGTGACTGTGTGACAAATAATAATATTCTCTCTCTTACCTATATTTATATATATGAAATATGTATGTTATCATTAACTTTGAGACTAAGTCGAGCCGCTCCTTTATATTAAGATCCAAATATAAACATAATAATATGCAGCGACTGATCAAGAGTGCTGACCGCTCTAGGCTAATTATGTGGACGCGTCCCCGCCACGTTATACGGTCGGCTTAAAAAGCATTATATTAGTTTCGACTTTCTTTACTAGTGGGAAAATTTTAACATGGTTCACACCACCTATAAAAGTGTTCAAGCTGATCTGCAAGCGAAACTATCGTAACATTAATCTGCACTACATTCAACCTAAGGGTGCCGAACCATTTTTTTAGCTGACCCGTTAGAGCATACCCCGGCTAATGGGATGGATGGGCGCGGGTTAAAATTTTTCCTCTCGTAAATAATATGTAGTTTTGTAATGTAATCCGCAAAGCATGCGTTATTTCAAAAATAAAATATTTAAATTATAGGGTTGCGTCATCATTAACAAGTTAGTTTTGTTTGTAGTACAACGTAAATTGAACTATAGATGTCGCTACATCCCAATTCGATGGTTAAAGAACGACAGTTTGAGTTATGATTTATTGTCATGTTAGCTCAGTCGGTCAGAGCATTCCCCGGTTAAAGGGGTGGATGAACGCGAGTTCGAATCCCGCACATGACTTAAATGTTTCCTCTCGTAAATTTTTTATTTTGTAATCATTTGTTTTTACTTCTAATAAATTCACTGTCGTCTAGTTCCTGCAGTTTCCATAAGAAACCCAACTTTGTGTTTACTGTATTACAAATAATTTGCCGTTTGTTTAAGTGCTCTTTAAGTCAATAATGCAGCTATTGATAATTACTAACTATGAAAGATCGTCTCCCTTCTAAGTTCTAACTCAATGTGCCCCGTTTTAACTTCATCAAAACGAAAATTAGGTTTCTTTCTTCTTCTTATTTCTCTTTTGTATGTGGTCACTTCGCATCTCTTGATTTACCCTGATTCGTAATTTTCGAACCATCAAGATAAGCATGTAATGTCTCATAAAGAATAATAATTAACAACATTAGATAAATCAACAGAACTTGCTTGTAAAGCTGTGTACTAAATATTTCTGTGCTGTTGTTGCCAGCTCACTCACTACCGGTAGGAGTAGTATTATTCTACGCTCACAACTCGCTCGACCACCGACTGATTCGAGTGACAAGACAGTGTTTGTTTTACGAGCAAACTTTTTCAGTTCATAGCGCATTTAATTTTAGTGATTTGTCTTGGTCTAGTTGAAATAGTTGATGCTTCTCTGTTGATGATATGCAGGTTGATGCAATGAAGCTATATAACAGGGCATGCGAAGACACGATTTCAGCGCCCCCTCGATCCTCGCGCCCTAGGCTGCAGCCTAATTAGCCTAAGGGTTAATCAGGCCCTGATAATATGTATGCAATAAATTAATATTAGTATGTTTCACAATAGCTCAATGGCTCTATGTATGTGCAATTATTTGACTATCTACTGAAATAAAAATATCATTGTTAAAACTTACGTAAGTATTCGACATATTAATTTACAATATACGGTTTGCACTTACGGTTATTATTATAGTCGAGAACGCGACGACGCCCGACTAGTTTCGTGGGATTCAAACCGTAAGTGCAAACCGTATATAGTAAATTGAAATAAACATATTAAAATAACAACATATTAAGTACAAATTTGGATACTGTTTTATGGTATCAAAGATTATTTGAACGATTACTCCCGGTAGGTACAACTGGACGATCTGGATCTGGATTCAACTGGAAATCGTGCAATTTATACATATTTTTATTATATTCCTAGATTGTTATCTCTTAGTATTTAACTAAATATACTAAAGATTCTATACATTATTGAACGCTAGGAATGAGAAGACTGTTGATAATATCATCTCCATGCATCTACACAGTTAATCAATAAAAACAAGCAATTTAAACAAAAAAGAAAATAACCGACTTCAAACATGTAATACGCATTATTAGGGTAGAACTCAAATACTACTCGTTAGATCTCACTCAAATTTAAATGGGACCACGTGAGAAGCACCAGCTTCCGAATAAAAAAAACATCAATAATCAGTAGGAATGCCTTGTAAAGAGTTAAGAGGTAACACACCCAAAAAAACAATACAGTCAAATTGAGAAACTCCTTTTTAAGTAGGTTTAAAGTACTGATACCCATTAATTTTTGACCATCCTCTCCAAAAACTGATGTTTTTTTGATTTGATTTTTTTTCATGGTTACCTGATTATCACCTGGTGCCTTCGTAATCTGTGCATCGATATGTATCTTTATCTAGTAGATTGTATATCTATATTTTTTCTGTGTAGAACTATGGTCTTATATGCATTCCCTAACGGTCTGGGGGTTCATTAAGAATATAGGAGATTATTCCTATATGAAAAGTACATTGGTGCTATTAAAACACATAAAACGTGTATCCAGCACCAAACATTTTGTTTTGGCAGATATCTTGAGAGATAGTTCCCACTAGGTTAAGTCTGTTTACCACCATCGACCGCATCCTCACTTTCCATCAGACAAGGGATAATTATTGCTTAATCGAATCTCTAAAAGGTCCCACTTTTAAAGATTCCATTTAGCAATATATATAAGCAAAGGGAGTTGAAAAGTTCAAAACAATAATGAGATTTGTAAAACGATTGAACTCATTTGTCATCGGTAAGGGTACATCTTGGAATAATATCATATTATAAACCTTATATAGGTACTATAGTATTATTTTAAATAAAAATCTTATCTGTATTGTATCAGCCAGATCGTTTACTGCTGAAAACTTTCATTAAGGAAAGTATGTTTGTTATAATCCCCACGCTTGGCAGGCGGCTTAGAAATGGCAATGTAAGATGGTAGTTCTTTAGAAGGGGCTGCTGCCCATATTCTGGTATTTTTCGAAAAAAAATATGGGCAGGGGGGGGAATTCTAGCCCAACAACTCACAGGGATGTCTTTTTATCTAATTCATCATTATTATTTAATAAGTTTATGCATTCTGTTAATATGTTCTTTCTAAATATAATTTTTTTGTTTAAATCAGTACTAATATTATAAATGCGAAAGTAACTCTGTCTGTCTGTCTGTCTGTCTGTTACGCTTTCACGCCAAAACTACTGGACCGATTTGAATGAAATTTGGTATGGAGATAGTTTGAGATCCGGGAAAAAACATAGGATAGTTTTTATCCGACTGCGCAAAAAGAGGTTAATGTTTTCGCGCGATAACCGACATACGCGCGGGCGGAGCCGCGCCCGGAAAGCTAGTATTGAATAAATGAAATTCTTTTTCCAGGAAATTTAAAGTGTCGCCCGAATTTGATGAACGGGTTGTCAATTGTTTTGTTTCCGGCCAAACGCGGCAATGTAATCGAGCGTGCATGCCGTGGTATTTCTGAAAAACATCCAAATAAAATAAGCATTTATTTTTTGAGCCTATTGTAAAATATTAGTATTGTATTTCCAACGCCATCAATATTCTGCCTTCAATAATGCGCTTTCGCTTCTAAAGCGCTCTAACGCTATGGTGTTAAGCGGTATTACCGATTCATTAAATCCGGTTGAGCCAATGAAACTGGGCTGATATTGATTTAGTCAATGCCTACGGACACGAGCACAACGGATAGGTAGTTGTGTATAAATCGCACAGGGGATTGTTTGTGTAGCAACTCGTAACACCAAAACTAATTACACCGTAGGCCCTGTAAGCCTCGCCTCGCTAAACCAAACCAAAGTATTAATCCGCAGTGTCGGGATAGATACGCGCAATACGCAACAGGCATACCGCCGCTAATTAAACACGTCGATCTATCACAATACATATCCTCTCACATCAGGACATAAACTCATCACTACATTGTAACTAGAAACCATTCAAAGTTATCTTTGAAGTGAAGTTTTCGTTAGTTTCACACATATTGAAATATTAATATTAACCAGCAAAACACTCATGTTAGAGATTGAATACGGTCGGACTGGGTTTCGAGCATATCAGGTGCTCAATCGGGTGCTGGGCATTATTCTATTGAAACCTACGAATAAATATAATTAAATAGTTTAAAAGTGGCCAATTCGTCGGGCTTTACTTTTTAAGATTCTGAATTGCAAGAGCCCGTAAAAAAAAATTTGATCACAACTTCAAATTCAAAACACATTATAAATTAGCGTTTTCAGTATTTGTTGATAAAAATAAAACCAGCCAAGTGCGAGTTGTAACCGCACACCGAGGGTTCCGTATAGGGTTGCCATACGTCCGGAAGTTTTCGGACATGTCTGGAATTTAGGCCCGTAATGCGGCGGAAATTCTATTATGTACAGAATTTTCACACAAATTAAGGATGATGAATAAAATTAGAAATTTAAGGAGCTCAACGTACGTTTTAAATTAATACATTATTGACAAATGCTTCTGTTTTAGCGCAAAATTGTTATTTGTTTACTTACGACGATGATTGAAAAACATACAACACAAGCGGTTTTAGTTATTATGCCGTCTTTAGTCTTTATGCTTATTACCGTTTTATATGCTTCTCAATATGTGATGTTTTAAGGACAGTCACAACAGGATTGAGTGTGCACTCAACCGTCTTAAATTACTTACAGCAATTTTAGTTCCCATCACTTCAATAAACGTTAACTGTCTTTCTTTATTCCTTGTCGCCATTATGCTACAGGTATTATATTTGCTTTAAAGAACACTAGTAATTTGCATTGTATTAACTGCTTCAATAAACACACAAGAGAAACTTTTTTTTAATATTGTTAAGTTTGCAATAACGCCTGCTAGGCGAATTATCCCGATACGATGGTTGAAGAACGAGAGCAAGAATTAAAGTTATGAGTCTTGTGCCATGTTAGCTCAATTGGTTAGAGCATACCCCGGCTAAAGGGGTGGATGGACGCGGGTTCGAATCCCGCACATGACTTAATTTTTTTCTCTAGTATATAAATTTGTAATTTTGCAAGAGAAACTTCTTTGCAGGCTATTACTTATAATAATAATAATAATATCTTTATTGAAAAACTTACATTGCACAGAAGTAATGATGAAACTCTGCCTTTTGCTTTAGTAGAAACTGTGTAGCAAAAGGCAGTCTCTCCCATAGATTAATATCAAAGTTTAACAATAATACGAACATAACTAACTACTTACTAGTGACCATTGACCTATACCTGCCCCTTACATCATACTTGTCAGCAGGGGCAGGTACAGGTTAAGTATATAACTAGATACTTCACCTATATTCGCCCCTGTACACCAAGCAAGCGAACCTATCATTCAGTGCCCCTAAGGGGAGCCCGCCAACTCTGAAGACGCGCTTGATTTCGCCATATGCATTGCGTAACTTCATGCAAGAACTGAACATTCAACAACATTCCATGAAATTAGAGCCAATGTCCGGATTTTTTCACAATTGTCCGTAAGTTTCTCGGGATTTTCTTTTTTTGTATAGTAACCCTTGTTCCGTTCTAACACAGTAGGTACCTATAGTATTATTATATTTTCCACGCCTATAGTCTAAATTATCGTATTTTTTTCATACACTTTCATTCCGTCATATACTTTTTTCATATCCTTAGATGGGGTCCAACCAGCTCTTGCGTGGTTTGTTGTCTTATGGTAGATATTATAATCATACTAAGTTTGACGCTCGTACGGTTGGAGAGCAGATGCTTAGTAATATATGGTCCCTATTTCTAGTACGGAACTCTAAAAAGGATATAACTAGTATGTAGTTCATAACACACCAAATTTTCTGATTCCTAACTAGTTTCATTTTTGACTCTGTAACCTAAAAGTAAATTTAAAAGTAACAACTTTGAGGGCCTGCGCCAAAACTTCTATTAAAATTATATTTTTTATGCGCAAATGTACGGTGGTTGATAACATAAAAACCTCTTTGTTGTTACAAATCAGTATAATTTGCAGTTAGGTACTAACTTAATTTTGTAGGGATAAATTACCCGGTTAAATTGAAAATGTTTACTCGCATATAATTTGCAGTTGGGTACTAACTTAACTTTGTAGGGATAATTCTATTACGCACTAGTGTATAATATTGTTATGCACGCGGGTGTTATAGTTCGGTTTATGGCCCTAAGAACGATATAATAAAGATTACTTTTCGAGCAAGGGTGTTGAAAATGATAATACTGCTGACAACTAACTAAGAGATAAATACGCTTAGAATAAGGAATAGCTATGGGAGCGGAGCTTACCTAGTACGTCCTCTGTGGTCATGACTCGGATGGGTCACCGCTAGTGGTATTTTTACTACTGAACGCTTCGGATGTTGTTTCTTTCTATACAAAAATTACGTGTGGCAATCGTTAAAGCATGGATGTAGAGCTTATTGCGAATGCCTGGCTAGCAAGCACCCTAAAGTAGAAAATCTGTTACCAAGTATTTTTTTTTTTTTTTTTTTTTAATGTTTGATAGGTTAGCCTTTGACCACTATCTCACCTGATAGTAAGTGATGATGTGGTCGAAGAGGTTGTTCAGGCTAACTTAGAATTACTGGCTCTCAAGGACAGCTGCCGGAACACACCGTTAGGTGCTTGGCGACAGATTTTCAACTTGAGGGTGGTAGCTAGCCAGGCGGGCATTTGCAAAGTGCCCTACCACCATGCTGTAACGACTGCCATCCTAAGACAACAACCGGGACCGACGGCTTAACGTGCCCTCCGAAGCACGGAAGCGCTCAGTAGTAATGTCACCAGCGGTCACCCATCCAAGTCATGACCGAGGCGGACGTTGCGTAACTTTGCTGATCGATTCAGAACGGCTAAACAAACTTCGCTACGAGCGCTTCAAAATCTAGCGGTGTGTTCTGGCAGTTGTGTCCTTGACAGTCAGTTCCCATATATAAACTTGGTCATTATTGTTTACCACCTTGCACCGCATCATCCCTTACCATCAGGTGAAATTATGGTCAAATTAGCCTATCAGTAGTAAAAATAACTAACATGGTTTATAATTCAATCTCTTGCAATCTATAAATTAAGCGCATGTATTTTTCTCAGATTTTAATTATTTACAGTACTGTTCCATGTGTAAATAATTAAGTAGTTATAACAATAATATTCTATGTATGTTAAAAAGCTTTATAAATATTTAAAATTTATATTAAAGTTAAGGTTTGAGAGCTGATATGAATGAATATATTTTTATTTCCTAAAGGTTTGGGTTGAACTGAAAGAGTTTTATTATCATAATATAAACTCTAACAAAATTGCCTCAAAGTGTCATTTATTAATATTTGAACGACTTGTTTAAAATACATCTAACTACTCGTACTACATCGATATCGCATAACCTTCAAAATAACCACTATAATGTGCTAATTACCTCAAAAAAATCATCCACCTGGCTTCAACTCAATTTAGAAAGCCTTTGATTTTATTCTGTAAAGTATTGTAGACCCGTATTGCTATACAATAACGAATAAATATGTACCATACAAATGGCATTCTGCTGCTTCGTAAGCTTTAGTAGTTTAGTTTATACATATTGCCCAAGGATATCTACTCTTACTTAGTTATTTTATAACATCATCTTGTTTTAGAATAGAGATACCTATTTGTTTACATTTACAAACACAGATAGTTAACATAAAAGCTCTATCTAAGTTTAAAAATCATCTCTGGTGCTAGCTTTTACTACACGTTCGAGTTGTTAAATTGTTTTATCTTGTATGAATTAGCTTCGCCTCTAACTTTCATGTCTCTAACAGTAAGAAATCAACAATTCACATAGTCATTTTCACCGTCGTTCTGACATCTTAAAAATTTACCTAATTCTGATTCTAATATTTTTTATAAAAGTTGATGATATCATTAGCCGCAAGTACCCTTCGACGGGAGACTGCCAGACCTTCGAGTTCAGATGCTTTTCATACTTAATTGAGTACTTCTAATTTGGAACCTTAGTGTGTTTCTTAATTACGAATAATTTATTTATTATTGCACTGTTCAATTCGCAAAAAGTTAAATCTACGGTGACGCAGTGTATTTATATCCTCATGTGACTGGAATGTGATATGAAACAATGGCCTAATTTTATGTCCCGTGGAGTCTGATCGATTAGTGATATGCTTTGATCAAATGGTTATAATTAGATTGTTTTTATATGACCATAAACAAACACATAGCTAAGAAATTGTATGTATGACAATGGTACAGGAAGAAAAAATTTTTAAAGATTTCTATGCTTTTTTATATTCAAAATTCGATTTAAATAGAAAAAGTAATGAGTGTTTTAAAATGTAGATCAGTACCTACTTAATATTATAAATGCGAAAGTAACTCTGTCTGTTACGCTTTCACGCCAAAACTACTGGACCGATTTGAATGAAATTTGGTATGGAAATAGTTTGAGACCCGGGAAAAAACATAGGATAGTTTTTATCCAACTGTGCAAAAAGAGGTTAATGTTTTTGCGCGATAATCGACATACGCGCCCGAAAGCTAGTTATATATATATTTACATTTTTGTTATCTGTAATTATTGTTATGTGTAAATAAAATAAATCCTGAATTCAATAATTGGTATTATAATTTAAACACAAAATCAGGATTTCTCACTTTGATCTGTCGATATTGCCGTATAATTTTACCTACATACTTGAAAATCAAATTATTTTATAATGAGGGTAAATGGTAATATTAACTCAAACTCATCTCTCTCTCACTCTCAACAAATCATCATTCAATTGAAAAAATAGTAATATGACCATATTTTATTAATTATTTACATAGAAGGAATGAATAAACGAATAAATTTATATAACTATCTAAAACTGATTTGTATGACCGACATAAGCATCATTTTTTGAAGTAAACAAAGTTGTACGTGGGCCATAGTCTAGTTATCCACAGTTTATTTATTCCCAGCGATAGCTCCATTACATGGATTCGAGCGAGCCGGCGGCACACAAATTATTCTCTGAGCCATGGGGCGTGAGAATACGTGATAGGATATTCAAATCAAACTGTATGTCTCGCGCAGTATTCAACCATATGCTATTATAATATCGGCAACAATAAAGTACCAACAAACTCCGGCTAGTAACATAATTTCAAACCGATTTGTACTTTGTCTGAATCCGAAGTCAATCCAAAGTTTGTTCTAGTTTCGTACGCAGTAATATGCAGAGTTTGTTACGTATTAACCTCGGATTTACATGAGTATACTTATATACAGAATCTACTCGCATGTGGCTCTGAAGTTTCACGTGCGAAGTTTACTTCCGTTAAATGCTTTTAAGTTACAACGATGTGTATCGCGCACATTGTTCCTCTATTTCTTCGAAGAATAGTAAAATCTGTCCTTATCGCGGTCATAGAGGGCTATCATATCTAGATAAATGGTTATCCACAAACAAATGGGGGATTGAGGCATTTGGAATGCGAGGAGGCGAAGTCTCCCGGCGGTCCCTAGGAGTGGAGGCGACGGAAGCCATTAATGAAATTGGAATTGTCGCTGCCCCGGTACTCATCGTTCCCTCCAATTGATTTTCATAGACAAGAATTGTCATTCCGCCAGAGAGCCGACTCCTCGGGGTCGGCAATTGTCGTGATATGAAAAGCAGGTGGATCGGGCTTTCGTGACTGGAATACTAAACGCCTTGTTATCATCTCATTCTATGTGCCAACGAAAGTTAAAATATCTCCCCCTTATCTCCTGTTGATATTCTTTTGAACTTTTATTTTACAAATTTAATTTACGTCGTTGTCCTCGGGGGCTTGAGCTTTTATTTTACGGAATGCGTATATATCTTTATTTGATATAAACTAAGGTAGGTTTTTGATATAAATAAACTTCTATTTGATATAAATAAAGTCCATTAGAGAAATATAACAGTATTGATTTTTCAACCTTACATGCCACCCACCACCCCACAATTTTGCTCAAGCTATTCATGATATTATTTGCACATTATTTTACAAATATTATTTTGTAGGTGAAACGTAGGATGAACTCGTAAGGTAAAACGCAGATTATTTCGGTTGTAGACTATGTTCAATCCAATCAAAGTCTCGTTCAGAATATGGGTTTTGTTAGATTTTTTTATCTTATGAAGTAATGGAATGAGACGGTAACTTTCCTGACTAAAAAATACAACATAATGCAAAACAATTCACGAACGTCGTAGACCCCAAATCCCGTCCATTAATACGGGTAGAAACCGATTATGTTGCGGGTAGTAGTGCACTCCAATGCAGGTTTTACTCGTAACGTGGCAAGGAATTTAAGAGAATCTACCAGAGCAGCCAGATTTCCGAGTGCCTTCTCATATGTCATAATGAAAGACGTTTAAAAATGTTTTGGACGAAGACATGACGTAATTGAAATGTCACGAATGCGGCTCATGGAGGCCACACACGTTAACGTCAACCTGACGAGTCTATTTGTGCAGGTATATATAAACTAGAACGCGTTGAACTGTGCAGTTATTTTGTGAAATCTTGAATCATATACATTTTACTAACATTGTAATTTTTGCATTTACTAAAGGAAAAATGTGACTGTCCACTTAAGACGAATAAACAATAGGCACGAAAGGATATTTTGAACTGTGACTTACTCGCTACGGTAGCTTAATTGACAGAGCATGTCCCGGCTATAGAGACGGATGGGCGCGGGTATGAATCCCGTTCGTAGTTACGAAAAATCCTTTCGTTTTAATATTGTAAGCATGTACAGTTTTTTTTATAACGTCTGATAAACCCGAACGTTAATTATAATTTACTAAGGGCTAATTTCACCATACCATGTTTGTTTACGCTAAATCAGGCATTACCTAATGGGTCTTTAAAAATAACAGAGCTGTTAAATCAGTCTACGTTCTATGAACAACTTGCCTTGTTGACAGAATTAATCATCCATTAACAGTTGGTGGGACACTCGGTTCATTTAACAGTCCGTTAAATGGATTAACAAGGCGTCAAATAAATAACAGAGTATGGTGAAACTAGCTCTAATTGTCTGATTATCGGGAACATACTTTATATCTTCTTTGTGTTGTAATGGCAAAGATAATAGTGTGTTATAGCAACATACATTATTGCTGTTTCGACGTAAATAGTTAAACGGATACAGAGTGTTCGTTTAAATTCCAGTTAAGTATGTTCTTAGCCTTTGTGTATATGCGTAATTTTTGTCGTGCTAGCCTATGTGCAAAATTGTGACTCCTAGACGAGATATTTGAAATAAGATAATCCTTAGTGTGAACGAGGACTGTTTAAAAATGTAACACATTAGTTTTTTCGGTTTTGAAAACACTTACCGTCTTATTACAAAACACAGACTAAATCAGGGTTTAAACCTAGACCAACAAGTCCGAGTTTGTTCCGGTACTAAGCAGTTAGTGCTTGACTTTATTACAAAACGCAGACCTATCGAAGACTAGTTAGTCCATGGATTGTATATTGATCATAGATTAAATACGAAAAAAGTTCATTCTCTTTGACTCCATTCGTTCACGACGTTCCGTGTATTACGCATGTAGATTTAGAATTACTGTTCCCGTTTAAAATATAAGTATATTAGCCTTCGAAAGCATTTTGTTTACTTAATTTTTTATCAATAAATAATCTAATTCATGAAAATCATCTTTGTAACAATATTTTCAAGGTTGTTAGTTTTTTAGTTAGCAAAGAGACTTGCGACAATTATAATAGGAGGTTGCGCGACGCGCGAATTTTAAAAGTTACTTTCATTGATTGTTGTATTACTCAGTTACAATTAACAAATCCAAAAAGCTTTCAAGTGCTTCTTAATTCTTGTTAACTGGAACAGAGCACAAGTGTTTTGTCACGACTGTTGCACTCTGTTTGTGAAAATAGAATGTTAAAAAAAAGCAAAAAAAACAATGGTATATATTATTACTATAATAGCATAAAACTATAAACAATTCGCTTGTCAGGGTTTTCATGCACTTGCATTTGAAGAGGTAGTGGACATCCCCGTGGGTCATGAGATAACTTATCTTTCACTGAGTCCTCAATTTTGTCACCGAAATCTTTTGTAAACCTATATTTGTATTTAAAATCCTCGTCAATCGGGTCAAAAGGGTTCACGTGATGTTTTTTTTTTTTTTTATGCCTGATAGATTAGCTTTTGTCCACTATCTCACCTGATGGTAAGTGATGATGTGGTCGAAGATGTTGTACAGGCTAACCTAGAATTCTATTATATGTAACCTAGAATTATATGTATATATCTATTAGATGTCTAACTTTATTAGGTGGCCGGGTAGCCTAACAACTCCAAATCGTCTAAATCCATGTAGTCTAAGATGTCCAAATCAATTTTGCTTTAAAAACACGAAAAATTTTACATATAATTCGTAACAAAGATCAAGATAATTATAAAATGGCGAACTTGACAGATATCTTTGAGGTTAGTACCATAGTTAAACTAGGGTCATCGGAAAACTGTAGAAACTTTTGAAGCGCTCGTAGCCAAGTTTGCTTAGCCATTCTGAGTCGATCAGCAAAGTTAAGCAACGTCCGACGCGGTCATGACTTGGATGGGTGACCGTTGGTGACATTACTACTGAGCGCTTCCGTGCTTCGGAGGGCACGTTAAGCCGTCGGTCCCGGTTGTTGTCTTAGGATAGCAGTCGTTACAGCATGGTGCTAGGGCACTTTGCAAATGTCCGCCTGGCTAGCTACCACCCTCAAGTTGAAAATCTGTCGCCAAGCACCTAACGGTGTGTTCCGGCAGCTGTCCTTGAGAGCCAGTAACTCTAGGTTAGTCTGAACAACATCCTCGACCACATCATCACTTACCATCAGGTGAGATAGTGGTCAAAAGCTAAACTATCAGACCGATGTGAAGTTGGCGGCCTAAAGTTAGCGGCCTATTATAACCCGACCAATTAAGAGAGTCCCTATTATTGAACCGCGGTTTTTTATATCGTAAACATAAAATACCTATACAGCATCCTACGAATCATAATATATGGGGGTGAGGGTAAAAAGGGAAAAACTATAGTGATTTGTAAAACGTTAAACTCAAACTATAAAATTTATATCTATACCAAAAATGGCGTTTGTATAGACCTTTCTGAATAAATAACTCAAAATTTCTTCGACCTCTTAGAAGTGACCGAAAATTTAAAAAATCTTAGGCCGCTGAACAACTATTGCATATTTTGCTATGTTATCGATGAAGTATCAAAATGTGTTTTATACAGGAAGATAGCATTAAAATAGACCTTTCTAAAGTAGTAACTCAAAATTTCTTCGACCTCTTAGAAGTGACCGAAAATTTAAAAAATCTTAGGCCGCTGAACAACTATTGCATATTTTGCTATGTTATCGATGAAGTATCAAAATGTGTTTTATACAGGAAGATAGCATTAAAATAGACCTTTCTAAAGTAGTAACTCAAAATTTCTTCGACCTCTTAGAAGTGACCGAATATTAAAAATATCTTAGGCCGCTGAACAACTATTGAAAATTTTGCTATGTTATCGATGAAGTATCAAAATTTGTTTTATACAGGAAGATAGCATTATAATAGACCTTTCTAAAGTAGTAACTCAAAATTTCTTCGACCTCTTAGAAATGACCGAAAATCAAAAAAATCTTAGGCCGCTGAACAACTATTGCATATTTTGCTATGTTATCGATGAAGTATCAAAGTGTGTTTTATACAGGAAGATAGCATTATAATAGACCTTTCTAAAGTAGTAACTCAAAATTTCTTCGACCTCTTAGAAGTGACCGAAAATTAAAAAAATCTTAGGCCGCTGAACAACTATTGCATATTTTGCTATGTTATCGATGAAGTATCAAAATTTGTTTTATACAGGAAGATAGCATTAAAATAGACCTTTCTAAAGTAGTAACTCAAAATTTCTTCGACCTCTTAGAAGTGACCGAAAATTAAAAAAATCTTAGGCCGCTTAACAACTATTGCATATTTTGCTTTGTTATCGATGAAGTATCAAAATGTGTTTTATACAGGAAGATAGCATTAAAATAGACCTTTCTAAAGTAGTAACTCAAAATTTCTTCAACCTCTTAGAAGTGACCGAAAATTAAAAAAATCTTAGGCCGCTGAACAACTATTGCATATTTTGCTATGTTATCGATGAAGTATCAAAATGTGTTTTATACAGGAAGATAGCATTTAAATAGACCTTTCTAAAGTAGTAACTCAAAATTTCTTCGACCTCTTAGAAGTGACCGAAAATTAAAAATATCTTAGGCCGCTGAACAACTATTGCAAATTTTGCTATGTTATCGATGAAGTATCAAAATTTGTTTTATACAGGAAGATAGCATTGAAATAGACCTTTCTAACGTAGTAACTCGAAATTTCTTCGACCTCTTAGAAGTGACCGAAAATTTAAAAAATCTTAGGCCGCTGAACAACTATTGCATATTTTGCTATGTTATCGATGAAGTATCAAAATGTGTTTTATACAGGAAGATAGCATTAAAATAGACCTTTCTAAAGTAGTAACTCAAAATTTCTTCGACCTCTAAGAAGTGACCGAAAATTAAAAATATCTTAGGCCGCTGAACAACTATTGCAAATTTTGCTATGTTATCGATGAAGTATCAAAATTTGTTTTATACAGGAAGATAGCATTATAATAGACCTTTCTAACGTAGTAACTCGAAATTTCTTCGACCTCTTAGAAATGACCGAAAATCAAAAAAATCTTAGGCCGCTGAACAACTATTGCATATTTTGCTATGTTATCGATGAAGTATCAAAATGTGTTTTATACAGGAAGATAGCATTAAAATAGACCTTTCTAAAGTAGTAACTCAAAATTTCTTCGACCTCTTAGAAGTGACCGAAAATTAAAAAAATCTTAGGCCGCTGAACAACTATTGCATATTTTGCTATGTTATCGATGAAGTATCAAAATGTGTTTTATACAGGAAGATAGCATTAAAATAGACCTTTCTAAAGTAGTAACTCAAAATTTCTTCGGCCTCTTAGAAGTGACCGAAAATTAAAAATATCTTAGGCCGCTGAACAACTATTGCAAATTTTGCTATGTTATCGATGAAGTATCAAAATGTGTTTTATACAGGAAGATAGCATTAAAATAGACCTTTCTAAAGTAGTAACTCAAAATTTCTTCGACCTCTTAGAAGTGACCGAAAATTTAAAAAATCTTAGGCCGCTGAACAACTATTGCATATTTTGCTATGTTATCGATGAAGTATCAAAATGTGTTTTATACAGGAAGATAGCATTAAAATAGACCTTTCTAAAGTAGTAACTCAAAATTTCTTCGACCTCTTAGAAGTGACCGAAAATTAAAAATATCTTAGGCCGCTGAACAACTATTGAAAATTTTGCTATGTTATCGATGAAGTATCAAAATGTATTTTATACAGGAAGATAGCATTAAAATGGACCTTTCTAAAGTAGTAACTCAAAATTTCTTCGACCTCTTAGAAGTGACCGAAAATTAAAAAAATCTTAGGCCGCTGAACAACTATTGCATATTTAGCTATGTTATCGATGAAGTATCAAAATGTGTTTTATACAGGAAGATAGCATTAAAATAGACCTTTCTAAAGTAGTAACTCAAAATTTCTTCGACCTCTTAGAAGTGACCGAAAATTAAAAAAATCTTAGGCCGCTGAACAACTATTGCATATTTTGCTATGTTATCGATGAAGTATCAAAATGTGTTTTATACAGGAAGATAGCATTAAAATAGATCTTTCTAAAGAAAAAACTCAAAATTTCTTCGACCTCTTAGAAGTGACCGAAAATTTAAAAAATCTTAGGCCGCTGAACAACTATTGCATATTTTGCTATGTTATCGATGAAGTATCAAAATGTGTTTTATACAGGAAGATAGCATTAAAATAGACCTTTCTAAAGTAGTAACTCAAAATTTCTTCGACCTCTTAGAAGTGACCGAAAATTAAAAAAATCTTAGGCCGCTGAACAACTATTGCATATTTTGCTATGTTATCGATGAAGTATCAAAATTTGTTTTATACAGGAAGATAGCATTAAAATAGATCTTTCTAAAGAAGTAACTCAACATTTCTTCGACCTCTTAGAAGTGACCGAAAATTAAAAAAATCTTAGGCCGCTGAACAACTATTGCATATTTTGCTATGTTATCGATGAAGTATCAAAATTCGTTTTATACAGGAAGATAGCATTATAATAGACCTTTCTAAAGTAGTAACTCAAAATTTCTTCGACCTCTTAGAAATGACCGAACCTCAAAAAAATCTTAGGCCGCTAAACAACTATTGCATATTTTGCTATGTTATCGATGAACTATCAAAATGTGTTTTATACAGGAAGATAGCATTAAAATAGACCTTTCTAAAGTAGTAACTCAAAATTTCTTCGACCTCTTAGAAGTGACCGAAAATTAAAAATATCTTAGGCCGCTGAACAACTATTGCAAATTTTGCTATGTTATCGATGAAGTATCAAAATTTGTTTTATACAGGAAGATAGCATTAAAATAGACCTTTCTAAAGAAGTAACTCAACATTTCTTCGACCTCTTAGAAGTGACCGAAAATTTAAAAAATCTAAGGCCGCTGAACAACTATTGCATATTTTGCTATGTTATCGATGAAGTATCAAAATGTGTTTTATACAGGAAGATAGCATTAAAATAGACCTTTCTAAAGTAGTAACTCAAAATTTCTTCGACCTCTTAGAAGTGACCGAAAATTAAAAATATCTTAGGCCGCTGAACAACTATTGCAAATTTTGCTATGTTATCGATGAAGTATCAAAATGTGTTTTATACAGGAAGATAGCATTAAAATAGACCTTTCTAAAGTAGTAACTCAAAATTTCTTCGACCTCTTAGAAGTGACCGAAAATTTAAAAAATCTTAGGCCGCTGAACAACTATTGCATATTTTGCTATGTTATCGATGAAGTATCAAAATGTGTTTTATACAGGAAGATAGCATTAAAATAGACCTTTCTAAAGTAGTAACTCAAAATTTCTTCGACCTCTTAGAAGTGACCGAAAATTAAAAATATCTTAGGCCGCTGAACAACTATTGAAAATTTTGCTATGTTATCGATGAAGTATCAAAATGTATTTTATACAGGAAGATAGCATTAAAATGGACCTTTCTAAAGTAGTAACTCAAAATTTCTTCGACCTCTTAGAAGTGACCGAAAATTAAAAAAATCTTAGGCCGCTGAACAACTATTGCATATTTAGCTATGTTATCGATGAAGTATCAAAATGTGTTTTATACAGGAAGATAGCATTAAAATAGACCTTTCTAAAGTAGTAACTCAAAATTTCTTCGACCTCTTAGAAGTGACCGAAAATTAAAAAAATCTTAGGCCGCTGAACAACTATTGCATATTTTGCTATGTTATCGATGAAGTATCAAAATGTGTTTTATACAGGAAGATAGCATTAAAATAGATCTTTCTAAAGAAAAAACTCAAAATTTCTTCGACCTCTTAGAAGTGACCGAAAATTTAAAAAATCTTAGGCCGCTGAACAACTATTGCATATTTTGCTATGTTATCGATGAAGTATCAAAATGTGTTTTATACAGGAAGATAGCATTAAAATAGACCTTTCTAAAGTAGTAACTCAAAATTTCTTCGACCTCTTAGAAGTGACCGAAAATTAAAAAAATCTTAGGCCGCTGAACAACTATTGCATATTTTGCTATGTTATCGATGAAGTATCAAAATGTGTTTTATACAGGAAGATAGCATTAAAATAGACCTTTCTAAAGTAGTAACTCAAAATTTCTTCGACCTCTTAGAAGTGACCGAAAATTAAAAATATCTTAGGCCGCTGAACAACTATTGCAAATTTTGCTATGTTATCGATGAAGTATCAAAATGTGTTTTATACAGGAAGATAGCATTAAAATAGACCTTTCTAAAGTAGTAACTCAAAATTTCTTCGACCTCTTAGAAGTGACCGAAAATTTAAAAAATCTTAGGCCGCTGAACAACTATTGCATATTTTGCTATGTTATCGATGAAGTATCAAAATGTGTTTTATACAGGAAGATAGCATTAAAATAGACCTTTCTAAAGTAGTAACTCAAAATTTCTTCGACCTCTTAGAAGTGACCGAAAATTAAAAATATCTTAGGCCGCTGAACAACTATTGAAAATTTTGCTATGTTATCGATGAAGTATCAAAATGTATTTTATACAGGAAGATAGCATTAAAATGGACCTTTCTAAAGTAGTAACTCAAAATTTCTTCGACCTCTTAGAAGTGACCGAAAATTAAAAAAATCTTAGGCCGCTGAACAACTATTGCATATTTAGCTATGTTATCGATGAAGTATCAAAATGTGTTTTATACAGGAAGATAGCATTTAAATAGACCTTTCTAAAGTAGTAACTCAAAATTTCTTCGACCTCTTAGAAGTGACCGAAAATTAAAAAAATCTTAGGCCGCTGAACAACTATTGCATATTTTGCTATGTTATCGATGAAGTATCAAAATGTGTTTTATACAGGAAGATAGCATTAAAATAGACCTTTCTAAAGTAGTAACTCAAAATTTCTTCGACCTCTTAGAAGTGACCGAAAATTAAAAATATCTTAGGCCGCTGAACAACTATTGAAAATTTTGCTATGTTATCGATGAAGTATCAAAATGTATTTTATACAGGAAGATAGCATTAAAATGGACCTTTCTAAAGTAGTAACTCAAAATTTCTTCGACCTCTTAGAAGTGACCGAAAATTAAAAAAATCTTAGGCCGCTGAACAACTATTGCATATTTAGCTATGTTATCGATGAAGTATCAAAATGTGTTTTATACAGGAAGATAGCATTAAAATAGACCTTTCTAAAGTAGTAACTCAAAATTTCTTCGACCTCTTAGAAGTGACCGAAAATTAAAAAAATCTTAGGCCGCTGAACAACTAATGCATATTTCACTGTGTTATCGATGAAGTATCAAAATGTGTTTTATACAGGAAGATAGCATTAAAATAGATCTTTCTAATAAAGTAACTCAAAATTTCTTCGACCCCTTAGAAGTGGTCGAAAATCGAAAAATTCTTAGGCCGCTGAAAACTAATGCGTATTTCACTATGTTATCGACGAAGTATCAAAATGTGTTTTACATTGGAAGATAGCATTAAAATAAATCTTTCTAACGTAGTAACTCAAAATCCCTTTCGTGTGTTATCTATGTGTTCGTGTTTGAATAGGAATGCGTTTTAAACTCAAAGACAGCGTTTTATTATCGTTTTCTCGTGATGATTTATACATCAGTGTCCTGCGATTTGTTATTCAAAATAACGTACAAAGTTTTTCATTAATGTATCCAAACATTAACTTCAGTTGCATGAAAGGCAGCATTGGAAGACGTTTTTAGAAGTAGCTGTTAAGGAAGTTCTTAAATTAAATTTATTTTTGGACTATAAAAAAAGTTTATAATAATAATGAATTTTATTTTATGTTTACAAAGCAGAATGTGATATTTAGTTAAATGTATTTTCAGCATTCTAATGACTGCAGTATATTATTTTCATTTTTGCCAGATTATTCGCTATCAGCTGACAAGAACTCACTTTACAAATTAACAAATGGGAAAATTATAGTTATATAATTTTTCCGTTCGTTATTTTGTAATGATATACGCGGAGCATGCTTTATCGCAAAAATATTTATTTAAAGAACACATGTTTCACTTCTCTTGAGAAATTGTTAGCTGATACCCAGGGTGCACCGACCCAACATACTGTTGCTCCCCTTGGATAAAATATATCCAATAGGGACCAATAATAGTGGATACTCGAGGAGGTTACCTGGCTTAGCACCCCACCTACCTAAAATAACGTGTTTTAAAATCCAAAATTTTTGTTTAAAATCATACGATAACTTTTCAATTTTAAAGCCACTATCTATCTCAATATGATTACAAACACTACCGCGTGCTAAGCGAAAATCATATTTTACAAATAAGTGGAGTACGAAATGTTTTGCCCTGGGCGGGAATTGAACCCGCGTCCTACTAATTCGGACCGGATGCCTAGACATTTTGTACTCCAATGATTTGTAAAATATTAGCCACTATATGTTTAAAAAAGTGTTAGAAGTAGCTGTTAAGGAAGTTCTTAAATTAAATTTATTTTTGGACTATAAAAAAAGTTTATAATAATAATGAATTTTATTTTATGTTTACAAAGCAGAATGTGATATTTAGTTAAATGTATTTTCAGCATTCTAATGACTGCAGTATATTATTTTCATTTTTGCCAGATTATTCGCTATCAGCTGACAAGAACTCACTTTACAAATTAACAAATGGGAAAATTATAGTTATATAATTTTTCCGTTCGTTATTTTGTAATGATATACGCGGAGCATGCTTTATCGCAAAAATATTTATTTAAAGAACACATGTTTCACTTCTCTTGAGAAATTGTTAGCTGATACCCAGGGTGCACCGACCCAACATACTGTTGCTCCCCTTGGATAAAATATATCCAATAGGGACCAATAATAGTGGATACTCGAGGAGGTTACCTGGCTTAGCACCCCACCTACCTAAAATAACGTGTTTTAAAATCCAAAATTTTTGTTTAAAATCATACGATAACTTTTCAATTTTAAAGCCACTATCTATCTCAATATGATTACAAACACTACCGCGTGCTAAGCGAAAATCATATTTTACAAATAAGTGGAGTACGAAATGTTTTGCCCTGGGCGGGAATTGAACCCGCGTCCTACTAATTCGGACCGGATGCCTAGACATTTTGTACTCCAATGATTTGTAAAATATTAGCCACTATATGTTTAAAAAAGTGTTATGGGTAAACACAAAAAGAAAAAAAAGAGTATATAATTACTAATATGGTGTGCTACTATAGCGCTAACTGCAATATGTATTATTTTTGCAATAACTTTTATGTAAATTATCCAATGCTATGTTATTTGAAAAAACTAAATATATTTAAAAAAATCGTTAAAAACGTTAAAAAAGCAAATGTTTTTTTTAAATTAGTTATTGATAGGTTAAATAAGGACGAATTTAAAGGTTGTGAAAATTCAACATTGACGTATAAACCTATTGGAAATATCAGCACTTATATACCAAATATTTTAGTAAATTTACTTGTATATATAACAGTGATCGCATCATTTATGGTGATGACGTTAACGGTGAAACTTAATTCGCATGCAAATTATAATTACTAAATAGAGTACATTAATAAAACCTTCAAAAGCTGTGAAAACTTAATAATGACATATAAACTATATATAAAAATCAACCTTTATATAAAAAAATAATTATTATGAAAAAACTATGTACAATTTGCAATAGGGAACATATTGTTTCATTCATCGGACATATATCTGATGAACTTGTATCCTAGGAGATAAACTTTTAATTAGAATTCGTGTTCGGAAAACGTAACATTGATACGTAAACTATTTAAAAAAATCAACACTTACGCTAAATATAATTAGATGTTTAATTATGTACAAAATATATACCATGCAACCCTCTAACCCTCACATGCTACTTCAGAATTATAGTTTCAAAATTTACATGTAAATATTTAACATTCACATCTAATAAACTTATAATCAACGCCCATATTATAATATATGAAATATTATAATAAGCTATGGTCTAATGATATTCATGCATCGTTTTGATCTCTAAATACAAACAAATAATTCTTATTTCAATTCGTGCACATGGAAACTCAACATTGACATTATGTTAACTACTTTGAAAAATCAATAAAATAATTACACGTTAAATGAACTTTAATTTCCATATGTACACGGGAAAAATCAACACAGATATACAAACTAATTATATAAATCAACATTTATATTAAAACATAATTATTTATCTACATAAAAAAATATAGAAATAAGTAAGTTTATTACTAATTTCTTATATACGGTTTGTACTTATGAGTATATATTTTAAAGTCGCGAACGCGAAGACGCCCGGCTAGTTTCTGACTAAGTATAATATACAAAATAAGTAAATTCGCGTTCGTGAAAACTTGACATTGACATTATGTAAACTACTTGGGAAAACAACACCTAAATCAAAAAATGATTTGACGTTTATAAAATATGTTCCCTGCATTTTGATTATTCTTACATGCATATGAATTCTCATTTCAATTACCATGCACACGGCAAACCTCAACATTGACATCTAACTGAATTTAAAAATCAACATTTATATCACAAAATAATTATATATTAAAACTTTTTATTATATATATGTATCATGCATCCTTTTAAACAATACACACTGTACAGAACAGTCCTAGGTAAGGAAAAAATATTTTGCATTCATTTAAGGTTTTAATTATTATTTTAAAAGAAAACTTTAGTTTTGTTGTATTATTTGCCATTAATATAAGTTATTATGTTCAAAGTAAAACGGATATTTTATTTTATATAATCTTTGCATAGTTCACAAATTTTGTTTAGCTGCTCTATTTTATTTAATTTGCAAATTTTTGTTTTTATGTCTTGTGTACTCAATATGCAATCACCGTGGGTTTTCCTTGTACAAATATGACATTGGAAATAATCAATTTCTCCTACGTTAAGCGCACAATAGATGCAAGTGTCCTTCATATTGTCACTATTTTGTAAAATTAAAGACTTGAAGTCCATCCGTAACGAATTAAACGATTGTGGTCTCTCCATCAGATTTCCGTTTTGTTTTATTTTCGAGAAATAATCGACTATTATTGGGCCACAATTATGGCCATCTATTTGCTTATAATGCTGAGGGATAAGCGGGGTTAAGGTTGTATTTATGTTTTTCTTTTTTAAGAGATTTGTTACTTTTTTAAAGTATATTGATTTTAGTGACTTTTCGTTGCCCAAGGGGTCCAAAATTGTAATTGTTTTGTTTTTTAGGGAGAGGATTACTAATGTATAGTGATACAACAAGCATATTGGAAAAACAGTGTCTTTGTCTAATGATATAATTAAATTCTCATAAAATGAAGTCGGATGCTCCATTTCATCAAAAATGTATCGCGTTTTTTCTACAGGTATCAAATTATATTTGTTTTTGTTGAAAATGTAGAGCAAATGATCAATTACAAAACTAGACAGAAATTCCAGCGGTTCGAGAGTTAAGAAATCTTCGATATGTAACCCATTTAATGTTTGCATTGTTTTGCTAGCTTTTTCCATTTTTGTGACAATATAACCTCTGAAAACTTTTTTGTAATATTGAGCATCATTGATTAAACCATTCTCTAATAGTTGTGGTATTTTATGATTTGAGCAATCACATTCAGGCAAGTTTTTTGTCATTATTGAGGGAGAATAATGTGTGATGTTATCACATTTTGTACAAATAAAATCATCAAATGGATGATTAGTGTCAGTTACAGTAGTTGTTCCAAAGGCGCATGTTTGATGAATCCATTTATCACAAAGGTCGCATTGTATCCAGTTCGTCGTTGGTGAAATGAAACTTGTTCCATACCCGCAGTAAGCGCACAGAGTTATATTTGACTCGTTAAAATGAGGTAGCATAGGTTTAATCTTTTTTAAATGAACGCCATCAAAGTGTGTGGTTTTAGTTTTTTTTTTCTTTTCCCAGAATTCTTCAATTTGTTGTTGTTGTTCGTCACTATGTTTATTTTTAGTTAAACAAGATTTTGGAATATTGCCTAATATTTCTTTACTGGCCCCTACAACATCAGTCTGTATTTTTCGCAATAATTGAGTACATTTTAAATTTTTTCGTCCATCTAATACGCTATGCTTTAAATAACCAAAATAGTTTTCCACCGGCGCATTACACGTCCGTTTTGTTTTCATTAAATTGGACCATAAGGGCAAATACGGAATTATTTTGTTCAAGAAAATTTGAAACATATTTTTGTCGAAAAATGGATTTTTGTCAGTTCCGTGCTCTGAAATGTCTATTTTTGATAGCATAGTCCGGATATGCAGATAAAAGGGGCTACTTGAGTATAAGTTTTCCTTGGCTTTATTTTTGTATTCATCTTTTATTACTTTCGTTGTTTCCATTTTTGTAAGAGAAGTTAAAGACTGTTTTTCGCCATCACACATTCTAATTAATATATTCTGCGCTTCTATAACGCAATGGGTTACGTATTCGCTACCAACTAGTATGTATAAATGTTGCATGTACAGACATATCTCATCCAAATCGTTTAATGTTATAATTCTTACAAATAAATCTTTTGCGCTTTTTTTATCTTTGATCAAAGATTTGTTAATATCATTGCATACACATTTTACTAAATGAGCGCAGCATAAAAATATTGGTGTCATTTTTTTTGTTGAGAATATATCTGATTTTTTGTCGTCCATTATGTATTGATAACAATGATCGAGGTAGTCTTTGAGCTGGCAGTTATTGAATGCTAAACATACAGCGTTTATTATAGCAAAACTAAAGTCAGTGACTACCCCAGAAAATGCCGGCCAACAATTATTAACAACGGAAAAATTTTTAAAATCGTTCAAAAATTTAAATATAGTATTTGTGTCATGTTTAGATGATATCATAGATAATACGTTTAACAACCTGTTTGGAGTTTTGGTTTGTATTATTCCAGCATATAAGTAAAGTCGACTACAGTTGTGGTCTTTATTTGGTGGTCTCATAATACCGCCTGTTGCGTCTAAATGTAGTAGAGGTTGATTTTCATGTTTTACAACGTTAAGTTGGACTTTGCTAAACATTTTTACGTTAAGTGGAAAGCAAATTTCTTGTACAAAATTTTTGTGATCTTGTTGATATTTATATAAATCAACTATTTCATTACTATCTCTATCGTTTTTGGCATGAGCTTCTGATTTTATTTTTCTTAGCGTGTCATCAGATTTAATATTATTTAAATTTTTTGTATGTTTAAATAGTTTTTCATTTAATTGGACAAGAGTTTCTCTTTTGTATGCCATGGGCTTTTTATTTAATAATCTATTTTTTAATATTTTTCTTTCAACTCCTCTAACATGGCTGGTAATATAACCTTTATGACAAAAATATTTGCTTGTAGAGAGTACTGTGACTTTTAGGCATTCCGGTTCCAAATAAATTTTGAATTTTTTGCATATTTTGTGTTTACAGCGAGCTGAAATAGAAATCCTACCATTTTTTAACACTTTTTTATATTGGAATATTATAACGCATGTGTTATTGACATATTTATATATGTATTTTTTTAGAATATACGGATACGTTTCTTTACTTAATTGTTCCCCGACAAACATCTGTTCCCATGTTTTTCTGTCAATGAAAAAACTTCCTTCAATCGACTTTGTTTTGCCCAATAAAGGACTGTTTCGGTTTATGGTTCCGTCTGGAAGTAAATTGGAATTGTTGGGGCTTGATATATTTAGCAAAATCGGTGGTACGTATGTATTTTCCGGTGAGATTTCACATTTTTCTTCATAAACAGATTCATTTGATTTAGAATGAATTTCTTCAGTGGGTTTTTGTTTTTCAGGTTTTAGTTCTGATGTTGTAGATTGGCCAGAATCATTATTAATTGATGTTGGGCTGCTAAGTTCAGGCATGTAGGGATATGCATTTATTGGCGAGTCATCGTGATGTGTTTGCGATGTTGGGTAACTATCAAGTTCACTAGATATAATCGTGAAAGTTGGGCTAAGGTTATCTACGTGTGATATAGCAGTCATTTTGTTATTTTGTTTTTCGTGTGGAAATATTTGAGGGTCATTTGAATATTCTGACTTTAAATTTACACTAGAAGAAACATAGCGACAAGTTGTTGCTGTACTTTTACCGACATTTCGCATTTCCTGCCATATTTTGTATATGTATAACCTTTTTTTAAGAGTATTATTGCATTTCAATAATTTACATATTTTGTCATAATAAGGATGTGATTTCCGAAAAGAAGGTGGTTTTAAGGAAATATTTTTATGCATTAAAAGATTAGAAATTGATGATTTTAACGATACTTTTTTTGTATTCATGTAGAAATCTTGAAACTTTTTACTCTGTATAGCCCTCTTTAAAATACTATCATATTTATATTTAGAATTTCGTAAGTTTTGTTTAACATTACTTAATAATGTTAATGTCACATCCCGTTTAAAGTCAAATGTGTTATCATTATACAGTAGTTTTATTTCCTTAGCTATAATAGCAAATGCCTTTGTTTCTGAAATCATTTTCTGTTCCAATGTAAATAGGTAAATCAAAATCTAGTGTACCTACCGAGTACGTAATAGGAAGACAAAAGTATGATATTTCTTAATAGAACCTTGTTATATATTTACATAATACATTTCGGCACGATTAGAAAGCAAAGCTAATTTACAAAATAGTAATAATAAAATAAAAACAAAAATTGTTTATACCACAATTATGTCGCTACCCGCTGCGACGCCACTTGCAACCGTGGTTGCATGCGGCACTCACTACTTTTTACCGGACGAACTTTTTGTTGTATTAGCATTTGCCGGCCGTGCGTTAAGCGCAGCGTAATGTAAACAATTGTCTCTTGTGACTGAAGTATTTACCTTGGAAGGAAAAATATTCTTGTACATGATAGCTAAATAAACAATTAATACGAAATATAAACATTTATGATGTATTCATAATGATACCTAAACGTTCGGAGGTGTACTACGAAAGTACTAAATTCCATTGATTTCCATTGATTTTAAGAAAAATACTACTGTTTTATTATTGAATTATATAGAAAAGACAAATGTCAAGCATATGACAAAATATCATTTTAATATTCATGAGAAAACCATAAAAAAACATGTTTAATAATACCGATGGCCCGCCGGTTTCGCAAAACGTAAACAAACAACTGAACTTTTTTATTTCATAGATACATTTTACTGCAAATGGTTATCAAAACGAAGAGTAGCTATATTCTATTGTCTATTATGGCTACATTCCATCTCGCAAAAAAGGACCCAATTTACGAAAATCGATAAAAATACGCTGACGATCTCCGTGAAACCACAGAGGCGCGTGGCAATCACTGTTTTCGTTTCATGCAACCGTGGCGGCACGCGGCAATCACTCGTATATATGCGAACCTGTGGCGACGCAATGGATAAGGTTGACACATTGCTAATAAATTTAAGCATTTATTATATAATAACATAGGTCGTAACAATAATATTTCTAGGTAGGTTATGGAATATAAAATAAACTTACATGATGTCCAAACGAATTTTGTAATCACATTTTTATACGTAAAACTTAAATGTCAGTAACTACATTAAACTACTGTCACTATGCACCTCCTATAAGTTTCACTATCCTATTAAAACTCACGTAATCTACTTACTGAACATAGTTAAGGAAGGTAATTAAAGCCTACAATTAGTTCACGTTAAAGCTCGTAGCTCATCATCTGATGGCATCTCTCGTAAAACTGACGAAATATCCAAAAACTGTTATTATTATTAACGCAAATGGGGGTTGAACTATTTTGAAGTAAAGTATCGTTTATTGCATATTTTGACTACCTTAAATCATTATCGGTAGAACACAACAAAGGGCCACCAGGATTAACTATGTGATGATAAGGGACCGCTATGCAAAAAACAAATGCATTGTAATGGAGTCTTTTAAAAACGGTAATAATAAAGGGCTTTATCCATAATTACCTACCATGAATACAACTTTTTAATTTAATTATTAGCTCTTCTATTAGGTATATTTCTATACTAGTCTTATCAAGATATTCAATTAGTTTGTTGGTGCATAATTATAATTGTTAGATATATTAAATCGATATAAGCTTCTTCATCCAACGATTACTTACATTTCAGTAATTTTAATAAAAAAAAGCATGGTGATAAATAGCCACTAAAAATAATAACAAATATTTCAAAAAAACATTAAATTAATATTTTTTATATATTTGTTTGCAATAACACGTGTTCTGCGGATTACATTACACAATAAAAAAAAATTACGAGAAGAAAAATTTTAAGTCATGTGCGGGATTCGAACCCATGGACTTATCTTCATGTTAGCTCAATCGGATTAGAGCATACCCCAGCTAAAGGTGTGGATGGACGCGGGTTCGAATCCCGCACATGACTCAAATTTTTCCACTCGTAAAAATTGAAATTAAATTAATATTTCAATTAAACACTTCAAAATTATAAAAATATATCTAGTGAAAATTCCGCCTAATTTTCCTATTAATGCGACACGCCAAACCGGAAGAATTTCCGACGGATTCGATTCTACACGAAGCATCCTCAGGAGATCTTGACTCTCCGAGCACACGATCGATCTGCGTTCGTAGAGTAACGCCTGAATTTATTCGCCACTAAACATGTTTAGTTAAGAGGCACTATACATTTTCATTTCTACGTATATTGCCGTGTTATGTTAATAAAATATTCTTGATTTAATTCAAATGGTTTGGAAAAGATAGTTTTGATAAGGTATTCAACCATCTATCAACATATCGTAGGTATTTATTTCATACCATCAGTAATTATTTAGATAAAATAAAATCAAATAAGTTTGTAAATACAATAAACTAGTATTACCGAGTAAAACTTTAACTAAATAAATGTGTGTAGGTAGGTAATATGAAAAAATATACTATTTATGTGTAAACAAATATTATATTTTAACATATTGTTAATAGGACAACATTTAATAACGTAGGGGTGTGGAGGGGGTGGAGGTTGTAAGTAAATTATATACCACTAAAAAAAGGCAAGGCAGAAAGGCTTTTGATGATATTTGTCACAGTTGCCTGTACAAACATACGTTAATAATAAAATTATTGTCAACACTACGTTACAATAGTCACAGTATTTAATATTATCAAAGTCTTCGAGCCCCGTGGGGTGCCGGGTTAGAATTGCACCTCCCCCCCATATCATCCCGTGGATGTCGTATGAGGCGACTAAGAAATGGATGGGTTAAGAGCACGTGGCAAGGCAAAAACTTAAACAGATTCCACCAGCACTTAAGTAATCTTTGATGTTATAATCTGCCCAGAAATCGCAGGTAAGGCACAGAGACCTCCAGATTTGCTAGCCACCACCTGGCCAGTGCCCATTGTTATATTTACAATAAAAGAAACGAGATAAATGCGGCCGCAGCATAATAGGTATTTGAACAAAAACATGCGGTCTCGCTGTCATTGCTGCCGCGCCCCGCTACGTTGCACCGACTATCTAAAAATTATAATATACTACTAGGTAGGTACAGTGAATACGCTCGTAGCGAAGTTTGCTAAGGCCAATCTGAAACGATCAGCAAAGTTAAGTAACGTCCGCCACGGTCAGGAGTTGGATGGGTGACCGCTGGTGACATTACTACTGAGCACTTCCGTGCTTCGGAGGGCACGTTGAGCCGTCGGTCCCGGTTGTTGTCTTTGGATGGCAGTCTTTGGCATATGCATTAGTTGTTCAGCGGCCTAAGAATTTTTCGATTTTCGACCACTTCTAAGGGGTTGAAGAAGTTTTGAGTTACTACGTTAGAAAGGTCTATTTTAATGCTATCTTCCTGTATAAAACACATTTTGATACTTCATCGATAACATAGCAAAATATGCAATAGTTGTTCAGCGGCCTAAGATTTTTTTGATTTTCGGTCATTTCTAAGAGGTCGAAGAAATTTCGAGTTACTACGTTAGAAAGGTCTATTATAATGCTATCTTCCTGTATAAAACAAATTTTGATACTTCATCGATAACATAGCAAAATTTGCAATAGTTGTTCAGCGGCCTAAGATATTTTTAATTTTCGGTCACTTCTAAGAGGTCGAAGAAATTTTGAGTTACTACTTTAGAAAGGTCTATTTTAATGCTATCTTCCTGTATAAAACACATTTTGATACTTCATCGATAACATAGCAAAATATGCAATAGTTGTTCAGCGGCCTAAGATTTTTTAAATTTTCGGTCACTTCTAAGAGGTCGAAGAAATTTTGAGTTACTTCTTTAGAAAGATCTATTTTAATGCTATCTTCCTGTATAAAACACATTTTGATACTTCATCGATAACACAGTGAAATATGCATTAGTTGTTCAGCGGCCTAAGATTTGTTTTAATTTTCGGTCACTTCTAAGAGGTCGAAGAAATTTTGAGTTACTACTTTAGAAAGGTCTATTTTAATGCTATCTTCCTGTATAAAACACATTTTGATACTTCATCGATAACATAGCAAAATATGCAATAGTTGTTCGGCGGCCTAAGATTTTTTTGATTTTCGGTCATTTCTAAGAGGTCGAAGAAATTTTGAGTTACTACGTTAGAAAGGTCTATTATAATGCTATCTTCCTGTATAAAACAAATTTTGATACTTCATCGATAACATAGCAAAATTTGCAATAGTTGTTCAGCGGCCTAAGATATTTTTAATTTTCGGTCACTTCTAAGAGGTCGAAGAAATTTTGAGTTTCTTCTTTAGAAAGATCTATTTTAATGCTATCTTCCTGTATAAAACACATTTTGATACTTCATCGATAACACAGTGAAATATGCATTAGTTGTTCAGCGGCCTAAGCTTTTCTTAATTTTCGGTCACTTCTAAGAGGTCGAAGAAATTTTGAGTTACTACTTTAGAAAGGTCTATTATAATGCTATCTTCCTGTATAAAACACATTTTGATACTTCATCGATAACATAGCAAAATATGCAATAGTTGTTCAGCGGCCTAAGATATTTTTAATTTTCGGTCACTTCTAAGAGGTCGAAGAAATTTTGAGTTACTACTTTAGAAAGGTCTATTATAATGCTATCTTCCTGTATAAAACACATTTTGATACTTCATCGATAACACAGTGAAATATGCATTAGTTGTTCAGCGGCCTAAGCTTTTCTTAATTTTCGGTCACTTCTAAGAGGTCGAAGAAATTTTGAGTTACTACTTTAGAAAGGTCTATTATAATGCTATCTTCCTGTATAAAACACATTTTGATACTTCATCGATAACATAGCAAAATATGCAATAGTTGTTCAGCGGCCTAAGATTTTTTAAATTTTCGGTCACTTCTAAGAGGTCGAAGAAATTTTGAGTTTCATCTTTAGAAAGATCTATTTTAATGCTATCTTCCTGTATAAAACACATTTTGATACTTCATCGATAACACAGTGAAATATGCATTAGTTGTTCAGCGGCCTAAGCTTTTCTTAATTTTCGGTCACTTCTAAGAGGTCGAAGAAATTTTGAGTTACTACTTTAGAAACGTCTATTATAATGCTATCTTCCTGTATAAAACACATTTTGATACTTCATCGATAACATAGCAAAATATGCAATAGTTGTTCAGCGGCCTAAGATATTTTTAATTTTCGGTCACTTCTAAGAGGTCGAAGAAATTTTGAGTTACTACTTTAGAAAGGTCTATTATAATGCTATCTTCCTGTATAAAACAAATTTTGATACTTCATCGATAACATAGCAAAATTTTCAATAGTTGTTCAGCGGCCTAAGATATTTTTAATTTTCGGTCACTTCTAAGAGGTCGAAGAAATTTTGAGTTACTACTTTAGAAAGGTCTATTTTAATGCTATCTTCCTGTATAAAACACATTTTGATACTTCATCGATAACATAGCAAAATATGCAATAGTTGTTCAGCGGCCTAAGATTTTTTAAATTTTCGGTCACTTCTAAGAGGTCGAAGAAATTTTGAGTTACTACGTTAGAAAGGTCTATTATAATGCTATCTTCCTGTATAAAACAAATTTTGATACTTCATCGATAACATAGCAAAATTTGCAATAGTTGTTCAGCGGCCTAAGATATTTTTAATTTTCGGTCACTTCTAAGAGGTGGAAGAAATTTTGAGTTACTACTTTAGAAAGGTCTATTTTAATGACATCTTCCTGTATAAAACACATTTTGATACTTCATCGATAACATAGCAAAATATGCAATAGTTGTTCGGCGGCCTAAGATTTTTTTGATTTTCGGTCATTTCTAAGAGGTCGAAGAAATTTTGAGTTACTACGTTAGAAAGGTCTATTATAGTGCTATCTTCCTGTATAAAACAAATTTTGATACTTCATCGATAACATAGCAAAATTTGCAATAGTTGTTCAGCGGCCTAAGATATTTTTAATTTTCGGTCACTTCTAAGAGGTTGAAGAAATTTTGAGTTACTACTTTAGAAAGGTCTATTTTAATGCTATCTTCCTGTATAAAACACATTTTGATACTTCATCGATAACATAGCAAAATATGCAATAGTTGTTCAGCGGCCTAAGATTTTTTAAATTTTCGGTCACTTCTAAGAGGTCGAAGAAATTTTGAGTTACTACTTTAGAAAGGTCTATTTAAATGCTATCTTCCTGTATAAAACACATTTTGATACTTCATCGATAACATAGCAAAATATGCAATAGTTGTTCAGCGGCCTAAGATTTTTTAAATTTTCGGTCACTTCTAAGAGGTCGAAGAAATTTTGAAATTCTTCTTTAGAAAGATCTATTTTAATGCTATCTTCCTGTATAAAACACATTTTGATACTTCATCGATAACACAGTGAAATATGCATTATTTGTTCAGCGGCCTAAGCTTTTCTTAATTTTCGGTCACTTCTAAGAGGTCGAAGAAATTTTGAGTTACTACTTTAGAAAGGTCTATTTTAATGCTATCTTCCTGTATAAAACACATTTTGATACTTCATCGATAACATAGCAAAATATGCAATAGTTGTTCAGCGGCCTAAGATTTTTTTAATTTTCGGTCACTTCTAAGTGGTCGAAGAAATTTTGAGTTACTACTTTAGAAAGGTCTATTTAAATGCTATCTTCCTGTATAAAACAAATTTTGATACTTCATCGATAACATAGCAAAATTTGCAATAGTTGTTCAGCGGCCTAAGATATTTTTAATTTTCGGTCACTTCTAAGAGGTGGAAGAAATTTTGAGTTACTACTTTAGAAAGGTCTATTTTAATGACATCTTCCTGTATAAAACACATTTTGATACTTCATCGATAACATAGCAAAATATGCAATAGTTGTTCGGCGGCCTAAGATTTTTTTGATTTTCGGTCATTTCTAAGAGGTCGAAGAAATTTTGAGTTACTACTTTAGAAAGGTCTATTTTAATGCTATCTTCCTGTATAAAACACATTTTGATACTTCATCGATAACATAGCAAAATATGCAATAGTTGTTCAGCGGCCTAAGATTTTTTAAATTTTCGGTCACTTCTAAGAGGTCGAAGAAATTTTGAGTTACTACTTTAGAAAGGTCTATTTTAATGCTATCTTCCTGTATAAAACACATTTTGATACTTCATCGATAACATAGCAAAATATGCAATAGTTGTTCAGCGGCCTAAGATTTTTTAAATTTTCGGTCACTTCTAAGAGGTCGAAGAAATTTTGAGTTACTACTTTGGAAAGGTCTATTTTAATGCTATCTTCCTGTATAAAACACATTTTGATACTTCATCGATAACATAGCAAAATATGCAATAGTTGTTCAGTGGCCTAAGATTTTTTAAATTTTCGGTCACTTCTAAGAGGTCGAAGAAATTTTGAGTTACTACTTTAGAAAGGTCTATTATAATGCTATCTTCCTGTATAAAACACATTTTGATACTTCATCGATAACACAGTGAAATATGCATTAGTTGTTCAGCGGCCTAAGCTTTTCTTAATTTTCGGTCACTTCTAAGAGGTCGAAGAAATTTTGAGTTACTACTTTAGAAAGGTCTATTATAATGCTATCTTCCTGTATAAAACACATTTTGATACTTCATCGATAACATAGCAAAATATGCAATAGTTGTTCAGCGGCCTAAGATTTTTTAAATTTTCGGTCACTTCTAAGAGGTCGAAGAAATTTTGAGTTTCTTCTTTAGAAAGATCTATTTTAATGCTATCTTCCTGTATAAAACACATTTTGATACTTCATCGATAACACAGTGAAATATGCATTAGTTGTTCAGCGGCCTAAGCTTTTCTTAATTTTCGGTCACTTCTAAGAGGTCGAAGAAATTTTGAGTTACTACTTTAGAAACGTCTATTATAATGCTATCTTCCTGTATAAAACACATTTTGATACTTCATCGATAACATAGCAAAATATGCAATAGTTGTTCAGCGGCCTAAGATATTTTTAATTTTCGGTCACTTCTAAGAGGTCGAAGAAATTTTGAGTTACTACTTTAGAAAGGTCTATTATAATGCTATCTTCCTGTATAAAACAAATTTTGATACTTCATCGATAACATAGCAAAATTTTCAATAGTTGTTCAGCGGCCTAAGATATTTTTAATTTTCGGTCACTTCTAAGAGGTCGAAGAAATTTTGAGTTACTACTTTAGAAAGGTCTATTTTAATGCTATCTTCCTGTATAAAACACATTTTGATACTTCATCGATAACATAGCAAAATATGCAATAGTTGTTCAGCGGCCTAAGATTTTTTAAATTTTCGGTCACTTCTAAGAGGTCGAAGAAATTTTGAGTTACTACGTTAGAAAGGTCTATTATAATGCTATCTTCCTGTATAAAACAAATTTTGATACTTCATCGATAACATAGCAAAATTTGCAATAGTTGTTCAGCGGCCTAAGATATTTTTATTTTTCGGTCACTTCTAAGAGGTGGAAGAAATTTTGAGTCACTACTTTAGAAAGGTCTATTTTAATGACATCTTCCTGTATAAAACACATTTTGATACTTCATCGATAACATAGCAAAATATGCAATAGTTGTTCGGCGGCCTAAGATTTTTTTGATTTTCGGTCATTTCTAAGAGGTCGAAGAAATTTTGAGTTACTACGTTAGAAAGGTCTATTATAGTGCTATCTTCCTGTATAAAACAAATTTTGATACTTCATCGATAACATAGCAAAATTTGCAATAGTTGTTCAGCGGCCTAAGATATTTTTAATTTTCGGTCACTTCTAAGAGGTTGAAGAAATTTTGAGTTACTACTTTAGAAATGTCTATTATAATGCTATCTTCCTGTATAAAACAAATTTTGATACTTCATCGATAACATAGCAAAATTTTCAATAGTTGTTCAGCGGCCTAAGATATTTTTAATTTTCGGTCACTTCTAAGAGGTCGAAGAAATTTTGAGTTACTACTTTAGAAAGGTCTATTTAAATGCTATCTTCCTGTATAAAACACATTTTGATACTTCATCGATAACATAGCAAAATATGCAATAGTTGTTCAGCGGCCTAAGATTTTTTAAATTTTCGGTCACTTCTAAGAGGTCGAAGAAATTTTGAGTTTCTTCTTTAGAAAGATCTATTTTAATGCTATCTTCCTGTATAAAACACATTTTGATACTTCATCGATAACACAGTGAAATATGCATTAGTTGTTCAGCGGCCTAAGCTTTTCTTAATTTTCGGTCACTTCTAAGAGGTCGAAGAAATTTTGAGTTACTACTTTAGAAAGGTCTATTATAATGCTATCTTCCTGTATAAAACACATTTTGATACTTCATCGATAACATAGCAAAATATGCAATAGTTGTTCAGCGGCCTAAGATATTTTTAATTTTCGGTCACTTCTAAGAGGTCGAAGAAATTTTGAGTTACTACTTTAGAAAGGTCTATTATAATGCTATCTTCCTGTATAAAACAAATTTTGATACTTCATCGATAACATAGCAAAATTTTCAATAGTTGTTCAGCGGCCTAAGATATTTTTAATTTTCGGTCACTTCTAAGAGGTGGTCGAAGAAATTTTGAGTTACTACTTTAGAAAGGTCTATTTTAATGCTATCTTCCTGTATAAAACACATTTTGATACTTCATCGATAACATAGCAAAATATGCAATAGTTGTTCAGCGGCCTAAGATTTTTTAAATTTTCGGTCACTTCTAAGAGGTCGAAGAAATTTTGAGTTACTACTTTAGAAAGGTCTATTATAATGCTATCTTCCTGTATAAAACAAATTTTGATACTTCATCGATAACATAGCAAAATTTGCAATAGTTGTTCAGCGGCCTAAGATATTTTTAATTTTCGGTCACTTCTAAGAGGGCGAAGAAATTTTGAGTTACTACTTTAGAAAGGTCTATTTAAATGCTATCTTCCTGTATAAAACACATTTTGATACTTCATCGATAACACAGTGAAATATGCATTAGTTGTTCAGCGGCCTAAGATTTTCTTAATTTTCGGTCACTTCTAAGAGTTCGAAGAAATTTTGAGTTACTACTTTAGAAAGGTCTATTATAATGCTATCTTCCTGTATAAAACACATTTTGATACTTCATCGATAACATAGCAAAATATGCAATAGTTGTTCAGCGGCCTAAGATATTTTTAATTTTCGGTCACTTCTAAGAGGTCGAAGAAATTTTGAGTTACTACTTTAGAAATGTCTATTATAATGCTATCTTCCTGTATAAAACAAATTTTGATACTTCATCGATAACATAGCAAAATTTTCAATAGTTGTTCAGCGGCCTAAGATATTTTTAATTTTCGGTCACTTCTAAGAGGTCGAAGAAATTTTGAGTTACTACTTTGGAAAGGTCTATTTTAATGCTATCTTCCTGTATAAAACACATTTTGATACTTCATCGATAACATAGCAAAATATGCAATAGTTGTTCAGCGGCCTAAGATTTTTTAAATTTTCGGTCACTTCTAAGAGGTCGAAGAAATTTTGAGTTACTACTTTAGAAAGGTCTATTATAATGCTATCTTCCTGTATAAAACAAATTTTGATACTTCATCGATAACATAGCAAAATTTGCAATAGTTGTGCAGCGGCCTAAGATATTTTTAATTTTCGGTCACTTCTAAGAGGTCGAAGAAATTTTGAGTTACTACTTTAGAAAGGTCTATTTAAATGCTATCTTCCTGTATAAAACACATTTTGATACTTCATCGATAACATAGCAAAATATGCAATAGTTGTTCAGCGGCCTAAGATTTTTTTAATTTTCGGTCACTTCTAAGAGGTCGAAGAAATTTTGAGTTACTACTTTAGAAAGGTCTATTTTAATGCTATTTTCCTGTATAAAACACATTTTGATACTTCATCGATAACATAGCAAAATATGCAATAGTTGTTTAGCGGCCTAAGATTTTTTTGATTTTCGGTCATTTCTAAGAGGTCGAAGAAATTTTGAGTTACTACTTTAGAAAGGTCTATTTTAATGCTATCTTCCTGTATAAAACCAATTTTGATACTTCATCGATAACATAGCAAAATATGCAATAGTTGTTCAGCGGCCTAAGATTTTTTTGATTTTCGGTCATTTCTAAGAGGTCGAAGAAATTTTGAGTTACTACTTTAGAAAGGTCTATTATAATGCTATCTTCCTGTATAAAACAAATTTTGATACTTCATCGATAACATAGCAAAATTTTCAATAGTTGTTCAGCGGCCTAAGATATTTTTAATATTCGGTCACTTCTAAGAGGTCGAAGAAATTTTGAGTTACTACTTTAGAAAGGTCTATTTTAATGCTATCTTCCTGTATAAAACACATTTTGATACTTCATCGATAACATAGCAAAATATGCAATAGTTGTTCAGCGGCCTAAGATTTTTTAAATTTTCGGTCACTTCTAAGAGGTCGAAGAAATTTTGAGTTACTACTTTAGAAAGGTCTATTTTAATGCTATCTTCCTGTATAAAACACATTTTGATACTTCATCGATAACATAGCAAAATATGCAATAGTTGTTCAGCGGCCTAAGATTTTTTAAATTTTCGGTCACTTCTAAGAGGTCGAAGAAATTTTGAGTTATTTATTCAGAAAGGTCTATACAAACGCCATTTTTGGTATAGATATAAATTTTATAGTTTGAGTTTAACGTTTTACAAATCACTATAGTTTTTCCCTTTTTACCCTCACCCCCATATATTATGATTCGTAGGATGCTGTATAGGTATTTTATGTTTACGATATAAAAAACCGCGGTTCAATAATAGGGACTCTCTTAATTGGTCGGGTTATAATAGGCCGCTAACTTTAGGCCGCTAACTTCACATCGGTAACTATCAGGCATAAAAAAAAAAAAAAAAAAAACTAACTTTAGACCATAGATGATTCGATTCAACGATAAACTAGGTTTTGTAATAAGGATTTTACTCAAACCATGGTACTAACCCAGTACTATCGTTAGACCACAGTTAGTCTACGTTTTGTAATAAGACGGTTACTGTTCATATTTATACCACTAAATGTCATTTAATTCAAGTGCGTGAATGACTTTACAGAATGAAACCGTTGATAGTGTTGATACATGTATCTGGTCTGTGGATCAAAGTATAAACAGTGTAAGTCGCTAAACGTTTTTTCGTTTGCGAGTGCAAGTTTTTGATAACAATGTGGCGATAAGTCCGGTAAGTGTTTTTTTTATCTTATTAGAGTGTATGAATGCCGTACTCGATTTAATACCACAGTTTTAGTATTAAACGTATAATTCAGGAACTGTAGTTGCGAAAATTGTGAAGAACAAAATCGGCCTCTTGCCATGTAAAATATTTTTTAACTGTCTTTCCAATTATTGATATCAAAAGAGAACGCAAGAGTTATATTTCAGTTGGACGCTTTGCCGCGATCATTGGTTGCAATGTCCAACAATATGGCATAATCAAACAAGGGAATGAAGTCTTTTGCTGTAATATATAAAGGTTGATAACTATGAAAATCTAAATAAGACGAGAGCGAGTGACGTTTAACCTCTAACTAAGATTGCAGAAATGTAGATCTATTCAACCGGTATAATTAATGATTGCGACCGTATTATCTTACTAAATTGACATATTGTAACTGGAGTGTTTTTGGTTACCTGTACAGTTGTGCTTGCACAAACATAATGTACTGTTGCGTCTAAGTCTCGCTGTAGAAACATGTATAAGCGTTCGGACAGCGGCGGCGGCGGCCAGCACGCGCGGCGATGCGAACGCCACCCATGCATTTCTCAGTTCGCTGACCCGGATTGTATATTTAATTGATTTTGGTATTGCGGCTGGCACACTAACGAAACTGGATTTTAATGAATTGTTTGATCTTTCAGCTAGAATAGATGAATGGGGTATAAAATAATTAAAGAACTATTTTAGTAATTTACTTCAAAAATATCTCTGTAATTGGTTGCTAATGGCATTATAACTCTTTGTGACGATTTCATTTTTCTGCTAATCATTTCAACTACTACAAGTTTTTAACAGGGCCACTGTCAGTCAGTCAAGCCATTACTACCTTTCAAGGACCGTATCATTTGAACCTTACAGTTAGTCGGTTCTAATTTCCACAAAATATATGTTATTCTGGTGTATTTCTTAAGTAAAAGTCCAATAATTAAAAACAAGAAGTAATAATATAATACTTACTCGATAGATGTTTTAAAGTGAGGAGATGAAGAAATCGCCCGGCCGGTGATAAGCGTCAAGACTATCTAGTTTCTGTGTCTGCATGTCACTGCACTGCGCTCATCACTCCGAGACGTTAATTCTTATGTCTCGTTTTCCCAGCGATTTCTCTTGCTGTAGCAATCGCCCATCACGCCTTAACACTGTAGTGTTAGCACACTACTACATTGGGACAGAATATCTGACACTGCGGTGTATATGAATTTTTATTATATTATATTAATTATATTCGGTGACAAGCGTTAAATGTAGTACGTTAAATCGATAAAAGTACAAACATCCTTACTAACTAGAATATAATATTATTACTTCTTAACTCTTCCTAAGGGCGAGTCCAACTCGCCGTGTGATGGGGCATTTTGAGAATGCCCGCCGAACTAGAAAAGCACCTAAAGGTGTGTTCCGGCAGATGCCCTTGGAAGTCAGCGATTCTAGGTTTGCCTGAATAACATCGTCAATCCTCACAATCAGGTGCGATAGTCGTCTAAGGATAGCCTATGAGCAATATTTATTATACTCTGGTTATGTAATAAGGATATTTATTATATTCCAGTTTGGAGGATTGTTGATGTCATTGATTTGAGATTAGTTTTAAAATAAGGTTCTCAGTCATTACAGTAAAAACTACTATTACTTATTAATAAAAACATAATAGTAATTAAAAAACACGTTAGTGCTTAAAGGCAGTAAAATATTATATCAGAAGGTAGCTTTATTTGAACACCGGAGAGGTATATTAGTTTCTAGTCAAAACAAAAAGTATCTTGCTGGTATTTAGAGTTAAAATAAATTAATGTGTGATATAATATAGTTTGTTTTTGTTTCTTTGCTGCTAATAACACGGAACCCTCGGAAAGTTTTGGAATAATATTTTTTATATTTATTTTGCATATAAACATCACACAATCCTTACTGAGATCGGGATCATATGTAATAAATACTTACTATACATACAAAGTACACATGATGAAATGATGTATCACTCTTCTTTGATATTTATGATCCAACGGAGGCAGACAAATATATTTTCGTATGATAAGTCTAAACGAACAGGGCTCGGTTATGCAAAGAAGTAACAGAATAAATCCAACAAAAAATCCCAGAGATTTGCTACGTTTATCGTAGCATTCGTAGTCTACGAGAGACGTAGAGCGATGTAGCGAGAGGTACTCCCGTCAGATTTTTTCAAACGCTAGTCATGTCGTAGCACAGCCAGAATTTGATTTGTTCTGGGGTCCCCTCGCAGCCTCGTCGAGCACGTCCTTTTGTTCCCGCCCTGAGGCTGCATCGATTGTAATAAATTAGGCAGCCCTCAATCAATAGATTCGTCTAGATAACGTCTCTGTCATGGGCCAACCTTTGTTCTCAAAATGCGATCAAGAAAATTGAGACCGTAACGTATCCCATGTTGTTCACGTAGATAAATGAACTTGGTTGTTCATGAATCTGAACGTATATCTTTTAAATTAAGAATTGCCTTGTTGTATGAAACTATATTTCAGGATTAGTTGAAAACATATTTGCAACTTAAAGATCGATAATCAGTTATTATTACGGCCTGAAAAACTGAATATAATAGCAATTTCTAGTTTTAGTCCGGTTGCAACTTACAAACTAAAGGACTCATCATCATCTTATCCTAGTGGTGGTAGAGAATTTGAGTATTCTTAATCTTAATCATGGTGGTAGAGAATTTGAGTATTCTGTCCTGTCTAATTACCACTATCAAGTAAAAACTCTGTCGCCTAGCACCCAAAGTGCTTGAGTGACGATCTCAGTGTAGTTTCCAGTAGAACAAAGACGGCGAAACAGCTAAAAAGCTTGCTACTCTATTGCTAAAAATACAAGACCTACGAACCCGGGCTCTTTTATATGTTATGTACAATATACCTTCTTTTGCCAAACAAATTATTTTATTATTATAACTGTAATGGACAGAAGTGGCCATCAGGCGGGTGACTTGTCCGCGTCATCATCACTTCTTAACATATTAACAAAATCTAACATCAAATATAAAAACAAATTCTTTATATACTTAAACTATTCTTGCCAGGAATTATACGGTTCATATTCGAAAATAGCTCAAATATGTCAAAGGATATTAAGAGATCGGATGGAGAAGTAAAAGGTAAGAAGTAGGTATATGCGGGGGTCCATAAAATGTAAAAAGAGTCACGCGCACCGGTAGGTATTAATGGTGGCTTAAATGGAGGTGAAACTTTAGCCAAGTCCCGTTACCACGGCAATTTGTCAAACAAAAAATATGAGTGAACTTTTGGTTCCGAGGCGGTGTCTGACATGACTTATATAAATAACCTGCGCCGGCCGCCGACCGACCGACGAGCAACGGTTAGTTTCTACTTTAATTTTTTCGAACTTTTTCTTTAGTATAATTTAGGAATGTTTCAAAAGTTTTTGCGAACGACTGACACGAATGTGATTCGATTACGTTTCGTTTGTGATCATCAGAAAGCAATTTTTTGTTTTATTACAATAAAATTCTAGTAAAAAGACAGAAGTGCTTTAGTAAGTGCCTCTTTCGAATTCCAGTTTTGAATGAAAAAGACTCGGTCCTTCTACCGCCCAATAGATTTAATAGAAAACTTTGTGGTATCTATGAAATTATTTTAAGTGAAATTGGGTGATAAAATGATAAGATGCTTAAGCTTCGCTTTGCAGCTCGTTAGATTACGGCCCCCGTCCCACTTTCATATCGCGCCTAGTATTAGACTTGCTAGCTCAATATCGGTAGCATATTTGTTGTGGTTGCTTGTCGAGTAACTTTTCCTAGTGCTTTTTTCTCACATATTATTTTTGTTTATATATTGGTCAGTATCAGGTACCAAGTTAACTCGACGGATACATATTTAACGTTTAGACCACGTGAATATTCTTCGCCGGACTGCATTGTATTCACGACGTAAGATATTATAAACGTGCCTGTACTGTAACTACTCTCACAAACAGCAAGTCGTTCAATCGATGACAACGCAAGTATTAAGAGTATCTCTTATGAAGAAACTCATTTCATGAAGAAGGTATCTTTTATACGATTTTCAAAGAACTGTGTCAGATTGTGACATTGACATTTTTTTGTGATTGCGAAGTTAACTTGAATCGTAACTCGACGGATGTATATTTAACGTTAAGAGAACGTGAATATTCTTCACAGGACACTTAAGAAAAATCATAAAAGTGCCTGTAACACTCACTAATACCAAGTCGATCAATCGATGACAACGTAAGCATTAAGAGTAACGTTATTTATTCTATGAAGATGCTGCAGGCTGAATTCTTGAAGAAGGTATCTTCTAGACGTCTCACTAAGAACTGTAGCACCGCGTTAGTGACATTGACATAGCAACGGCATGATAGCGAATCACATCATATCACATACATAACATCCACAGTTGAACAAAGGCCTCCCCTATCATGGGTGGGGGGTACACATAATCTCCAAGCTTGTTAGGTGTCTTAGAGATCGCAGTGTAAGATGTCAGTTCTGCAGTAGGCGCTGCTTAACTTCTGGTATAGTTTTTTTCCATTCGTCTCTTTTTACGACACCTGCTGATTTGTGGGTGTGTCATTCTAGCCCCCGACCCCAAAGTGATTTTATATGGTATTTTGATAACGGATGGAGATCAGAAAACCTTTAACTAACCAATAAACCTTATACCAATATACCTAAAAAGACACAAAAGTATTATTTAATTACAAATCCTATTAGCTACATGTTATTCATGAAGCTTTCATGTTATGCAGTGGTTAATCGACGACTTGAAAATTCAACTTGACCCACTAATGGAACTAAGCAGTGGAAGCAATGGTGGCCGAGCAGTTATAGCTATGGACTGCCGTGCCACAGATGCCTGGTTCAATCCCCACCGCCGGCTTGAGCTTCACCGTATGGTGGAAGGGCATTTTGCGAATGCTTGCCTAGCTAGATACCACCTTCAAGTAGAAAACCTGTCGCCAAACACAGTGTGTTCCGGTAGCAGTCCTTGAGAGCCAGTAAAATAACAGGCATATGAGACGTGACAACAGTATGTTTCAGGGTGACGGGGGCAGTGAAAAGAATTGCATCTGTTATTGGCAGAGGTTAGTCCACTTTACATCAGAAGGGCCTCGTGCTTTTTCCGTCTCAATCACATGAAGAAGTGGAATCAATAGACCGTAACTGATATCGTAGCAATTGTCTTGTAATTAAATGTAACGATTCATTGTTATCGAAACCTACACTCGAGGAGAACTAGTCGGAAGGTCGGAGCAGGCATCTATCGCACAAACACTTAACGAATTACCCGAGGATTACCAACTTATTTCATTAGGGAACTTTGCGATGCCGAAACGTTATTTTGGATAAATCCCTTAAGTATTATCCAGACGACTGCAGCCGCAATCTCGTTCAATCTCGACCTATGCCCCTTCGTGGTTCATTAATATTTGTTATATTATGAAAACACATGATATGTTTTAGTCTTAACAGGATAGGCAGTTTATGAAATTATTATAATTTTCTTATCTTTATAATTTTCGCGTATAATAACAAAGAACACTTACGAAATATATCATCCCGATTATATAATATTATAATGTGTTAATGCTTTGATTACGTGTTCTAGGGGGAAGTCTACAGACAGCTAGGACAAAGTTCTAGATTGTTTTCTATAGCTGATATGAGTGCGGTGGTCGCGGGTACGATTCCAGCTCAGGACAAGAATTTTTGGTCCCAATAATCTGTGAATAATAAAAATTACTATACAGCAATTATTTATAGGTGTCGGAACACATCGTTAGGTGCTGGGCGACAGATTTTCTACTTGAGGTTGGTAGCTAGCCAGGCAAAATGCCCTACCACCATGATATAACAACTGCCATCGTAAGAAAACTACCGTGACCGACGGCTTAACGTGCCCTCCGAAGCGCTCAGTAGTAATGTCTCTAGCGGGCACCCATCTAAGTCATGACCGCGGCGGAAGTTGCTTAGCTTAGCTGATCGGTTAAGAATGGCTAAGCAAATTTCGCTACGAGAGCTTCTAAATATATTGTAATACACAGTATATTATGGTGTTACATACATATGTGACTATATATTGTCTTCTCGTAGATTGTAGTAGCTGTGCAGAATGTTAATTTAACCGTGGTCCCAAACTGGGCTGGGCCTGTATATCTTGAGAGCCCAATGATGATCTTGAACAGATAATAATTATGAACAATAGCTGCTACGTGATGGATGACGATCTACTTGATACGAACCTTAAGATCGAACTCAAACGTTTCGGTCCGGGCTGATTCTTATTACGAATCAGGCTACCCTAGGCTAGAATTCAATACAAAATGTACTACGATACACGCCCGATTCAGCCCGGTAAGTAAGATCGGTAAGCCGAACGGCGGGGGTATGCGTAGTACCTAGTTGTCCTAGTTGTAGTTATGACTTCTTACTAACGTTGTCCATCGTCGCACACAGTCCATTCGTAATCCAGTCTGGTTGCTCCGGCGACAGGGCATTCCCAACTCTATTTTTTGTAAGTAGCGATTAGTTTTGCTGGCATTTAAATGTTGGACACGGAAATTTTTATTAATATTATATTATTACATAAGTATGGGTTAAATGTACAGTAAATAAAATATATAGTATAGTATTTTTAAATGCTTATTCCTTTAAACTAAAGAAACAGTGCTTTACTCATATACCGCAGGATCTGTCACGGCGACTTTTGGCTTACACATCCTACTTCCTACTAATATTATAAACGCGAAAGTTTGTATGTATGGATGTATGGATGTTTGTTACTCTTTCACACCAAAACCACTGAATGGATTTTAATGAAACTTTACATTAATATAGCTTAGACATCAGAATAACACATAGGCTATAATTTATAAAGATATTATGTGAATTGTCGAAAATATAACGAAAAGTGTGTTAGCTACCGAGTAGGTAGATTCGGTTCAGTGTATAACTTAATTACAAGATAATTATGGCTGTCTGAGAAACTGTAAGAAAATATGGAAAGAGAACAGAAGGCGCAACTCTCCAGGTGGGGAAGAGAAGCTTCCACTTACCTAACTAAATACCTGCCTAAGCTAGGATGATTACAGAAACACAAATAATAAACAGTATATTATGAAGCGTTCAACAAATTTCAATTTATTTATTTATTATTAAAATTTTCACCAAAAATCGTTGAAAAGTAGAATATACGAGTCAAGAACACATTCCTTAACTAGTTTGGGTTGCTCGTTAGCACCAGGAACAGAGGTTAACTTAAAATTTGGAAATTTATAGAAATATCTGGTGCGAGCGAACAGCAATTTATTAAAGTTTATAATTTCATAAGGTTTAAGTACTTAGTTTAAAATTTCCGTGTACCAGCAACGTAGATCCACTTAATATAAGTTTATTATAATGTAATTGTTAAACGGTTTTAATATATGAATCTAAAAACAAAATTGAAATCATCAGAAAATTCTATATATATCTTAATGTCGTGAGTTGCATAGATATGAAAGATGAATTCCGTAATATTTATGTATAAAAGGGCGCCACCCGGTTATGGGATACCGGGAAAAGACATAAAACCTAAACAGAGTGGAGATTCACAGCCTTGGATCGAAGAGTTAGCTAGGGTCAGGAGTCCGGGACGTCAGGCAGAGCGCTGACCACATGTACTGCTCTGGCTGTCTACCGGAGTTGGGGCTATGGTAGATGTAGAGGTTATTTCTACAGCCCTAACCATGAACTATTATGAAACCATGAACAATTTATTTGAAGCGCTCGTAGCGAAGTTTGCTTAGCTATTCTGAAACGATCAGCAAAGTTAAGCAACGTCCGCCGCGGTCAGGAGTTGGATGGGTGACCGCTGGTGACATTACTACTGAGCGCTTCCGTGCTTCGGAGGGCACGTTAAGCCGACGGTCCCGGTTGTTGTCTTAGGATGGCAGTCGTTATAGCATGGTGGTAGGGCATTTTGCGAATGCCCGCCTGGCTAGCTACCACCCTCAAGTAGAAAATCTGTCGCCAAGCACCTAACGGTGTGTTCCGACAGCTGTCCTTGAGAGCCAGTAATTCTAGGTTAGTCTGAACAACATCTTCGACCACATCATCACTTACCATCAGGTGAGATAGTGGTCAAAGGCTAAGCTAAAAAAGAACCTCCTTTTGGGGGAGGTGTGAAGGTTTCTGATATCACAACTGGGACACGTCACGAATAAGTCGCCTCCTCAGATTTAAGTAAATATAATTTCAGCCGGTATGTCTAGGTAAACTGAATCCTTTGGAAGGTGGAGGTCGAGGGGAGCACTGTCCTGCTATACTTCAGCCCAAAGGAATTTTCAAGAATTGTCAAACCAAAAGCCACTTGGGCAGACAGACACTGCAATGATTTCTTACCTGGCAACAGGTAGTGCTGTTTTTTTTGTTTTTTTTTATTTTTTTATTTAAAGTTTACAAAACAGTCTTATGCAATTTACAGACATTATTTTCTATGATTCCTTGTACGAAGTACTGAAAAGTAATGACATTACATAAGTCCTTTCAAATGTAAACCTAACATGCAAAAATATCTTACTTAATAAAACTGCTCATGTACTATGCAAGTTAAACGTGAAAATGCAATAATTTAAAAGTCTTTTTACCTAACACATACACAAAAATAATACACACAACTACATTAATACAGTCTACACTGCATTTCTTAAATAAGATTTAATTGAGGGCAACGAAACAACATTGAAGATATCGAAATTACACCTGATGTATTCTTCATTATAGGTTTTACACATACGATGTATCGGGGAATGCCTAAGCATATTGGTTCTGCAGATTGGTAACACAAATGTATTTCTCTGAAGTGGCCTACTACTAGGACGAGGCACGTTATAATTTAACTTCTGAAGAATATCAGAACATTCAACCAAGCCATTCATTACCTTGTACAACATTAACACGTCTATAATTTTACGGCGTTTGTTCAAGGGCATAATGTTATAATATTCCAGACGAGACTGGTAGGATCGTAATGACTTACATTTGTTTTCCATGAATGCCAAGTGATACATAAAACGTTTAAGGACACGTTCCACTCTATCAGAATGAACTTGATATCCGGGGTTCCAAACAACACTACAATATTCTAAAATGCTTCTAACGAGACTATTAAAGAGGTGAAAGGAGAGTTCTCTATTTTTGAACTGATTAGCCTGTCTTGAGATGAACCCACACATTTTGTTTGCTCTTTTGACAATATTATCGATATGATCTCTGAAATTCATGTGCACGTTTATGGTTACTCCCAAATCACGTATCATAGGTACATCTGTAAGCAATTCGCCATTTATGTGGTACATACAGTGAAACGGATTACGTTTTCGCGTGAATTTTATGCAGTAACATTTTGAGGTGTTTAGCTTCATGTAGTTAACCCTACACCACCGACTTATTTTGTCAATATCATTTTGAAGTATAACAACGTCTTCGAGTCCTTTGATTTCTTTATAAACTTTTAAGTCATCGGCAAAGAGTTTGACTCGAGATCTAATGTCATCTGGTAAGTCGTTTATGAAGACTAAGAAAAGTAACGGTCCAAGATGTGAGCCTTGGGGCACGCCAGATGGAACGCGTGATTCTGCTGACTTGAAACCTCTAACAACCACCAATTGAGATCTGTTTTTTAAATATGATTCAAACCACCGTAATAACGTGCCATGGATGCCCAATCTAAAAAGTTTAGCTTTCTTGGGCTGTTCTTGGGGGTGAGCCGCGAATTAAAAGTGAGAAGCTGGAAATGGGCATCGGAGGCCTACTTTATAATCTTAGCGAGATTTCTCGTATTTTCTATGAGAGGGGAGTAGAAAACAGAGATAATACCCACTCTCACATAACAAAAAAGAACTAATAGTCTCTGCTAGGGATGCCAGGATTGCTGCCATGATGTACCGAAATCTTACATAGAGAGTCTCCTCAAAAAGCAGGGAAATCCCAACTTCGTGTCACTGCGCTAGGAGCAATACTTGATATCGGCAAGCAGGGTTCCACCTTCCATCATTATCCTGGAACAAGCCTTATCATGGACAAGGTGCTAAATGGGCAACAAAACCTCAGTTGATTCAAACGAAAATCACTGGCGTACCCCACCAGGGCTTCTACAATCAAAGCAATGACAGATAACAAGTTTCCACGTCTTGCTAGGTGAGATTCCACCGCAACAGAATTTTGGTAATAATAACAATAGAAATAACAAAAACCCTGTACAGTTTCTACCCATTATGTGAGAAAATTTGATTCAGCTAGTAACACAAGAGCATTACATATCATATTTAAGAGGTCATATATTAATGTCTGTTACGTCATGTTGAGGCGCGTTCAGAACCTCACAAGACAGATTAAAAAGAAAGTGGTGGTTCGTTTCGACCTTCAAAAAAAACTGTAACAAGTGTCAAGTAAGTAAGAAAAAAATCAGCCATGGCGTGCGCTGCAAAAACCCTAAGTGTCACACGCACATAAGGTATAAAGGAAATGTTTATCTTAAATTTACCTACAAAAAAGCTCGCGATAGCATATATCTATCTTTTATGTATAAGCCATTATCGCCAAAATAGTGAACCATATATACTATAAAAGAATATAATTTATTTCTAATGCCCGATAGTGACAAATTGATCCTTTTCAAACTAATATTATAAAGGCAAACGTTTGTGAGTGTGTTTGTATGTTCATTGCTTCTTCAGCCTCAAACGACTGGACCGATTTTGATGAAATTAGGTATGATAGATAGCGAGATAGATAACTCCTTGTTGAAAACACCATAATACAAAAAATAAACTTATTACTAAAACATACATTAAAGCCGAGTGTATCAATGGGTGGTCTAATCGCTCATAGCGATCTCTTCACACAATCCATCAACAATAGACATGGTCAAAATATTGGGCGGGGTTTCTTATGGTCTTAAGACTCCTTTTTTTTTTTTTTTTTTTTTTTTTTTTTTTTCGACGCATTCCGACCTGTGCCGCCACGCCGTGCACACCTGTCTACAGCTCCGCCAGTATCTCCCAGTGAGACCGCAATAGTCCCCGCATATTGCCGTCTCACTCGGGTCATCGTTCCGACGCTAGTTGCAGACCAGTGCCTTGGAATACGCAGTCCTGACGAAGTTTTGTTTTCTGTGCAGAAGCTGAGCAGCCACCGACCGCCGTGCAACGTGAGCTACGAGCTCGCCGTGCCGGCGCGCAGAGGCGCTCTAAGACGTCAGGCATTACCACCTACCCAAGTCCCTTGTTTCGGACGAACAACATCATATCGGGCTGGTGGTCTTGTTTTGACCGCACTTTTCGGTGCGCATTTCACCACTTTACTACCCGACACAACATAGTAACAGTCGCGTAACAACACACTTTGTGCTGTTAAGCGACGTCGTTCAGGCGTGGGGTAGCGTCAGCCAAACCCGTCTGAACGATCAAATCCGCCATTTGCTGCGGTCGCAGTGTGACACCCTACGGTGACAACGGCCACTGTTGTTGTTTTGGTTTAACCTTGCACCGTGGCCTTTCCCGCTTCACGGGTCAGCCGAAGCAAGCTGGGCTCCGGGACAACTGGCCTTGGGGTCGCCCCTAGTCAACCCCGGAGCAGCATTAGGAGCACCCCTCTCCGCCGAGAAAAAAGCTCGGAGAGGGTACACAACTAGGGCACACCATAGGTACTCACTCCCTCTCACACAAGTGAGCTCACGAGTTGCGAGAGGGAGACAGAACCCGTTAGGCCATCCTGAGTATTCCCCTCAGGATGCAACGTCCCTCTAACGGTGAGGTGGAGGTCCTTCAGACCTTCGCCCTCCGCTACCCCGAACTCTACGCTGATCATCAGCAATCACTTAACGATGCAGAGAGTGCCCGCCTCACGGACACTCTCATCGCTCCCTCCGGAACTCCAATTCCGGAGGCCATCGTCCCTCCTCTGACCCGGTCCTTCTCAGAGGACAGCCCGACTTCGCCCGCTCCGGGCCCTGACAACAGACGCACGGTGGCAGCCCCTCCCCGTGAGAGGTCTCGCTCGCGCTCACCGATCGGGAGGCCAGCGAGCACCCGTCCCTCCATCGCCGTTGTCGAGCCCACTTCGGACTCCGAAGCGGAGATGGATGTAGATCCGAGTCGTGCCTTACGCACTGACTCGGACTCCGATAACGACGGCTATACCGTCGTAGACAGAAAACGCAAGCGTGCTCCTAAAGCCGCTAGTTGCGCAACTTCCGCCCCTCCCGCCAAGGCACCCGCTAAGGCCCCCGCCTCCGGCAAGAAGCCGACCCCCGCCCCGCGCCCCGCGTCTCCTCCCTCCGCTCCGGCCACCACTGCCGCGTCCCCTCAGGACGCGAGCGCGCGCCGCGAAAAACCGCCTCCGCCCCTGTTCATTCAGGACAAAACCAAATGGGACATGCTGTCCCGTTTAGTTTCGGATCGTGGGATCCACTACACTAATGCCCGCTCCACGCAGCAGGGCATTAAAGTTCAAGTGTCCACCATTAGCGACCACAGAGCGCTAACAAAGCTCCTCCGTAAAGAGAGCATAAGTTTTCACACTTATGCGCTCGAAGAGGAGAAAGTCCTCCGAGTGGTCATCCGCGGTGTGCCCAAGGAGGTACATACCGATTCGGTATGTGCCGACCTGAAGGCACAAGACTTCCCCGTACATGCAGTTCACCGCATGTACAGCGGGAAGGACCGCAGTCCCTACGATCTAGTACTCGTAGTACTAGATCGTACACCTGAAGGCAAGGCCATTTTTAATTTAAAAAAGGTCTGTGGCCTCTCAGGACTCGATGTCCAAGCCCCATACAAAAATGGGAGTCCCTCGCAGTGCCATAACTGCCAACTATACGGGCACGCCTCCCGTTTCTGCTTCGCTCGCGCTAGGTGCGTTAAGTGCCTAGGCGATCACGCGACAGCAGCGTGCACTCGCACCCGGGATTCACCGGACCCACCCAGCTGTGTTTTATGCGGTGCTCAAGGGCATACCGCGAATTACCGTGGTTGCCCTAAAGCACCACGAGTGAACCACAGGGTGGCAAGGCATAGGCTGACCCGTCCCTCTTACGACCGCTACCAACGGGTAAGCCCTAAACTAACGGTAGTACCTGCCTCACAGGTAATACCCGCGCCGCTCCCAGCCCGTAACGCATGGTCTAAACCACCCAGTATGGTTAAGACCGTCGCTACCGCCCGCGCCCCGGCCCGCGCGCCCGCACCCGCGCCCGCACCCGCACCCGCCCGCGCCGCGGCCCCTGCCCGCGCACCGGCCCCGGCTCGCCCCGCGCTCCCGGCACCCGTCGCCAACACCACTCGCGCGCCTCCCCGCGCCGCTTCCCGGCCACAAGCTCCACCTATGCCATTGATGGCTGCCCCTCTTCAAGAGGCAATCAACCTAGTCAGCGATCTGGCTATGTCGGTTGACATCAATGAGGTACAAGAGGTATTCCACAAGATGCAATACGCTCAATCCCCAGCGGACGTGATCCAATACACATTGGAACACGCGAATTTACTTAGCGCCCTTAAGCGCTTCGTTCCCCAGGCCCCTCCCCAGTACAACCACTATGGGTAGTACAACCGAACGCACGAAACCGTACTCAGTTTCGTTAGCGTCATTTAACGCTGACGGCCTCTTCAGACAACGTGACCTCGTCCACGACTTTTGTTGTACCCACCTTATCGATATCATATGCGTGCAGGAAACCTTTCTAAAACCGGGGAAGGCGAACCCTAGGTTTGCCAATTACAGAACGGTACGTGATGATAGAGTGAACTCCCGTGGGGGAGGCACTCTTATCTATTACAAAAGGTCCCTGCACTGCATTCCCCTACCTACCCCGACTCTTGTTAATATGGAAGCATCTTGTTGCCTCCTAGCTATGACTGGTCATCAACCTATAGTCATAGCATCCTGTTACCAAGCTTGCAAAAAGCCGATCGTCCGAGCTGACTTAGAAGCCCTATTCTCATTAGGAAGCGCCGTCATTCTGATTGGCGACTTCAACAGTAAGCACATCCTATGGAATTGTAACGTCAACAATCCCAGAGGTATTGCACTTGAAAACCTAATCGCAGAACTTAACTTTGACATAATTGCGCCCACTGAGCCCACTCACTACCCTTATATGGAAGACCACCGATCTGACTTGCTTGACATGGCACTATTCAGAGGCGTAACACTCCGGTTACGCTCCATAGAAGTGGTTCACGAGCTTCACTCTGACCACCGACCCATTATACTGCGACTAGGTCCCGACCCAACGACTGACCTCCCCCGCCCCACTAAGACGATAGTGAACTGGAAGCAAGTAGGCGATGCCCTAAAGGCTATCAGTTCACCGGACCTAGACAAGATCCCTGACGACATCCTGACAAAAGATGACGTAACCCTTGCGATCGATTCGTTCACCAATCACCTCTCCACCGTAGTAGGTGCATCCGCAAAGGAGGTCATAGTGCCGGACGACCGGCGCCTTGTCATTCCAGCGGATGTGAGACGATTGGTGACGGAGAGTAAAGCAGTGACCCGACATTACGACTCTTACTCCCCAGTAAAGAGAACAAAACTAAGAAACGCCACTTTGAACGCATGGTTCAAAGTCGCATGTCTGAGTTGCGTGATCAACAATGGGGCGATAAACTTTCAAACCTCGTGCCAAGCCACCATGCTTACTGGGACTTGGCGCGAGGCTTGAAAGGAAGTAACCATAACGACATGCCTCCCTTATACAGACCAGTCCCACTAGTCCCAGCATTCTTTGACGAAGACAAAGCTGAGTGCCTAGCTGATAGCCTAGAGGCTCAGTGTTCCCCTAACGTAGATCACGTTGACCAAGCTCACCTCGATTCGGTGGATGCTGAAGTCGAACGTAAAAGCTCTGTGGTCACCTCTGAACTCCCACCAATCACCTTAGCGACTTACGCTGAGGTGGAGAGACTGATCAAGGCCCTCCGACCGCGCAAATCCCCCGGTGCCGATGGCATCTCCAACAGGGTTCTTAAAACCCTCTCTCCTCCTCTCATCCATCTCTTAGTCAGCATCTTCAATGCTGCTATGAGCCACTGCTTATTCCCAGACACCTGGAAATGTGCAAATGTCATTGGCATTCACAAACCAGGCAAAAGCTCATCTGACCCCACCAGTTACCGCCCCATCAGCCTCCTCAGTGCCTTAGGCAAACTTTACGAGCGGTTACTTGCAAACCGTCTCCAGTCCCATGCTAAGGAACACCACCTTATCCCAGATGAGCAGTTTGGCTTCAGACCCGGACACTCATGCGTCCAACAGGTGCACCGCCTCACGGAGCACATCATTGAGGGCTTCAATAAGTACCCCAAACCCCAGACTACGCTAGCAGTCTTCCTCGACGTAGCGAAAGCTTTTGACAAAGTCTGGCACAACGGCTTGATCTACAAGCTATACCAATTTGGCGTGCCAGAACGTCTTGTGCTCATCCTACAAGACTTCCTTAAAGCCAGAAGCTTTCGCTATCGCGTGGAAGGCACCCTCTCCTCCCCCCACCCAGTCAGAGCCGGAGTCCCTCAGGGCTCCGTGCTATCACCTATTCTCTTTGCACTGTATACCAGTGACATCCCACGCTCTCAGCCCAAAGTATTCCTAGCCCAATATGCGGATGATACCGCCATTTACACCACTGGGTGGCATATCAACAGACAGTCCTATTTCGTCATGCAACGGGCCATCACCGAGATCGGTGACTGGTTCCGAAAATGGCGCATCGCGGTCAACCCAGCTAAAAGCACAGCTATGTGCTTTACTGAGAAGACACGCTCCCCTTACCCGAAACCGCTTATTTTGTTCGACGAACCCATTTACTGGGTTCCTAGAACAAAATACCTCGGAGTCACCCTTGATCGTCATCTCACCTTTAACGATCACATAACAACCGTCCGTAACAGAGCGGCCTTCATAATGGGTCGCCTTGGTCCCCTACTTCGCAAAGAGAGTAAAATGTCTCTTAGTAATAAGAAGACACTTTACACTGCCTGCATCCGCCCCATCATGACTTACGCATCAGTAGAGTTTAGTCATGCTAGTGAGGCCCACCTTCATAAACTTCAAGTCATCCAAAACCGTTTTCTTCGTAATGCAACCGGCGCCCCGTGGTATATCCGGAACACCGAGTTGCATTGCGACTTAAACCTTCCCTCTCTAGCGCAGTTCAATAAGGACTGCGCCCGCCGATACTTTGATCGAGCGCCCCACCACCCGAACCCATTGGTTGTCCAGGCATCGAACTACTCGACTGCCTCTTCTATCCCATTTTTCAAACCCCCCCGTCGCCGACCACGGCAGGTATTAGACGACCCGGATGACCCCATCGCAGCCATTACGTTGGCAGCTTTAGCGTTATCCGCAAGTCGTCGAGGTAAAATCCACAGGTGTGAGGTAATCAGAGGTCACACAATCAAACACCGAGCTCGCCGGCGAGCTCGAGGCAAAAACAAGGTCACGATAAATTGCTCTCCAAATAGTCAAAGAGTATTATTCAGTAGGGCCCAATTGTGCAACACTGCAGTTGCACAGAGGCATTTTGCTCCGATCCCCCCCATGTCTCTCGACAGCGAGACAAGCCGAGGTCCGAACCACAGTGGTGCCCTTGAGCTCGCTGTCAACCCCTCCTATAGTAGCGGTACGTTTTTGGCGTCCGCAGGAGACGGAGGTAGAAAGCGCTTTTCGCCTTCTACGCCCGTCTCGGGAGAAGTGCCTTCGGCACTTCTCCCTCCCGGGCTATTGTAGGGCCAGGCCCTCGCCCAAAACCCGGTGGAGCTGGACGACCGCACAGGCGGTAGCCAGCATCTATGTCCTCCCTAAACAAACAAATATGGTCTTAATAATTGTAACTGGTGTAGGTATGGCGTTAAGTTCTCTAATGAGTAATGACAGTAACGACAGAGAATGGGTAGAATGAAGAAATTTAAATTGTTCCTTGAGGTAGCGTGGGGATAAAGGGTTGAACCGAATACTGTAATGGAGAGATAATATATGAGCATTCCGGCGACGACGAATAGGGAGCCACTTGAGCTTATTACGAAAATAGGAGACATGATCATATTTTCGTAAGCCATATATAAATCTTATAAAAAAAAGGTATGGGGTAGGCAAGGCACTTGATTAACACATATTATTACACGACTGCCCAAAAAAGGAGAGTTATGTTTTCAGGGTTCCTGTATGTATGTTTGTGAGTTTCTTTATTCCACCATTACTTCTAAACGGCTTGACCGATTTTTATGTAGATTCCTATTGATAACCCAAGTGACACTAGGTACATACAAAAAAATTGAAAAACAAGCTGGCGGGTTTTAGACCCCATATTGTGAGGTAAAAAAAATTTTTTTTCTCTTCCAAACCCATCGAGTGGTGTGTCTCAATGAACACAATTTCATAAATAAATATAACTTACAGTTTTAATTTCAATGTAACGATAAATCGTTTAACGAAAATAAATAACTAGCATTCGGGTTTTTTTACTTTTAAAATTAATCAATACTTGTACATTTTATCATCATCCATCATCCATCACCACGCGGGTGTAACCGCGGGGCGCAGCTATATATTAGGCCAAACCGGTAGGTATAAGGCGGCAACCAAGTTGTGATTCTACCTAGTAAGAACAAGAACCAGCTCTGGAAACGTCAGCCCATACTAAACCATAGCCGTTATATTACTATATAATATACATCATTAAAATAGAACCGCGTTTTGTGGTAAAATGTCTTTAGCTTGTTTATTTTCTTAAGTTCTCTTTGAAATGTTTTCTGGGAATTTTGTAGCAACATTAGCCGTGAGAAGCAAACGCTGTAAGCATTTAATGATGAAGCTTTTGAAGGCGTTGGAACTAGGAGTCAAACCTTTTCGTTGAGGCAGACAAATAAAATATTCTTACAACTTATCTCGATGCGACGATTCAACCTAGCTAAAGTGCAACCTAGCAAAGTGTCTAAAGATTTTTGTAGGGAGATTTGTTGTTATATAGAATTTAGAAGCAATGGTGGCCGAGCAGTTATAGCAATGGAATGCCGTGCCGTAGGTGCCTGGTTCAATCCCCACCACCGGCTTGAGCTTCACCGCATGGTGGAAGGGCATTTTGCGAATGCCTGCCTGGCTAGCTACCACCCTCAAGTAGAAAATCTGTCGACAAGCACCTAACAGTGCCTTCCGGCAGCAGTCCTTGAGACCCATAAAAATTTACAGGCACATGAAACTTAACAACTGTATGTCTTAACTCAGTGTGACGGGTGGATTGCAATTCGTCACATGACGATGCATTTTGTCTGTTATAGGCAGAGGTTAATCTCCTTAACATCAGATGGGCATAGTGCTTGTTCCGTCACGATTACATATTTACAGTACGTAAAATGGTATGGTGTCCTATTATTTCATAATGTGACGGCGTGTTACACAACGTATCGGAATGTTATACTTTATTAGTTTTTGATAGCAATAATAATCGCTGAAATAAGGAGGTTAATACTCAATTCGTCTAAAGTTTTACTTCAGTAGTTTAAAAAACTATGGTTTGATTTAATAAGGAAAAATAATGAAAAAAAAAGTCACTCTTTTGGTGACTAGTACGGTAAATTAGTTTATTTTTCTATAATAAAAAACATTTTTTCACTACTTTACTGCACTTGCGTTTTATTTAGAAAAAATACAAACGAATTTACTATGATATGACACTAAATTCGATGCAATAAAAAGCCCGTTACGAGTAAGTGTGTTAAAATATATTTTTTATCTTGTCCGTGTTTATTTTAAGATCCACCTGCTAGCAGATTTTGCTGAGGTCACTGTGCATTGTATTCGCAACAACTCACAATACTTTATATGCGGATAGGGGATCCCACTGTAAGTTAGTAGTTCCTCAGAAAGCGCTTCTTCCGGTGTTTTTTATCATTTATAATAATTATTGCTATGCCTTTAGTTTACGCATATTTATTTTTCCAAAGAAACTTTTTTCTCTACATCTGGATAGAGAGTGGACGAGTACTTATACTCGTATAACGATGTACTTGCTAAGATTTCGGTCTAAGATGTCCTTTGTCCCTTGTCTTTCATCGAAGCCTCTTCAATTGATGTCTCCTATTCGCGCAAATATACGGTCATGTTCTAGAATCTATAAGCTGAAAGCCGATAGTGATTTGAAAATACGTTGCCACCTGAGGGATTATTTCAAATCAATTATCTTTTGTGTAACCTCATTCTAGTTAGAAAAACATTTTATGCAACATGCAATTAATACAGCCATAACTATATTTTTCATAAGTGGACAGATAAATATAAAATCAATGTTCTTTTACTCGATATTTCATTAAAATCAACTTTTCAAAGAGAAACCGTAAAATAGCATTTGAATTTAAGTCGCATTAAAAGTTTGCGTGAGCAGAGTTCGTAGCACAATGGGGCCGTTGGAAAAATTCTAATTACTTTAGTGAGTTGGTTTGGAATTTAAAAAAGTTGCGCTCGCTGTGCGGCGCGCAGTCTTGATACACAAACGACTTTTTATTAGCTCCGACATAATAATAATATTTCAAGAACGCCAAATAAAGAGGAAACGTAAATGATATCAAAGCTTTTAAAACAATTAAAACAGATGTTTGGTGTATAACTTTTATCCACGGTGTATATTCTACAAACCCTTGTATAGTCAAATCGTATTGACATTTTAAAATATTATCAAAATAAAATAAAATAAAATAAAATGTTATGTAATAAAAGCACGTAGGTTAACGTACTTACAATAAGTTCTAACTTCTCGGCCGTCATAATAACGATATGACATTTCTATCCAAGAGAGTTTATTGGCACTTTTTATAGGTGGCACCTTTCCTCCATCCCGGATCGATGTAATGTAACAAATAATGAAGTAGAGTGAACTCCAGTAAACGCTCGCAGCTCAGAAGTGTTGGCAATTTAGAACAGCCGGTGCCGCTTGTTGCCGTCGTTTTTCTTGCCGCTTTGTTCAATAAATGTGCGCCTCGAGTGCCTTCTCACAATGTTAGGCCCATATTACACAATCATAATTGCATATTAAGAATGTTTTGTAGTTTTTTCTGGTAGAACAATAATAGTAGCTCGGAGTGAAGAGTGTGGCGACAATAAACCAGCTGCAGCACCTACTCACTTCCAGAGATTCTGATCTTTATCGCAGCTTAGCACATGGCTCAGTGCTGTGTATTTATCTCGGCTTGTAGACGCATGCCATGTCGTGGAGACACTAATTAAATTGATGGCCGCTCCCTGAGCACTCCGTCAATGCTAGTGCATAATAAATACCTCTCTATAATTCCCACAACGCGAACCGAGCCAAACTAACTTTGTAGCCGCTCATGTACAACTATAAATTATTCATAAGTTTGCATGAAATCTCTTAAAGTTTAACACCTGAAATACCACCAGACGCATCCACTTCAAATAATCTTATTTCTCTTCGGCTTAGTGTAGATAAACATTAAGCCGAAGAGAGCCCTAAAACACTTACGTTCATACAGGCTTAGCCCCTCTTTAGTTGCCGCACGGTGTCCTCTTGCAACGATATTTAAAAAATATAATGCTATATGTCGTTTTGTTTTTGTTTAATGAATTCAATAACATTCAACTCAGAACAAAACATATTCACAGATTTGTTTTCCCGATCCTCATACTTTACATATTATTGTATTGTATCGACGGGATGTGGTACCGTAATGGCGCGGCCCAGTGAGAAGCTTGGGTAGCGACGCAACGGGACCCGATGCGGACGTCACATGTGCTTTACAAAACCGTTTCGCGCCCCGCGAGAATTAAAATATGCCTACAAAGCTCTGGGCGGGTGTTAAACGTGTGTTGTGTTTTATACCTTTTATCCTGAAACATCCGTCCGTACCTACCTACTTTTAGACCGTTTCATCTTACGCCCAGGCGGGTCAGCGTAATTTATTACCTATTGTGCGGATATTTCATTTATCACGGTGAATTCAATTTACAGAACAATTAATCATTCCACAATACTTACTTGCCGACAGCGGACTGGTTGTCGGCCACTGTAGACGCGCCGCTGGGGAATGGTGAAAACATTTTTTTTTCTATATTTCACCGGGAATTGGTCATATCAATCGCTAAAATATGAGTTATTTCTACAGTAACCTTTATCGTAAATGTTTTAATTTAAATTCAGATCGTCTTTCTAGAACCTGGAATTAAATATATACTCATTTAAACATTTTTATGTTAAATGAGTATATATTTAATTCCAGGTTCTAGAAAGAAGATCTGAATTTAAATTAAAACATTTACGATAAAGTTTAGATATGTAACGTTTTAACGTTTGAAAGCATTTTGTACCTGTGCAAATATTTGGGGTTTCGAAGTCACTTTATTAGCCTTGCGCGTCAATGTCTGTTGTATTTATTTGTATAATGAATGTTACATCTAATATATAGCCATGTATATATAATATTACAGAGGCTATAAAATAGGTAGGCGATGAGATGACATTAATGTTATATCCGACTATTGCATCTTCACACCGAGTAGAACATCGAATCCCGAGAAATAAATTAGAGAGAAAAACAAGGCCATGTTTTAAATAAATAATAAAAAAAAACATAATACCTGTTGAAACTTTATCACATCGTGATGAAATACGCTTTTTATTTAAATTTTATTTTCCTTAAATTACATATACGAAACGACGTTAACTTACACACTGTTTTTTTTTTAATTGAAATTGCTTAACCTTTTCAACCGATCGACTAAGTTAAGCAAAGTCTTCTGCGGTCATGATTTGGATGGGTTACAGCTACCTAGTGGAATTACTACTGAGCGCTTCCGTGCTTCGAAGGGCTTGTTAAGCTGTTGGTCCCGGTTGTTGTCTTAAGATGGCAGTCCTTATAGCATAGGTAGAGAATTTCACATATGCCTGCCTGTAAATAGTATATAGCTACCATGTAGAAATCTGTCGCCATGCAACTAACAGTGTCTATCAGCTGTCCTTGAGAGACAGTAATTATAGGTTAGCCTGAACAACATTGTTGATCATAGCCTATCATATTTAAATAAAATATAACGGAGTACTCTTGTGACAGACTCTTAATTCCGCTTCGTTAGGGTATATTAATAGAAAATGGAGTGGACGTGTTCACGTGTAACGGTGCCTACTTAGGCACTACCTAGTTAGTATTCCATACGTCCGCTAGGAATTGAATTAGGCGTCTCCACTACTCTACGTTTACGTTGGACGGGGCATTAGGCACGCAGAGTGACGTCACGATTCTCTGTGATTGTAGTAATTCACTTTTGTTCCTTTGTTTACATTAACCAGTGGCGAAACGTGGATATATTATAAAAGAAAGGCCGCCTTAAAATATCTACAATAAATAACTGAATAATGTTTGTAATGAAGCTCTGAAGCACTCGTTATTAGTAGATATAACCTATTATAGTCATTTTAAATTTACCACGCTCGATCACGAATTGATTGCCCACTTCATTTACAAATTAATTCCAATGAAAAGAAATCTTCATCTATATAAAAACCGATATATTTTAACTATTTTTCTCCGCTCACTATGACGACGGTTAAATATAATGAAAATATTCACGCGTTACCTAGCGGAAATCCGTATTTAATAATAATAAATATTTGAGTTAGTAGATCGTCAATTTTTCGATAGTGCCCTTGAAGAGTCAAGAGACCTCATAAGGAATCTTCGTGTCGAACCAAAACGCATCGAAAATTCTTCTGGTTTGGCTACGTGGCGATTATGACGTCTCGTAGGCTTATCAGGAAAATTAGGCGGAATTGTCACTAGATATATTTTTTAAGTGTATTTCTAAAGTATACATTTAAGGACATATACCCGCCAGCCAAAGTGTGAACTTTCATATAAACTCAAATTGTTATTAAAAAAAACTGGCATGTATAGTGTATTATTAGACCTATCGTTTCTGGCTTAAATCCTTTTTCTTTTGGACTATAATTAAAATTTTTATTATATAGCGTTTAGTATATAGCACTCGTTTTTAGGAGTTTGATCTAGTTAGCTCCAGATTTATTTAAAAACTATAGTACACATGTATAAATAACTTCCCATTATAGAAAATTCATTATATTCCCCATATTTGTGGTGCAATAGAAATATTAAAAACATGCTTATTTTTCTTGAAAGAGATGCTAAAAGTTGGGTCTTTCTTTAATCTAAAATTACGAGTTTTTGAGCTACTGTAATTTCAAAACTGTATAATTTAATGAAAATCTGATGCACCACAAACCTAGATATTAGGGTAGTGATTACGTAGGTAAGAAATCATTAAGTTTTATTCGCTATTATTAAAATGAGATTGGAGCTGCGTTTTGTATGGGGGCGTTCGTCTAAAATATACCCTTAATGTTTTATTAATACATTGAAAACAAAAGTTATTATTCCGGTTTAATATATTAAAAACTAGCTTTCCGGGCGCGGCTCCGCCCGTGCGTATGCAAAAACATCAACCTCTTTTTGCGCAATTGGATAAAAACTATCCTCTGTTTTTTCCCGGGTCTCAAACTATTTCCATACCAAATTTCATTCAAATCGGTCCAGTAGTTTTGGCGTGAAAGCGTAACAGACAGACAGACAGAGTTACTTTCGCATTTATAATATTAGTACTGATACGAGCACAAAATTCACATAATATATTCCAATCTACAAGGCATCCAGTGCGTAAAACCGGGGGACGCGGGTTCAAGTTTAAAGGTTCGTTAAATTTGTAGTATATAATAGTGATATTCGCTTACCATGTGATGGTGCTTGAAATAATATTTAGCACTTCTTTAGGTCAGATGAACTCCAGTAATAAAGTTGCCAGTAGTCTGATCGATGCTTGCACCGTCCCTTAAGATGGATAAAATAATAAAAATTGGAGCACAAATCTGCGAATCTGTCCAGCCAGTTCAGATCCCGCTCGAGAAGATGACTTTGTGATCAAAAAAATTCTATATGAGATGTTCGCTTAGCGTGCAATAGTGTATGAAATCTCATTTAGTCTTTGTATAGGATTTTTAGACGGTGAAAATAAACTTCAAATACATGAAGTCGCGCTCAGAGCTCAAACGATCTTCGTTCGTACTTCTGTTCATTCATATGACGGTCTAAAAGCGTTTTATAATGCACAAAAAACCGGGATATTTCTCCCTATGAGTGAAGGCATTAGAAGCAGTGATGGCTCAGTGGCTAGGGTCTGCCGCGCAGCAGATCTATTGTTTGAATGCGCCTCATGGTATAAGGACATTTTGTGAAAGCCCTCCTCCTTTGGCTAGCGAACACCCTCAAGTAGAAAAACTGTCGACAAGCACCTTACGGTGTGTTCCAGCAGCTATCCTTGAGAGCCGGTAATTCTAGGTTAAGCTTGTTAACCTTCGACCACATTCTTACTTACCATCAGGTGGGATTGTGGTCAAAGGCTTACTTATCATAAATAAAAAAAGAAGGAGACAAGAAATCGATTCGTCGCGTGGTCAATTTTATAATCTAATCTGTGGATCAGAATGAGCCGCTGATTCTCGAGTTACATCTGAAAAGTCTGAAAACTACGTATATTACTTACATGTTGCTACATATTTGACTCATAAGTCGCTACACGCTGCAGTTATCAATAACGTGAACATGCTTTGCTATCGCAATAAATGTAGGCGTTTTCTATTTTATTTAAACTACTACTTAACAATATCAATTGTTAAGTAGCATACATGTGCATAGCATAGCGTAGCTTCTATGCTGTATAAAGTAGTTACATAGTAACGATTTCAGTTCATACGTTTCAGTATTGGTATCTACTTGTTTTGGTTCATTACTGTAACAGCCGGATCGTCCACTGCTGAACACAGCCTCTCTTATTAAGGGGGTATTTGCCATAATCCCCATGCTTGGCAGGCGTCTTGGGGATCGCAGTGTAAGTTGGCAGTTCTTCAGAAGGCGTTGCTGCCCACCTTCCAGTATTTTTCCCTTAGTCGCCTCTTATGACACCCACGGGATGATATGGGGAGGTGCAATTCTAACCCGGCACCCCACGGGGTAACCCGGCACCTCACCAAACTTAACGTATGGTTCATTAGTGGTTAACAATCCAACAACTTTTCTGGAGTCTTGTACTTAAAATACAGAGTATAGAGATGGTTGGCGTGCATTCGAATTCCGCACACGACTATAATTTATCCTGTATAATTTATTGTAAATTAAAAAATATTAAAATGATGTGGTTGCGTCGTTGTTAACAAGTTTAAAATTAATTGAAAAAATTGATCTTGTTTGTAGTACATCGACGTAGTATTATTATATCGTTCTATGGTACAACGTTAGTTGAACTATACATGTCGCTCCATCCCCATACGATGGTTAAGAACATGTTTTAAATATTCTGAGTTTAGCAAATTATATCCATTATATTTTATTACAATACAATTTATTTTTATATTTGTAGAACATTACTTTTATACTTTTTACATGTACTTTCTTATATAGATTCATTTTAACATTAATTGCAAACATTTTCTGTTACTATATTATGCATGCTGTCTTCACCTATAATTACTGTGATACTTGGCTTAATTCTACAATGTTTATTTTTTGAGTTCAATGTCCAACCAACATCCCCCATAGAACGCCACAAAGAACGGCCGCTTGTAAATATTGGCTACCCGCGACTTTAACGATGTCGCCAGTCCACCTGGTGGGGGCCTACCAACTGTGCGTCTTCCGGTGTAGTGTGGTAACCACTCGAGAACCTTTCTTCCCCGTCGGTTATCAGTTCGTCGAGCAATGTGGCCCATTGCCACATCAACTTGCAAATTCTGAGAGCGAGGCGAATATCCACGTTCTGGGTTTTATCGCGCAAAGAAACTCTGAGCTTAGCTCTCTCCATAGCTCGTTGAGCGACTCTGAGCTTATCCATTAATAATAATAGGCCACAGTTAAGGACCACGTGTCAGTGCCATAAGTCATCACTGGCAACACACACTGTTTGAAGACTTTGGTCTTTAGGCTCTGCGGGATGTTGGACGAGAAGATGTCACGTGTGTACACTGTGTTGGTGATCTTTTAAATAAATAAATAAATAAGAACGAAAGGACAAATTAGAGTCATACGTCATATGTCATGTTGGCTTAGCAGTTAGAGCATACCCCGGCGATAGCGTGGGTTCGAGCCCTGCATATGACAATAGTATATCCACTGGTTGTAATTTTGTAAGATAACAGAGTAGTTGTTTTTCTTTATGAGCCGCTCTCAATAATGTTATTAATTAAGTCAAACATTATGGTTCTATCTTATCATAACTCCTGGAGATTGAATGGCGAACCTAAGTATACATTGGAAATTCATTCCAGCCATAATAACTGTATTCATGTAATGTTGAGATTATTATATTGTAACGTAAAAGTATTTCCAAAACCAGTCACTTAAAAGTATGGAATAGGGTAACAAAGATTGTAAGTAAAGCCTTCTGAAATGTGCTGTAACTTAAATAATGCGAAAAAAATATATCCGTAAATCGTTATCACCGTCATTACGCACAAAATCGTTTTTATATTAATTACCTTGGTATTTAAGTCTAGTTTAGAGCAATATTTATTTTTTCATTCAACGTACACAAAGTTCAAATATGTGATAGGACAGGTCTTGGGCCAATCTCTCTTCCGCGTCTTCCAAATAGTCAGAAGGTTTTTGTCGGCCGCAACTTTTAAGGGTTCCGTACAAAAAGGGTAAAAACAGGACCCTATTACTGAGACTTCGCTGTACGTCCGTCCGTCTGTCACCAGGAAGAGATACTTCCTGGAGAACGGTGATAGCTAGCCAGTTGAAATTTTCACAGATAATGTATTTCTGTTGCCGCTATAACAACAAATACAAAAAGTTAGCCAAGTGCGAGTCGGACTCGCGCACGTTAAAACAAAAAAAGGTTAAAATATGAAGTCTAATGTTGTATGAAGTCTAATGGTTCGCTTAGCTTCCCGAACGCTACCGAGTTGGATTCTGCGGGCGATCTCTTTGTCGAAGTTGGACCTACCTAACTGGACAGTGTGACCCAAGTAAATGTAATGGTCAACAACTACGAACGTATCGTTCAAAACAACGACTGGTACGGGTGCAACATAGACATTAGACATAATTTTCGTCTTAGCCATGTTCATTTTAAGACCCACCTGCTGGGAAACTCTACTGAGGTCGCTGAGCATTGTACTTAGTTCCTCAAGCGATTCTGCCATTATGACTATGTCATCGGCGAAACGAAGGTGAGTGATGTATTCGCCATAAATGTTGATGCCGAATTCTTTCCAGTTCAAGAGTTTAAAAACGTCCCCCAACGCATTCGTGAACAGTTTCGGAGAAATTACTTTAAGAACTGAGACCCCACCGCGCGGACGCTTCCACCAACCCGTTGTTGATCTCGCACACTGTTTCGCATTCAGCTAGGCACTGGAAACGGTAATGTAGTTCGAGTTGAAAGCTTTCGGGGTTTTGGATTTGGGCAACCCTAGGACGGAGCGTGGAGTTTATAAGATGCGATCTTTCAAGTTTACCATTGATATTCAATGTGCCTCTAACGATACGGTGATCACTACCGGTTTTCACCCAATGGATCACAGAGACATTATCGAATCTTTGCTTCTTGGTCGTCATGATAAACTTGATCTTATTTTTTGTTGAACCATCGGGGCTTATCCACGTCCACTTCATCGGATGGTCGCTTCTTGAAAAAGGAGTTCATCGCAATGAGTCCCTTCTTTTCCATGAAGTGGACCAGCCGCTGGCCCCTCTCTTTCCGCTGTCAAAGTCAAAGTCAAAGTGAAAGTCAAGTCAGAAATTTTTGGTGACCTTCCCGGTAGAGTAACAAGTTACCGGAGTCAAGGATAACGGTGTCCTGTCCCTGTCTTCGGACTTCCGATAATCCCATGACATCCCAACGTAACTGGTTCAATTCTTCCTCCAGCTCGACAATCTTATGGTCCTCCCTGAGCGTTCGTATGTTATGTGTTGCCAGGGCCAAGACTCCTCATGTTTAAGTGCTGTAACCGGGCATCTTGCGGAGATTCTTCGCACCCCCTGCTCCACCGTTACCTGGCCTGCTACCAGGGCCAGGAATAATAGAGCAGCCGCAGACTGGGGGCCGATTTATTGTTGTACTTGTCATTGGGGGGCTTTTGCCATAATCCCCACGCTTGGCAGGCGTCTTGGGGATCGCAGTTATGGTTGTATGGTTTCTCAGAAGGCGCTGCTCACTGCCACCTTCCGGTATTTTCCCCTTAGTCGCCTCTTACGACACTCTCGGGATGGTATGGGGAGGTGCAATTCTAACCCGGCACCCCACGGGAAATTATTATTATTACCTCAATCAATTTATTTTGACCAAAAATCATATAAAGATACATAAAGTCCCAAAATAATACTTTCATGTACCGATTTTCTAAGTAGTACTCGAAGGGATGCTAATTATATCTATAATCGCTTTAAAACTAGCTCGAAGCCGGGAGCATGACCTATAGTAATAAGCATACTGTGAAGCCAAATCAAAGTTAATAACTTAATTACGATGAGAATGGCGCTCGTATTAAAATTGATATTTATTAACGTGTTAAATTACTATAGAATTTAGCAGTGACTTTGTAAAACGACTTGATTAGGTTCGTTTCAACAGCTATTTGAATCGTGCTGTTTGTATAAAAATAAGTAAGTAATTAAAAACGTGCCTTTAAAAATGTATATCAAACTATTTTTTTTGCCTCAAACACTGAACAGTTTCTGTTAATGAAGTAACACGTGAATTGTGTCACTTTGACTGAAATTTACAGTCTGATGATATTTCTATACATGAAAATAAGTATGCGTAAAATCACGGACGGAAGGCGGTTTTGCTATGAATTGCAGTTTTAGATCCTGTCAGGTTTGGGTATATTGTATGTGAAAACCACGGTTAACTTTTAGTAAAAGTTCTATCGTTGGTAGATGTCACGTTGTTCGCTTGAATTTTGTTTTCCATTTTTGTAATATTGTGCAGTTACGGTTTCAAATAAAGCTTGCTGTCACCGCCTAAAAGGATTGTAATTAATTTCCACTACACGAAGTATTTTGGATCGCACTTGCATTATGCGTTCGAGCTAACGTTCTCAGCTACACAAATATATTTATTCAGTAGATTAACTGATTGTACAGCGCTCGCTTCGCCTCGTCATCTCGAGGGTAATAGCTGAAAATCAGTATTTGCTTTTTAAGTAATATTATTCGCTGAGCTGTAATCTATTTGATATGCAACACACACATAGTTTTTTGGTCGTTTACTATAATATATTGACAAGACACTATACGATACAAGGCAGGCGACAACCTATTCCAGAAGAAATCATATCCCTGAAAAATTGAATATAGTTAACCATATTATTAGTAAAAGAATATGTAGTTTTAAGAATAAATAAAATTGGTAATTTTCCTACCTGACCATAAACAAAAACTACTTCAAATAAGGAGGTTCTCAATTCCACTATATTTTTTATTTTTACTTTCTTTGTCTAATCCCACGACTGCCGATTATGGAAGACTTGACTTGTCTTCGAGCATGTACTCGTATATGACTTTAGAAAAGGAGGGCCGATTTGCGTTGGAAGATTAACCAATAAAAACTGGTGACATTTTACTCGTGGATACGCTGCTTGTCGACTGTCGGATGTCTATGGCTCTCATTGCTTGCACTGCTTCAAAAGGTTTGTATCGACATGTCATCATATTTTTGGTTCAGAACAATAACTGGTTCGTAAATGTGGCCGAAGTTTGTTATAATTTATATTTGGTATTATTGGAATAATTGGTATTATAATAATATTGGTATATATTTGGTACAATGCCACTACTTACGTCGATGTGAGCAAATTGTTGCTAAATATTGGGCATAACGGAACTCTTTCTTTACCATCTTAACGCTCGGTTGTTACCTGAGAGGTAACAACCGAGCCGTAAGCATGGCCAGGTAGGATTGTCACCAGGTTGGCAGCCGCCTTTACCCAAGCCAGAACTTCTTACAATATGGCTTGGGTATTATATTTATATTATATTTACTTATATAGTTAAAAAAACAATTTTTTACATAGGCGGTATGCCTTTATTAAACAAAATACTATGACCTATATACAACACTACAGCTACTACAATAAAAGCATTTAGACAACCTATAAGTCATAGCAGACTCATAGGCAGTCCAAATGCTCCAGCCCACTCCCACTTGAGAGCGTGCCCAGCATGCTGGCAGCATTGCCCCGTTGAATTGCAATGAAATATTAATTTTAAAAATTAATTAATTTTGTTAAAAATTAGGAAGGTGATTATGACAATGATTATTATACACCCTAACCTATTAATTGCGATTCAGATAGTCTGGTGGCTAATGGTAGTGATAATAATTAGTTTTATGCAATTTATTGCACTACAAACAACTAACTTTTTTTTTTATGCCTGATAGTTTAGCCTTTGACCGCTTTCTCACCTGATGGTAAGTGATGATGTGGTCGAAGATGTTGTTCAGGCTAACCTAGAATTACTGGCTCTCAAGGACAGCTGCTGGAGCACACTGTTAGGTGCTTGGCGACAGATTTTCAACTTGAGGACCACCCTCAAGCTAGCCAGGCGGGCATTCGCAAAATACCCTACCACCATGCTGTTACGACTGCCATCCTAAGACAACAACCGGGACCGACGGCTTAACGTGCCCTCCGAAGCACGGAAGCGCTCAGTAGTAATGTCCAACCAGCGGTCACCCATCCAAGTCATGACCGAGGCGGACGTTGCTTCACTTTGCTGATCGATTCAGAATGGCTAAGCAAACTTCGCTACGAGCGCTTCTAAAATAAATAATTTAGTTCGAGTCAATGGTCATAAGATGACGACAAATCAGTCATAGTAAGCAATAGGTTTGCCTATTACATAATTGCTTATAAAGATAAGAAAAACGCGTTTCGTAAATAAAACGAAAATTAAATTTTATTTTTAAAAATAATACAATGTATATTAAAGTTAGTTTGCGACATTTAACGCATTGTTTTTACAAAACAAATTATTTTATTTTCGGATCTTGAAACAACTTCAAACAACTGAGGACTTATCGTAATAAAGATTCCATCATTTTAGTTGTTTTTCTAAAACGGCGGAATCCTTTAAAATGAAAAGCAAGCACCTTACGTTCATTAAGTAAGAGTGTTGAAAATTTGGAGGCGGGATGCAATAAAAAATATTGTAGGCATAAGTATTTAAACATTTATTTACTCTCTTCGTTGAATATGATGTCAGCTCTTACAATGGTTCATTACTTTATTGTGCTTAGAGAGCTATCTTAAATTAAAAAGCAAATAATGAATATTATTAAAAAGCGTTGGTCGTTTTTATTATCAGTCGCTGGGGTACATTTATTTTATTTGACAAAGCCATCGAAATACAAAGGAGAGCAGTAAGGAGTGGCCGCGTCAAGCAGAAGTGTCGTTAAGTTAGGGTTGCTATAACTGCTGTAAAGTCCTCTGAGACTATTCGTGTTTAGGGTCACCAAATTTGGAAAGGCAGAAGGACCATTCCAACTAATTTCTTGATTTAATAAAATATAATTTTATTTAATACACTGAAGTAACTTAGAAGGCGTGTATATAAAGACCCGATTTGTGAATACCTATTTCATTACAACTACGAGAAGAACAAGCTAATTTTTTACACGACTACAAAAAAAATACTGCCTAAATAAATAAAAAAAACCCTCGTACTTTTCGAATGTTGAGACTAATGATCCCCTCGTCAAATTTTGAAAGATGTTATAGCTCATGACACTGACGAGATGCAGACAATGCAAATAAATCTGGTGCGGGTAAAAAAGCGTATTTCCAAAACATGCAAGCATTGGGAATAAATTGACTGGACACGGCTTTAAATTCGCCAATTGCTGCGGTTGCTGTTGTTGTATTTTACGGATATAATGTAAATGAAAATCACAAAAAGGCACGCAACGACGACTCCCTATTGCCGCAGTATTTTTTTTGTTTTCAGTTGATGTTTATTTATATACGAATTTTGGAGATTCAAACAGACCAGTTTCTATGAAACAAACAGATGAAAATAACTTATGAAAGTAGCTAACCAAAGTAAAACATAATATTAGATATATTACTGAATTCTAGGTACTGATTTACCGTTTAAGGCCAAAGCTGGAAATCAGACAAATGTCTCTAATTTACGCTGTCTTCTGAATATTTAGGTGCAAAGTTGCATAAATTACTTTTAACGATAAAATTAAACAAACTCAAAAAGCTAGTAAGACAATGAACTTACTTGTGGGTAGGATTCAAATCAATGACCGCATCCGTCCTTGAGGCAAAACCATGCTTTTGCATCCATCCGTATTTCGATACTGCTTATACAATGCCTCGCTGATATATGCTATAAACTGATATTGTATGGAATATATCATCACATCGCTAACGAACAAGAGGTTCGAATTATAAATGCAAACTCCTTGATATGGAACAGAGGACAAGAGTCAAGGCAGCCCTACGTTAAGTGCTAGCCCGCCGCCGCCTCTCACAATTACCGCTAGGAGCTGTAATGACCCAGAGAGACCCTTATTAAAACTTGCTTCACCTCACTCCCACTAACTAAAGTTCAAAGTAACGATGCATATTAATTGTAACATCGATAATGTAATTTGTGTTCAAAAGTGTTATAGGAAACTGCCATTAGGACTGCCCGGCAATTTGGATAGTTGCCTCGAGTTCGGTTCTGTAACTGTATAGGTAAGCTGTAAATTAACTTTACAAATAAATGTCGTTACTTTGATTTATGAATCGAGATTTACTAATTAAATCTATTCCCAGTTGAACTTCGAGCTAAATAATCTACTGACGTAATTATTATGGATACAACAATATTATTAATTATTGATGTTTCGTTTTCCTGTTTATAGATGTTGAATTGTATACACATAACATCTTACAACCTACACAACACATCAACTCTCCCTTTTTTTCTATTCATATATCGTGTTCTAAAATTGAAAGCACGTGTGCAAGAAATAGTTACGACTATACAGCTTCTAGGCAAACAACAGTATAAATTACGACACTTTTTAAATTTAGTTTTTCATACAACTGTATACACCAATGTTACTTTATAACTTTTGGGATGTAGTTTTACAAATTTCTATTGCCAGATGGAATATATTGACTGATTAAATTTAATATATGACGTAAAAAGGTTTAAACGTAGCGAATTGAACGGGGGAATGTTGGGAGTCCACTTTGTTCAACAGCGGACGTCTGCCGGCTGATGATGATGATCTTAATAGCTAATACGTCTGATACGTGATTTGAAGATGGTCTGGCCCAGTTTAAAATCTTTTTTCATTTATAATTTTTTTCCCAGTAAAAGGTTATTCTAGTTTACCACTTTAGTCTGCAAGTACACTCGAGAGCAATGAATCCGGGTCACTTAAAGAATGTTAAAAATCTCGGAAACTAAAAATGATAGGTTAATGCAATAAATTGTATTTAATAGACAATGTAATACTCCTTAAATGGAAGTAAAAAAAATATGAGTCACCATACATTTTATTAACACAAAATTACATAAAGAAAAAAACTGCTGATCTCTCCTTAAAACAAAAATAGGAAACATGAAATTTTTGAACTTTATTACGATTTTCTTGAATTTTAATACTTCGTATTGCCTCCTCGTGCTTCCATTACTGCGTTTACGCGGTTTGGCATGCTGTACACCAAGTTCCTTATACGATTTTGGGGAATATTCTCCCATTCCTCTGTGAGAGCAATTTTGAGCTCACGAAGCGTGATTGGGGGAGGGTTTCGTTGTTTTACGCATCTGCCTAGCTCGTCCCAAGCATGCTCGATCGGGTTGATATCCGGGCTGCGCGCTGGCCACTCCATACGAGTAATGTTCATCTCTTGAAGGTAGTCATTCACAATCCTACCTGTATGAGGTCGGGCATTGTCATGCATAAATATAGCATCCTCACCTAAATTGACCATAAATGGACCAACGTGATCATTGAGGATTTCTTCCACATATCTTACGCTAGTTAAAGAGCCGTTTTCTATGATCACCAGCTCTGTGCGACTTTCAGAAGAAATTCCGGCCCACACAAGTACAGACCCACCACCGTAGGCTACTTTTTCTTCGATGCATGCTTGCTTGAATCTTTCCCCTGGTCTTCGATACACTCTGTGTCTTCCATCGTGCTTGTAGAGCATAAATTTTGATTCGTCGGAGAACATAACTTTTGACCAATCTTCAATACTCCAATTTACGTGGCTCTGGGCATATCTTAGTCTCGAAATACGATGCCCACGCTCCAGTTTAGGGCCGTTTGCAGGTCTAAGGGGTTTTAAGTTAGATTCAGCAAGCCGACGTCTTACTGTCCATGCACTTGGGTTACTTCCTCCGAGGCGTCGAAACTGATTGGTGAGTTCAGTTCCTGTGAGAAAGCGATTTCGAAGCATGGTGTTCACCAAGTATCGGTCTTCTCGTGCTGTGGTACACCTGGTTCTGCCCGTTCCTGGTCTGCGTAGGTTAGAACCAGTTTCTTCGTAACGTCGGAGAACTCTTTGTACTGTTGACAGCGACACACCGACAGTCCTGGCTGTATCGCGCTGACTCCGGCCGGTTTCCAGCATTGTAAGTATTCTGGTGCATTCTTCAGGCGTAAGCGACATAATTTCAGCTTGAATAATGAATAAAGAGCACTATCAACATGGTTTATGTACCCACATAAATGACAGATTACAAACAAAAGCAAAACCAAATCCTGTAATTTCGTAGTTCCATCTTCGAAAGTGGCCCTTTTTCAAATTTGATTTTTTTATGATATAACTTTACAATAACTAAGAAGTTTTAATACCTTCATTTAAGGAGTATTACATTGTCTATTAAATACAATTTATTGCATTAACCTAGCATTTTTAGTTTCCGAGATTTTTAGGATTCTTTAAGTGACCCGGATTCATTGCTCTCGAGTGTATGTTGGTGGGTCCGCGTACGCTATCGCTAAAAACATATTTCATAGAGAGCTTTTACCCATATATTTATACTACGTTAGATGTACGTCATGACGAAGGAAATGTCGCGCAATTTGTAATTACCTTGAAAGCCGGAAGCATGTATTTCGTCCATGGGGCCAAGAGCTCATCGTATTTTCCAAAACATAGCAAAGCGCCAGCTCGATACGGTGCATGACCAAAATGGTGCCCAGATGCTGCCATTTATTTGGCTAAGCGTTGTAATTGAACGAGGCAATGTTGCCAGTATGCTGGGCACGCTGCTGACTGCCTGAAAGCTTGCAAAGGCCGTTATGTTGCTCAAAAACTTTAATTATAGTAGGTGTAGATAGTGTTATGTTAATATTGAAAAAAAACCTGTACTGTATGAATATTCTATACATTCATCAGAGATACCTTCAAAACATACTCTAAGCCCTCTTCGCTCTGCTAAAATTCTATTTAAATTCTGCAGTATTAAAAGGCGATTCGATCTGTACAATATTTGAATGTATATTATTTTATTTGGCGAGCAATAAAATAAAATACACTTCTTACGTATATAAATTGTGAGTGTCACATAAAATCGCGAATGGGTGATGCAGCAGTTTTATTGATGTCATCGAGTTGTGTGAAAGTAAGCGCTGTTTTATCGTATCCAGTGCTTAATATTATCCCGGTTTATTGTCCGACTTTAGTGGCCTTTACCTTATTGATACCGGACACTCAAACCGGATTATTCTGAACTTGAGTCTCATGCTTTCAACTTCTTGAGTTTAAGGAGGATTGATTTTGCAATACTTTAAGAATTTAAATGAATAAATTTTTAATGCAAAGTTTGGACTCACTGTGACTAAGTGGTTGACTGAGTGGTAACAGAGAAGAATACGGAAATTTAATAAGTTTTTATAAAATAATCCGCATTTCACCTTTTAATGTTCATTTAAGGAATACGCTTCTCTTGAGCGGATTCTGTTTCATCAAATTGGGAGAATATGCTTATGATATCTTGATTGTTAAGCCGTCACTCGTACTGCTAACAATACTGCTAACATTTTTTATACTCGTATAAGTATATATACATTTGTCGGCAGAGGAGGAGACACGTCATCATCAGGTTTAATGGCAGAGCTCTTATGACGTGGGCATACATGTGGATATCGTGCAAATGAGAAGACACAAATCATTAGAATACACTTGGTTTATTGTTTCATTCACAGTTTATTTGTTCCATTCACAGTTAATGGCCTCCGCCCACCCCTATAGCCATTCCAGTCCTCGCCTTGCAGAACCTTCCGGATGTCACTAGCTAGGTTCATTATTGTGGTACGTCCACCACCACGATATCATCTTTAGCTATACTGCTCCAGATGCTGCTGTCATCTTGCGTCGTCACGATCATGGTTGATACCACGCAGTATGGTGCCACAACCACTGCAGAATCCATGAAATAAGACCGTATTCCACTCTTCTAGGCTGTGCCAATATCTTCCAATCATAAAATCACCGTTTAGTAATAGGATCGCGCCGATGTAGACTGAATAGTTTACACACCTTACTTTTAATATAACCTGTCATCGGTTTCACTAGATAGGTGTTGTCAGTTCGGCGGTGGTCGGTAAAAGGGGGTCTAATGTTGTAAGCACCACAGACCCAACTGACTATAGACCATCAGCAATCACAGACTAGAATAACGTCAATAAATCCTAGTGTTGCAAGTCATAACAGAATACACTGCTTTATTCCCTTGGTGCAACATTCATAAATTACTAATAACAAAATTTACATTGCTTTGTTGCTACTATTGGCAATTTATTTATGTTTTATTTTGTCAATTTCAAATACGACACCTGAATTGCCTTTATAGCGAAATGAAAGTAATTATTACATCCCTATTGAACTTTAATTTCAATTTACACATTAAAATTTCATTCTGTTATTATATTATGGTGCATAAATGTAATATTCACATTCCTAATTGATATAATTGAAACATTAATTTATGTAGCATAATAACGGGAGCACATAATTAGGTTAGCTTTTGGAGTCTGCGTACAACGCGTACGATACCGGTGAAAATGTTGTCAACATTATGCATGTATTGACAAAGACAGTCAAATATGGGTCAGAATTTACTTCTGATTGGTCTACGAAGCTATTCTATTACTCAATCCCGTCATGCCGGCCACTGGGCAGCAATCCGTCTACTGTCCGCATTGTTAAATGATTAATCGATGCGAAAATTGAATCGCCGTGATAAATGAAATACCAACACAATATGTAACAAATAGCTACGGTTAACGTCCTTCAATCGAGGGCCACCCTCGCGACTGTTTGATTACGGATAAAGTAATAACAGCGCAAGGTACGAGCATGAGCGGGCTTCATCTTGGAGTAATATAGTAGATGTACTCGTATATACCATACTAGAACCAATGAGGAGCGGTAATAGCTATGGACTGTCGTACCTCAGGTCCAAGGTTCAATGAACTACGCCGTTGGCTGGAGTTTTACCGTATGGTGGAAGGGCATTTTACGAATGCTCGTCTGGCTAGCTACCACCCTCAAGGAGGAGATCAGTCGCTAAGTACCTAACAGAGTGATTGGGCAGCAGTTCTTGTCAAACAGTAAAATTACTGCACACCCGACTTAACAACTGTTTGTTTCAGGGTGGCGGGCGCAGTGCAATTTGTGACTCGTGACGAAATGCATCTGTTATAGGCACAGGTTAGTCCGCTTAACATCTGGTTGGTCTCGTGCTTGTGCCATCACGATCTCATAAAATGAATAAGTAAGGTATGTCATCTATCTCGTTTAAAACAGTACGGAATGGACCACAGAGCTTTTGACCAAAATATGTCTGACGAATTTGTTGAGTAGGGCAGTGAATTAGTGGTTACTAGATTTGGAATAGAGTTGGGGGTTGCGGGAAAAACAAACCAACCCTGAGTCGAATTATTTTTCTAAAGTCATTGATTAATTAAGACTCGTATTTTTGTTTAATTTCGTGTCTTTACTGAGCCAAAATCATGTCTATATTTATCGTGTATTTTACCGATTTTCACAAATATAAATAATTAGTTTATTTACACAACCATTAACAGTAATTAGAAAAATAAAAATAAAGTTTTCCATTTGGAAAATACTTATTTGCAACGTTATACATAGCGTGACTTAAGTAGATCATCTCATTTATTTTCTTTTATCTTCTCGCTATAAACAATCGCTGGCAGACGAGCTCTCGCTCCTTTGCTAAGTGTACACAGCCTTTCGCACCGAGAGAAAAGCTGAATATAAAATAATATTCGCTGGACTGTGTTTATAAGGGAAAACAAATTAATTTTTGAAACCCTGGGTATACTTTCCATTTTATCGGATGAAGTTGGGTTCTATAAGCTTATTGTGTGTTCTCTCTTTATTTTTCAGTCGGAACTTTTGTGCAGAGAAAATTGTTAAAGAGGGGGGAACAGAGATTCGTACTTTAATAATGAATGGGCCTGCATTAAAACCGTGACATTTAGGCGAGCGAGTGGCCGCCGCCCCGGGGCGCCCGCGGAGTCGCCCATCGGTCTCCTGCCTGCCGGACGCCTTGATTATACCGTAATTAAGTGCTTCCGGTTATGTAAGGAGCCTCCATTAAATAAACGCGATGGTGATGTTTTATGTACTCTCTTACAGAATTTTCTTCTTTATTAAGTAAACAGAATAAATTTTGTTAAGTTATTTAAAACGCTGTAAGACTTTGATAATGTACTTGACTTCCGAAAATATTTACAAACTCTGTACCTTTGAAGTCAATTGTATTATTTAGTAAAGTGAAAAAATGCGTCACTTTCAAATTTTAAGATGCTCAGTTCGTTTTCCGAATCGGTTTTTTGCTGTCAATTAAAATCCAGTAGCCTGGCGTCATGACAAGAGACTCGCCTCTACTACTTTGGACTGAAACATAATTTGAGATCAATAATATGGGAATAATATGTGTCTGGCAAAACTATGGGTTGGTATATGGGTTAATTAAAGTTTAGTGACCTCTTAGTTGCTTTTTACATCATTGTATTAACTCCTTGGTCTATAAATAATCTTCGCTATTCAGGTAGCTAGTAAGATAGCAGAAACTCTATCTGTACTAATTAAGTTATTTTTTGCTGCCTTTCAAATATTCGTTTTATGGAATGTCTGTAAAAATGGTTTACCAATTTTAGGGGAGGTCCTAATGTAACTTAATAATGATTATGAATGAACTCACTTAATAGTTCGTAAGATTACAAAAGTATAATTATTAATGATTAACAAGATTACGAAGGTGTGAATTATATACCAACCGACACCGACCAATGAACAACAGCTTATAAGAAAGCAGTTAATATTATTAAAATACTTCCTGATTTAGAATTACAGATGCAACAAGATTTTTAGTATGAAAATCAAATAAACTACTCTCAATATTAATTATGTATTTTATGGTCCGCGCTGGAACGTAACAGGACCTAATTTTATAGTTCATTTCGAAGGACCTGTCAACTAGGTTAATGTCCACTGCGGTCATTACTTGGATGGGTGACCGCTAGTGGGATTTAATACTAATCGCATTCGTGTTTGGGAGGGCACGTTCAGCCATTGGGCACGTTCAGCCGTTGGGCACGTTTAGCCGTTGGGCACGTTTAGCCGTTGGTCACGGTTATTGTTTTGGATGGAATTCGTTCGTATGTCGGAGGACTTCAGCTGAAAACTCTGACACTTTGTATGGTGGCAGGGCATTTTGCAAATGCCCGGCGTGAAAGCAACCACGCCACCCTCAAATAAAAAATATGTCGCCTATCACTTATCTGTGCGCGTTCGGGCGGCTATTCTAGAGAGAGTTGTCTCTCTAGACATGACCATGATAAGGTACGCTCAGGATTCTATATTTTGAACAACTCGCTTTGCTCGTGGTTCAATCCTAGGCGTCCGCTTCCTCAGGTTTCAATAAAAGACCTGAGCGCCTTTGCTGCCAAGTGCAACACATAATTTTTCACCCTATTTCATCGAGGAATATGCTAGAAAACAGTTTAATAATGTAGTAAAGTTTATTACATTAATTTATAGTAAAAATTATTTTTATGTATTGTAATATTTTTTTCTAGAATTTTCAAACGTGTTTGAGTTTCAAAAACCTTTTTACGCAGATTTCAAATGATAAACAATACCTTTTGGAGCTTGTGAGGTGTAAAACATTTTAATGGAACATTTCTGCTAAGCCACCGCCTGAAATGTAATAAAAATATTGTTAAAATAAAAACGTTAAGAACATTAGTTACACATTTTGAATGGAACGTTATTTTTGCTTTTTAACCTTTTCGCAGAACGCGGCAGTAAAATCATTTAGTGGTAAACATTGATATAGGTGACCTTCATACGAATGTCGTAGACAGCTAAAAAGAAATAATAAAATTGACTGACTTTAGTTAAAAAAACTTACTCAGAGTGTAAGAACCACTTCGCGTACACAGAAAACAGAAAGCAATTTAAGTATATCTCTATGTTCGCATATATTGTGATCTCTTCGAAACATTCGCTGGATTCGTGAACCAGTGTTGGACTTCATTAAATCGAAACCATCTTCCAAATGGAACGAATAATCAATATCAATACACTCTTAGACTGAACAGAAACAAAGATTTTTACAGTTGTGTTATTTCAATATCACGATATGAACCAAATATAATATGTTAAGTAATATCTTAAAATACATAGTTTATTTCGATTTTCGTTGAATCACCTCCAGGGTTATTGAGGGTAGGCACTTGCCCGAAACCCGGTGGAATTGTATTGTCTCAGCTTCAAATAGCATAGGTATATAAGTCTATAATAATATATAAATATATAAGTTGAATCATGAGATTTTTGACATAAGTCTCTTCGGATCATTTTATTTGATTATATAGTACTATTGCTCGTAAAAGCTATTTAACATTGGGGGTTCTTCAAAATAAAAAATGGGTCCTTGGCGCAGAGTGCAGAATTCAAAGTAAGCTACCAGTAACATGACACCAAGATGATTGTGCTATGTTTAATTAATCATTATTGTATAACATACCAAGGAGTTTATTTCTGACGATACAGATCACATCATGTTATAATGTCTATGTGGTGCAATCTTATTTTTTTTTTTAATCCCTACAGTTCTATAATTATTAAAAAAACACCACACGTCTACATTCTTTATTTATATTTCAGTTTTATAATAATATAACCGAAGACTTCATTGAAATATTAAACTTATTAAACTTTCACAAAGAATCGTACATCAATAAAGAACGGTACCTATAGAAGGAAAGCTTCGCGAAAGGCAAGACGCGCGGGAGTTGCGAGCGGCCACAGCGCAGCGCCGCCGCCGCCGCCGCGCCGCCGCGCGCCGGCTAGTGAACCAGTTCAGTAGGTAAGCGAGCAAAGTTTTCGTAGCTTTCATTCTGTAACTTTCTTTATTGATATGCTATACAATTGTTTACCCAACTACATTAGGTTCTACGAATATATTTTACAGAGTTCAGAAGCTTAAATATAACGAGCAGTAATCAAATGAGATGCGCGTAAAATTGAATGTTACTACAGGGCACGGGATTTTTTGATTTTCGATATCACCCCGTCAATGTGTGTAATGTAGTGATTTGCTTTACAGTGTTAATAAATCATCATCATTAATGGAAATAAATGTAATATTTGATTACCTACTTGTAGATTAAATTCATATTTCAGACAAATATTTCAAAAATATAATTCTACCTTGTTACAATTACGCCTAATTTTCTACAAAGCTGACGTGACATAATAAACGCTAAGTAGACCGATAGAAGTTTCGTGGAATGCGTGTCGCTTCTACACGAATCATCACGTCATGACTCTTCGAGCGCACATCGAGAAGTTTCGATCGTGAAATTTAAATATTAGTTATTATGAATTTATTTACAATTTAATATTTCTTTAATCAATGACATCATGTTACATTCTTAAGTTATTAGTTATCTATCATAATATGAACCAATCTTTGAAAATAGGCTGATCAATATGCAACGCATGGAAAAGCTCCCTCGACAATAACGTCGTATAGTAAAATACTAAATCTTCTGCCTATTCTAGGACATAAACTCTCTGTACCTACTGAATTTCTTCGCATATCTGATTAGGCATTAACTATCTTATTTAATGATTTGTGTTTTCCAAGCTGTAACCGATTGAGCTGTCGGTTACTATCTGCATAAGGTTATTCAATTTAGCTGTTTGAATGCAAAAGCATTAAAACTATATTATATATTACATATAACTATAACTATATTATATCGTGGTATTATACACCACGGTTCTGTCAAAAGATTTATATTCAGCTAGATTTTAACAAAAATATCATTTTAAGCGGATAGTTTATGCGAAAAACTTTTCTCCATTTTATATTTAAAAGAGGAAATGAAAAAGTTTATAAAGTTACAGCACCCGCTCGGAGCCATATTATCCGTTCTCAAATTCTTTGACTCGCGTCGTATCATATTTTTGCTAAATTTGTGGCAATGAATCTCACCCAAGTTTTGATTGTACACATTCGTTACTTTGCGCCATTCGTCACCGCTTAAGAGTTATATTCCATCTAACTTTGTTTTATAAAGAGTTAAGCTATCGATTACTTTCTTCCGATATTTCTTAAGTGTCATTTATGGGCTTTGAGTTATACCTTCTCACAATTTAAAGATAATGTATACTTTATTTATATGACATGTATTTCTAATCATACCTTGAAATTCAGTATTAGCATATCGTGCGCTTATGAACTGGTTTTGTAAATAGACACAAATCATATGAGAGCAAAAAGATTAGGCTACTTATATAGAGTTGTACTTACGAATAACGCAAAGCTGTTAGATGATTAGATGTTAGGTATAGTACACGTAATAGCTATTCGTCTGATAGAAATGTTACAAAAAACGTTGTAAGAAATATCATCTGGGCTGTGGTAGTCAGGCATAACAAATAGACGTAATTATGTGATGTCTAAGCACTTTGCAGCGCATTAATACTTTTGCGATTAGCGGTAATTGTCATCATTAAATAGGCTCTCAAGAAGATGAGCCTAAATGTTGTACAACTTTGCCAAAGTTAAATTCGCTCTATAATCATGATTTATATTTCTTTAAAGATTACCTATTAAAACTTTTTTTCAGATTGCAACTCCTTTAACACTTTCAATTCTAAGTGCAATAAATCAGAGCTAACCGCGGCAGCTTTCACGTTATGACTTCCTCGTAAAATTTACATTTAAAAGTTAATTTTCTCGTTCCCCGGCTTAGGGCAATTGTTAATCTTGGATTCTGTCGTGTTGGCCTTGCTATAAAAATTATGAACATTATTCTTAGTTGGTTTGGCTTGCTTACTTCGCTCGCTTAATATACGTTACGTCATATACATATAGCACCAACTCGGCTGCAAATCGTTATGCTACCCCACGTCCGGCGGTCGCTATGTTTATCTACTTTGGTTTATTTCCCGTCAGTTTTCTCATATGATGCATGGGGTGGCTACGCTATAATGTTCTTCATGTATAGCTATAACGTTCTTCATTGACGAGATTAATACCTACAAATGATTTAATTCATGCAACACCGATTTAACGAATTCAAATTTTGACATATTTAGCCTCAGACATTCGTAGTACGATGAATTCCAGCTAGAGGCGCTTTTCTCTTATTTACATAAATTATCAGACAAATAACACAAACTCCCTTGCACCTAAACGCTAGCTCAGATATCGTAGCGTGAAGATTATGGTTAAATACCCCACCATGAAATCGTTCCGTACAGGAAGTTTATATATGATATGATAACGGTTTAGTGATGCCAAAAAGGTTCTATTGGCACCTTATTGTGAGCCACGGATCCTAAAAAAGCTATGACCGATAAATACCTTGAAATATAATTTTTCTATTATCAATAATATACAAACGCTACATAAGTAGCGTTTGTAACGAAGCTCACTTAGTTGTTCTTGAAATTAAGCCTCGTCCGATGCGGTCGTGACTTGTATGGGGGACCGCTAGCGGTATTACTACCGAGCGCTTCCATGCTTTTGAGTGCACGTGAAGCCTTCGGTCCCAGTTGTTGTCACAGGATGGCAGTCGTTATAGCATTGTGGTAAGGCATTTTGCGAATGCATGCTTGCCTTGGATAGCTACCACCCTCAAGTACAAAAACTGTCGCCAAGCCACTAACTGTGTGTTCCGGCAGCTGTCATTGAAAGCCAGTAATTCTAGGTTAGCCTGAATAACATCTTCGACCACATCATCCCTTACCATCTGGTGAGATAGTGGTCAAAGGCTAGACTATCAGTTATAAATAAATAAATATTCTGTTAGTACATACATACATCTAATTCATAAACATTTAAAATCTTTGTAATAAAAATAAATGCTACCCACTACCTAAATATCTCTCATAGTTCTACAGATAACCAATTGGTTATCTTTTGAACAATTGTTCAAACTTACTTTAATTAATTTTTCGGTACTTGCGCTGCTGTTTTGTATAACCACGAGGATTTAGTATTTAGACCATTAACAAGTGTTTTGTTTCAATACCTAGAAATGATAATCGTACTCAGAGCCCCAAGACACAGGCTCCCGCCTAGTTTGGGTCTCAAAGTCCATTTCTGTTAAAATCTTTTTAGGTAAGCTCGTACAGAAAATTGTAAAACGAATTTTTTTTTTTGGGATAAAATAAAAAAAATATATTATTATTATTATTACATATATACCTTTAATCATGCATAATATATACGTCAGTACATTTTTAGTCGTATTTTTACCTATACATTAATCAATAAACTACCATTTACGAAAGAACCGAAGAGAAAATTCAACTCAACAATCTTTTATCAGTTCTAGAAACGAGTCTGAGAATACTCGCTTTTTCTGGAACATCAAAAATTCACCAGCAGATATTTAGAGACACGAAAAAGTGTGTGACGTGTTATATACGTATATGATATAGTGTGTATAGCTGTAGTGACGTGTAGATTGATGCATTCAATAAACGTATGTAGTACGTAAATGGTGTCTTTATTTTATCTGACAAACCCCATCATTTCAGTCTTAGGCGACATTTGAAATCGTAAAAATCATCGCATTTTTCAATAAAACACCGTGTTTCAATTTATCTAGTAAAAATGTGCAGAAAAAATATGAAAAGGGTAATGTCTTATTTTTACTAAACATAACTGTGTTTTATGATTTTTTTGTTTTTTTTCTTGTGACCAGTGGAGAGGTTATAGATATAAATGTCTTTTCGCAAAAAAAAATCTTTGTGGCTTGTGTTACAAGTACGAGCAATGCTAGAAAACTAACGCTTTTAACATGAACATAGAAGATGAATAAAATAACATTGTAATTCAATTCTGCTCGTATATATATATCCACCAATGTATTACATATTCTGTGAACATTTTTACTTGCTATTTTATCGAATAAGTATTGTAATTCAACGGGGCAATACTCCTAGCATGCTGGGCACGCTGCTAACTGGTAGTGGTTGGAGCATTTGGACTGCCTGTAAGTCTGCAATGACTTATAGGTTGTCTAAATGCTTGCATTGTAGTAGCTGTAGTGTTGTATATAGTTCGTAGTATTTTGTTAATAAAGGCATACCACCGGTAAAAAAAAAATAACTTGCAATTTTAAAATATGGCTAAATAAAGCCTTTAATGTAACCCGTTACAAAAGTCTAATGTAATTATTTGCAATGACCTTATAGATCCCATAATAATTATGAATGCCTCTAGCAATGTATTTGAACGTTAATAAATAAATACGATTGGTAACATGGATGTTCTGCCTTTTCTACGAAATAGCCGTGTCACTTTTTTTAAAATAACATATCAGCACCTATATTGCCTATCTTACTACTCAGAATTTACAGATAAATAAAACCAACCAAATTTTATAACATATTTAGGTAGGTAATACAATTTATTAATTGTACAGGACCCTCCTGCAACTCCAACTACCACATTTATTTTTTGATGACAAGAACGAGCACACTACACGGACTATCGATTATAAAGAAAGCCTTTGGTTTGAAACTGTCATGTAGGCGAAGTGCGCAGCTGTGAAGTCTTAAAATACTTCTTGCGGTTATTGGCAGCTATTGTTGGTTGTTATTCCAATGGCATAGGGCGCAGCGGGGTGGTGCGACGAGGACCCGAGCCACGGACGCGCGTCGTGTTTGGCCACCGAGTGTGCAAACTCTGCTCAGCCGCATTTGCAATTCGTTTGCGGACTACGAAATACTCTGCGCCCAACCAAGTCTTTTGTGTAACCGGATTTCTCGGCTAACGACCTAGATTCTGCATATTTATGTAGTTTGGTCACACACTTTTTCGTGTCTCTAAATATCTGCTGGTGAATTTTTGATGTTCCAGAAAAAGCTACCCACTACTTAGGAGCTACGACATAGTGCGCTGTAAGCGGTTTACTTAACAACTATAACTTATGCTATACATTTCACACTTCACCTCCGGGGGTGAAAATAAAAAAAAAATATAAGGTCATATGTTTTTTTTTTTTTTTTTTTTTTTTTTATTATATTTTAACAACATTTCAAACATAAAGTAAACGTTATCATAATAATAACTTCTATGAAATACAATAAACAATACAAAACTTCTTTAAAAAAATTAAACGACATAAGGCTTAGTTCTATTTTTATGAATTACATCTATTTTATCATTTTTAGTTATTTTAACATTAAAACCTAAGTCTTCTAACACTACAAATGGACCTTTATATATAGGATCCAGTTTACGACCACTTTCGTTTTTCACTAAAATTAAATCATCTTTATTATACTTAATCGAGTTAACAGACTTATCGTATACACCTTTCCTCTTATACTTCTTATCTACTAAATTATTCTTTGCATCAGAGTGAGCTAATTGTAACCTATATTTCAACTGTAAAGGATAATCATCAAAATTGTAAAGTGGTTCTACTGAGTCAGCGATTTGAGAAGGGATACGGCAAAGTTTTCCAAATACTAGTTCGAAGGGCGTGTAATTTGTTTCCGTATGAACTGTGTTATTGAAGCTAAAGCACCAAAACGGTAACCAATAACTCCATGTATCTGTATAATTTTCACACTGAATTCTTAAAAATGCACCTAGTGTCTTGTGTGCATTTTCGAGAGCGCCAATGGATTGATGATGGTAAGCTGTTGATGATAGTTTTTCAATTTTTAATATTTTACATACCTGTTCCATAGTCGAAGAGATGAACTCACTGCCTCGGTCTGTTGCAATTACTTCGGGAACTCCAAATCTAAGAATAAAATGTCTCACAAATGCATCAGCAATAGATATAGTTTCTTTATTTTTAAGAGGTATTGCTTGAACAAATTTTGTTAACTCACACTGTAAGGTCAATATGTAGCAATTTTCATCTACGTCCTTATCTAAGGGTCCTACTACATCTAAAAATATTTTCTCAAATGCCGAAGAAGCCGTGGTTGTTATTTCCATGGGCTCCTTAATATAACGAAAATATTTCATTTTCTGACATTGAGTACACTTCTTAACAAAACTTTGGACGTCTTTTTCGATACTCGGCCAATAGTATCGTCTCTTAATAGTGTTTATCATTCTGCGCACTCCAGCATGGCCACTAGATGGCAGTAAATGGAAGTCATTCAATATTAGTGTTTTCTCTTTATCATTCGTAATTCTTTTTACTCCTCTTAAAATACATAATCGTGGTCCGGACCAATTGTTTAAGGACTTTATTTCGTGACATAAACTTTTTATAATATCTATATTATCTTTATCTTTTATCATGCAAATTTGTTCAATACATGATTTGTTACAAAATAAACTTAATTTCTGCACAAATTCGACTCGCGTAAAATGCGCCTTGAAATCAAGATTAACATACAATATATTTTTATTCGATATAAACGCAAAACATTGAAATTCCTTGGTTATTAAACCTTCACTTCTGATTTTCTTTAACTTCCATCCTTCTATAAAAACCATTTCGACTAACTCACATGGTTTTCTTAATATATCTACAATTCGTGGTTGATCAGGCCAATTATCGATAGATTTATTAAGATTCATACCATCACAATCATTTTTTCTTCCAGACAACTCATCTTGCTTCTTTCTTTGTGCCCTAGTCATCACATTCACTGTTTGTTCTTGCAAACTTTTCAGTTCCTCTGACGTAATACTTATTCTTGACAAAAAGTCTGCTGGTACGTTATCTTTACCTTTAATATACACAATTTTGAAATTATATTCTTCTAACGTTAGTCTAAATTTTAATAATCTACTTGAGGGATCTTTCATACCGAAAAGATACACTAGTGGTTTATGGTCTGTCATTATAGTAAAATTTCTACCATAAACGTAGGGCCTAAAATATTTTATAGACCAAACGATTGCAAGAAGTTCTTTTTGAATCGTTGGATAGTTCCGCTCAGCTTTATTTAGCGGTCTACTGGCGTATGCTACTGGTCGTAAGTTCATATTACATAAAACTGCACCAATTGCTGTACCTGAGGCGTCTGTCTGTATAATAAATTCGTTATTTTCAGAGAATTCCGGATATTGTAAAATTGGTGGGGATATTAATTTATTTTTTAAATTTTCAAATGATTTTTGACATTCTTCAGTCCAGACAAATGGTTCATTTTTTCTGCATAATTTATTTAAAGGCATCGTCATATCTGCAAACGATCTTATAAATTTACGATAGTAATTACAAAAAGCTACAAAGCGTTTAGTTTCGTCTGCATTTTTCGGTGTTGGATAATCTCTTAAAATACTTGTCTTTTCTGGATCTGGTAATACTCCCTTATCAGAAACAACATGACCAAGATATAACATTTCTGTTCTTAAGAATTTACATTTATGTGGGTTTAATTTTAAATTAACTTTCCTAAGTCTTTCTAATACACTAATCAAATTTTGGTTGTGGCTACTCAAATTTCTCCCAAAAGTAATCAGATCGTCTTGGTAAATTAATAATTTATCAAAAGATAGGCCTGACATTGCAACTGACATCATACGACTAAAAGCGCTTGGACTTATTTTAAGTCCCATTGGTAGGCGTTTCATTTGGTATTGACCTGTGCTAGTTTGGAATGCTGTTATCTTACGGCTATCAGGGGTCAAGGTCACTTGGTAGTAGCCTTGGTGGAGGTCAAGGTGAGTAAAATAAATAGCACCAGAAAGTGAATCTAAAATTTCACTTATATTTGGCAATGGAAATTTGTCATCGCATACTATTTCATTCAATTTTCGGTAATCGACTACTAACCGCCATTTCTGTTCATTGCCTATTGCATTTTTCTTTGGGACTAATAAGATTGGACTAGACCATTCGCTGTTGCATTCTTCAATAATATCGTTTTTTATCATCTCATTAACTTGCTTAGTTATTTCTGGTTTTAAAGCCTGAGGCAACCTGTAAGGCTTATTATATATAGGAGAGCAATTTGGCTTTATTGATATAGATTGTTCATATATATTAGTGGTTGTGAGCTTGTCGCCTGGTAAATAGAAAACGTCAGCATATTTCGCACAAATTGATTCGATTGATGTCTTTTCTTCCCCATTCAAATGACTTAAATTCAAATCCGCTAACAACTTTTCAACTCTATTCACATTTACATCATTCTTACTAAACTCATAAATATTGTAATTACTCAAGGGCTGTAATTCAGGTGTCGAATATGGTAAACATACATCGTTTTCAGTAACATTCATTATTTTTATAGGAATCCGATTATTCTTAATTTTTGATATCGTATTCGCTAAAAACACACCTTCCGCTAACTCTTTTCCGCAAACAATCACATCATCACTAGCAAAATTGTTTAAATATATAAAATGTATAGATTCTGAACGTGCTGGAATGGTTAAAACATCATTGTCCCTATCCTGTATATTAATAAGTTTTAAGTTATATTCGTACTCATTATGGGTCAGCGTTAAAATATTCGTAATTAAATTAATATTGGCACGATATTTTTTAAGAAAGTCTAAACCTAATATACCATCAGCTTTTAATGGTAGCGAATCAAATAAAACAAATTGATGTTGGAATGGTACCTTGTTAAATGTCTTTAAAGTTAAATTAACAGAGCCTTGAGAACGTGTCTGTCCTCCGATACCATTTATCAATGTATTATTTTCATGTATTGCGATGTTATATGGCACTGCGTCACTCTTTAAAACTGACAATGTAGCGCCAGTGTCAATCAGCCAGTAGTATTTTATGTTATTAAGGTAAAATACGACATATTTTGCATTACTGTTGCACGATAATACACAATGCTTAAACTCGAAAAAACTGGGTGAGATTACTACCGGACCCGTCAGCGTTTTCTTCGTTTTGTGTATTGTCGCCACGGTCTGCCACATACACGCTTCGATTGCCCCCGCGCGGCGTAGTTGTATATCTAGTACCTTTACCTTTCTGAGCATTATTGAATGTCACAGGATTGCGGTAGTTGCTTCTATAATTATTCGCGAAATGACCTCGTCCTGTACCACGGGAATTATTTATCTGTCCTCCATTATAATTTAAACGATATTGACCATAATAATTGTTATTAAAATTTCCCCTATAATTCTGGTAACCATGCCCGCGCCTAGCGTTATAAAAGCACCGTTCACGCTGAGATGCATGAATGATGTTATCGGTACCTGTTGTCTGTAGCTGGGAATTAGATGTATCCTCGTCCTTGGCAGCTTGGATAGCATCCTTTAGGCTGCTGTAGTTGCGCGCGGTGATGATCGTCGCCAACCTCGAGCTGCGCAGTCCATCTGAAAACCGTTTTATTGCAACTTTTTCATTCAAGGGCTTTAAAACTGAATATGCGTTTGAGTCGTCGTTTGCTTGGGAAATGGTCATATCAGCGAACAAGTTCTCTATTTCCGATCCAAACTCTTCAATAGATCTCTGACCTTGTTTGCAATGTTGCAATTGCGTCTGAATTGCCATGAATGATTTTTTAGGCAACAGGTGGTGCCTCAGATCCTTTATTAATGCCTCGACTGTCACATAATTATTAGAAATGCGCAACTTCGCATTTTCAGAGAGTCTACTTTGTATTACAAAAGTAATTAAAAAGGTCTTACCTTTATCGTCCAACATATTCGCATACATTTCTATGCAATTTACCATGCGTTTGGTCGTGGCATCGACACCGTCCATAACTGGAATCAGATTACATGCTAATTTTAAGTCGAACTCCATCTTGCTTAAATATGAATTGGACGGAGTAAACAATTTGTGTATCTCACCGTATACCTTCTCAATTTTCTTAAAATTATCAATAGCTGCATTCACTAACTCAGTATGCGCCTTAGATTTTAAACTCAAAAATATATCCTTGCTATCTTCATAAATACGTTTTGTTTCACTTAGCTTCTTTTCTGTCGTATTACACGTATATCTACTCTGTCCTTTTTTTATTAAATATTTCTGAATACCTACTAATACATAATAATTTTCTATCAACTTATCGACCATACTCACATATTAATATTTCATAATTAAGTTTTACACATACAATTTCCTATATGCCTTCTCCTAAATCTATCATTCATAGCTCCAAGTAACTTATATTTAATTTAAAAGTCTTAAAAACTTGCATAAAGTCGGCGATAAATGCACTGAGTCATCATTTGTCACGCGCGGTGTCGAATTCGCTGAGTGTTCTTGCACGAATCTAGCGATTTTAATAACTGCGTTATAAATTGACCTACTTAATAACACATGGTTCTAGTATTTATTCACATCACTCAAACACTTATTTTGTCACACGTTCCACACTTACTTAAGCTGACTCGTTCCTTACTTCCCGGTCCCGACGAAAGGAAGCCCGCATTTGCTGCATGGCATGTGTGGCAAACTCCTGCTGCATCAGGCGGCGGTGACAATTGACATACAGTTTCGCCGCCACGTAACATAGAAACACCATTATTACTCCCAAAATGACATATGTTATGGTGCTAATGTTGGCCAGGTGTCCTCCAATTTCCTTCAGATTAGCTTCATTGTTGCCAGCCGCGTTCTGGTTCAAAAATATTTCGTCCTTTTGACTGACACATTTTAGTTATTACTTTACACGATGATTTCAGACAACAAAGTTGCAAAAGCCCCTTAGCGCAGCCCTGTGGTGTGGCAGGGTCGCCATGAAATGATGGGGTTTGTCAGATAAAATAAAGACACCATTTACGTACTACATACGTTTATTGAATGCATCAATCTACACGTCACTACAGCTAATATACTTAGGAGCTACGACATAGTGCGCTGTAAGCGGTTTACTTAACAACTATAACTTATGCTATACATTTCACACTTCAAGACCGGGTGATTGTCTAATTGCCTACCATAAAAAAAAACTTATACTTACCGTATTGAAATACAAGGGACGAGATTAACGTAATATAGGTAAATGTAAATCGATTCTTATCGCATAATTAAGGCACGCATGTGATACTCCTTACAGTTTTGAGTTGAGATTGAGAGCAAATTGTGTATTCAATAGAATACACAATTTGCTGTGTGACACCTGAATGCTCAACTTGATGTTTCACGGTTAAAATATTATCTTATCATGTGCAATATTCAGGTACCTATTTTATGACAACTTCGATGCGTTATTAAACAGTCTCACACATGTCTCTCTTCAACATGTCATTGTTACACCATAATGTGTAGGATGTAGGACTCTTCGTAAGGAAGTAGTAAGTATTTTTCATTCAGTTCTTACTGTCCAAACAGTTATATATGTATAATGATGTATTATTTTAAACTGAATGAAGTTTGAAAGGTTAATAAAATACGAAAAGTTTTAAAGAACTTTCATACTGGCGGTATCACAAAACCCGATACAGACTATATACAAATACAGCGAAAAAATTTAGGCAACCTCATAGGTTGCCTAAATTTGTGTGTCAGTGCAGGCCCACAGGCAGTCCAAATGCTTCAGCCCACTATAATTGGCAGCGTGCTTTTAATGCTGACCGCATTGCCCCGCTGGAATACAATGATTATAGTTAGGCAAATAAGTGATAGCATTTTGATCATGTATTGCATTGACCAAGCGCTCTGATGAGTTTTGGAAAATATGATGAGATCCAGGTCCCCATGGGCCCAATGTCTCCACATATAACGGCTTATAGTACATTATGGTACAAGTGTGTAATGTTGGTGATTACTGCGCCATTGAGAGAGCCGAGGACGGTAATCATCAATACACACGTGTATCATACGACGTTTTTCAACACACTTGTGAGAAAATAACTGCTGTGAAGCCACTTGCAACTGTGGTTGCATGCGGCACTCACTACTTTTTACCAAATGTACCTTTATACAAAAAAATCATTTAATTTCAACGGTGAAAACGAGCTGTGATTTTTTTGCAATGGCGGGATAAATTAATCAGTTTTCCTACTCGCGCGCATGGCGATCTGAGAGACTGAGTTTTTTTTTTGACTTTTCGCTGATAGCGTTTTAGCCACGTACAAAATGGAAAATTTAAAGTTTTCTTTATTACAGAGAAAATAAAAATTATATTTGAGTAAAAGTTTTCATTAAACACGTACAAGTTGATATAATCTATGTAAATACGAAGTTGTATAAAATGAGCAAACAATTCGGTACATTAATTTATTTGTACTATTGAACACGATCTTTTTTGTATTGAAACTTTGTTAAGAACAAAGGAAATCAACCAATATTATATAAATAAATCTCTATAACTCACTTGTGAATAATAGCAATGAAAAAGTCACAGTTTCATTATATGCCTAATTGCGGTGAAATAAAGCCACTTTATGAGCAAGTGTTGAAAAATATGTAACCACTATCGAGATTAGCATACTCGCACTGCTTGAGTTGCTACACTGAAGCAGCCCCGGCGCGAACCCTCACGTAATTTCAGAAAGATCTGACGGCGCTAAGATATATTCTTAATTATCCAGTCACATATATACGAGCAAAATTGAATTACAATGTTATTTTATTCCTCTTCTATGTTCATGTCAAAAGCGTTAGTTTTCTAGCATTGCTCGTACTTGTAACACAAGCCACAAAGATTTTTTTTTTGCGAAAAGACATTTATATCTATAACCTGTTCACTGGTCAAAAATCATAAAACACAATTATGTTTGGTAAAAATAAGACATTACCCTTTTCATATTTTTTCTGCACATTTTCACTAGATAAATTGAAACACTGTGTCTTATTGAAAAATGCGTCAGCTTGGGGAACATTTTCACGCGATGATTTTTTACGATTTCAAATTTAATGGGTGATTCGTTTGTTCGCCTTGGAATTATATTTATAGATAAAGTATCCTAAGGCAACTGTTAATCATTCTGAACATGTTTAAATTCAGAAAGTAACCATTATACATGATATAAGATATTATACAGTAATCCAAACACCAAGTTACCAACATGAATATGATATGCTTTGGTAAAAATTTTGAACACAAACTTGTTTCGTACATTCTTTTGGCAATTTATTCAAGAGGAAAGATGCTGTTAACAAAGATAAAAGTGCGGAAGGATATTTTTTTTAAAGTTTGAACCCCTTGCTCAAATCTTATCTTAACCTTTTCTATAATCTACGTAATATCTAATACATAATTTTAATCTCCTACTTGTTCTAAGCGCCAATGTGCCCAGAATTAATTTAACAATAATAAGTGGCTCAACGATATCCTTTTATTCCCAAGTTGCGCTAGGTTCTCTGCATTTAAATAGATTGCATTATGCTGAACACTTGAACAGTGAGATTGTTACAAGCTAATGCCGTATAGGGTAGCCAAGTGGCCTGGGTTATACAAGAATATTGTTATTTTTCAACACTTAAACTTTAATTGCATGCATTGTAGAAAAAATAACGGAATCTTTAGGCATTTAAAATTGATGGTATAGGGGTTTAGCAGTATTTCCACAAAAGAGAGGTAAGACAGTACTTTTTATTTTTATTTTTTATGCGTGATAGGTTTTTTTTTGATTCTTTGATCACTATCTCACCTGATGGTAAGTGATGATGTTGTCGAAGATGTGGTTCAGGCTAACCTAGATTTACTGACTCTCAAGGACAACTGCTGGAACACACCGTGCTTGGCGACAGATTTTCTACTTGAGGGTAGTAGCTAGCCATGGGGCGTTCGCGTATGCCCTACCACCATGCTATAACGACTGCCATCCTAAGACAACAACGGGGGCCAACGGCTTAACGTGCCCTCCGAAGCACGGAAGCGCTCAGTAGTAATGTCACTAGCGGTCACCCATCCAACTCATTTCCGCGGTAGATGTTGCTTAACTTAGCTGATCGGTTAAGAACAGCTAAGCAAATTTCGCTACGAGCGCTTAAAAAAAACTTACACGTACATAGCACATATTTTAAATAATAATAAAAGATAAAGAATACATATAAAAATCTTATATATTCAACCAAATCGAAATCGCCATGAAGTATTTCCGAACAGTTACGACTTAGGAACCTTCAAGAAAAGAGCATATTCCCTCCTTAAAGGCCGGCAACGCATCCTCGAGACCTCTGGTGTTGCGGATGTTTGTGGGCGACGGTGATCACTTACCATCAGGTGAGCCGCCTGCTCGTTTGCCTTCCTATCCCATAAAAAAAAAAAAAAAAAAGGTATATATCTAATAATATAACTAAAAGAATAGATGTGTACATACTTAATTGATTAAAATTAAAAAAAAACCTTTAACAATTCAATCAAACAACATGTCCATAAAAGCAAAATATTGACATAAATACATTCATACTGGAGGTTCCTCTGCTTTACCCAGATATATTAGAGCTTGCCTCACCAACCACATAGCAAAATTAGTGATCTCATTGCTCTGCTCCGAAATTTGTGTTTATTTTTTACAATAAACGGCATTTCTTTTTTTTGTATTTACATAATATCATTGTATTTACATAACTTAGGGGATCTGTACCGTGGCGATTGTTACTTTTTTTGTATTATTCGTATAATAATACAAAATATATTAAAAATGCCTGGAAAAATGGATATGATTAAAAATGGCATTTTTATATTGCTTTTAATTATATTTCGAAATATAGAATGGTAGCGACAACATTATGAGAGTAAAGTATTTGAAAAAGCACTTCTTTCGATCAGATAAAATCTTGTTAAGGGCCGCATACCGTCCCCAATTGGTTAAAGTAATAAAATTAAAGAACAAGATTTGGCTCCAACAGGCATATTCGTGTTGCCCAGTGGCTTAGGCGTGAAATTGGGAGATGAGGACTTGATTCCCGCCCAGGACAAAAACTGTATACTCTAATAATTTATAAACCTAATTTTTGCTTAGCACGCTTAGACCCGAACCATATTATACGATTGAAACTAAGTGTTGGAATGGTGGATTGCCTTACAATTAATATTTTTAGGTATCTAACGGTATTCTTAGGGTTCCGTACTAAAAACGAGAACGCATGAAACAACTAGAAAACTTATCCAGAAAAATATTACTCAAGGCTACTGTAGTAAGCCATAAAGGGGGAGTTTAGGGAGAATCATTATATTATTATTAAACACTACTGTTTTTAACAAACTTCGTTTAGACATATTTTTTGTCGTATAATAAAACAATATAATACTCAAAAATGAGTATATTAAGTACTACAGTCTCGAGAAAACTCCATTATGCCCCAGGGTAGGGACTGTCTGGTATACCAAAAAGGTGCAGTAGGTATAGCTTATATGTTAAGATTTTATATATACGAAGTACTGTACAGATATATTATTATCTTTCAGGTTGTCGACATCGCCACTAGCTCCAAATATCTGACAGTACCCCTAATGACTGACTTAAGGCCCAATACCCCTTACGCCTTAATATTTGTGGTTTATTTTCACACAAATATTAGACATTATCTAATTTTTTTTCCTGCATTGGGTTCGCTATGCTCGGTTTATTTCGTCCCGTGGGGATATTGTAGACTGAAGCATTTTATTAGCCGATAAATCTGTCGTAGCTCATTTTGTAACCCGATGATATTTTTTTTTCACATTTTGTGTCGGCTTTGTTTATAGAGTTGGAATAATGTACTTGGAAAAGCGTTTTCGTACTATTTGCGGTGCTTTAGAGCATTATATTACTATTTCTCGATTATTTGAAACGTTCACCATATAATATGTACATACTTACACATCGCACAACGGGATACCTCATTATGCCCCGTTCACATGCCCCCATCATGATCCGACGTCTAATCTTCATTTATTTTTATAGAAGACATAAAACGTTATAAGTGCTCGAAAAATAAACATAATAAATGAAATACAATCTGTAAAATAACCTAACAAAATGGCGAAGTATTTAGGTCAATATTTACCTTATTATAGCATCCTTTGTAAACCATGTAAATTTAGATCAAAAAAGGTTATTTGGTTGTAAAACAACATGTGAAATTTAAACTTAAGTCACTTAATCCAATAACTTGGTCGATACGACGCGTGAACAAAATGCTGGCACATATTTGGCTCAACGAATAGGCATTGCAATTCAACGGAGCAATGCTGCCAGCATGCTGGGCACGCTGCCAACTGGTACTGGGCTGGAGCATTTGGACTGCCTATGAGTCTGCTATGACTTGTAGGTTGTCTAAATGCTTTTATTGTGGTAGCTGTAGTGTTGTATATAGTTCGTAGTATTTTGTTTAATAGAGGCATATCGCCGGTTAAAAAAATCCAAAAAAGCGTTAATCCAAAGAGGCCACATAATATTAGTAAATACACCATACAGTTAGAATGTCTAGTTTGTTCTGTATGTGGGTGGTTCAGTCTGACCCCACGTCCCCTTTGTGCCTCCTCTACCCTTATAAGCGTCCAACTCGTAATAATCTATAATCATAACATAATACGTTTGACGCTTGTGTGTCCCATTTCTGAGGTAAAATAAAAACCAGCAAAGTGCAGATTGCACTCTCGCTAGGGATTTCAAAACGTAAAAAAACTATATTTGGTCCATTCTGTTACTCTACGGAACATTTGATATTGGAGTCCTACTCGCACTTAGTTGTACTTATATTTTTATATGTGATTTTGACACTTCTGTATTGCTAGTACCCAAGACGTCAGGTCTAAATGTGTGGTCTAAGATTTATCTGTTTCCTTGAATCAGAAACACGCATTCAATAAACATAACTGATTGATTAACACGTCCGCTACTATTCAAATTATGTCTTCCACAATCATTCCGATTATTGATCGTCTAGTTAAATTGCTGTGATGTTTCGTTATCATACGTAATTGTTGGACACTGTACGTATGGCTAAGCACATCTAGTTAAGTGCCTCACAATACCGTGGGTCGTTCGTGCAAGCTTGATTATTCACGTAAGCTATTGTTGTATTCTATGGCTATAATGGCTATTCAACAGGAGTGTTTAATCATAAGCTGGCTATTATCATGAAAGGACTATATATGGAATATATGTTGTAGAACAACATCATTTTATTTGGGGCGGATCAGCTGAAGGAAAATCCTTAAACTTTACATCTGTATCAAATATACTACTCACGGAATCGTGTGCTACGCGGTATGCTGCTGCCCCTGCTGACACCTATAGCAACGTGCATTCGCTGCTTTTAGCGACGCATAAAATTACTGGTTCAGTATGCCACTTGTGTAGCCTACGTTCTTGTAGAGACCACAAACGTAAACAGGGGCACAGCTACGTATTTTGTTACTAAAAAAAATCTGATTGAAATCATAGAAAAATGGTAGTTTCACGGTTACGAATTCACTTTTGTTACTAATATATTTTAAGAAAACATTAAATTAAACGCCTGAATCTATTCATTATCTGAAGTACATCAGTTAATAACAGCTATAGTTAGTATCAATGTGAATACGTAACGTAAAACCTCTATTTTTACACGACTGCCGAAAAAAAGGAGAGTTTTGTTTCAGGTTTCAGGTATGTATCTATGTTTGTGAATTTCTTTATTCCACCATAACTTCTTAACGGCTCAACGTATTTTAATTTATGAGAAATCGTTACATTCATCTTGATAGCGCAAGTAACACTGTACATAAAAATAAAAAATTAAACCAACTGGATTTTTGACGTGTTGTGAGATTTAAAAAAAATCTTCTAAACCCATCGATTGTGGTATCAAAATGAAGGTCTTTAAAAACTGATTCCATAAATATATATAACGTGCAGTTTTAATTTCATTAAAAAGATAAAACATTTAGCGCAAATAAATGATTTGCAGTCGTATGTATGTTTTAGTTTTTAAATAAATTTATATTGATTGATTCTATGATTGAAATAAGATTTTGTTAGCAACTAATTACGTAATTGGTCTGTAGATTTCTAATATTTCGCACTCAGTTTATGGCCCTTCGTAAGATAGTACCTGTTGAAGATTATTTGTACCCGAAGCTTTGGTCGTTTTATGGAAAAATGACGTGTATAAAGTATTGTCTAACAAAATGGTAATGGAGATGACCTTAATTTTTTATTATAAAGGTCAAATTTTTCATTAAGAGGTCAAATTTCAAAATGAAGATCGATTTTATTACCTACTATTCGAATTACATAATAGGGCCCCTGAACACAGAACAAACTATTAAGTACTCATTAAGTATTAGCTAGAATATACACTGCTGAACATTGCCTCCCCCATTAAGGGGGGATTTGCCATAATCCCCACGCTTGGCAGGCATCTTTAAATTATTATGTGCCTACTAAGTATTGCGTAAGACTTTTTCTCCAATTCGGTTCCGTTAAATTACTCGTTGACTCAAGTATTTTTATAAAAAGCCTTTGACTTAGCCTTTGACTACCATACTTGTTGGTAAGTGAAATTTCGCCGAAGTCGTTTTAGCACTCGTCTGTAGTCATTTTATTTCATATGTTTTTGCTATTAATTTCTTGGACATTGTCAATAGCTAAAGTGGGTAAGTAATGTTAAAGTATTTTTTAGGAATTGTTTATGTTACGTTATTAAACTATCTCATTTGGAATAAACGCCCTTTTTAAACAACCCCATATCATGACGGAGAGGAATGACTTTGGCGGTAAGTTCCCTCCAAATCTTTATAGTTACGCGGTATTAGTTGCGTAATTGATAAGCGGGTGAATATTCCGTCGATAGCAGGTGTTGCGCTGGTGGAATCTAGGAGTTGGCATCATATCAAACAGTTCCTCAAAACACTCCTTTGTACAGACGGCAGAATATGCAGAGAGATGCAAAGTCTTTCCGATAGTAAACACTGCTCGGACTGGTTTAGCAGTCCAAGCTTTTTAGATCTAAGTTTGACCGTTTTAAAATATAATAAATGGAACTTGAATAAATATACAAAATATAAATGAATCCTACCCCAAAATATCTGTTAAGCATCTAGTGGCGAGAAAATTGCAAATGATCCAAAAAGTTATTAACTATCGTATCATTAAAAAAAATATTCCTTTATAAAATTTATTTGTAAACTTTCAAGTTCTTGATCTCTAATTTCTGTTTAAACTATATTATTTATTTGAAAGGGATTGTATATATACATATATATATATAAATTTTAATTAGAGGAGGTTCAGATCTAACTGATTCTTATCATCCCTTCGGCTTAAATTAGATTTAGGGAAGTGAACCAGATTTAACATTATATAAAACTAACTAACTAATTATGGTACAAATGAATTTCTTTTATTTGTTACCTTGATTTCAATTTAAAAATATGAGCTCTCGTACATAGCTTCGTGCGATTTCTCGAGACTTATACAGTTGAATCCAAATGTACCTACAGCTTCAAAGTGTTAGCTTTATGCTGCTTGGAAACAATAGCTAGCGTAATATAACAGAACGCTAACAATCAGCTCTGTACCCAACTATTGTCTAAGCTGTGGCTGAGCAGTTCCACACCAGTTTGGCGGGAAAGTTTATTTCTGTAAGTACATTAAAGCTATACAAGCTTTCGACTTAGGTACCCCGCGCCGGACCGTTACTTAAAATTGCATCGTTTTGTTACGGGCTAAGTAAAGTAAGTACAGTGCTTAGTGGTACTGGTATTTGGACTGAGCTGAGGAAGTTAAATGAAGTTCAGTGTAATTACTCTCGGAGAGACGGTTAATGCAGCTTCCAGTTATGGTGACAGCAGACACCACAACACAGTTGCCGCCGCGCGCCGCAGCCGTCGCCGATTCGACTCGCCTTCTAATTGAGACCAATACTTAATTAGTTAATACACTTTCCTTAATTCAAGGACATTTATTCAGAATTTAGGAGAGGAAGGTAGTAGGTAAGGTGCTTCTGATTACACTACTCTGAATCAACTTTCTATCTTAGCTCGAACGTAAGCAACTAGAGCATGCGTTATATAGGGTAATTTGAAAATATTGTTAAAATTCAGATGGCTCCATTTTAAAGTAAAATGTCAACAGTTGATAATTGGTCTAAAGATAATTAATATTCCTTTACCCAGTACCTTCATTTTTTCAATTGAAATATTTTTTGCACTATTAGCTAGGCCTAAAGCGTGCTCAAATTCATGTAGTTTTGATAAGAGTCGGTGCCATTCTGACTTGACTTGTGTCCGTGTCGACCGATGTTTGCGTTCGAACTGTGTAAGGAATTCATAGTATAATCATTAATTAGAAACACCTCAATGCCTTCTTCTTTCAATTCTAAATTTAGGAAAACGTAAGAGGGCTAACATTTTCCTAAATTCAGTTAACTGAATTAAGAGGGGAGATAGGAGAAAATTTAATCATGTTAAGGAAACTCCGCTCAGTCGGTGCACGGCGCGCAAAGAGTGCGGACGGCAATCACAGTGACAGCACAGCATGACGTTATGAAGCACATGCAATGCAACAGTTACGTGCGCTGAGGTAATATTTTTATATTACCTAACCACCGTAACTGTTGCTATTATTATTTAAATTGGATAGTTATCCAATTTAAATAATATTAGTAATAAAACAACTTTAAACGGTTCAAATCGTGTATATTTATATGATAGCATCACTTGTTAGGAAGCTCATATGGATTTTCAAGAAATTGAGGTACGTGGCGAGTCAAACTCTCATTAAATCAATCGGCATATCCCTCTGTCAATCAATAGTATCTTATTGCATAACCGCATGGGGTGGTGCATTCAAATGACACGTTTTACCACTCGAACGGGCTCAGCGCTCGGTTCTAAAGGTAATCATGTTTAAGAGATATCGTTTCCCAACTATCGAATTATATAAGCTTTGCAAAGTTTTAACGGTTAGGTAGCTATTCATCCTAAACATAATACTATATCAACATACGAAAATACCCTTTGATATAACGTGTGCACACAGAAAACACAGACGCATAAAGCGTATTAATTCCAACAGATACAGAACCAAATTTACAGAAAATCAACATTGCTATTTATCTCCCTACTTTTAATAAGGTATTGATTTTATCCTCACTCAGTAAATACGATTACAAAGCAAAACTAAATCGTGGTTACTTAGTCTGAATTATGAGGACACGGAAAAGTAAAATGAATATTTAGTCTACTGATATTGGAATTTATTTTACAACGAACTAAATCTTAGAATGCAATAATATCTGTGTATTGTTTTTGGAGTGTGTGTGTCTGTATGTGTGTATACACTATTATTACAATTGGATACATACACTCTTGCCCACGTACTTGGTTGCATACTTATTCCATATATTATGTATACATACTATTAAAATGATGTATAATTTGTATCATGCTAGTGGTTTTGTATCTATACATACCTGCTCATATATGTAATGTACTATGTATTTTTATGTTGTACAAAGAACTTCATTATCTATGCTACTCGTAATGTAGCAGTGTAAACAACGAGCAGCGAGCTTAACTTGATCTTGCCATGCGCAACAGCTGTACTCCACTAAAGTCCTGCCTACCTATTTGTTCCTGTTATTACTCTTATACTGTTAACATTTATTGCATAGGTACTTATTACATAAAAAAAAAAACTTCCTACTTTGCTACTGATTATACATTTGTTTTTTCCTGACAGAACTCAAGTAAATTAAGCAATTTTAGCATAACTAATCATAATACGAGTAATGTTTCTAGAAACGAACAAACTGAATGTGAAGGACTCAACTTATAACATAAAACTAACATGCACTTCGACTCGGCACACGTACCGCTCAATCCTACCCACTACTTACATTGTATTATGATATCATTGTTATTGCCTATCTGTAATTATTTTAATATATACTATACATTTTTTTTTTTACCGGCGGTATGCCTTTATTAAACAAAATACTATGAACTATATACAACACTACAGCTACTACAATAAAAGCATTTAGACAACCTATAAGTTATAGCAGACCCATAGGCAGTCCAAATGCTCCAGCCCACTCCCAGTTGGCAGCGTGCCCAGCATGCTGGCAGCATTGCCCCGTTGAATTGCAATTATTTTATAAGTAGGTACCTTCCTACATTAGTTATTGTCCTACTGCACTACGCAAACATATAACAATTGTGTAAAATTGTTAGTAATTGCGAATGTTCTTTTGTATTTATTGTAGATCTTTCACTATATACAGTATTTCAAATTCTCTTAACTTCGAATAAGAAACGGGCCTTTCACGATATTTTAATCGTATCTAAACAATATTAGTGCTTTTTCTCAAACCGCGTTAAAAAAATATAATATGTACCAACCTACGGTTAATTCGTAGGTACCGACCTGTTTCATTTGCTACAGCGCCTTGCAGACTACCTCCATTTAACTACACTACCAACACTTATTCGAGAGTATAAAGTTGGTTTCTTCAGGTACTATTATATCTAGCCTGTGGATGGGGTGATGTATATATCCTTACAGAAAGAACCTTACCTGCACTATCCACGTGTGTAATGTCGTTGATATCATAACTAAATATTATTACATACTCGTAGTATTACGTAGTATTACTGCGGCTACTTCGGTGGAGTGACTGAACCGTCGGCGGCGCCAATATGCTGATCTCGGTAGTGTTACATATTTGAGGCTTTTGGTGTTGAGAGGTTAGATCCGTGGGGACCGGGAGCTCATCCTATTTGCCAAAACTTATCAGAGCGCTTGGTCGATGCGACGCGTGATCAAACTTATTTGCTTTTATTTGGCTCAACGAATAAGCAATACAGTCCAATGGGGAAATGCTACTAGCATGTTGGGCACGCTGCCAACTGGGCTGGTGCATTTGGATTACCTGTGGGCCTGCAATGGCCAATACATTGACTTAATGCTTTAATTGAAGTAGCTGTATATAGTATGTAGCTTGTTTATAAAGGTGTAGCGAGACATTATTGCACATGCAGTGTATTTTACTGACATACAGAGTCCATTGCGAGCGTTGCATCAGTCGTGACCCGGAGGGCACAGAAGACAAATAACTAGACTCGTTACCGCATACTTAATTACGTAATCTTGTAATTTCTGTGTTAATTAAAATACAAGTGCTTTATATAGTTGACTTTCTAATTTATTACCGACCCACATAGTCATAAGGACTAGATATACCTATAAAAGTAGCATCATGGTTAAATAAAAAGGAATTAGATGAAGTGTATTGATAATTCAATTTTGATGAGCATTAATAATTATATTATACAATGAACACAATGCATTAGTATGTTCATATACTTACAAGCCGACCCGGCAAACGTTGTTTTACCATATAGGCAAATATAAATAAGTAAAAAGTTTAATATAGTATTTTAAAATAGTTTACGTCCTATTCTCAGAACTACTGAATATACACACAAAATTTCATAGGAATCGGTCAAGCCGTTTCGGAGGAGTTTTGTTACAAACACTGTGACACGAGAATTTTATACTTATATTAGCAAGATGTGCTACTGTTGCTATTCCGTAAATAAGTAATAATAATTGATCCCATTTAAGGCCTGTTTCACATATTCACCACATCATCACTTATCAACGAGTGAAGTAAAGGTCAAATTCTAGCACATATCAGCAATAATAATAATAATAATAATAATAATAATAGTCTTATTTCGCAAATAACCTACACTAAGAAAATAATTTCTTGTGTTGTAGGCTCTGCATACCCTTCAAGTGTACAATAATATTAAACATGACAAGAAAACTTTAAACAATTACAACAAATTACGTATTACATTGTGGTACATGACTACGTCAAGTTGTGTATTAAGTACCTCTTAAAAGTAAATAAATAAAATAAAAATAAAGGAATGTATTTGAAAGTTACTTAAATTTTAAATTTTTAATATTACAATTTATCTAGGTAAGTATTTAGATAATAATATAGCTGTGTGTTTACGATGGGTATTGAAGGAATAAGTAAGAAAAAAGAATGAGTGTGATTGAGAGTGTTTGTATGTGCGTGTGAGAGGGTGTGTGTGTGTGTGTGTGTGTGGATGTGTGTATGAATTTGTGTGGGTGTAAGTGCGTACATAATAGGAAAAATTTATAAAATTTAAAGGATATTGTAACTTAGGAAGTATGCAAGACATAGAAGAAGAATAAGGGTATCAGTAAGTACAGGAAGCAATAAAACATGCGGCTATGCTTTAAAGATAAAAAATATTACGAAGAAACTTATAGTAAATGAAAGTTCGTGAAATATTCATGAAACGACAAATATTTGAAGCGTTCTCTTTGAAAATAGACCCTTTTCTATAATAGAGCCCTAAATACATTGTGGGTGTTGGACACCTAAATCTATAAAGGCCAGTCCTCGGGTCCAAAGGTTCGCAGTACATTGATGCCTTACCGGAAGTGATAATCAATATTGAGCACAATGCTTAAAGGGTAGCCCGACAGAGTTGCGGCCAACAATAAGCGAGGAGAGATGGCTATGAAACACTTACTATGTATAATTTTACTTCGATATAATACAAAAACGCTGAACTAAAAGACTCAATAGTTCGGTTGTACTAAGTTTACAGCACGAAACTATTGAGATGAAAATGTCTCATTATTCCGGGAACTATCTTCGTGCTTCTATATTATACAAGGCCCAATTTTAAGCGTCAATAAACTCTAGAATAGGTGTTTTAGGGTCCCGTCTGCAAAAGGCAGAACGGAACCCTACTCATGAGACTCCACTGTATGTCCGTAACTCGGTCCGCACGTCCGTCCATATGTAAATCTCGTATGAGGATGAAAGAATACAAAACGGAAATTTAAATAAGTATTTTGTTTTCACCTTAGCATAGAGAGCTCATCGTTTAGGGCTCATTATTTTGAGTAAAAATATGTTTTTTAATAATATTTAAGCTAAATAAATGTATGGGGCCATCACACGTCATTTTTAGAGAAATGTAGTAATGGGTTTATATCTGAAAGTAATTTTCTTAGGAATTGGTAATTTCGTTATATTATGTTTATAAATTCCTCTATTTAAACATTTGTAACATATGTAAATTTTTTTCTTTTAGGAACGGAGGCCTTATTAGCATTAGATTATTATTAATTAGATTATTATTATTATATTTAGCCAGTTTTTTACTCCTGCTAAGTTAACTACTATCTCATCTGAAAATTTGTGATATGGTCAAGGGTGGTAAACAATCATTAGTGTCTCTCAAGGACAGCTGCTGGAATACAGCGGTAAGTGCTTGGCGACAAATTTTCTACTGAAGACAAGTAGCAAGCCAGGCGAGTATTGGCGGGAGATGATCAATAAATCCCGTGCGAAGTAGTCCGTATTATCCGCTATTGTACGCTGGACCTCTGGTATCTGTAAATGGTTAGGTACCCGTTTTGAACCAATTTTGATATATTCCGAATCGGTGGAACGGGTACCTAACCATTCTCCATTCACAAGACTCCTCTTACTGAATTTAATTACACGTACTATGGTTCATATACTTGCTTTGCTACTTACATTCGTAATTATACAATTTAAACAAAAAAAACTTGTACATACTAATGTAATGTCTAATAACTATTATACTTTTTTAAGGATACCTTTAGCTTAATGAGAGGTGTGAGGAAATTTAAATACAATAATGAGCATAAGTATTTTTATTTTATTTTTTATTTAAGTATAGATTATAATCTATCCTGAACACTATTTCACCTGGTGGTAAGTGATAATGTAGTCGAAGATGTTGTTCAGGCTAACCTAGAATAACTGCCTCTCAACAACAGTCGCCAGAACACACCTATAGGTGCTTGGCGACAGATTTTCTACTTGAGGGTGGTAGCTAGACAGGCGAGCATTCGCAAACTGCTCTACCACATTATTCAGTAAAAACTTCATAGAAAGAGAAAGTACATACCGCCAGTAGTTCTAAGTACAGCCTTCGACCACATCATCACTTACCATCAGGTGAGAATAAAGGATATTTACAGAGAAGAGATAAAAGTTAAATCTACAAATTGTATCGACATCGACAAGGTACCATTTTAATATCTAACTATATAACCATTTCGAGTGTAATTTGGTAATACTCTTATGTATCTCTGTACTACCTTGGGAACATAGGGTTAAATCGGAACGACAATATCCTATAATATGTCCTTCTTTGAGTTTTAGGCTAACGCAAATTTACTTTGCTGTATAAGTTTTCGATCTAGAGAGATTTTGCTATCTATTAAACTTTACAAGGGGCTTTACAATTGACCGTATTTACTCTACCAACTTGGCCATATATGTAAATTGCATAATTAATTAACAGTTCATTACTTAAGGCTAGTTTTGTATCTTCATTCTTACATATTTGTTATGCTGATTCGGAGTAATTCTTGCCAATAAAATACCATAAACGCTTGTCCGACCCAGAAATCGAACGAGCTTTTTTATGTCCATAAATAAAACTTAATAAGAACTTTGAAAGTCTGTATGATTATTTAAGTAACATGTCTACCTTAAGAAGATACGATTGGAATCACGTACTCATAATTTAATTATGTTTTTATCATTATTAAAGCGTATTTATTCATTGAATCCAAAAATACTAATTACACTCTCTAAAAGACTAGTCTCTTATATAAAAAAATCTTATTAATGTTTGCTGCATTTATTAACAGCATAAAAAAAATATCAGCAGATAAATGTAGGAATACCTATTTAAATTTTATTGCAACTTTCTGTAAGGCTATATCATACTTGAGTTTCGCTGTTAGTAAAACACTGAATATTTTGTATACTCGTACCTACAGCTTGATCTCGTTATAATGGCTCTTCTGAATATATCAAATCTTTTAGTCGTTTGTGGACTTGTCTTCCTTTATGGTTTGGTAGCTCCTCGGTAAAACAAGCAATCCCTATATTTACTCATACTAAAATACAGAAAATGGAAGATAAAATAAAGAGGTTTACAGGAAACTCTATTGACAAAAGGCAATAAGTTACATAGTAGTTATTTATTATTATGTTTTATTTCAGTAGGTGTAGTGTTATTTAAAATACGTAATATTTTGTTAATTATAATACACTGCCGGACAAAAAAAATCTATACCTATGTAAAAATATATTTATCAGTTAGTCCAATTGTTGTGTCATATTCGATCTTTCCTATTCATCGTAATACAAATTCTTACATAAGGTTGTACATGAGAAGAGTTCTGCTGTAAAATGTATGGTATAGCATCGAAACGGTGAGACAAAAGTGTGTAGGTCACCATTTTTCATGTTTTTTTTCCAAATACAGTATATTGTTTGGTGCTGCCCTCAGTTGACAGGTTTCTATTATATGTTTTTCTATTTATGTATACATATATGATATAAGTTTTTTTAAACCGGCGGTATGTCTTAATTAACAAAATACTATTAACTATATACAGCACTACAGCTACTACAATAAAAGCATTTAAATTGCAGTCTCACAGGCAGCCTAAATGCTCCAGCCTACTGCCAGTTGGCAGTGTGCCCAGCTTGCTGGCAGGCTGGCAGCATTGCCCCGTAAGGAAGACTGAAAGACTCGAAAGTAAGTTTAAATAAGTTTCATCGGCTTTGGTCACTTTTGTATATTACTATATAAAAAATTTATGAACATTTCCAGAAAATGTCTTAAATGATGCTCAAAATGTGTTGCTTTACACGTAATTGTAGGGTTTGGTATAGGTATTGTGTAAATGTGCAGAACAATCGTGTTGTTTAATAGCAAATAAAATCTCCTGAACATTCCGTAGAGCAAACTGCGTTGATATTATTGTTGGAGCGCCTATGGCTCTATAACAGTAGAAATAGCTGAATGATTTCTATTATAAGTTGCAGCAATATTTTAGATTGAAGCTATTCTTATACCTGATTTTATTTTATTGCTTTATTGCGACAGCAAAGCAAATTCACGTTATTGATGTATCGAGTAGCGACTATGGAGTCAAATATGTAGCAACATGTAAGTACTAGTAAGTCAAGTACGTTACATTTTGGTTATACTTGGCGATTGAACGAAGGAGACTGAATCCCACGACGTGTGGGATTCAGAGTTCATGAGCATTAAATGTATAATTAAAAACAAGTACTTACATCATCATAGAATATACTTGAGTCAATAGTACAATTTTATGGAATTATAATTTTCTGGTAAGGACTTGCTTTATTTATAGGTCCCTATATTTATTATTGTATGCTTTATTATGTACGTTTTCACTTCACCTAATTTTGTGCAAAGCAGAGGTGGACCGCAGCGACGAGTGCTACCGCTGCGGTCAAAAGGCCCACAAGGCCAAAGACTGCTCCTCTGCCCCCCGCTGCTCACTCTGTGCAGCTGCGGGTAAGCCGGCAGACCACCTCTCGGGGGGCAAGGCATGCGCGGTGTCGTATTGGCGGTACTGCGACTGAGGGACGGAGGCCGCGAAAGAGGAGTTTCGGTATTACGGTCCACCGGTCTTCCTACCTTTTGCGGACTTAACGTGGTCGTCATCGTATGATGGCGGACGCAGTGGAGCAGCAGGGGAAGATGACTGTCGGTATGGCGTTAGCTGCTCTCTCTTGTTGGCAAGGGGTTGTCTGGCACCCAATTCAAATTCAAATTCAAATACAAAATCATTTATTCAATTTAGGCGTCTACGACGCTCTTATGAAGGTCAATTACAAACTTTAATATTGAAATATTCTACATTGTACTGCCACGTTCAGCAAAAAAATTTATAGAGCCACTGCGAGAAGAACGGGCAAGAAACTCGGGGCCATTCTTTTAAACGTCTGTTTACAATTTGTTATAAACAATATAATACAATTATTACAATATTTGTTTAAATTACGTAGGAGACAGGTGATGGCTTGGCAGAGGTGGAATTTTCCAAGCATTTTTGTCGTTTAAGTAATCACAAACTGCGTAGTAGGATTTCTTAATCAAAATGTTTTTCACGTGTAATTTGAATTTTCCTTCTGTGAGCATTGTAATATGTTCGGGAATTTTATTATAAAACCGCACACAATTACCTAAAAAGGACCTTTTATTTGTCTTTGCTAATCTAAAACACGGTACCGTTAATTTATATTTGTTCCTAGTGTTGTAATTGTGGTTGTCACTGTTTAATTTAAATTTACTCAAATTTTTCCGAACATACATAATATTTTCAAATATATACAGGTATTAATATGTACAATTGCAGGTTTGGTCTCCGATGTAGTTGCAGTACACCATGTGTCCTGCCGTGTCGCAATGGGACGACTCCTGGGGATGGGGCAGGAGACAGATACAGCTGTGGTGGGTTTGCGGTCGTATGAGAAAGTGTTCTCGTTGTCCCCCGAAATGCCGACGAAGTGTGACACTGTGTGGTTTTTAGCCGGTACTGGCGCTTACTGCTGTGGGTGTTGTTGGTTGTGTGGCGCGCATTGTAAGCCTTCTTAATTATTAACCTGTCCCACAAACATTAGCAACGAATACTTCTCTAACTATCATTATATCTGGAATTGATAATATTTACAATATTCTATCTTTCATTGAAAAGATAAAATATATTGAAAGATAAAAAATCAGTCTTGTTCACAAGTAAACCTATAAAGTGGGCGTGGGTAGCACCTGAGGTGTTTACCGTTGAGGTCAGCGGTTCGTCGATACATTCCATAATAATATGTCAAGCCCCTTTTCAGCAGGTACAGAATATGGCTTCAGAAGCTCTTACAGTCTGATGAATTGCCTCATAAATTGTAGGTTAAGCGTCTTTCGTACGAGACGCAAGTGCCGTGTTCAGAGCAGTTGGTGGCTTGAAAAATGTATTTTCCAAACGACAACGAACATATAAAATGTTGGCTAGCCTATTCAGACAAAAAAACCGCCTATATAGTCTTCAAAAACTTACAGGCCGTACCTTAAACTCATAGAACGAGCACTTATATAAAAATTTGAAGCACTTAAGTACACAGATGTTTTGACGTCTAATTGTGAAAAAGCGTAATGATTAATGTTTAAAAGTGTTCTACGCGAAGTGCTATTTATTACTGAAAAACTCAAGCTGTTTGGTGTACTGACATGTTATTTGAGTAAATGTTAACATAGACGTAGTCTGCCGGTTTCATTAAGATTTGTAATTTCCACTTGGCGGAAATTACACGCTAGCTGAACTCATATTGCAAGCGTCAAATGCAACAGTAGGGAAATGGTTGCATTATATACTCGTACATATTACTTGCATGTAAGAGGCGTTACGGTAAATACGTAGGAATTGGAAGATCTTTGGGAGATTTTCACTAGTAGAATTATTGTCAATTTATGTATTATAAAATGTAACTATTATTGTATATATTAAATTATCATAATATATTTCATTGTACTTTCAAGCTTTGTTCGCATTTTTTGAGGCGCCCGTAGAGTAGCTTACTTAGTCTTTCGACCGCAATCTGCGATCATGAGTTAGATGGGTGACCGCTAGTGTATTATCATATGTTCTGACAATACTACTGAGCACTTCCGTGCTTCGGAGGGTAGTCGTCAAAGGCAAGTTGTAAAAAATTCACGATTCCTACTTAGGTTAGTTTCAAGTGGGGTTAATGTAAGTATTATAACATAACAAAATATTATAATCAACATTAAATTATAATTTTTTCAGTATAATTAGGAATTATATTGCACGTGGCACAGGCTATAAAAAGACTAAAGTTATATTAGAAAAACCATAATATATATTATAATAATAGCTGTTATTATTGGAAAATATATTTCGCACATTGCCAGACATGTTGTGATCCCATGTAGTAGGAAACGACATCTACCGATCACAATTGCAGACTCTGGAATACTCCTGAGATTTTCTTTACAAACACCAATAATAGTTATGTTCTCTAAAAACTTTACATGTGATTCACTATTGTAGTCTTTGATTTTCTAACGATCTTCACGAAGACTCGGTGATCCTAAATCTTCAATAAAATAAGCCCAATAAGATCGTAACTTTTATAATCAGTGATTACTCTATTCTCAGCCGGAATTGTCTCATTGATGCTGGCCTCCCTTCTTTCCTTCAAACTACTTCGGTCTATCTTCTTGATAGGCTAATCCTTGTTAGCTGTTACTTACGTGCCCTGTGCAGCCATAGTTTAGCAAGGCGGTTTTGACCCATCAATATTTTTTTATTTTATTTATTTACAGCTTTATGTAAACGACTACAACGAATAATAAAATTGAGATAATCATATACTTATGGTGCAAATTGCTAATCTCGTATATTAATCATATATAGAACTGTGATTCTCACACTAGGCATTGCTTGGATTGTGAGGACCTGACTACGTTTGACAAATAATATATTGACACTTAGGTCTCTTTAATAAACAATTGAATGCTTAAATAATAATTACAGTATAACATTATAAAGCTATATAATGTTTGTTACTGAAATAGTAGTTAGTATTGCTGTTGAAGGATGAAATACGTTTTGAACTTACTATTCTATATAGTTCATCTAGCAATCTGAACATTAAAGGTTCAGATTGCTGAATTCTCTTGTGTGGTAGCAGCGTAATTATTTTTGCACCTAAACAAAATAACTAGCACCGTTCGTAGGCTCGTAATGCGGCAATATTAATGTTCCGGCACGAAGCTAGCAACAGTGTTTCAGGGATCTGCGTTTAGGATCCCATGTGTAGCACATTCAACAAGTAATAAGGCATAAATTTCAGCCATATGACGACAAGTATCCCATTATCGCTTCTTGCCAAAATCCCGAAAACTGCCCGCCTTACGTAGGACCCTCGCTTAATTTATTAGAGAATATATCCATGACGGCCCCGGCCAACAGATAATTAGCCCTACGCACCCACATTCATTATCTAGGCGTATGAATATGTCTCTTCTTTTGTTTATGAAATTAATGTATCGTTAAATGGTATACTTTACTGTTTGCTTGAAAAATAATTGCAAATTCATCGTCAACTCTTTATGTATGAAGGTATTATATATAGGCATTACGCACGTGCCCTTAGCTAGGTTGCTAATCTATCAGGTGGTAGGTCTCTTAAGCAATCCGTCTTGATGTGTATTACAATAAGTCAGATATTCTGCCTCAGAGCAGTAGTGCGCAAAAAACGACTGTTTTTAGGTGAGACGATTACTAGGCTTATATACGAGACATAAGAACTAACGTCTAAGTGAAGAATCATTTCAGAACGAGGATAATGGTACTGCAATTGAAATAAACAGGCGTACCGCTTACCATCAGACGGGTGAGTTGTTCACAAAAGAACATTTAAAAAAATAAAAAAAATACTTTGATAACTCACTTTTTTTGTATCAACTGCTTTGTACCGTTTTACCACATTCCCTTGAAATAAAAGGTTATCTATGTGCCAATCCAGGCCCTGAGATAATTTGTGTAGTAAATAACACACCAATGATGGCCACGCGGTAAGTTGTTAGGTATCAATTCGGATAGATTCGGTAGCTCTTAACATTTAAAACAGAGTAAGGGCCTGTTTCAGAACGTTCGAGTAAGTTCCGGTTTTACTACCCAGAACATATTTAATAAATAAAACACTATCTTTGCGTTTCACAGTCATCGATTTAGCCTATCTCCATCGGTTTAAGCTTGAAACGCGTTGTCATTTTTATCATTCAGTTATTTTATGTGTTGGATAGCAACTCAAAACTTTATTAGGACATTCTGAAACGGGCCCTTAGTGTAGTCTGACATAGATTAGAATAATATTATGCCAGTATACATTTATTTCATTATAGCAATGCATAAGGCTGATAACTTCTCAAAACCCATCGTCACATGCGCCGATCTCCATAATATTGACCACACGAGTTAATTATAATAGTAGTATATTTATATATTAGTGATAGGAAACAGTTAATTATCTTAGCATCCTTCAACTATTCACTTTACCTTGGCAAGTTGTGTAAGGCTAATTAATATTCTTGTAAGTTTGCATTGGTGGTAATAGGCCATGACCCCTTTTTATACAAACTAGGTAGGTACCTACCTGCTACCTACCTAAATTTACAGTGATATATATAATACAACTCAATAATTATTAAGTTTGTCATAATAAAACACGATAAATTATTTTATTATATTAACGAAAGCCCGTAGCGATGTAAGTATGCTTAGCCGTCTTTAGCCGAAGTTAAGTTAAGCAAGTCCGCCGTGGTCATGACTTGGATGGGTGACCGCTAGTGACATTACTACTGATCGCTTCCGGGCTTCGCATGGCACATTAAGCCGTCTACAGTCCCGGTTGTTGTCTTAAGAGTTTGATACAGCACGGTGGTAGGGAATTTTGCGAATGCCCGCCAGGCTAGACACTACCCTCAAGTAGAAAATCTGTCGCCAAGCATCTAATGGTGTATTCCGGCAGCTGTCTTTGAGAGCCAGTAATTCAAGATTAGCCTTAATAACATTTTCGACCACATCATCAAGTGAGATAGTGGTCAAAGGCTAGCCTATCAGCAATAAATTAAACATATCAGAGTCATAGTGCGGTACTAACCAAACACTGCTTGTATGACTGTACGTGTGTGCGCCCGTACGCACGTGACACAGCGTGCACACTATGGCAATATCTTGCGTATCCAGAACGCGTTGATTTATTTAAGGAGAATTATACTTTATTTTTGGTTTTTTTATATCTGATAGGTAAGCCTTTGACCACAATCTCACTTGATGATGTGGTCGAAAATGTTATTAAGGCTAATCTTGAATTTAAGATTAGCCTTAATCGAAGCTCAAGCCCGCGGCGGGATTCGAACCATGGACCTGCTGCGCGGCAGTCCATACCCAAAGCCACTGAGCTATCACTGCTTCGAAACTACTAAATACTATATTAATAATCATAAAAGTCATATCTGTAAGTTGCTGCGACTTGTTATGCTATACTATACTGATGTATATTTCATAGATAAAAGTTTGAGATATAGACAACCTGCGTATATCTAGACTAGAGTAGGCATTTAAATCTCCTACATGCCTCCAGTAAACTATTTTTTTGATTTTTTAATGCCTGTATAATGTGGGAACTTGTCCATACAACTTCTGCACTACGAGTTGTTGCACCAAACCGTGCGGATCTATCTCTCTCGACTGGACAACGAAACGAAGGGTAAAGAGGATCTTCGTTACGTTCGGGGGAGATTGAAGGGCCGGTGTGAGGAGCAAATTATGCTGAATCTGATGCGGTTGGAGCAGACCAGGGTTACCGATTTGAAGCCCCATGCGCTCCAGGTTCCAGCAGCGCATGCAAAAACGTTCTTGACAAAGGACTTGTAGCCAGCAGGGCTAGTTTATCCACCATTCAGGGAAAGGAGGCAGTAGAGACAACCTGGACCTGTATATAGTGGAAGCGTGCTGGGCCCATAGCCTTTTACGGTTTATTTTGGTTACATATACAATAATAATATATGTTTTATGTAACACATTCAAACATTAAGTGATTGTTATGTAGTGCTTTTATATTTTTATAAATGCTAGTCTACAAGTTGTTTATTAAAATGGGTCATAGGATAGCTTTATTTACTGAATATTGTCATTTTAAAGTTACCCTAAATAAAGTTTTGTTGTTATTCTTATTACTAAGCACGGAGATCAGAACCAGGAAGTATCGATAAATAAAATCAACCACTACATATTCTGCTACACTACTAAGTACTATATATGCTTCATTTATTTCCAATATTGAAGGCACCCTATAGATATAATATAGCACTCCATCAATATTAGTTCAGTGTATAATCTCAGGCTTATGATCTCAGTAATCCGACCGCAGAATTTGCTTCGGTATTTGGCGTAACTACCACACAGTAGCTACCATAATAAATAATAACATTTGCCGAGAACAATTACTTCCCATTAAGATAAAAGTGTATGTAATATAGTAAATAAATATTTATTATATAAAAATATACATGTCAATAAATTTTATATAATCTTGTGTAGACCTTTCTTAGAGAATACATGTCTGATCGAAAAGCAGTATCCGGCTGATACAGTCAGTGCACGACCCTTAAAACGATCAAAATAATTTATTTATTACATTGAAATATATACCAGCTGTAGTTATGTATATATATGAATCTTATTTCAGCATCATTTTCTTTGAGGAATTAATGGTTAAGTTTTGCATTTTGAGTTTAAATTGAATTTATAGCACAAAGGATTGTGCTATAGTAAAATAAAGTATAATAAAACAATTCCATGTTTTTTTTTTTCATGTCTGATAGCTTTTGACCACTATCTCACCTGATGGTAAGTGATGATTGGGGTAATGGTAGGAATATCATAGTGGTAGTTTTTTAGAGTAGCTCATTTTTTTTATAGGTAGTCTTTGACCACTATCTCACCTGATGGTAAGTGATGCTGTCGAAGATGTTGTTCGGGCTAGCCTAGAAGTACTGGCTCTCAAGGACAGCTGCCGGAACACACCGTTAGGTTCTTGGTGACAGATTTTTCACTTGAGGGTTGTATAGCTAGGCGTGCATTCGCAAAATGCCCTACCACCACGCATAACATACATGTAAGCTAAACATAGAAATAGCAATGTATTGCCATTTATTATAAGTTACAAATACGGTATAGCATTCTTAAAATTACTGCTAGTATCGGTTACTATATTGGTAGATACCTACATGTAGTCCTAAACAGACGTCTGACATGTTAATGAACATTTCCTGTTGTTTAAGGTCTCTTGGTCACTCTAGATGACATCATGGCACGTCTTTTAAACGATTTCCTCCCATTTTCCTTAAACGTACTGCCCATTGTTTGTACGATAAAACGAACAATGGAAAAGTTATGAAAACCACAAGAGTAATTAATTGAATCATTTCAATTTTAAAAATATATATACAGTGTATAAATAACGAGTGGGGAATATTAGTGACATTAAAATATACAATAGTGATATTTGGCATTTATTTTGATATTAAAAGTATTAAATTAAATACAACATTTTATGGTTGAAGTTTGAATAAACATCTTGACGCCTGCGCCCGAAGGGGCACGCTGAGTTGACAAACGCCCATCAGGTCAAATGAAGCATTCTTATATATGTACTTCTATTGTAGTGAGTAGGGATTTAATCATTAAACATTGTAGATACATAAAAAGTAATGTTTTGGTCAATAATGTTTGTACAGTGAAAATTATATAATGGCAATATACCGTCTATTGGTGAGTGGCATTTACTGAAGCAAATGCTTGATTATCTTCTTGTTGAAAGTAATTAAATTAAGAGTGAAACAGTAGTATATCCTATATATTATGATTACAAGCACTACCGCGTACTAAGCGAAAATCATAAATTTACAAATTATTGGAATACAAAATGTTTTGCCCCGGGAAATCGGAAGGACGCGGGTTCAATTCCCGCCCGGGGCAAAACATTTTGTATTCCAATAATTTGTAAATTTATGAGTAGTATATCCTTTAAGTTTGCAAGACAAAGACGCTTGTACAACTATCATTGTCCAAAGTCTGGTTATAACAGCGGTAATTTAAACGTAGATTTCAAGCTGGTAGTTGAGGCCGCTGCCTCGGTCACTCTTCAGCCTAATGTTGGCGTATGAGAAGCCGACGCCTCCAGCGGTGACGCTTGGGATGGCATCTGTGTGGTCCAGATCTCGAGCTATGATACCCTGACAAAAGAAGATAAAAATACTATTAATAATACATTTATGTGCCGGGTTAGATTGCCACCTCCCCATTTCTTCCTGTGGCTGTCGCAAGAGGTGACTAAAGGAAAAGTGCGCCTAATGAGCAGTATGCCATTTCTCACGTGGATGTGAGTAGGTAATGTGAGCATTAGACGCACAACAGGGCTTGCCCTGCCAGGGTTTCATACAATATGTTCTTGTTGCTGTCTTATATTAAAATCGATGTTAGCGTAAACATATTATTCGTACTATGTATGTTTTTTTTTTTATGCCTGATAGGTTAGCCTTTGACCACTATCTCACCCGATGGTAAGTGATGATGTGGTCGAAGATGTTTGTTCAGGCTAACCTAGAATTACTGGCTCTCAAGGACGCTGCCGGAACACACCGTTAGGTGCTTGGCGACAGATTTCTACTTGAGGGTGGTAGCTAGCCAGGCGAGCATTCGCAAAATGCCCTACCACCATGCTATAACGACTGCCATCCTAAGACAACAACCGGGACCGACGGCTTAACGTGCCCTCCGAAGCACGGAAGCACTCAGTAGTAATGTCACCAGCGGTCAACCATCCAACTCATGACCGCGGCGGACGATGCTTAACTTTGCTGATCGGTTCAGAATGGCTAAGCAAACTTAATAAATTATAAAATGTTCTCGTGTTCGTCCAGAGTGTGAAACTGTGCCCTGTGAATGACAATAGGTTCGCTCCCAATTACGTGGGTCCAAAACCCAATTGGCGAAACATGTGTGTGAAAACACACCTCTGCCTACCCCTTTGGGGAATATAGGCGTGATTATATTGTAATTTATAATTAAATAATATAATGTGTGTATGTTGTACAGCGAAATTGTTCGTAGAAAGGATGAACGCCGTCTTTTGTTTTAGTTTGACAGTTCTGACTGATTCCTGATGTTGGAAATTTTAGTAGGAACAAGTAATAAGTATTTTATATCATAATGACTAAACTTCTACTCACGTTTGAGTCAAAAATGCAATGGTTGCTAAATATTTCACATGATAACGGTATTGGCGAGTGAAAATAAATTGCTCATATTTACAAAGATCTTTAAATGTTATTAAACACTAATGAATCTATAAATTAACACTAAACCCTTCAACAATATTAGTAACCACGTTGAGGCGTTAGAGATAAAAATGTTATTAATATCATATACATTAATAATATATGAGATAACGCGAAATATTATATTCTTCTATTGTCTCGAATTCTATTATTATTTGTCTCTTAATCGGTTATTACGATATCCAGTTGGAAGATTTTGTTTTATGTTACGAAATGAGGAGACGGACTACTCGCCCGCCTGATGGTCAGTGTCGCCTGTCCATTGCAGTTGCAATCTCACCATCCTCGTTCTGCATGACACTGCACTGCTTTATGCAAGTTTTATGTCTCTTTTGCCTTATTATTTCACTTGATACTATGTTCTTCACGCCTAAACAGTAGTGCTTGCAAACTACTACTTCAAGGAAGAATATCTGACACAGCAGTGCTATCCTCCAAGACGGACTCTTGCTGAAGAGAAGAGACCTACCACCACATAAACTCATTCCTGCCCATATGGCAAATGCATGCATTTGTGTACGTATAACCAAAACTATTTTTGAGTATCCTTAAATTTATTCGCCACAAATTCATATTATTCCTAAATCAAACACAAAAACAAATACGAGGTCAATAGTTTACTAACAAGGTCCTTGCAGTTCAAAGTCGAATCATTTATTCAATTGAGGCGTCTCGCGTCGACGGCAGACTTAGATAGGTGTGTGTGTAAAGACTATACAGAATGGTAAAACAATAAAGGTCTTAAAGTCACCAGTAGGTAATGTTAAAGTATAATAATTATACATTCATAACATAAAAAAAAATATTTTAATTAAATATTTAACACTAGAACAAAACTTAAATATTTTCAAAAAATATATCTAATGACTATTCCGTCAAATTTACCTGCTGAGCCGACCGACGCGACGTGACGTCATAAACGCCACGTAGCGGAACCGGAAGAATTTTTGACGCGTTTTGATTCTATACAAAGCACCATCAGGAGCAGTTGCTTAGATTGAGGCGCGAAAAATTTAGCCTGAATACAATGTGGCCTGAATATTATTTTCTGTTGAGGTCTTGACTCTTCGAGTGCACGATCGAGAAGTTACTAGATCCAGACAAACGCGATGAGGCAACTGAGTGCACGAAGAGACTTATATATTATTAACAAATTGCGCTCACGTTGGATGTATATTGTACCTATATATAAACTCGCTTGGCCTTTGGCGCTCGCAGTTGGGGATCGCAGTGTAAGTTGGCAGTTTTTTAGAAGGCGCTGCTGCCCACCTTCCAGTATTTTTCCCTTAGTCGCCTCTTACGGCACCCAGGGGATGATATGGGGAGGTACAATTCTGACCCGGCACCCCACGGGGTTTGACCCCATACTTTTTCAAAATTACAAAACTCGAAATAATATATTTATTTTTATTTTTACAATGTTTATAGGATTTTGTAATTTTTATGATCTTTTAATTGTGACTGGGCGGAGATTTGAGACATTAATATAATTCATAAGTCCTGGATTTGTGTTAGCAGAGAATATTCATTCTAAGGGTATCGTTTATAAGTAAAAGGGGCTATTTATAAGCCTAACCTATATTTATATGGTTTGTCCTTTCATACAAATATTATAAATCATAATAGGTAATCGGTTAAGTTTTCACTTAATAAACATGTGACATCATGATAGGTATTCTTAAAATAACAATAAAAACGCATATGAGGGCGGCATATAAAACAAAGTAAATTTTTCTACGTTTTTGGTTTTAGCAGTGACCTTAGAAACCAAAAAGTGTAACTGACATACAGTAACCGATTTGATTTCGGACTCATCAAGTTCACAATTTACAAAACACGCACAATCTTCCAAATCCAATTGGATTAGTTAATTGATTTGGCGCTTAGAAATGATCGCATCCGATTAGTCGCGTCAAGGTCATGTTGTTGCCTGCTTTGAGCATGACTTAAATTTCTTTACATAGGTATTTATTCGTAGCTCTACCGTTAAACGGATTATCTACCAGATGATAGTTCTCTTGAGCATGAGTGCGTTTAGTGAGTACCACGGCAGCGTCAAAAAATCTGCCTACGCTACTGTGTTAAGGCGTGAAGGGTATTGTAGCAAGTGAAACTACAAGGTGAACAAGACGTAGGAACTAAGCTCTCGGGGAGACGAGCGCAGTGCACGATGACATTGAAACTAATGGACAGGCGTTTGCCATCAGGCGGGTGACTTGTCAGACTTATAATTTCTTATACATATACATAAAACAAACATACAGATGTCAAATATGATGTGAATAAAGAAAGAGCACAGGTCCTGAAGTAAACAGTAATGTAAACTTAACGCTAACCTGATTGCAAAAAAATAACGCAGCTATTAGCTAGCGTTGAAGAACATGATTTGATATATTGACGATCCAATAAGTTTGTTCATACAAAAAGTAATACTATAAACCATTATTAAAACTTTAAGTTTAAATGATCTCGTATAAACACATTTTAAGGCACATTTTCAGATATTACATGACGTACAAACTTTCATTCCTTCTATCCTGTAGATTCGGAAAATGTAGGCAGTGAGAGACGGACAAACAGACACGCAAAGGTATACGGAACCTTTGACTTACTGCCATACAGATACTTTATTCTTATTGTTATATTCCTCTACAAGGGTTTCCTTTCCGTTCATTCGTCGGATGTCAGATAGGAACTTTAAAATGAAAAATCTTTAAAAAAAATCCAAATTTTAAGTCTTGTCTAGGTAGTAGATATAAAAGTTAAGACTTGATATAATTATCAACTAGGTACACTCAGTGCCTGTTTGTTTTGTATTATGATACCTAGATTAGTTTTACAAAAAAAGAATATCAATGCATTTATCAATTTACTTCATACGTATGTACATATAAAGGAACCTCACGTCTATGCCGGTAAATTCAACATTTAAACAGTTTTGACGATATATGCATAAATGATTATGATGTTTCCGAGATTCATATAATATTACTCGTATTTTCTTTAAAAGTTATTGAACACCAATCAACCCACTCACATTTCCATAATACCCTAAATCCGACACACATATTATTACAAATTACGTTCATCCGTGATAAATTTAATCAGTTCAATTACAATTATAAATATAGAACCTAACAAATATTCTTCGAATCTCGTGTATTGCGTGTACAAGTACAATAGTTAGAATAACCATTGTATTGATCATTAGCAACAAAGGAAGGAAAAATAATTCCCACCGACGACGTCACCGTTCACCTTTGCTCAATGTTTTTTGTAACTATCCTTATATAATTTGTTTCTTTAAATAAGTTCAAGATCAGATTGCTTGGCAAACACGAACTGTTCTGTGTAAATATGCAGGCAGAATTCTCTGTCATGTTAGCCAGGATGACGTTATTCGACGTTACCACTGTCAACGTCATGCATGAGGCTGGTAAATGATCTGATGGAATAACTTTGTGTGATCGTGAAAGATGGGTCAGGCCTTTGTATGGGAATGGGCCGATACTTAAATCGACACCCTCGCTCCTTCCCATCTGTCACATACACAAAGTAAGGCGCAAATTTCGGAGCGAGATAAATGGAAGATCGAAAAACGCAAATGTACAGTGCGATGGCTACTTGTTTGAAACTTTTGGGGTCAAGAAGCTTGAGCCGTGGGAACCGGATGCTCACGGACTCTATGAAGGTTCTTGTAAAGTTTTAGTCGGAGCAACCGTGACCAAAGATTAAGCTTATTATTGCCAATTAAAAAAATAAAAAATAAAGTCAGCATTTAGAGATCGTTGCCAACTAGAAATTTTATAAGGATGTAGATTCAAATAAAGTAAAGCATGACAAGATCGTATTTCTAAGTGAATATATATTTCCGTTTAAAAAAACAGTTTGTAGGTATGTTATGGTATGGTTTACAACATACGTTGCTTACAATAAATAAATATAAAGTTAACCGCTTCTTACACCGTACCATCACTTACACATAAAAAGGTATCGAGGATTCAATCGAACCTCCTTGCAAGATTCTCATGTCACAGCAATTAACGAGGCAGTCAATAATTGTTTAATTTTGTTGTTGGCTGTACTTTACATGTAGCAAACTGCTCATGGGTAGAGATTACACAATAAAATAATACATTCTATTGAGGTGAATTCCCTATCTGCGCTCTGGGTAGTTATCTGGGTTGAGTTCACTATAACGACCCGAGATAACTTGATGAAGTAGGTACAAAATACTGAGCTACCATTTCCTTGAGTTGTTTTAGGCTTAATGGCAAATACTTTCTCAATTAATTGAGTATAACTTAATAACTGATACACCAATGCACCACTATCTCACCTGATGGTAAGTTACTATATGGTCGAAGATGTTGTTCAGGTTAATCTAGATTTTTTGGTTCTCAAGGACATCTGCCGGAACACACCGTTAAGAGATTTTCTACTTGAGGATATTAGTTAGTTGGGCGAGTATAAGCAAAAGGCCTCCACCAAAACACAGTCATCCTAAGACAACAACAGGGACACATGAAACATCCAGACGAAGCGATATCCGCAGCGAACGTTCCTTAACCTAGTTGATCGGTTAGGCAAGTTATACTACAAGCAAGGCGTTAAAAATTCAGCTCATGATTTGTACTGTTTGTAATTTAAAAATAAATCTAGTGACAGAAATGTCCGCCTATGTTGTATGTACATACGTAATGCATGCAAATTAATTCGTAAGCGAATGTGAAGGTAAAAGTGAGGTCTCATTCTACTCGCACGTACGCCTGTGATGAACCAGTGACAGGAGTTCCGTGTTTTGATACGGATAAGTATAATGTTTCCCTTCAGCCTACAAGGAAAAAGTACCGAATTAAATTTCTGCTTAAGACACACTGGTATTCTCCGAATCGATAAGGTATTACGTTTCTTGCACTGCTTGGGCTCAATTTACTCGGGCTTCTAATTTTTGTTTATTTTGCTACTTCGTGCCTCATTTTAATGAGTTTTCAAACATATTGTATCAGATTCTTGCAGGCACGTAAACTTACTACACATAGTATACCTAATATGTTAGACTCTATACGTGATGAATTTGTATAATATTAAACAAATTATATTTGTCGATATTATTGACACTAGGTACAATACATACAAAACTTGTAAATTCTCAATAGAATACAGCAATTCAAGTTTGTTCTTGAAAGTTGATAAAAAAAAAATACTTCATTTTTTTTTACTTTTCTTGATAACATTGGGATCTCACTCCTTTTATATAAGGATTTCAATTTCTAACTTTACGCTTAAGTAATCATTTACCTCCAAGTGTACTTCGAACACTTAAAATGAAAACGAGTACTGTTGATAGTCGAAAATTAAGCCTATAACGGGTTTTCACGTTAAGGGTATCTTTGAATATATTTAATGAAAACCTACACAAATTCCAAAGAAACAACAAAATTTATCTTTTGATAACAAAACCGCTTTGAAAGTGTCAAGGATTACCACAATACGATATTGGTATAATGTGGAAGGGGAGGAAACGCGGGAACAGACTCTACTACTGCACTGGGTAAAATATTCTTGTCCGACAAGAACATTTGGCACTCGATATTGGCAAATATCGGCAGATATAAAGATTAGTTACCTGTCTTAATATTATAATAAGGTAATTGTTTCAGTCTTCATCAGAAAGAGCTATAAGGAGTATAAATCTTAAAAAAGAAATGTTAACTTTTCTATTTTGAGATTTATTATCCTTTCAACTTATGGCAATTTACTAGATTTATGCGCGAATAAAGGTAGATACTAGCTGTAGGTCTCTTCAGAACCTAAATTTACACTTGTAAACTTAACTCAGACATTTGTATATTGTTTTGTTATAAATATTCCTACTTTAGGTGCGGGATAGAAATGCACTTCCCCATATCTTCCCATAGGAGTCGTTATAGTCGACAAATGGAAAAATACCAAAAAGAGGACGGCAGCGTCTTCTGAAAAACTGTCATCTTACACTACGATTCCCTAGACGCCTACCAAGCGTGGGAATCATGACGAACCCCGACTAACGCGGGAGGCATTTATTCAACAGTGGACGTTATGGCGGTTGATGATGATGATGAACATATTACTATATCCATTCTCATTATCTGAACAATGTAATGAATGTAGCTACAAAATTTGCTAGGATAATATATAAATTAATATCAACCTCCAAAATCACACACAAAAGTCAGAGAGAATAGAATAGGTAGATAAAATGCGAACGTATTCCTGCTTGGTAGGTAGGTACTATTAGCATAACCTTCATAAAGTGTAGAGGAGAATAGCCGAGATATAGAGGGAAGCTACCTAAATGTAAGCAAACCATTTAAAATCCTTTTCAAGGTTCTATTTGTACATAATCCTTTCACTGAATACGAACAAAGGGTTCACGGATTTTATATTTATTCTCACTTTATCAGATTTACATTACCTTTACCTACCATTCTATTACGGCTATCTGACCTGCCCTTGTTTTATTTAAATACAAGCCAATGTGACGTCAACCGTGTTTGGTTAAGTTATATCGTGAATCTCGGGAACGATTATTTTAAATTGGGACAAAGTGTTATTGCTCTTTTTTCCATGCTGCAAGCAGATGTCTGTACGATTTTATAAAAAAATACTATGAACTATATACAACATTACAGCTACTACAATAAAAGCGTTTAGACAACCTACAAGTCACTGCAGACTCACAGGCAGTCCAAATGCTCGAGCCTATTACCAGTTGGCAGCGTGCCCAGCATGCTGGCAGCGTTGCCCCGTTGCATTGCAATGCTATGTATGTAATATATATCCAATAAATAATAAATATACAATGTTTGTACCAAACATTAAATAGAAGAAATAATATAAATGGAAAAGGAAGGAATGAACAGGAAAATCAGACCTTATACTCGTATCTATGGCTAGATATTAGTATAAATATATACAATATGTAAGCACTTTGATGTATTGCAATTGATTGATCAGTAAAAGCAATTATTTGCCGACTAACCATCGAATTAATTTGGTCTTATTTTTCACCAAAACAGCTTCAAAAATGTATATAATTAACTAACATATTTATAAATTGGGCCAATGAGATGTAAAATCTACAGACAATCAGATAAAATGTACATTGATTTCTACAGCTCGCTAAAACTTCAGCACCATATTTAATATAAGAAATTATACTGCCAAAGTGTAAGGCATTTTTAGTCAGTATAATATTCTGTTTTTGTATTATTGGGATTTAGAAGAGATCAAACATATTTCTTTCTTTCTTTTCTTTATTACTAACTACCTAAATAATCTCGCAATAGAGTTAATCAGAGAAAGTAGGTATAATAAAATACCTTTATACTTATAACCTTACCTTTATAATTTGCTGTCCTGGGTCAGAAAAGAATACCTCTTTGACCCTTTTCTTGAGCGGGAAGGCAGCGTATTCCGCCTTATCTTGCCAAAGCAATCTATTGTTGAAACTAGTGCCCACGATGAGGTCTTTACAATAGCTGACACAAAAACAGGACAAGAGCACAATCAGTAAAACGGGCGCGGTATTCATTGTGTTCAAACTTGTTAATAGATTATGTTCATTTAATGTGCCTTGGGCAGCGGGTGACGAACGACTGGTTAAGTATTCGAATATGGTTAGGCTTCAGCTCGCAGGGCGATGTTGACTCACTACTTGTTTACCTTTGTCACGGACTGCCGGAAAAAATAGGTTGAACGTGGATTTATATACAACGCATGATGATTATTGCAATCAAGATGAATTTTCATGTTAATGTAATAAAACATTAGATAAATTTGCCTACTAGGCTTTGAAGCCATTGGATAAATAATTTCTTAACTTATTTTAGTGATTGGTTATATCATTAAATTAATATTTATATTTTAAAAAATATTAGAGTTTCTTGTATTTCTTATTTGATAATTACATGAGCACTAAACTTACTTAACTACCTACGAGTATTTGTTTGTTGTCAAAATATGATGATGAATTGAAGCGCTCGTAGCCAAGTTTGCTTAGCCATTCTGAATCGATCAGCAAAGTTAAGCAACGTCCGCTGCGGTCATGACTTGGATGGGTGACCGCTGGTGACATTATTACTGAGCGCTTCCGTGCTTCGGAGGGCACGTTAAGCCGTCGGTCCCGGTTGTTGTCTTAGAATAGCAGTCGTTACAGCATGGTGGTAGGGCACTTTGCGAATGCCCGACTGGCTAGCTACCACCCTCAAGTTGAAAATCTGTCGCCAAGCACCTAACGGTGTGTTCCGGCAGCTGTCCTTGAGAGCCAGTAACTATAGGTTAGCCTGAACAACATCCTCTACCACATCATCACTTACCATCAGGTGAGATAGTGGGCAAAGGCTAACCTATCAGGTATAAAAAAAAAAAAATATGATCCACATCATATCGCGTTTATATCCCAGAGGTGTATAAACGCTTACATTTTAGATGTCTTAAGTGATACTGCCACGGGTAAGTCTATTGGCGTCTAGTGGGCACATATTTACACTCCAGCTAACGTATATAAGTATCAGATTTCTTATCGCTTCGTCACACTTGTTTGACTTGAGGTTGAACTTTAACCTCGCATAAGCATAATAATCTTATTAATTATAATACTTATATAATATCTATTCACTGCTTCGTTGCTTTGGTGGCAAAAAACGTTGATTCGGGTATGGAGATCGATCAATGTGCTTTTTAAATAATTACAAATACATTTTCAGTTGAAGTCTGGTCCAGTGCCACTACTACTGGACAGTATTTATTTTATTTATTTATTTATTTATAGGAAGACCTACATCTTTTAAATAATATTTTAAAGATAAACACCAAGAAAGCCAATTACAGGTCCTCACGTTTAAAAAACAATTTAGAAAATAGGAAATTTATCGTGAGCATTAATTTTCTTACAATTAAATTGGAATGTAAATTTCCACCAAATCGTTACCAAAGTTTGTTATAATTAGGTATCTACCTATATAATGCTATGATAAATTTATATTACCAAGTGAGGAAAAAAATCTTAGTTAATGTTTAAAAAACTCGCAGTTAAGCAGCCGCCCAGCCGAGTTCACGCTGCAGAATAAATCTAATGAGGTCATCTCTTTACTTAAACTGTTCAATTTGCTGCTCACTCTTTGCACATATGTGTTTTTTCTATAATTAGTATATTAGCCACTGTGAACGACAGGGGTGGGTTGAATCTTACGCGCTTGTTTTAGAAATTTAAATTTATTCAACTAAGGAGATCTGGACAGTCTACTTGATTTGATAGTATTTTTAGTAAAAATGTTATATCTGCTATATCACGTCTCATAGACAGTGGTAAAATATGAAATTGTTTGCAAAGGTCATGGTATTTATCAGAATTGTATGGGATGTGTAATCGAAAACATAGAAACTTTATAAATTTGATTTGAATTCTTTCAACTCGTGAAATGTATTTATCGTAACAAGGATTCCATACTTCTGACGCATACTCCTGAATGCTTCGAACATAAGTGCAATAGAGTATCTTTAATGTTTTAGCTTTTTTATACCCTACGGAGCATCTCATTATTAATCCTAACGCTTTAGAAGCTTTAGACACTATATAAGAGATATACTCATCAAATAATAATTTCGAATCGTGAGTGACACCTAGATCTCTAACAACATGAGTTTTTTTTTTAAGTTTGGTTTTTGAGAGTGCAAATAAAATGTATTATATTTGTTTTCCGAGTAAAACTATATTGACTGAGCACTTTGATGGATTAAGTTCGAGTTTGTTCAATTGGCAGTAGTTGTCCAGCCTTGACAAATCTTCCTGAAGAGCTTGAGCGTCTGCCAGAGTTGATATCTTGGTGAAAATTTTAATGTCATCAGCAAAGCAAAGTAGTTGAGAGTTTAAAAAACATTCAGTTAACAAAGATTAAAAATAACAGAGGACCAAGCAATGAACCCTGTGGAACTCCACTTGGGATCGAGGCCCAGCCAGAAATATAATTGCTGATGACGACTGCTTGCGATCTCATGTCAGTGAATGACGAAAACTATCTAAGCAAGTCTCCACGGATGCCTATGTTCTGTAGCTTTGATAGCAGGATAGAGTGGTCTATTCTGTCAAAACATTTGCTATAATCTGTAAAGACCACATCTACCTGGTCACCAGTATTCATCGCGTTAGTTAGATAGTCGTTGAAAATAATAAGATTTGACACCGTTGAGCGCTTTTTCAGAAAGCTATGCTGCGCAGCGAGGGGCTAAATGAGTTTTTAAGTGCTGAGTTAACTTGATTATATACAATTTTCTCAAACACTTTTGGTAAAATACATAACTTTGAAATTGGTCTATAGTTCGTTACATTCGCTTAAGATCCCTTTTTGTGAATGGGTGTAATAAAAGCGGACTTCCAAATGCGTGGGATACATTCCGTAACCAACCTCTGAAAAAAAATACATATAGGATAAGCAAGACTTTTAGCACACTTGATTTAAAAAACAGAATGAATGTAATCTGGCCCAGCTGACTTTTATGGATTGAGGTCCGTGGGAATTTTCAAAACTTCAGATTTGGTTATCGTTATTGAGCTGATGTCCACCGCCGCATTTGATGTGCGGTTCCTGCTTGTTGAGGTTCCATTGGGATCTGGCCAATCAGCTGTGAGAAAAGTTGAGGAAAAGTAGGAAGAAAAAGCATTGCATATGGTTTCTCCAGTTAAGGCTATAGTATTATATATTATTAGGCATACTATTTGACCTACCGCGAGACTTAAAAATGACCAGAAGTACTTAGGATCTTTCTTTATGGAATCCTCAACGGATTTGACTAATTCAGATATCACGATTGTTCCAACATTCTAGCTCTGTCGCGTAGGTATTTAAAACTTTGCAAATCGGCAGTGTTATTATATGTTTTATATTTACATAAGTATTTATATTTCTCTTTGATGACCTTTTTCAAAGCCGGTGAGTACCACCTAGGGTAGATCTGACTGTTTATTTGCCGTTTTGGTATGTACTTATCGTGCAGTGTTCGCTATAAAAATGATCGACTGTGTCATCAAGAGGTCTATTATTATAGCTCCCTATACCAATACAGTTCGAAAATGAATCTATTAATAGAATCATAATCCCCCTTGTTGTAAACATACATGACATAGGAGTTAGTTTTCAGTGTAAACTTAACTTAGACATATACTAATTAAGAGAGGGTTATGATAAGGGTCGATAGGTAAAAGCAGATCATCACACTCAGTAACAATGACGTTTATCGGACACATACAACCACTATTTTCATTTGGTATCCACGTTATACTGCTCATGTTGAAATCCCCTACTATTAGATATTTATCATGAGGATGACTGAATATGACTTCATTGAGTTTGGATAAAAAGTTGTTCAACTGTGTCGAAAACGAGAAACCTTCATTTTGTTTACAAAGGTATAGTACACATATATGTAAATTAATCGGCCGCTTGCCGCTGACTGGATTGATTGATAAAGTGAGCCATAAATCCTCAGACGTAGAGTGGACATTTGACTGTGCCGTGACTCTTAAGTCTTTGCGGATCCCAATTAAAATGCCTCCTCCGAGAGCTTGTCTAGTCAATTCGTAATTTCTGTCACGTCTATGAACTATATACATGTGATCAAAAAGTTCAGTGTATTTGATACTATCTAGGAGCCACGTCTCAGTCAAAATAATACTGTCGTATGAGCTGACAAATATTACGATAAAAATTTGCTGTCTTCGACCGCATTCCCCGTACATTTTGATAATAAACAGTAAGATTATCACTCCTGCTATGCATTATTAACCGTTAATTATAGTAACCACAGCCTAAATCAATAATTAAACAAAACTACGAGTATCTATCCGCGGCTCTGCCCGCGGAAATGTCGGTTACCGCGGAAAACGATTAACCCCTTATTTCGTAGATGGATAAAAACTATCCTATGTCCTTCCCTAAGGTTCAAACTAATTCCATGACAAATTTCATCCGAATCGGTCTAGTAGTTTTTAAGTTTATTCGTTGCATACAAAAATACAGACATATAAATCATTCCCCTTTATAATATTATTGTAGATAAACTCAATATAATTTACGTAACCAACCATCCAGCAGCGGTAGGTAGAATAGACTCTAAAGATTTATTTTGTAATTATTGTCGAAACAGACACTGTATTTTGAGTTAAAACATAGTACATGCAAAAGAGTGAACAGCAAAGGAATCTTAGCCGAGAAAGGAAAGAGATAGCTATATTTATATTTAGCACGAAAACCGCAGCGCATACAACTCGAAGTAGTAGCCTATTGCCAGTACATGGCAATAGGCTCGCCCGTATATGTCGGAGCATGAGAGCACACTACACCATAATATAGGGTTATTCTTAACGTTCATCCATCAAGCTATCAAGCAATTTACGTTCAGTAACGTCAAGATAGGTTGCAGTGAGTTTCTGTGGGACTAGTAACACTTTAATTTATCGACGTTATTTCTGGTCTGTGATTGCGGCTAGTCTATGGTCATTTGAGAGTTTATGGTGCAACACTAGCGTTGACAGTTCGAAACTTACGTCATGAGACAAATTCGCGACGGGACTAGGAGGAAGAATATATATTCTTCCTCCTAGCGACGGGAGTTTTTCACCAAACATCGAATATCCTCATAAAGTAACTTTGTATATACTGAAATAGAGACCAAACTTGACATCCTTAGGTGTTAATAGATTTTTCGATGACGTCACGGTTAGTAATTTCCATTTATAACAGATGGCACTAAAATAAAATAAATTAAAATACAGTGCTGCTATCTATTTTTCATAAAGGCTCATCACAGTTTCGTATGGTCTCTGTACCCATTTAATATAATATGTATATAACATAAATATATAGCCTATCTATAAGTCTTTTATAGATATACTATATATTTATGTGGCTTATTTTAACCTATGACCTTATGAATTGCTTTCAATCATTTTGTACCAAATCACCAATGCTTCCTGCCACTGGTCGAAACATTTAACATCAAAAGTATAAGCACGACTAAGATCCAGCCAAAAACCTACAAAGTACTTGATAACTAAATACAAAAGTCTATATGTTTTATTATCCTAATTTATCTACTTACAGCTATAACAAACATAATTTATTTTCAGACCTCATCGTAACAATGTCGTATTTGGCACTATAACAACGTCCCTATAATGATCATAACCATCATAAAAATAATGCACAATTCACTTCTGACTAAAAACTAAATAAATTTAAGTTCCCGGCATGGAAATTAAACAAATCAACCGGCAATCTCCAATATCAGGAATTAGGGATGATCACCATCGATCCAAACCGATCATATTATTATAACAATAATGCTCGAAACTAAAATTTCGTGAATTAATTATTATTATTTCGACTTGAATTGAATCATCATTTTATTATTTTTTTAAAGAGCTAAGTAATTAGTAAACTAAGCCGGGCAAACAAAAATTGGCTAATAGCCTATTTCTTCCATTTTTGTATCCATGCCAGAACAATATTCAAATTAAGTTTATTACATTCAAATATCCTGTGTTTAATTTGAAAATTACAAAGAAACGAGAGGAAAAATAAAATGAATTCAAAAGTATAGTTTCTAGATAGCTTTTTTTATCAGTTAATATTAGGGAGGGGCTAAACTAAGAAATTGCGAGAATATAGCCAGGGCTTCACCAGTGAGGAAGGGCATTTAAAAGGTTGACAAATTTTATCTGAAGGGATCAACAACGCTTTAACAACAGCACTATCGGATGACAACTTTGACGCATATGTATTGAGAACTAATGCGTTTACTGAACTGCGCTGATGCATTAGGTGGCTCTTTATTAATACCAAAATGAGGAGTTGTGTATATAGTGTTGATGGAAGGTATAATTAGAGGTTCAGGAAGGGTAATGAATTTAATGAAGCTGTGAAGAAGGCGAGTAATATTATTCGTATTCCTCAAATCATACAGGTCAGAAAGAAGACTCAATTTCGGGAGTCAGGGGTGGTTAGAATTTTGAATTAATTTAGAAACAAAGCTGTCTGAAAGGAACTGTCTGCGAATATCAGGAGGGGGTGCTGTGAATTCAACCTGCATGGCATTAATAAATGTGACTTCATGGCTCTAAGGATAATCCACAGACATTTAAATTAAATAAACTTATGGAATCTTGTGCGTTAAAACGTGGTTAAAAACGTTTAAACACCAATGCACATATAATAACTTTAACATTATCATTTTAGCTTAGGAATACTACGATTTTGTAAAATGGTAACCAAACCAGATAAAAGTGCGATAAAACTGTTTGAATTTTGAATTCCCAGTTGCAGACGTAAGTATCTACCTTATGAACTACGTCCGATACTGCCACAAAACATTTTGCGTGAAAACATGGTTTTCAAAATGTAAGATTATTCAATCTTACGAAGTAGTATGTTTAGTAATCATTAGTCACATTAATATTATAAATCCGAAAATTGTGGAGAGGAAGTATATGTTTATATATTATTACAATTGACTATTAGAGGACGATAATTAAAACTAGAGCCATCACAATATTAAAACTCACCTAAAAAGAGAAATTTAAACTTTATAGTTTCACTTATACAATTTAATAGATTATGCTACTGATTTGTATGAATGTAGTAATCGATTACTACATAATTGATTCCATCCCTAATTGTCACCGGGAAAATTACTGACAACTGTTGTTTTCCTTTTTTGGGGTATCGGCATATGTCTTATTTAAGTTATTGCTATTGCCATATGTAGAAATTCATTTCTGCATATTTAACACAACGCTGTGATTTATCGAAATCCCTAAATTTGAGTGCTACGCTACAAAATATAAAATACGTTAAAGCAATGACTTTGTACGTATGTCAGATATCTATTTTATTTGTTTGCATTACATGTTGTCATCATATTTCACTTGATTATTTCTGAGTTTGTATGGTCTGTAATATCCTCTTTGCTATTATGTAGTGAAACTTGGGCAGCAAATATTAGAAAGTATAATATTTATGCACAAAAAGAGTGCTATCCAATTATATCTATATAGGTGAGTGCTATAAAATTATATTACGATATTTATCTTTAGTATTTATCTTAACACAATCTCTGTACGTATTTTCTAAATCAAATTCACTTAATTAGTTTACGGTTTCTCCTACTTACTGCCGACCAATATAAATGAAATCCTTATAACCAAAAGGTTTTCTGACAGCAATCGCTTTTAGCGACAAGACCACCTTTCGCACCCTGTATTGCCCTATTTTATCCTTTGTAGTAGTAGGGAGTGCAAGTAAAGAGTTTTTTATCTACTATTATTTCACATCTCAGTCAAAAAAGTAAAATAAAAAGTGATTTTAATGTTACTTTAAAGGTTATTGTTTTCTTTGGATATTAGTATATTATGATAACAGCCAGCGTAGACATTGACAAAATGGCAACGAAAAGTCAAAGGTTACATTATCTCTAATGATACGACAGAACTGTAGGTATTTGTGATCACGTCGTTGGCCAAGTTATCTTATAAAGAAGTATGTTTATTCAAATTTGTTATACAATATACAAAACTTACACACAAAAATAAAAACCGCACAAGTGCGAGTCAGACTCGCAAACCAAATGTTCCATACACAAGTTAATTTTTGTAGCTACCAAACCATGACAGAGCTACAACCATATTTGGCATATTCCTGTCGCTGCACTGTATAGCTCGTCTGGGCGTCTGTAAGCATGGAGACGACCATCACAAATGTCGCAACGTTTTATACGGAATCGTGATTCGTCAGTAAAAAGCACTTCCTTCCAATGTCGAAGTTGCCAATTAGGTAGCGTGAATTAGCGTGAACCGACGGCGAGCTTATCTATGTTGAATAGTTAGACGCACAACTCGAACTGGACGGCGTGATCTGAAATTGGCTTCCCTCAACCTTTTTCTTACCGGTCGGACATTTCTACACCGAAGATCACTTGCAGTTGTGGTGCGGTTACGTAAAGCACAGTTGACGATATAGCGATCTTGCAAACGTGTAGTTTTTCTCTTTCGACCTCGACCATGTTTTCGTGAATATTCTCTCGTCTCACAGTATTGCTTGCAGATCATTTCCTACATAACGCTTAGTTCGATCCTTTTCAAGAAAAGCTCAGGACACATGCAATTAAGTCAGATTTGGCATTATGACCAAAACTCACTCGCTTTTTTTTTTATGGGATAGGAGGGCAAACGAGCAGGCGGCTCATCTGATGGTAAGTGATGACCGTCGCCCACAAACATCCGCAACACCAGAGGTCTCGAGGATGCGTTGCCGGCCTTTAAGGAGGGAATATGCTCTCTTCTTGAAGGTTCCTAAGTCGTAACTGTTCGGAAATACTTCACCTGGCAGCTGGTTCCATAATGTGGCAGTGCGAGGTAGAAAATGCCGTGAAAATCGCAAGGTTGTGGACTTCCAGACGTCGACATGAAATTGATGAAACATATTTTCATGTCGGCTTTAAAGAATATCAATACTCAAAAGACTCAATTCATTATAATTTTTGCATTAACGCCTGCTAAGCTATTAAGCTTACAAAATTACAACGAAAGGATTTTTTTCACTACGTGTGGGATTCGAACTCGCAACCATCCATCCAATATTTTTTTATTTTTTTTATTTTACTTGATAGGTTAGCCTTTGTTACCACTATCTCACCTGATGGTAGGTAATGATGTGGTCGATGATGTTGTTCAGGCTAACCTAGAATTACTAGCTCTCAAAGACAGTTGCCGGAACCCACCGTTCGGTGCTTATTTTCTACTTGAGGCTGGTACCTAGCCAGGTGGGCATTCGCAAAACGCCCTTCCACTATTTTTTTTAGAAATGTATCTGAAATAGGCAGAATACCAACATTTTGAGGTATTTTATAAAGTTTTACATACAGCGTCCATCACAAGAGTGATGAATTAAGTGAAGAATTAATACACGATCATACCTTTGATTGAATTAAGCTTGACTTAACTTGGATTTAATAGATAATTTTCTTCCAGGAAATTGACAAATGTTTTGATCGTGTTTAATCCTTTTGGTGCTATATACCGAAAGACATCTCGTTGATTCCATAAGCTCTAGCTAGGCAGCGTAAGTGCCTGGTTGTACCTATTACAGCTTCGTTATAATTGTAGCAAAATGTTTCGGTGCCTTTACCTCATCTTAACTGAATTGCTAGGATCGAGGAGATTCATCTGGAAGGCTTTTAGAAAGAATTTTAAAAGGTCAAAGTGTATTCGTGTGCCAAGGTGGCAATTGGCGAATACAGAATTCTAACTAGGCTTATATAGCTAAGTACGATACTTTTTGCACAACAAGATGAAAACGACAACTCAAGAAAAAAATACTTTCTGGACTCTGAATCCTGTTCTTTTTACTTGTAAATAGCAAATCTCACTTTTTTATCAAACTGAAGTTTTGTTTCAACCTGATAAACACATTTGTCTGGATCTGTATCATCGTTAGGTTCTCTCAGTCGTTTTGGTGCTTCTAGGGATTTATAGAGTTACAACTTTATCATCCGAAATGAAATTACAATTACTCTGTGACAACAACCACAATACTACAGCTACTACAAAAATATAGCAACTTCCATAACGTCCACCATTGAATGAATTCCTCCCCCATTATAGTTGCCTTAGTGCCATATAGTCCCCACTCCTGGCAGACTTAATTGGGATCGCAGTATACGATGGCAGTTCTTTTGATGGCGCTGCTGTCAACCTTCTTTCTCTTCGTCGACTCCTACGACTCTGACAGGAAGATGAGGGTATGTGCAATTCTTACCCGCATCCCAGCAGGCCTATAGACAGCCCAAGAGCTACTAGCCCACTACCACTTGAATACTAATTCGATTAGCAAAATCAGTTCCATCGTTTGTCACGCATCCTCCAGGCGCTCTGATAGAGCTCCGAGTTCCCTTGAACCAAACACAATAATAATTGTAAAATACATATTTACCGGCGGCATGCCTATGAACGAGCGATATTTACGAAACCATACAAACTATATACAACACTACAACTATATACCTAACGAACGCATTTAAGCAACCCAAAGGCCATTGTAGGCAGTCTGAACGCTCCAGTCCACTACCTACTTGTTGACAGCGCAGCGTGCCCAGCATGCTGGCAGCAGTAGATTTAATAACAATAACCTAATAATTTAATTAGATTCATAAATGTACATTTTAAATATAAAGTACGTGGTAGCTCTAACTCTAAGCCAACGCCTTGTTGTTGGTGTGGTGGAAGAGCAGCTTTGGAATTTCAAAGACTCGGGTTCGATCTTTGGGTCAGACAGTTGTTGTGTTTCTCTGACAAAAATATTCTCAGAAGCAGTCTGGAGTTTAGATATGTGCCAAGTAGATGATAATAAACTGGCTCCATAGAACATGGATTAAATTATATCTGTCGAAACGAGTGGCTTATACATAAGTATGCGTGGTTCCCATTGGACTAAATTAAAGGCGATGAATTTATATTGTATATTGTAATAAAAAGTGCTGCCCTTGATCACCATAGTTTTGATTCTAAAATGATAAAAAGTTTAGCCTATCCTTCCTCTAACATCAAGTAGAATCTGTCACTAATTAGTAATGAAATACTAAAAGTGAATAACTACAAAACACATGCGTATAATTTCAAAACTTGACTTTGGTTTATGACGCCAACTGTATGAGATACTTGGGAATTCCGGATAACTCCGTCCGAGAGGTCCGTGTATGTTATATATTCGTTACCAGTCGGCTAATAATGCACAAAAGATTGATACAAAGTATTTTGACAGATTTTGATATACGTATAACATGTGAAGGTTATATTGACTTAGTAAAATATGTTAGGTTATGAATTGTAAAGCATAAAAAACAATTAAATAAACATTCTCACTTTTCTTTTATTGACATATTCTGAAATGAAATGGAATGGAATGGAATGGAATGGAATGGAATGGAATGGAATGGAATGAAATATGAAATATGAAATATGAAATATGAAATATGAAATATGAAATATGAAATATGAAATATGAAATATGAAATATGAAATATGAAATATGAAATATGAAATATGAAATATGAAATATGAAATATGAAATATGAAATATGAAATATGAAATATGAAATATGAAATATGAAATATGAAATATGAAATATGAAATATGAAATATGAAATATGAAATATGAAATATGAAATATGAAACATGAAACATGAAACATGAAACATGAAACATGAAACATGAAACATGAAACATGAAACATGAAACATGAAACATGAAACATGAAACATGAAACATGAAACATGAAACATGAAACATGAAACATGAAACATGAAACATGAAACATGAAACATGAAACATGAAACATGAAACATGAAACATGAAACATGAAACATGAAACATGAAACATGAAACATGAAACATGAAACATGAAACATGAAACATGAAACATGAAACATGAAACATGAAACATGAAACATGAAACATGAAACATGAAACATGAAACACGAAACACGAAACACGAAACACGAAACACGAAACACGAAACACGAAACACGAAACACGAAACACGAAACACGAAACACGAAACACGAAACACGAAACACGAAACACGAAACACGAAACACGAAACACGAAACACGAAACACGAAACACGAAACACGAAACACGAAACACGAAACACGAAACACGAAACACGAAACACGAAACACGAAACACGAAACACGAAACACGAAACACGAAACACGAAACACGAAACACGAAACACGAAACACGAAACACGAAACACGAAACACGAAACACGAAACACGAAACACGAAACACGAAACACGAAACACGAAACACGAAACACGAAACACGAAACACGAAACACGAAACACGAAACACGAAACACGAAACACGAAACACGAAACACGAAACACGAAACACGAAACACGAAACACGAAACACGAAACACGAAACACGAAACACGAAACACGAAACACGAAACACGAAACACGAAACACGAAACACGAAACACGAAACACGAAACACGAAACACGAAACACGAAACACGAAACACGAAACACGAAACACGAAACACGAAACACGAAACACGAAACACGAAACACGAAACACGAAACACGAAACACGAAACACGAAACACGAAACACGAAACACGAAACACGAAACACGAAACACGAAACACGAAACACGAAACACGAAACACGAAACACGAAACACGAAACACGAAACACGAAACACGAAACACGAAACACGAAACACGAAACACGAAACACGAAACACGAAACACGAAACACGAAACACGAAACACGAAACACGAAACACGAAATACGAAATATGAAATGAAATTTGAAATGAAATATGAAATGAAATTTGAAATGAAATATGAAATGAAATATGAAATGAAATATGAAATGAAATGAAATATGAAATGAAATGAAATATGAAATGAAATGAAATATGAAATGAAATGAAATATGAAATGAAATGAAATATGAAATGAAATGAAATATGAAATGAAATGAAATATGAAATGAAATGAAATATGAAATGAAATGAAATATGAAATGAAATGAAATATGAAATGAAATGAAATATGAAATGAAATGAAATATGAAATGAAATGAAATATGAAATGAAATGAAATATGAAATGAAATGAAATATGAAATGAAATGAAATATGAAATGAAATGAAATATGAAATGAAATGAAATGAAATATGAAATGAAATGAAATATGAAATGAAATGAAATATGAAATGAAATGAAATATGAAATGAAATGAAATGAAATATGAAATGAAATAGAAATAGAAATAGATTTATTCATAGCAATACAAGATTATAACGAAAATATTATGTGTTATACTTATTTCTAATTACATATATAAAAATTGTGTTGCCACGAACCAGCCCCAACTCAGCATAATGCTGGTTGCGGACAACCAGCGCTGGTCTTCCGTTGAGACTGTTATGCTTTGTCTAGTTCTCTCAGCATAATGCTGGTTGCGGACAACCAGCGCTGGTCTTCCGTTGAGACTGTTATGCTATGTCTAGTTCTGCTATGTCTGTATTCAAAACGTACCAACTAGAGCGTTCTCAAGGAAAGTTGGCGACAGGTAAAAAACAGAAGTGCAATAGTAGATTACTGCAGCGGCCAGCAAAGGAGGCATTGATGGACGAACGTGTAAATGTGGGCCGAGGCGAAGCCGAGGCACACATACGTAAGTTCATCAATGCCTAGTTGTGGCCAAGGCTTGTATAGTGCTTTTCTCAGATAATGCGCGGAAATTAAAACAAAGTAGTACCCAGGCAGAATTTTTATTTGAAGATACAGTTGTTAAATGTACAATTGCATTAAAGTCAGATTTGGATACTGTTTTAAATTCACGTTATGTTTCATTAAAACTGTGCATTTTAGCATTGAATAGATGACCCATAGCGTTGTCGGCTTAACTTTCTTGGCGAGTTCGCCGAAATAAGCCAAAAAACGTTTTCGGAAAAGAATTTCAATTTTCTTTTATTCTTCCATTGAACAAAATTTTCATAGGTTTTCAAATATTTTTCTTTCGATTTTGGCGGTAACAAGTTTTCTATTATGGCTCTTGCCGCCTCTTGAATTTCAGGTGGCGTTGAATTAAGTTCATCACACTCATTGTCTTCACTTAAACTCATTTTGTGGAAACAATTACTTTTCAAAATCAATGACTATCAACAAACAACTTGGTTGCCATGATTCGAAGTAAAAGATCGTTTCATTTTTAAATTACACGACAGATATGAGTTTACTATGCAATTTATTTGGCCACTAGACACGACAGATACAGATTTTCATACATTTTTTGCCGGCCGCTGCGCGCATGTATTTGGCCAGTACAGCAATTTCGATTTATCTCGAAGAAGGTTGTCAAAAATAATGCTCACGTTTTCAAGCATGTTTGAGAAAATCTTTATAATTACCTATGTCCTTGGATTTCCTGTGTGATCTTTAACTTGCTAGAGAATTAATGTTTTGCCGAATTCACAGGTTCGGTACCTACGTACGAAGATGATGACTCGTTCGGTGATATTCGCTAAAACAAATGCCTTGTTGTTCGAGTGGAGTATAGAGTAGTTAAGGTTCTGAGGTCCTAGGATCCTTGGCGGTCCTCGGATTAGATAGTTATAGGACTTTTCTGACAAAGAAACTTTAGTAGCAGTACGAATTCTGGAACAAGGCTCGGCCCTTTTTTACACGACTACCCAAAAAAATGGAGAGTTATGTTTTCAGGGTTCATGTATGTATGTACTTTTGTGAGTTTCTTTTTTCCCCGATAACTTCTAAACGTTCTAAGTAATCGATTTAAATGTAAGAAATATCGTTAGATTTGTGTTGACAGCGCAAGTGACACTAGGCACATAAAAAAAACACTGGTGGATTATAGACGCCATACTCTGGGCTAAAAAAAAATCCGTCTAAACCTATCGAGTCGGGTATAAAAATGACGGGCTTTAAAAAGAAATAAATAATTTGCAGTCGGGGTATTTACTTTTTTAATTAATACAATATTTAACACGGCTTTTTGTACACTTCTGGGCACCCTTTTAGGATATGCAGGCATGCCGCTGTGTTTTTAAAATGGTATACTACTCTTACTGTGGTGTGCCGGGGTAGAATTGCATACCCCCATAGCCCCCATATCTTCTTGGGGATACCAGAAGATGGGCAGCAGCGTCTTCTGAATGGCTGCCGTCGTACATTCGGATCCCCAAAGACGCCTGCCAAGCGTGTGGACTGTGGCAAACCCCCTTAATCGGGGAGGTTGGTTCAATAAGTTTTTTTTAAATAATTACCTTATATTTAGTAACTAACCTGCCAAACGTAGTTGTTATTAATTGTTTTATGAACAACAGAGTAATTTTACAACGAAAAATTTTAGACATATAACTTTGCTTACACCAATGCTTACCATGGTTACAAATCATTCCGGCCCTAGAGAAGGATGCATTTACTATGAGTTTTTCCCGCCCTTAGGTGGGAAGGAACCCACCCGCTTCTCAGATCAAACAAACACTACTTTCCGAGATTGAGAAGTGAAAAATACCTTTTCTTATATCTCTGGAGGCTCGTTAATGGCTTTTCTTAATTAAGTTATTAAACCTGTTTTGTAATGATAGCTGTAAGCTACCCAAATATAAAAATTAAAGAAATAACAGTGAACGTTTTGGCTGTTTCTGTAAGAATGTGATACTAGGTACTGTCTACAATATTTATATGTAGATTTTATGAAGAGACTTCACAGTACTAAGACTGTTCTTAGACGTTCAGAGATGGAATTCATAAATTAATTTTTGGCAAGGAGGCCTCTCACACAATATCCTGAAAGTTCAGTTTGAACAAGTAGTTCAGAGTATTCAGGCCGACCTGAAAAGTCCATTATCTGAAAATATCAGTGTGTGTTTGGATATTAATTAAATTGTACCAATGCAATTCCAGGATTCTGAATAATATGAATTCAGAGAGGCAGGTATTCTGACTGTATAAGACCAGCCATACGTACAATTTTTTTTTATTAATTCTTATAAATATTACGTGTAATTATCTTAGTACCGCAATTGATTTATCCGTGTTAATGAAGTAAATAAGTAAATTAAATAAATAAATTGATTCTTTAAAATCTCGTTAGTTTTATTCTATTATATTGTAACTCTTTCGTCTGCCAACAGAGGAACAATATTCGTTTAATGCCTTGCAAATCATTATATAATAATAAAATTTTACGATAGATATAAACATATAAAACTTTACTATATTTCACCTCAAGTAACCGGTAAAGACGCACATGATCCACCCAACGTTTTATATTCAAAAAAAACCTCGCATCTTTTTGCGTTTGAATTCTGGTATAACGCAGTTCGGAGCATAATTTCTTTCTTGCAAAGAAGCAAAGTAAGTAGATGCCTCAGAAGCTAAGAGCGTTTGTACACATTAACGTGGCACACCTCATGAAAAATCGCTTAGGAGAGCAGCTTGCTAGAGTAAGTATTACGCTAAATAGGCAGTACTCTGTCTGCAAAAGCGAGTAGAGTATTTCAACTTTTTATTTAACTAGGTAGGACCTGTTTTATTTTTCGTGCATGCCTAAGAGACTTACGTTTTTTATTACGTAATTAACCAGTTCGATGTAAATATACGAGTACTTACGTATCGTTACGGCTTATAGAGCGGGTCATGCAATTTTAAGTTTTAATCCTGTATAAATAGGTTCCATGAGAGCAATATCAGTATTTGGTTTCTTTTTACCAATGAATGGCATATTGTAAGTATAGTTGATTGAATACAAAAACCGTCATGGAAAGGAGTAAGTGGTAGCAACGAAATGCATAACACAATAGTCATTATCTTCTTGCCCTTACCCCATTAATGTGGGGTCGGTACAATATATCTTCTTTAAACATATAGGGTTAAAACAAGAACATATTAAAAATATAATATTATCGTTAACTGCACAAAAGATAACACAAGGAAATGTTTGTAAACAGTCTTGGTTTCATTTTCATAGTCAATCTGTCTGAAGCTTAACCTTCTTGGCAATGCCTCTATACCACAAAAAGTTGCAAAGTGGGAGTCGGGTCTCTCTCTTTTAGGATTCAAACAACAGCCCGGATAAGAAAAACATATTGTTTGTTGGTGTTCAACACAGCTTCAAAACTACATTATAAATGGAAGTTATCAGTATTTATTGGTTTAAATAGAGGATATGATAGATCATACATATTAACAGCAATTTCAGATTCCTAACTACTTTACTTATAGATACTTCCTACTATTGTTTTTGAAATAGAGCCTATGACGAAAATGGTCTAAAATTTACAACGGTCTTTATTTTGTAATTATGTTAAAAAAATATCAATAAAACATAATATTTGTATTTTCATAAAGAGTATTCGTATCGTATTTTTTCGTATTTAACTCAATGAGGGCTCGACAATTACCCATGTTTTAAGGTACAATACATATTTTTTTAGATATCTTCTCTTCTCCTAGATTGATCCCACTTTAATTAACATTAAATTGAACTTGAAGCCCTACAGTCATTTTTGGGTCATCGTTTTACACAAAATATCTAAATTTCGGGTTTGTACCTAAATCGAATATCTTAATTCCTTTTACGTTTTAGAGGTTCATTTATTTATTTCATAACATACGGATGGATAGACAGACAGACAAAAGCTCTAAATGACACTACAAAGATGACTTCAAGTCATTCAGGAGCAACATTTATTGCGCAGTTGTGATAAGATCTCTCTATTATTCTTCTTGCTTTGAGAAATTTCAGAATGTCTTTTGATTCTAGTGAAACCTCATTAGTAAATTATGATTGCCTACCGAGAGTACGGCAACTGTACCGTCAAGGAGTTCTGTAAATAGATTTAACCTGAATGTTACAATTGCACTCTACAACTTACTCTTAGGTAATATGTACATTTGTAACCTAGATTTAACCCGTATTTGCATAATGCTTTAACTTGTCACATAACAGTGCAGGCACAGTGGCTATAGTGAGTTTAAATTGCATTTCGGTAGTTTCGCAACGTTGTGGTCTGCCTGTGCGTGGCTGCATTTTAGCGCCGAAATATAACCAACAATTATTATTCGACCCTACTATAACATGTAATTGTTCTCCGAATATAATTGATGGCTTTGAATTAATGGTGCGTATAATCATTTGAATTAGGAACGCGGGAAACAATGTTTGATAATACATACTTAAAGCAATATAATCAATAAATGATAATGCGGTTTGGGCTTTCATACATTCGACGATTTATGTATCAACTCGTTCTTCTGTATGTTTTGTTTGAGTGAGATATTGTTAAATGGCGATATTCCATAAAGTGCCTACCGAGTAAAATATAGCAAAGAGCATCCCGTATTTTTAATTAGGTGGTTGGTACGGCATCACTTGGCCAAAAATACAATAAACCTGTTATTAGGTAGAGCGCTATTTTTTGTTTTCAATTCACCGATTTTAGTGTCTTATTGTAATCTTTCACTCACGCGCGCTTATTTTTTTCTTAACCGGACTTAGTTTGCGTTTTATATAGAAAATAAAACAACTTTACTAAATTTCTCACCAAGGAGATTGTAGTTTGTTCCATATAAAAACAAACCAAATAGTTTTTACCCACTGAAGTGAAACTCTAGCAGATTTTATTGCAAACCTTCTTAATCAGATTATTATTGCTATCAAGAGGATACAATATATTCCGATTCGTTTTGTATTGTATCTAGTATACTAGGTATATATCAATGAATAGACTATGGATAACTATTCAGTTAATTAAAATTAAGGTGGTTCGGTGATTTTGGCAAGGCCATTTTGATTAACGAAATCAGCGCGACATTGTTAAATAAATATTTTCTTGAATTATTTCGGATGGAAAAAGATAACTTCCAGCTAGACTTGAACCCGCAACCCCCAGAATACCGTCCTGGTGCATTACCAATTATGCTATGGAAGCAGGGCGCTGGACAGTCCAAATTTCTCCATCCGATTGAAAGTACGTCTTTTTGACGTTGGCGACATCTACCCAAATAGCAGAAGACTATTTACATAGGCTGGTAGGTTGATATACGATCAACACTGAACACCAAATCGATGAAGCCATTTTTATTTTTGATTAGTATTATTTTATAACAGCATTGACGCATGCTAAGCGAAAACAGGAATTATTTCGGATGGAAAAAGATAACTTCCAGCGGGACTTGAACCCGCAACGCAAATTTCAAAAGTACGTCTTTTTGAAATTTGGACTGTCCAGCGCCCCGCTTCCATAGCATAATTGGTAATGCACCAGGACGGTATTCTGGGAGTTGCGGGTTCAAGCCCCGCTGGAAGTTATCTTTTTCCATCCGAAATAATTCCTGTTTTCGCTTAGCATGCGTCAATAAAATAATACTAATCAAAAATATTTTCTTTTCGAAATTTTCGTATTTGTTGAACAAGTGTGTTGAAAAACGTCGTAATACATGCGTGTGGGATGTTGATCATTACTTGGCACCCTTATCGCCGTGTGTGTAATGATCAACTTACCACATTTGTATCATAATGTAAACTATTATGGTATACTTTAAACTCTAACATAGCGGCAGATATGTTTCCTGTTTTCAATATCCTCCGGACTAATTTAGGCTGAGTTCAAACTAATAAAATACTTTTTTATATTATTATATGCTCCCTTTTTGTCTACTTAAAGGAAGGATCAACTGTTCGGCAGTAATTGCCAAAGGAATGTCACTTCTGTCACTACCACTGTGATTGCTACTGTCCAAAATGATAGCGACAATCACAATGATAGTGACAGAATATAATAATTGCATAAATATTTTGCAGTCGGGTTTTTACTTTTTTTATGTTTTACTTGTCATCTTGTCAGACTTGTCTGTAGTTTTAGAAACAGTTTAATATTTTACTTTTTAGAACCTCAGACCGAATAAAAACTTATTTGGTCTGAGTTTAGAACATCACAAACATGGCTGAAATATGAAAATGTACCAATACGGAGCAAAATAATATGTTTACTGCAAAGGCACTATTTGAATGCAGAGTGGAGGAAAGGATTCTAAGTTAGGATCCTTAGCGTAGCGATTCAAAGGTTGGCGTACGACGTAAAAATAATTTACGACCGAGTGATACAATCTATCCCTTTAAATGAAAAAATAAATAACTGACAGAGAATATATTATACTTGGTTATTTTTTATTGGTTAGTTGACAGTAAATTAAACTAAATTATTATTGTCATCAGAAATGCAACTAAATTATAAAACATTTTTGAATTTCGTAGCATAAAACATTTTTTTTATGCTACGAAATTCAAAATATTAGATATATTCATGTTATTTAAGTATCTTTCTAATACTACAATCAGCAATAGAAAAATATAACTTTGACTTTAAAAATGCTTAGTATAATTACTGATCTGGCACAAGTGAAACGTTACGTACGTTTCATTTGCTCCGGAGCGTTTTTCTTTATCAATTAATTGTAGTTAAATCTATTACTTAATCATTACCTTTATATAAAATTTATCACGTTTTATAATACTTCCATTCATATGATATTATTAAGAACTTGCAGCAAGTTTCACACAAATTTTTGATCTCTTTTTTCATCATTCTCGAATCGCAGTGAAATTTTCATTGTCTCTACAGTCAAAATGACGTAATAGTATATTGTGATACAAGTGAGCTAAGTTGCTCATTATACACGAGGCTGTGGGTTGCACCCTGAGCCGTAGGCGAGGGCGTAAATCAGCCGAATATATAATGGGCAAGTTGCTGACGAGTTTCATACGCACTTTACCAACACCCTTGTGAGGAAAAAAATATATATTGCACAAATGCGATACAAACAGCATACGGAAATTATTGGAAATAGTTCGCAAGTTTTTTTTGCGCGCGGCACGTCTATCGTAGTTGATTACATTTATACTTTAAGTTTATACTTACTTTAATTATAATTTTAGTGATAAAATGCAAATATTTTATTACCAATTATTGTGAATTATAAATAATTTGATAATAATCAATGTATAATAATAATATTTTCATCTTCATTAAGGACACATTTATGTATTCTAAAAATATGAGTGGATCTTCAGCGGTGTAAACCCCTTAGTTGTTACAAATCTGTTTTACCCGGTTAAATTAAAAATGCTCTGTTTACTCGCATATATTATGTAATTTGCAGTTAGGTACTAACTTGAATTTGTAGGGATAATTCTATTACGCACTAGTGTATAATATTATTATGCACGAGGATGTTATAGTTCGGATTATAGCCCTAAGAACGATATAATAAAGCTCACTTTACGAGCAATTGTGTTGAAAACTACCTTACCGAACTCTCTGTGTTTCACTTACCGCACTTCATACGAAGTAACCATACGAAGTAATAAATAAACACACACAAGTCCTTTTCGGCGTCATAAGCGTATTGTGAACGCATGAGGGCTCCTCGTTTTGTTCAGTAGCATTTACATTATTTTAAAGCTGATGCAAATTATACGCCTTTTACAGCGGTCGGCCGGACCCGGTCACGATGATATACGACGACATTTTCTTCCATTTAGTGCTATTTACTCGGCGAATTTGTATAATTTTGCTAGTAAAACGATTACCGGTTGATCCCTGAGCCTACGATAGTTATAATAATTAGTATGAGTGAGAGGCCTCGATTAATATTCAGGCGGTGGAGAGGCGTCACTCAGTGAATAATCAGATTTTGTGTGCGACTTGGGTTGACTCGACTACCAGCAACCACAGATTATTAGGACTTTAGCCACAGCCGCCGCCACCACCGGCTTCGCAGCGTTATCCCGTGGCAATTATCAGTTTTAAACACTTTACTTACTTTATAGTTATCAAGCAGCTTAGCTCGTAAAAACAAAAAGAATCCAGATTCTCAAGTACACTCTGGAGTGTACTAAAGAAATACTATTTTGAATAAATAAAACAATATTGTGACTATTTGATATTTTAATAGACATTCGACTCGAGTATTATTCGAAACTTTAATAGGCACTTAAAAGAGATTTAGAAAATTAATAAACACTCTAGCAGTATTATAATAAAATAATAACTAGCTTAATGAATTCGGGGATCCAGTGTTATATTCTCGGTAATTATGGTAATTTGGGATTATGTTAAAGTTAAATTTATAACTTAGCGCTGCTACTAAATAACGCTACGCTAAATTATAAGGTTGCTAGACCTTGAAATGGTTGAAGAGTTACTATAGAGAAAGGAGGGTGGGGTAGCGCGAGAACGCGAGGTCAAATCTCTGCGAAGCCTCCGTCGGGATTAGCGTCAAACGAAGAAAAAGAGACGCGGGAAATAAGCCGTAATCCATGAGACGTGACCTAAATTCTTCCTTAAACATCGACGATTTGATATCCTCGTGAAAACAATTTGATTTTTTCCCTTTCTCTCCTAACCTTGCCCTTTTGACTTTGAATTGGATTACTTCATATTAAACGCATAAACGATTTTGTATATTTATTGTCTATTAAATCTATTTTCAGAATGATCTTACTGTCTTTAGAATCTACTCTGCACAAATATACTATGTGATCAAAGTTCAAGACGTAAGAAAGGTTCGGTAATAATACGTTACATACGGTACATGTAGGCAGTGGATACAAAAATCGGCCTAGTGCGTGCCGGACTCGCACGAAGGATTCCGTTCTATAACTTTATAACCTATAATTTAGTTTTACGAAAGTTACGGAATCCTTCGTGCGAGAGTCCGACCCGCACTTGGCCGATGCTTAGTATTTGTTGTAATGGCGGCAACAAAATTAAAACGCTGCGAAAATTTGAACTGTCCAGCTATCACGGTACCCCCGGTGACAAACAGACAGACAGGCGGTCAGTGGAGTCTTAGTAATAGGGTTCCGTTTTTATAATTTGGGTACGGAACCCCTTAAAAATGAAAAGTTTAAGTCAGTCGTGACCTCAAACTTTGTGAGATATAAATAGTTGAATGAACCAATGAAATGTTTTCTATAGATATTCGTCTCTAAAGAAATCATGGTCGATATCATGAGCCCATCATGATTCTAGCAGTGGGATAGGATATAGAAATTTACACGCGAAAGAAAGCACTTTTCTACGCAGACTTCGAATGATAAATAACAGTTATACGATTTTTTAGGTGAAAAATATATTAAAAATATACCTACGTAACTGACTTCAATACTAAAGCAATAACTTGTAGAAGTTGGACCAAGACATGTCAGCGTTTGACAATTGCAACATGAAAGTGTTTACAATCAGACTGGTGTCGATTTCAACTAATTATTTCATACTTTCAATATCACTTGCGATATTAAAACTTATGAAAGAAATCATCGTCGCTGTCATCATTATAATAACATATCATTAGCCCATAATGATTTTAGCAGTGGGACAGGCTATAAAATAGAGTGTTATATGACGTGGTTTGCAATGGCTCCACTTCTACGATCACTTTTAATTCTTCATTGTCAACTACTTGGGTTTTACAAAATTATAATACGAGTGGAAAAATTATAGTCATGTACCTACCGTACTTGGGTTTGTTCTATAGGTCAAAATTTCTAGAACAAAAACGTACCGTTATATGTATATTTCACATAAACATATAAATTTATAAGTCTATTATAAGCTTTTGTAAAAATAATCTTTATTTTTATATTTTACAGTTTGTTACTTTGCGGATTCTCAATAGACCGAGGCTTAAACCACACTTGGTGAGATTTTTAAGAGAATATACATATAAAATCATAAATGTGTCTGAATATTCTCTATGTCCCATGTATACTCGTAATAGTGGGCAATCCTAAATCCATTTCCTTTGTCAGAAAACTTAACTACCTGATCCGGGGTTAGAACCCAGGTCTTTGAGATTTTATAACGATGCTATACGTCACTCAACCAAAGAGACTGTCTGTGTGGTGGATATCACCTTACAGGAATTATGTTATACATTTTTAGTTCTAGGATTTATTTCTTTCCTGATGATGTGGAAGTAACAGTAGTCTCTTAATACCTACACTTTATAGTACCTACGTATATTTGCATAGAATAAACAACTGAAAATAAAAGCCTGATTGAGTTTCGCTACTTGATATTCGACATCTCATTTCATTACGTTATAATAACGCAGTAGAAGGGGCTTATTCAAAACAGTGAGATTTAAATAAATACCCATTCGTTTTGTAATGAGACAGGGCAGACAAAGCGGCCATAAAATGCTATTGGCATAAAAAATCTTTGTTTTTTCTTGATTTTTACAAACAAAACACAACAGGATTAAGATGGTAGGTAGACGTAATCGTGCTAAATGTTAAAGGGTCCTGTTTACATTAACCGCTTTTGTAGAACAAATGAAAACGGCGCTCAAGGGCGGTGTTGTTTGTTGAAATTATTTTTTCCAACAGAAAAATCACTTCTTTTAACTTGGTAAGACTTTCCTTTTATACAAACAGTAGGTAAGTAAATAATTAATTATTTAGTAAGTAATTGTTAATTTATTTAAGGCTTTAAGTAGTTTTAATGAAAATAACATTTTGTAGAAAAATAAACAGACCAATTAGTCAGCAGTTATTACGCCTTTTCGCCAGGTGGCGTCTTTTTCTTGGTGGGTACAATCACAGTTTCAGATTTTCTGCTTACAAAGATAGTGTGCAAACAGATCTATGTAATTACTGGGAAAAAAGAGACAAAATAAAATTATATAAAGAATATTATAATGACAATGGCAGTTCTGAAATATAGAACGGGATAGTCGTGAAATTATAGTTTTTATTTCACTGCATCTAATTAAGCATATATTAGGTATTTATCTAGTAAAAACAATTTCATGTATTTATCGGATATATAGGTCAAATATAATAGAAATAAAAAAGGCCTGGACAGGTCAGAAATGAGGGTGGATGTGAGACTGAAACACCGACTGACTCTTGCGCAAGTACCTACTTGACGGCGTGCGGTAACGCTTGAGAGGTTATGTATTGGATACCCATCCTCCCCCACCCAGGCGTGACTCCATTTATTCTGTGGTGACACTTACCAGAAGAGAGTGAATTTTTCGTCACTTTAGTCAGCACATTTGTTTGTTCAACATTGATCGAGTAGTTTTTAAATTACACTCAACGAACTGAAAAAATATTTGCCAATAACCCTATACCTGGATGATATGGTAATGGTCGATGGTGACAGGTATTTGCCGGGGAGAGACAATTGATCTAGTGAGCTGTATACATCACTGAAAAGGGTAAGTAAAAAAATATGCACAAAACGAAACCGACTACGAACACTGAAAAGTGTGAAATAACTTGTGGAAGTCGGATCAAGACAATGTGAGCTCAGAATGTTTTGAATCAGACTGGTACCGACTTCAACAAATTATTTCATACTTTTCAATAGGTATCGCAATGATTATCCCAAGAAAGTAAAATAAAAACAAAAAGGCGACTAAAAGACTCAACTTGTGATTGTTGGTTTGCTTAACTCGATTCATCCGGTACTCATTTTTTGAGCTGTTTCGCATTTCCAATTTGTTTCAAGTGATTTTTTTTTTCACTCACACCAAAGACTGCGCTCTGACGTGGTTTGCAATGGCTCCACATCTACGATCACTTTTAATTCTTCATTGTCAACTACTTGGGTTTTACAAAATTATAATACGAGTGGAAAAATTATAGTCTTGGGTATATTATCATATTATTATTAGGTATATTATTTATCCTACCGTACTTGGGTTTGTTCTATAGGTCAACATTTCTAGAACAAAAACGTACCGTTTTATTTTAGGGTAGCTTCCTCATGCGAATTACTAATCCTTTGAGCTGTTTCTGCGATGCTGGTGGAACTCGCATTCGTAAATAACTCGATATTTTAAGTTTTCCGTATTGTGAACAGAACGATGTCAAAGAATGAAATGGCGCGAAAACAAATCAATCTCTAAATTGGAAATACAAATACCCAAGCCTAAATTTGAATTTGGAATTCCTAACTAAATGCCAGTTATATGAGAACAAAGTGGCCAGTTTGACAAAACGCCAATTTCATATTTAAGGACTTAATATAAGCGTCAAACTAACAAATAATAAAAGTCAGCTAAGTGGGAGTAAAAATCGCGCTAATAATCCTGAACTGATTTAAAAATATATTATATTTGTCAATAATACATCATGTAGGTATTATTACGAATTAAAATATTCTAGCTTACCAGCCGAGGGTCCGCCCGCGGGTATGTCGGTTATCGCGTAAAAACATTAACCTTTTTTTGCCCAGCTGGATAAAAAGCAATTTATGTACTTCTCCGGGTCTCAATCTATTTTCATACCAAACTTCACCGAAATCGGTCTGGTAGTATTGGCGTGAAAGCGAGACAGACAGACAAAGTTACTTTCGCATTTATAATATTAGTATGGATTGTACGAAACCTTCGGTGTGCAAGGGTGACTTGCACTTGGCCGGTTTATTCGTTCTTATGTCTATCCTTACAATCGTTACTCATAAACATAAGTATTATTATCTATTTTATTTTATAATATTAAATTAAACGCATCCTATTTATAATTTGTTTCAAACTAATTATTTATTGTTTTTATTATGTTTCTCACGTGTATGTACTCGTATATATTATGACTTATTGGCCTGTCTGTCTGTACTGTATCAAACGGATTGTTCATGGCTGAATACAGCCTCCCCAATTAAGGGAGGTTTGCGATAATCCCAACGCTTGGCAGGCGTCTTGCCGATTGCAGTTTAAATATCAGTACCTCAGAAGGCGCTGCTGCCTGCTAAAAAACCGAAATACCTTCCTTAAGGTATTTTACCTTGTCATAAAAACTTACGTGAGTTGTCATGATTATTAATTAAATATACCGGCTAGCACTCACGGTGTTTAGTCGAAATCTCCGACCGGTGTTCGAACAGTAAAGATGTTCATTCTCAAGGAATGCGGGCAGCCTCGAGGGCTGCTTGACGCGCACTGCGGGCGGCTGCTCGCAACGCCCTCTCCGAAACTTGAGGAACGGCGGGCAGCAATGGAGTCACAGGCAGGGTAGGGGCGCGTGCGTCACTGTCACTGTCTTCACTGCACTCGTCAAAAGTATGTGTAGGGTCTTCGCACACTATTGCAACCACGTCCGATTCGCGGGTAAACGGTTTAGCACTGGTCGAGGCACAATTAAGCACTGGTTTCCACGCAGATGGTAAAGTCCAGCCACCATCCCTATTAAAATTTGGATGACGATTTATTTCAATGGCCTCACGTACTTTCCGCGGCACGAAATACTTCTCTCTCGCTAGTACGGATGCCTTATCAAACCGTATGAAATGTTTCGCATCTGTGATGAGGGCGTGCTCGGCTATAGCGGATTTTTCAACTTCAAGATTCTTAATGCACCTGACGTGCTCCGTCAACCTTGTTGCAATGTTTCGTCGTGTTTCTCCGATATAGGACTTACCACAATCACACGGTACTTTATATACCCCGGGCCCGGCAAGTGGTTCACTGTCCTTCGGTGATCGCAGCATCTGTCGGAGTTGACCTTGTGATCGGAAGATCGCCTTAATTGAGTATCTCCGTTTCATCAGGTATCCGATTTTATCCGTTATTCCTTTGATAGTATTTTACCTTTAGTAGTCTCTTACGACACCCTTAGGTAGCAAAGGGGGAGAAATTCTAGCCCGTCACCCCGCGGGGACTATTGGCTTATTGGACTGTAATTACATACGATTGACTAAATTTTTAATTAAACTAACGATTATGATAAAACTACACTGGGTTATATAAGTACATAGATAAAATGTATTTAAATGTATATTAGTACCAAAGTTGAGATCCCATATACTCCTTAATTTGTAACGTGATATTTCTAAATAAAATATTGAAAATAATATGTTAATATCCTGTGTCGTTTAATACAAACGAATGGCTTCCATCTGTTTCAAATTTCATAATTCTTTGCACCTCATTCAGATAGCGTTTCACACCAGATGGCGCGAAGTTGCTTTCTTGAACAGATTTAAATCGAAACGACTTCTGAATCCTTTCTCAATTATTGGAAAAAGGTCTAGGCAGATTAGAAAGATTATACGCATAGATATGTGAACGTTCCGATGTAATTCGTCGACACCCCGCGCAATGTTTCAATAACCTATATCTCGGATTAAAGGGTTTTGGTTTGCGCATAATCCCTTCTTATTCCGCCGTAAATGGATATTGAAAAAATTTGATGGGGGATTTTTATCGGAAACTCTTTTTCAGAAGTGCTCTATTTTGCCTCTCGGAATGACGTCGATTTAAGGTGAATGAACGAGCGAAATCCCTCTTACATGGAAGAGGCGGTGCTGAGAAGGTGATGAGTTTATACAGGACCATTTAGTCGACGGCGCACCTTTGAACCTATAAATTGGCGTCAAGAATAAGCTTACTGCTCGTTTGACTTTCAGCAATCCTTTCGATTCGTTTACTTCGATTTACAATTTATGTACATATGGTTAAGGCGGCTGGTGCGGCAGCTGCTTTCTTTGTGCGCAGTTTTTTCTTATTATTTTGTTAACTTGGCATTGTTGGGGCGGCGCGACTACGGCGCGGCGGCTCGACGTCAATAATGCTAACAAGCATTGAGCTTAAACGGTTTTAACAAAAACATATACTTAACGTCGTTTAACGTGTTTTTATTTTTAAATGTTTAAACACTGATGTCGTAAAATTGCATATTTACGAAATTAACAACGACAATGCGAATGAAAACAATTAGAAGCTTTGCAATGAGTTGAGTTTTGCATCGATTTCAGTTCAACGTTGATTGTATGCGTTATTTATAAGTTAATTTTGCAAATCCGTGTGCTATTACGGGGTAGAGCTACTGGCTACTATGTCTAGAATTTCATTTAACGATCCCAGCTCGACAATAACCGCCCGTGGAATTTAATGGTTCGTAAAGCGGTCTCGATTAAAACTGCCGTCTATATGGATAAGGTCAGTCGTTTTAGTATATGGAGGCAACTTTTAATGAGTTTATGAGAGCCCCTGGCGATGCTCGGAGCCTGCGTTACCTACGGTTTGGTTTGTCTGACGGAGATATTCCCCGACGTCGCATTTAGTGCCAATTACAGTTTCACTTCTATCCGAAGGAAATAGTTATGTGCATACATCAAACTCCGGTAGTCTGTAGTTTTGTGAAATATTTTTCGTTATAGCATTCTATTATATAATTGGTGAATGATACATTATCGTGCTTTTGTCGACGGGGGTAGGTTGGTTAATGTATTGTTACATAACGTAACACGCGCTGTGAGTTTCGTGTTGTTTCTCAAAACATTTGAGACGTCATGTACAAATGTTGCAGGAACGAGGTGCAGAAAGTTGGACAGCTCGAGGGATATAAATCAGGGCGTGGAGTGCGCCAGCTGGCAGCTCCTGAATAGTTCTGTCGGGTACGACCGCGTATGACATTCGATTACCCTCTCCGCCGCCCGCCCACGTCCCGCCCCGCCCGCCCGCAACATCGACAGGAAAATTCTACATGTCGCATTCGGGAAATTAATCTTGAAAGGAAAACCATTTATCGTTCATTAGGTTTATTCTTTGAATGTTTGTTTTCGCAGAGTTCGATTTACTTCATTTTGAAGATTACAGGTTTTATTTAACGCTGCTTTTTTGAAATTTATTGTTATAATAAAAGGATATTTACATATAATATTCAATTGATTGATCGATTTTATCTAGAGATTCAAGAGGATACAGTATTACGAATTATTATTTTAATCACTCATACTCAGCAGAATGAAGGTAAATTCAATTTCTTACGCTAGGAAAGAAAATTTATCATAATTTTCATAGGTTATAGCTATGAAAATATTGGAGGCGTCCATTGATTTTATTTTTATCTTAAAGGACATCACGACGCGAGCATACATAAGTTTAAAAGTCGACAAAAATACTGAATAGTAGCACGACAATTGTCCTGTTGAAAACTTAAGACGTCTTATACTGATATGAAACGACGTTTCCAAGAGATGTGATAAACTAGATCGTTTTTTGCCCCTAGTAGCTCTTATACCTACTGAAAACTTTACCGTTAGTATTTGAGTTCGTGATACAAATATTGCTTGTTAAACAGAATAGGATAAAACATTTTTCATGTATAAAATAACTTCTTTACGAAACTTGGCTAGTCAGCTATATATTTTTACGAATAAAGTGTCCTTTTACAGTATTTACACCATAGAACATGTAATAATACTACGTACTTACACTACAGTTTGGCCTCCATAAGAGCATTGCAGAGTCAAACTGAATAAATTGTTTAAACATTGTTTGGATGGAGGGCACAATATTTGACAATTCTTTGATCACAATGAATTCTTATACAGATATTTTTACGGATAGAGTTCAGTATGATAATGATATATTGGTTGAGGATGAGGAGCTGATGACGTCCTGGAGAGCATTTGGCATGTTTGCTGAGGCGCTGATTTCATATGATTCCGTTATTTATCCGGGAAAAATTACCTTCACTACTGAGCAGATGATAAGACAGCTCCAACTGCTAAAACATATATGCTCATTGATGCGATTGTCCTATATTACCATTAGTGTGTTTGATATTTTTTATTGTTTATAGCTTGATTCAATGTCACATTTGTCAAGAGAAGTGTTGTGAATAAGGTCTTTGTTTTGGGAGAGTCTGGAGGGCCATTGTATGGAGCAAATTATGCTCAATCTGTTGCGGTTGAAGCAGATCAGGGCTACGGACTTCAAGTTGTATAATATGCTGTGGGTTCCAGCTGTGCAAGTTAAAAGGTTCTTGACCGGAATTTTTGCATGCAGGGGTAGTTTACCGACTAGGTGACTGTTCGGGAAAAGCAGGCAGCAGAGACAACCTGAAGCGTGCATAGTAGTCAATTAATATGTATTATATAGATCCGTACATTAATATATAGTCACGCGGTGTGTATGTGTTTTTTTAATACCATCGCAGTCATGTTTCTGTCTTACTTCGAAGTTTATATTTTTACCTTTTGACATCGTTTAAAGTATGAGGTATAATTGCGTCTTAATATCTTGATCTGAAATTATTTGGATAATAGACGATATAAAACGGGCAACGATACATAAGCGAGCTATTGGTAAAAATTCTCAGTCACTGCCGAATTTCAAATTGAAATTTTCTTATTAAAATACGAATCGTTTTCATTGCGTGGGCCAAAAAACAAAATGTATTATTGTATTACGATAAAATAAACAGACAGTATTGGAAACTGGGCGCATGATATTTCAACTCCGTTTGTAACCAGCCGGGAAGTGAGCTATTTGCCACGCGCTCAATAAGGAAGGTGATTCACTATCGGAACGATATCACGAAGCGACGTCGACATCGCCTCGATCCCACGGTTTCATTCCTACGTAATCGAGACCTTGTTCGTGCTCAAACCTCTCAAACTGTCGTGAATTAGGTATTTTCATATTTTCTTCAGATGTTTTAGGTGAGATGTTAGTTGGTAACCGGAAGGCTTTTATTGGCGTGAAGTGGTATATCGCTTATTGGTTCTATTTTGTAAATTGTACAAACGAAATGATTTCGAAACTGTTTGCATAAAATGTAATGGCAGATTGCGGCCGTACCGGGAAGTACTACCAGCGATTCGCATTGTGCCATCTGCTCGCATTTAGATCCCTTATAAAATGTTACTGCGCATTATCACACGTGAATATGGCCCCGGCCTCGCGGTTATTTCGAAATGTTACCTTTTATGACACTAATGGAAAATATTGTTTAGCTTCACACTTATTTATTTACGCACTCCACTTCAACGCACTTATTGCGATTTAACGCTTTTCATGTACCTTTTACTTCTTAGGAATGGATACTTATTGCAAGCTAGATTCAATGTTGAATTATGTTTATTTTTCATTATAATACTTAAATTGGTTTTGGTTTAGCAGTTTTGAAGATTTGGGTAGGAGAAGATTCCTTTGAATATATGGACCTATCTACATTACATTATCTTGGGAGTGAAGAGACTGAAACTGATACCAATATTTTTGAAGCGCTCGTAGCGAAGTTTGCTTATTTGTTCTTAACCGATCAGCTAAGTCACGGTAATGTTATCTATACAGTATTTTAACTTCATAGAAACGGACGAAATGCGAGTTATACCTACGCGCCTCGATCTCGGCCTGCGCTCAGTACGCAGACAGTCGCGTCTGTGCCGCAGTGACGAATGGACGGTGTGTTGTTTTTTTTAACAATAAACGCGCGATATTTTCCCTTAAAATAAGTTTATGCATATTACATATTTAATATGACGAGTAGGATATATTGTGCTGTTTTTTGTTGCATGAATTCGTCAAACACGCATCCAGAGATAACTTTTTTTAGATAACCTGGAACTGAAAGGTAATTCTATAAAATTATTTTACTTTTTACAATAAATTATTTTATAGTCTACTATAGTTGACGGTACATAATGTGTGTCCTTTTAATGGACAAGTATTTCCTTTAATCCCCCGAAAAAAAGCTATATATTAGAATGCCGATTTTTATACTTTAAAATTTAATAATAAAGCATTTCGTACGTCTCACAAATATTTTTCGGTCGCAAATTTTTAAAACTGATTTTTATTCATATATAAACATAGTTTTTTAATGAAATCTACCTACTAGTCAAAAAATAACACTTAATTTTAGTGAACACTTCCTGTTCATTTCTCAAAGAATTTATTTGTTTATATAAAAAAGTATATTTACAGTCACAAAACTAAATGGAAACACGAAGTAGGCAAATGTAATTAAAATACTGGAGGCGGACAGCCCTATCGCATGTTTACGTACAGCGCGGCTGTAGGTACTTATTTCAACGACAGAGCCGAGTTAAGATACTGTATAGATAACATTACCGTGGGTGAGTTAAGCAACGTCCACTGCGTTCATGACTTGGATGGGTGACCGCTAGTGATATTACCACTGATCGCTTCCGTGCTTCGGAGGGCACGTTAAGCTGCTGGTCTCGGTTGTTGTCTTACGATGGCAGTCGTTATACCATAGTGGTAGGGTATTTTGTGAATGCCCGCCTGGCTTGATACCACCCTCAAGAAGATCTGTCGCCAAGCACCTAGCGGTGCGTTCCGGCAGAGGTCAAAGAAGAGTTAAAAAAGACCAACATCTTCGACCACGTCATCACTTAGCATCAGGTAGGGTAGTGGTCCCAAGCTAACATATCAGGTATAAAAAAAAGCGTAGGTTCGCTTATGGGACCCAAATATATTGCTTACAAGCAGCTAAGCAAGCAGCCAGCAATATTGCTAACAATATTGCTGGCGGTAGATGTTCTCTTTAGTCGCTCGGCTGAAACTATTTTATACTGATTGTTTATAAGTATGTTTGCATCAAAGAGTCTAGTTCAATGTTTTCGTACTACCATAACGTATGCCCACTTCGGAAGTTTTTGTGGTTCACCACCCAAACTCGGAGTACGTTTGACACTTGACAAATTCCTTAGCATCAACTTCGTGCTCAAACGTTATTAAAAGCGTATAGTCGTGTTTGTGCTTGACCTGGTTAATATCATATACAATGTTTTCCGTAAAAAAACGAGTTAGGGCAGATTGTTTAGGCAATGCATTAGTGAACGTTACCAAAACTTGGATCTTTTCCATTAACGCCTGACTTGACCTGTGAATTATTTTACTACTTCTATCCATAGTATTCCTTCATTCTATAGATCTTTCATCAGAAGAAATATTGTCCCTTTTTCTTTTTCATATTTTATTTTTTTCTACTTTCATATTACATTGTGTAACAACACCGATTTTCATGATTGTATTCCTCGGTAATTCTTCTCCTATAATCCCTTGACTGTTTCCGTCTCTAATCACCTCTTCATGTTCAACCATATCACTAACAACATAAGGGTCGTTATCCATTGCGCACATATGGAATCCGATCGGAACTGCAAAATATTTATTATCGATCTCCGCGGCAAAAATGCACAGCTTATTGACGCGAGGTGCGAACAACAACTGAGATTTCAACTTATACAACATATATACTCATACGCAAGCATTTATCATCTAGGGTTTACTAAAAAGGGGCTCATATTTTAGTAAACCTATGTATTTACTAAATAATCTAATAATTCAACTATAGCATCTACTAATTGGAGAAAAGAATTGAAGATCTTAAAAAGTGTCAAATATATCAAATTTTCAATTTGTTTACGTTCATCTTCACGTTTGTTACTAATCTCATCATAGATATTATCACGTAACATACACATAAAGTCATTGACGAAATCAGTAAGCAATAAGGTTAATATAACATCATAGTACTTACTTTAATCCTAACCTACCCTACTTACAGGTTACCCTACCCACCTAGACTCTTCTATAATTACTGTACAGGTTCACAGTATCTACTATCCTACAGCCGTTTCAAGTTTCATCATTGTAGTTTTGCAGTAACGCCTCCCAAGCAAAATCAAACCTAGAAAATAAACAAAATGACATAAAAAAACTATTACCTTAATGAATAATCTATTACTTGACTGGAACACTTTCAATGTTTCGGTGATGAAAAATATCAGCTGAGAGCAACTGGATTTAATTTTTTAAACAAATAACTTGTTATATCACGTATGTGATTCAAACCCACACGTAACTCTCTCGGTTACTCACATGACCTTATAAATCATACTGAGTGACGTTAAATTGACATATCGAAGTCATAAATCAAAAGGGAATGCCGTGCGAGAAGAAGTTTTGACAAGCCACTTAACTGGGGTGTTGGGACAAAGTGATTCTTGGTAAAATTATGTCGCGTACCTGAACAGCTAAAGGACATAATTATTGATTATACAAGTTAGACCATATGACCTTATTTTCCTGGGCTATGTTCCAGGTAATATTTTAAACGTGTATTTGGAAGGTCAAATCTTTTCCATCATTTAATGTTTTAATATCGAAAAATTATAAACGGTGGCCAAAATATATATACATTATATGACGAATGTAAATTACAATTTGGGCTACTTTTATTGTATGTTTGGAATTCAGCCAGCCATTTCATGACAGATGTTTTCTTTGAGGGTTGCTACTTCACCTACACCCGTGACTTTAAATGGCGGTCAAATTAAAGATCTTGTGGGTCAGTCTTAAAGCATTCAGGAACGGTGGAAGTCGTGTATCTCTAAGGGCTAAGGATAGCTTGCCACTTTGGATTAATATTTTGGCTCCTTGTGTACAACCAGTGGATTTTCAGTAGGTACTAGAGTACCAAAACAACCATAAGAACCAAAAGAACATATGGTTCTAGAGAACCATATATTCTTTTGTATAAAGACATCACAGAGGTGGCAGTGGACTTGGCCATTTCTAATAATGTTCTACGCAATATCAACCGCACTTCGTTTTCAAGTTTCAGGAGGGCAATACTATACTTTTGTCATAGTATATAAATGTTTATGATATTTTCTTGTGTTGTCCTTTGTTTTGTAAGAGAAAATTATTGTGCCAACCCCCACACACGTGGAATAAGGTCATGCGTGTCACCTACGCTATCATCTTGTTCCTCAGACTTGGGGCTTAAAGCGATTTAGATTTCCTCCTTTGGAAATACGCAATGGTTTGTTTCTTTAGTTAGGTACCGAAAAATTTGTATTATACGGGAGTATAACAGGGCAGTGTAAGTTGGCAGTTCTTTAGAAGGCGCTGCTGGAAGGTGGGCACCTTCCAGTATTTTTCTCTTAGTCGCCTATTGCGACACCCATGGGATGATATAGGGAGGTGCAATTCTGACCTGGCACCCCACGGGGTAACCGAAAGGTACCTAGTGGATATACTACCAACGAAACTATGTCCGAAGGTTGCGTCAGACTGACCATAAAACGAACCCAACACTTTTTATAAAGACCTTGTGTTGTAAGTGTATTGTTAGAGAAAACATCTGATGCATTGTTTCTTTAACATATTGTACCGACCCTACTCGGGTAGGATAAGGGTAAGAAAACGATGATGAGCTCTTATTTTTTGTAAGTTATATTTTTTGATGACAATCTTTAGCATGAATAACAAATGATTACGAAGTTTGTAGCCCTACCTAAACAAAGTGGACTGAAGAATGGCGCCTGATGCTGGCTTTGACTTTTTATAGCAGATAAAGCTTTAACGTAATTTTCACAGGAATAAAAGTTCAAAGTTAACGAAACCCTTAGGTGATGAATATGAAATAACGAAGTTATAACATTTTTACGCTCCAATCCGCCAAGCCGCCGTTAAAATATACAAAAAAAGGAGTCTGTTAGTTGTAGGTATATAAGATCGATCTCCAAGACGTCTGCCACGATCACCAAGACGCCAAGCAAGACTAAGGATTATGGTTTCCTATAGTAGAAGATTTGTTCAACACTGGACGTTGGTTTTTTTATGTGATTGTGACGAATCATGCACGAGTTTCACCTGATGTTAAGCGGATTAACTTCTGCCTATAACAGATGCATTTTGTCATGTGACGAATTGCACTGCGCCCGTCACATTGAGACATATAGTTGTTACGCCTCATGTGCCTGTAATTTTTCTGGCTCTTAGTAACTGCTGCCGGCGCACAGTAACACACTGTTAAGTGCTTGGCGACAGATTTTCTACTTGAGTGTGGTAGCTAGCTAGGCGAACATTCGCAAAATGCCCTTCCACTATGCGGTGAAGCTCAAGCCGGCGGTGGGTATCGGCGACAAAAGAAAAATACAAGAGAGCGGGAGTAGACAGCGCCTTCTGAAGAACTGTCAACTTCTTCTGAAGATCCTGAAGATGCCAAGCGTGGAGATTATGGCAAATCCCCCCAATGGAGCGACTTTGTTCATCGCTGGGCATTCCGGTTGATATATAACGATGATGCTGATATATAATGAAAATTCACAGTTGTCAAAAGATTTATAATAATTATTTAAAAATAAAATGGTATTATGTTGTCTGAGATGTTTTCGCGATTATTACCTACACATAGTAATTAAACAACTATAAACGTTTCAAATCGCATATATTTCTCATAATTTTTGGCCCGACGTTTCAAACAAATAATTGATCAAACTAATTTTACCTTAAAGTTGTTATTCACTCCACATATATTAGCCGTCAAGCTACATTATCAGTTCTTATATTATGTCATGATTTTTAATTATCAGTAATCCTTCAACCTCAGCAGCTGCGAATTTGCACATAATAATAATACAGTCTTTTGTTTAAATTAATTAACGATGTCGAATTGTGAAGCGCCTGCTGAACAAATAAGTTTACAATTACGCAACTTACATACATTATCAAGTCCAGACATCAAAATGTAATCTAAAGTTTCGAACCGAGGGTGTTTATAACTTTTTCTTGATCCTTTCGGATAGTACATGTCTTACACAGTTGTGACTAATGTGCCTAACCCCCGTCAGCCTTTGACGAAGGTGGAGGCACCAGGTGTACTGTATAAACAGTATTGGCGCTCGTGTAACGAATCCCATCGAAATAAATAGCGAGTTCGACTTATTGCAATATTAGTTTAACCTTTTTGACTTTCAAAAAGATCTGTATATGGTAATAGATTTCGAAAGAAACAAGAAAAAAGATTCTTGTTTCTTTCGAAACGTCTTGGTTCTTACGATACGTTAAGTACGTATAATTTGAGAATCTTCTTTTTTATGCCATGCATAACTTTGAACACATCAGTTGCTCTATTTACTGTAAAAGGCAAGGGCAATTCCAAAATAGGAATACCATTATCACTCATTACTTTGCTTTTGTCAGGAGTAAGCTAGAATACAATTCGATTGTATGGGACCCTCACGAAGACAAGTATAAACTCATGGTCGAAAAGATACAAAAGGGGTTAGCTAGTTTTCTTTACAATCGGATTTATGGCTACTATCCGTATCTATATCCGACCTTATTCGTATCAGGCATTGTATGCATGAATACCTTAAAACTGCGGCGTAAATGCGCACTCATGCTAAATTACTTTCAGATGGTGCGCGGTGGGATCGATAACCATGCGCACCGCATGAGGCTGGTGGTGCCAGAGCACCTGCTGCACCCGAGCTGGCGGCGACTGTTCACGATAGTTGTACCCTTTGCGCGCACCTGCACCTCACAGCTTGCTCCCCCCCAGGTCATGCCATCTCTCTACTCAATCCCTGGTTGCTCAACTAACAGACCTTGACAATTTTAATATGAGATTGTGGATGTTTCTGAACATATGTTTGAATTATTTTATTATACCTAAATTAAGATTAATGTTATATTTCATATATGAATTATATTCATAATTCTAGGTTAGCCTGAACAACATCTTTGACCACATCATCACTTACCATCAGGTGAGATAGTGGTCAAAGGCTAACCTATCAGCAATATTTTTTTTTTTAAACTTGTCTTTAATAATGTTATACAATAGTTACAATAGTTTTATATAATAGTTATTACTATACAGTAATAAGATAACTATTATATTTGTACTAGCTGCGCCACACTGTGTTACCCGCTGTTTAGCATAAATTATACCAAAGTTGACTGGAATAACTACATTTGAACACTCAAAAACTTTCGCATTTATAATATTCGTAAGAAGAAGGATCAGTAGGAAGGAAAGGAAATAAGATAAAAGATGATTCCGCGCTAACCCCTGAAAACACCATAATTTTTTAGTCAAAAAATTTAACCTAAGTGTCAACCCGTAGGTTCCACGCACAACACATGGAAATACAAAAAAAATAAATAAAAATAGTAACCTGAATGTTAATCCAGAGTGTAAGCTACCTCTGTACCAAATTTCACTATAATAAGTTAAGCTTTGCCTTGGTAACCTAGCAAATATATGTATTACAAATCCTTCCTCATCCCAAGGGAACACTATACTTTTTTGGAATTAAAAGTAGCCATGTGTTATTCCAGTATCTTATCTACCTTCATACCAAATTTCATCCAAATAGATTCAGCCGTTTGAGCGTGAGGAAGTAACAAACATATAAACACACTCACAAACTTTCTAATTTATAATATTAGTAGGATTAATATTATAAATACGATAGCTTGTGTATGTGATTGTGTGTTACCACTCAATAAGGTTGTTTATTTCCATACGGCCAGGATAAATACATAGGATAAACTTTGAACCGATTGAATGAGTATGTATTAGGAGGAAGGTAGGTATGACCAAATGCAACACGGGCAATGCCACTGACGGTACCTAGTTGCAAAATATATTATGGTGGTAGTTGGTACAAACGGCGTTGCAGGTAATCTTAAACTCAGTAAAATGATGTATGTAAATGGAAATATAAGTAGCTAGAGATCTTTAGCCATCCGTGGGTACGGGTATAGCAATTAGATTATATCTAAGCTAAACAATTAAAAACTTATATACTTATGTGGGTTAGAAAGTTTCTGTATTCTGATAGATACCACCAGATACTTGACTTATGATACTTGTATTGTTTTTCAAATCAGCATAAATTGACACTATTTAAATTTATTATGATAGCTACACACAATTTTTGAAGCACACCACAATGAGAAAATAAATGACAACGGTCTCCCAAATTAACAAGTTACATGTTTCTAGATAGTTCCATTTTCGAATTCTGCTTTTTTTATATTTTATTGTAAGTGGCTAGTTCCAGTAACATTCAGTATGCTTTACGTACCAGTAAAATAAAGGTAAATAATGTAAAGAGTTAAAACTATTCTGTGCAGGCAATTAGATCACGAAAAGACGCAAAAACACTAATTGCGTTCTACTGAACAAATCACCAAACGCCGACAACTAATTCCTTTCCCCCACTTGATTTCCTTTTACAAAAGGGTAATTTGCTTTTTAAAAGGACACTTTTTCGAGGAAAAGTAGGCACGTTAATGAGCCTAATTGTACCGTTGTAGGACATGAGGGGACTCAAATGAGCGTGAAGTCGGAATCGAGGAGAATTCTCTATTGAAGTTGTCAACTGCGGTCTATTCGTAGCGAGAATTTAATTTAATGAAATCATCACAGTTTATTCTACTGTGAGGAGGCACGAGCGTTCAGCCGACAAGAAAGCGCCGCAAGACTCATTTACAATTCCAATTAAGGGCAATTCTCATTTACTTTTGTCCTGTAGAAGCAACGAATCCGAGCGAGGCCTTTATAATACTCGGCGCGAGCTACAAACAGCCATTGCAATTGCTTCCACTTCGTCTAAGTATTATAATGGATACCGAAAATTTGATAAACAACGTCACCGATGTACTCGTAGTTAAATGGTAATGAAGCCAGTTTTGAGGCCTACATTAATGTTTGGGCACTCAGCCCAACTCAAAATTGAATAATATTTTTTCATTAAAACTACCTATTCAAAAAGGATGTTTTGTTCGCAGAATGAGTTCGCTGGTAAGTGCAATCAAAGGACGACTTTTCTGCACTTCATATAGTAATGAGAATTTGTAAAATGAGAATGTTTTGTCCTTCCAAAGAGATCGAGCGAAGATAATGTATGGAAAAAGTTACAGGTTGGTTGAAAATCGGCCCGACCGTTTTTTTTTATTTTTTGTTGTGTCGATTCCTTAAAATGCCGGACCTAACATCTACAGAGACATAATTGTAATAATTTGTACTCTGTCTGAAGGACGCCTGCCTAGCGCCGTCGCGGTCCTGTTTGTTGTCTTAGGATGGCAGTCGTTATAGCATGGTGGTGGCCAGTCGGCCATTTTGTGAATGCCCGCCTGGCTAACTACTACCCTCAAGTATAAAATCTGTCGCCAAGCACTAAAAGGTGTGTTCGGGCAGCAGTCTTTGAGAGCTAGTAACTCTGGGTTAGTCTAAATGCTAAAACACAACATGACTTACTATCAAATGAGCTGAAACTAAAATATACCTCGACGTTTCGATCAATTTGCATCGATCGTGGTCACGAGATATGAACACGAGATGAATGAATATGTGCGCGAATAAATCCAAAAGTATAATTTAAGCAAGCTAAGTCTACATTATACTACTTTTATATTCAAATATGAAAGAAGTGAAAAGAATGAAATTTCAAATGTGAAAAGATCGAAAATATTTTTAACTTTAAAATGTTGCGTGTCAACATCATACAACTTATTCTTCCATATATTTATACTATTTTTTAAATTGTAAATGAAGTGTCGTAAATATTTAAATGATTTAGACTATTTTTGTAACGGAGTCTCTTTCAAACTTAGTAAGGTTGTTGGCATTTGATGACTATTCTTTATAATTCTTACTTATTTAAAGAACAACATGTAATAAAATGAGGCCTTCAGAATATGAGGAAATATTGCACTTGGCCGATTTGATTTTCTAAATTTAATAATACATAAAATTACGGTTGCTTTCATATACGAGCGTAATTTTCCGGTGAAACTCGCTGTTTAACTAATTATGCCTTTAAATAGATTATTCAACTCATTGAATGTTCAGACACAATCTAATTCATACTTTACAAATAACTCTGCGTTTGACATTGCGTAACAAAGGTCATCGAACTGAAAAGTACCCACCCTAGTTCAAATAAGCTGGAAATATACTCTGGGAAATAACCTCCATAAGTCTATTTGTTATGGCCACGAAAATGTACTAGGCTTTGTTATCATAGAATGTCAATGATGTAGCAATTTTTGAGGCTTCTATTCTATCAGCTGTACTCGTATCAAAGCTAAGAATAAAGATTATATTACTTGAAGTTAAAGATCTTATGACACAAGGAACATTTTTGCTTTGCGAGAACTAATTGTTTTTAATTATTGTAATTAAATCTGAACCAAGATTGATTTTATGAAATCACTACCTACATATGCATATAACGACGATTCAAATTGAATACCGCTTCTTCTATTTTTGTATCAATTCCAAAATTAGAATTATTCTAATATAAATAACTTTCCAAAATTCCCTGATACCTGAGCATATAACTTATTAATGATAACCGAGCAATGAAGCAGTGATAGTCTGTGATAGCCAAGCGGTTATAGCTAATTATTGCCGTAGGTCCAGGTTCGATCCCCACTGCCGGCTTTATTTTCACCCCATGGTGGGAAGGCATTTTGGGAATGCTCGCATTGCTACCACCCTAAAGCAGAAAATTTGTCGCCAAGCACCTAACAGTGTGTTGCAGCCCTTGAGAGCCAGTAAAATTAAAGACACACCAGACTCAACCAATGTAAGTAACGAACTGCACTGCGCCCGTCACCCTGAGACATAATAGGTTTTTTTTATATAGATACGTTTTTACATGTAGCTTGAATGTTCCTTCTGTGAGAACTGTAATATATATTAAAAAATATAGTAAAATCGCACAAAATGCCCTAAAAAGGACCGTTTGTGAAGTGGCATTAGATTAGCAAAGACAAAGCTAATCTAATGCCATAACCAATTTAATCTTTATTCTTAGTGGTGTAATCGTGATTGTAACCGTTTCATTTAAATTTGCTTAAGCTTTTTCGAGTATTCATTATATTATAAAGAAGATAAAAAAATTATATTTTAAATAAGACTCGGCAAAGTTAAAATATCGATTTCGAAAAATTCTAAGAGATTCGCTAAAATCCATTCCATATATCGCCAAACCCTTCGATTATCGTTCCAAATTATAATTATTAAACCAAATTTGCATGGATGCTGCCCAATAGTGTATTTTTTTCTTATTTATATCAGCGAAAGCCATAACGTCTACCGCTAAACAAGGCCTAGGGATTTGCATTAATCTCTATGCTTGGCAGGCATCTTGGGGATCGCTGTGTAGCTCACCTAAACAGGCCAAAGGAGCCGCACGTGCCGAAGGCATGGAATTCATTCATTAATGGGGTTGTTCGGCTCCGTTAATGGTGTGACCATCAATGTGTGACAGTTAATTCGATGACTAAAGCGCGTCTAGGGGCACATTCACCGTAAGTTGGCATATCACATTTAATACAGCTTGTAGAAAATAGTAGAAACCTCTTGTAGGTAGATTTAAAGGTTTAAGTAATCAATGAATGTATCTAAGCGATTTTACTGATTATTTATAAGGTATTTTGCAAATACATCGAACACGAAAATTTATATTCTATTTGTAAGATGTAAGTACATACTGAATGTGTATATAAACGCTTCAGCTTATTGGGGCACTAAGAAGTTTGATTTCTATTTTGAGTTGACTGATAGGGGTGGCCACCTTTGCCTCCATTAGTTGTATTTGGGTGGTGATGTCTTGAGACGTCGACAGCCATTCTCTGATTTCTGTATATGTATCTTGACATTACATAAACTTAGTAATTAAATAACCTTAAACGGTTTAAATCGCGTATATTTGTCATTATTTTTGTCCCGACGTTTCAAACACTGCAGTGATCGTGGTTACGGGGTGACTAATTTATTGTATAGGAAACCCACCCATACAGATAAATATCTCAATGGTAACTCCCATCACCATCCATGTCAGTTGGCTACCGTAGGCAAATCTTTGTTACAGAGAGCACATGGCATCTGCGACACTTCAAGGAGGAGCTTCAGTATGTAAAACAAGTACTGCGAAGCAATAATCACAAGCTCCCGCGAACGCGTCACAGAAGCCAGCCCAAGCCTTCCGCAGTTGAGCGACAACCTGCCATCTTACCTTACATCAAGGGTGTCACGGACAAAATTGGTAATATCTTAAGACGAGCTTCAATAAAAACTTACTTCAAGCCGCACAAGAAGATCAACCAATTTTTAAGACCTGTTAAGTGCAATATTCCCCTACAAAATGCAGGTGTTTATAAACTTGATTGTGAATGTGGGCTGTCGTATATTGGGCAAACAAAGAGGAGTGTTGGTATCCGGGTAAAAGAACACATTGCTCACATGAATAACAGACGCTCGACCAAGTCTGCAGTTTGTGAACATGCCCAGGGCAGACCCAACCACTACATTCGGTTCGACAACCCACAAATCCTTGCCAGAGAGACCCAAGAATGTTACGCGAGGCTATTGAAATCAAAAAGCACCCAAATTTCAATAGAGCTGATGGTTGGCAAGTACCACCTGCTTGGGATCCTGTTATTAAATCAATTAAATCTCATGGCTGACACAAATCTGCAAGACCTCTGGATACTGTGAGCGAATACTGCGTGAATAGGGAACGTTATGATTAATATAAAAATTTCTGACGGTAGACCAAATAATTTCTTAATAACTCATGTTGCAAACCAATTAGTCACCCCGTGACCACGATCACTGCAAAGTGTTTGAAACGTCTTTAAATTTAAACCGTTTAAAGTTGTTTAATTACTATGTGTAACAATCGCGAAAACCTAAGATAATATTATTACATAAACTTTATCAAGTTTTCTTTAACAGATATATACAAATAAAAAATAAAGCTTCGCAAATATTGAACCAGATAATTATTTGTTTGGTTACATTTCAGTAAGAAAGTGTACGACGCAATCACAAATCTCCGTTAGCGTGCAGTAAGTTAAATTGAATGTCTAAGCTCGCAATCGACGATTCAGCAAATACCGGTATCTATTGGAAAAGACCGGAGTCTTTAAGAAAATCCCGCAGTTTCGCTCGTCTGCCGTGTACCCGCCTCCGCCAATAGCCGGATTATTTGGAAATGTACGTTACATTTTCCGCGTACTTCCAAATAATATCGGGTGTAAATGTAATCGTCGCATCGAAATACAAACGTCATTTATATTTACTATCCTCAAGTAAACAACTTGTTCGGGGAAATTACGACGGCGAGGTTTACATATCATATATTTCAAATATAATTACGTGTTGGTGGGAAATTCCGCACTTCATTGCTCGGTGCCAACATAAAACGAATTTCCACAGAGATGTGCCTAGATAGATCATTTTTCTTATCATTAACAACTGCAAATTAACTTCTAGTGCCATTCCCAAAATACCATATTGAAATTTTAATCACGTTCTCAAGGACGTGATTACAAATTATTGAAATAGCATAGTTAGTCATAATATTGACATTATACGATTTCAATACAATACAATACAATACAATAACTCTTTATTGCAAACCAATTTACAAATTTTACATATATTAAATAATAACAATAAAAACCCTTACATAATGGTATTACAATGGGCGGTCTTATCGCTATAAAAGCAATTTCTTCCAGACAACCTTTGGATGGACAGAAACAAAAAAAGGGAATAGGCGGTTGGTGCAACTTAAAATTATATATAAGACGTTTACTAGTAGGTACTTTAATATACATTCTAATACATAAATATCAATAAAAATACACTGTTACTATACATATACAAAATACTAATCAACAAATACACACACATATATATATAAATATAAATATATATATACATACATATAATATATAAATTAAACACGAATATATAAATATAAACAAATATCAAGCAGAAATTGATAAATAATAATCCTTTACTGAAGTCTTAAATGTTGAAAGTGACTTGGCAAGCCTTATATGCACAGGCAGTGCATTCCACAATCGTACAGCTTGGACTGTGAAGGACTTATCCAAGAACTGTGAAGTATGGGGAGGCATTTTCAGTTGGAGGGTCTCAGAAGATCTTAAGGATAGGGAGTGTGAGTGATGTAAGAATTCAAAACGCTCTTTGAGATAGGGAGGAGTACTTGGAATGAAGAGAATATTGTAAAGCAAAGATAGGATATGAGCATTCCGTCGCAGACGAATTGGCAACCACTTCAGCCTTTTTCGAAAGTCGGAGATATGGTCATATTTTCGTAGGCCAAATATGAACCTTATACAAAAGTTTTGTAAGCGTTCAAGCTTATCTAGCTGATCTTGGGTTAAATCGAGATATGATATGTCAGCATAATCAAGTATGGGCAGCAAAAGAGACTGTGCAAGCGCAATTTTAGTGGTAATTGGTAGGAAATTCTGTAACCTCCTTAGAGAAGAAGCAGAAGCAAATATTTTGCGGCTAGTTTGTGCAATTTGAGGCACCCATGAGAATCTGCTATCAAATATCACTCCAAGATTTTTCACAGTATTGCTAATTGTTATAGCCGTTCCGTCGAAAATTACTTGTGGAAGGCGAAACCAGTCAATTAGAGAGATCATTCGCGAACTGCCGATGATAATAACTTGGGTTTTCGCCGGATTCACTTGTAGGCCGTATGAGTTACTCCAATCGGTGATACGTTGTAAGTCAGTGTTGATGATGTCAATTGCAATTGGCAACTCATTGAGTGGAGCTTGAGTGTAGATCTGCAAATCATCTGCATAAAGGTGGTAGAGTGAAGAGAGTTGATGAGATATGGAATTAATAAAAATTGAAAAGAGGAGAGGTGATAAAACGCCGCCCTGAGGCACGCCCGCAGTTGTAGTACACCAAGATGAGTAATTTTCATCAATGCGCACACGCTGCCGACGCCCAAACAGGTAACTACGAAACCAAGCAATCACTGTTGGAGATATATTAAGAGAGCACAAAACACCCAATAAAATGTCAAAATCTACGTTGTTAAAAGCGTTGCTAAAGTCAAGTAATGCTAAAACCGACAGTTTTCCATTCTCCATGCCACATCTTACATCATCTGTGATCTTGACTAAAGCTGAAACAGTGCTGTGTCCCGGGCGAAATCCTGATTGGAAAGAGTTTAAAAGGTTGTTTCTGATGAGGAAAGAAGTAAGTTTTTGGTGGACAAGACGTTCGAGAAGTTTTGAAAGGAAAGGCAGAATTGAGATAGGGCGATAATCAGAAAACGAGGTCGCGTTGTTCTTTTTAGGTATAGGAGTAATCTGAGCTTCTTTCCAATAGGAAGGGAACGTACTGCTAGAGATAGAGCTATTAAGAAGGAACTGGATCACAGGCAATATCTCATCCAGTACTAACATGATCATTTTACGGGTGATCAGATCACTACCAACTGCATTCGATGTAATAGATTTTATGCTCATCTTAATATCACAATCGGTGAATTGCTTAAAGACGAAAGAAGAATAGTTAGGAGTTGGAATGCAAGATAGATTTCGTAATGTCGCTGCTTTTGTGGCCCCATCAAATTGGACAGAAGAGGAGAAATGCTGATTCAGAGCATCAATATCAAAATTGCTAGGGGTATTGTTATGGTGTGATTTTCCAACTCCCAATGTCTTAAGAAATTTCCATACTTTAGACGGATTATCATTTTCTAATGAATTGTGAATATGTCGGCGTTGTGCGTTTCTACACACCTGATTACAGCGATTTCTACGCTCCGTATACCTCAATTTGTTGTCATCAGTGGGTTTACATTTATATTTGAACTTGGCTGTTATCTTCTTATTCATGATAACTCTAATTTCAGATGTAAGCCAAGGTGCGGGTTGGTGCTTTATTTTGACGGGTCTTAATGGGGCATGTTTATCATAAAGATTAGTTAAGATCAAGTTAAAATGGTGCACTTTTTGGTCCATAGTTGATCCATTTACAACATCAGACCAGTCCAAATTACGAGCATCATTTTTCAAACATTCAATGTCAATTCCACCAAAATTACGCTGCAGCAGAATTTTAGACTTAGCTTTCTGCGGACGCATTTTGTATGTAAGATAAACTAAGTCATGGTAAGAAAAGGCGTCCGCTGCACACTGACCATATTTTTTAACGTGAGATAGAGATGATACCAGCATAAGGTCAAGAAGAGAGGGGGTACAGTTTGGGAAGTTATGCGTAGCATTTAACGGAAGAATGGTCAGGTTACTCGCCCTAATAAGCGATTCAAAGGCAAGGGTTCGGGAATCCAGCTTTAGCAGGCAGGTGTTAAAATCACCCATAATAATGTTATGGTCGTATAAGGGGACGCAATCTTCAAGAAGTTTTTCAAATGAAGAGAAAAAATTTATATGACTGGATGGGCAATAATAGACACCAAGTAGCATCTTAGTGTGCGAGATATTCAGCTCCAGAAATAGATGTTCCCCTGCGTTGGTGGGAGGTGGCTGTGTTGACATACTCAATATGGAGAAAGGTATGTGGGACCTAAGATATATGGCAACCCCACCACCCTTGCTACTTGTGCGATCGTTACGAATAAGTCTAAAACCTGGTAAAGAGTACAGAGTAGTAGGAAGACATGGTTTTAGCCAGGTTTCAGAAACTAAAATGGCATGGATATTCGCATATCATTCATTTCATTTCATGTTCATTTCAATCTAATAACTTTATCCTACACCAATATTTACGTTCTCAAGGTAGGTATGTCTTTATTCATTATCATTAGTTTTAAGGTATATATTATTATAAAAACATTGACCTTTTCCAAAATTCTAATAACCACTCGACAGTTGAGAGGCTATGTAAATACGAAAGTACCTAAGTGTTAAGTTGCGTGGGAGTGTTTGTAGCCACTAATCACCGAATGGGCCCAACGGATTTTAAAGATGAAACTTGGAACATATAATATTACTTATGTCCTGGATTAGAGCATAGGATAAATTTACTCCCGATTGATAAAGAAGTTTCAAAGGAAATCGTTATAACCTAACACCAACATCGACTAACATAAGCGGGGAAAGTCGGTAAGTAATTTTATTTTTACATTGATTCCTTCTGGTATTTTTTTAAAGCCAATAAGGTACCTACTTATTACTATTATTACTGCTTAGATACTTTTAAAATATTACCGCATGAAGTAACATAATTATTGAATTCAATCTCAAAATACCTACTTACACTTTATAAGTTCTCGCGGAAGATACCCTGCTAAAGAAAAATATATCGTAGAGCACGAAACTCATTTCTGTTTTTAAATTTGATAAATAAATCCTTTTCTATCTTGATCCAGCAGTCCATTAAATGATAGCAGACATCGTCCTAGGTACCTAATAGGTACAAAATGTGAAGTTTTGGCAAACTAGCGGCTTAGCAAATGACGGCGTAGAACATTTGCGGGCGCCCTTCGAAGGGTCTTAATCGGCCTATAAATTTTCTTTTATGTGTTGTGTATACGAGCGGAAGGATTGAAGACTGTGCCTTTGCTAGGGCGTGTACTTGTTACACGGCCCACTTCAAGTGTAAAGTGAATCGGAGTGAGCTTGTCACTATAATCTCTACTAGTTATGCTCACTGGAGCGAGCACGCACGTATATGGCTATTATATAGACAGTTCGCATTTTCAGCTCTACTACGTAGGTGGTTAGATATGTATATATATATATTATAAACTTTCTTTCCAAATAAATTACTTATTTCTTAATAAAATATACTGGCTACGCAGTGCATGTTGAACTCGATCGCTTAGGGGTTTGATTTAACACACGATGTATTTGTTGTGTCTTTACCAAAAAGACCGCTTGTATTCCTAAATTATAGTTTTTTACAAGTGAGTAAAAACAAAAAACCTTATCGAAATCACTATTATCACTTCACTTATCAAGTTTCTCATATTCTGTGAAAGTTTCGTCAATCCACCTGTAACTTTTAGCTACAGATACACCATTTAAACTTCGGATCCACAGTAAAGGCGTAAGTACGAGTAAGTAGGGTTTGTTACCCGTTGTATGTCCGTCATGCATGGAACAGAAAAACATTATTAAATAAATAGACTAAGGTTTTTCCTTCTATTTCATATTAGATATTCTGCCGATACGTTTTTAAATTGAAGCTTGGCCAGAGTATGAGTAGAATAACATAAAATATATTATTTATTATATATTAATTCAATCAATCAATAGGGCAGTGTTCGGGAAGTTAAGCGATATCTTAACGTCGAACATATCACAGAGCCTGCAGACCAACGTCTGCAACCATTTTTTTTACAGGTTTGACTTATGGTACTGATACGTGGTTCTTAACTGTGGCCTTTATGGATAAGCTCAGAGCCACTCAACGGGCTATGGAGAGAAATATGCTCGGAGTTTCTTTGCGCGATATAATCTGGAAGGTGGATATTCGTCGAAGAACCATAGTCACCAACATAGTTTTCAGAATGTTCAAGTTGAAGTGGGAATGGGCAGGCCACATGGACGGGGCGGGTCTGGGTTTATTCATTAATAGTTGCTTTGCCTAGCTTGCATGCCTTGCGCTGCTTGTTTTGGATAAACTCAGGCCTTCCTTACTCATCCCGGATGGGTAAGGAGGCAACGGTCTTAGGGGAGAGCGCAAGTCGTGATGATCCCTAAGGCAAGTCTGACGGATACCTTCTCGTGGTGCTGCCTGTTATTGGTTTATTTCCTTCCGAAATAAACGCAACAACACCGTCAGGCGCCGCGTGTATTGTTATCTATATGTGTATGTATATGTATATATTGTTTCTGTATATATTTGTATTATTTGTGTATATTATGTAGTTCACAGGGCTATTTAACCCCTTATTAGTAACTAAATTGAAAATGCTCGGTACAGACCGGGGCCGTAGTTAACTGTCTGTCATCTGTATTATACGTGCTAAGGTGCTTAGCACCTCTTTAAGACAGATGACAGAATAGACTTACGGTGTATAAATTGTAGTTTTAAGGCAAGGCTACAGATAATTTGTCATGTTTATGAGTAGATGAAAAACAGTTTGGCGGTGTGTGTGTTAAAATAGGGACCCCTCTAACTGGCAAACACCAGCGCCTACTACTGTCAAACGTATTGTTACATAATCGAAAATAACCGCTGTCTTTTATTTGGTAGTGACCCCTGTTCCGATGACTCACGTTATTGGAGGCGGGGACAAACTGGCTGGACTAGTTCCAAAACCCCGATGATGAGTGTATCCTTAGACTTCGGGAAAATACCTCCAAGGTATTGTCAGTCTTCTGAACTCTAAACTTCCGGAGGCTTGAGTAGAAAGATTGAAGCCTGTCCATTTCCCAAAAAATGTTTCTTATGCTCACAATTTATAATTATATTTTATAATTATTCTGTTTTTATCTTGCCTGTATAAATTGTGATAATGTCGAAAGTTAACAGAGACGCGAAAGGAAAATTTGTAAAAGGCCCTTCTCAGGGCCAACCTATTGTTTTATCGGAGGACCGCTCGAGCGGCACTAATGAAAGTCTGAAAAACGCCCCTTCTCAGGGCAAAACTACAAGGGTTTCTTCCAGAGATCCGTCGGAGGTCTCCATGGGGGACGAAGTGAGGTCGGACGTAGAGTCCTTGTTTGAAGCGTCTGGTGACGAGGGTGACAGCCGGAGGAAGCGGCCTTACTCCTCGTTTTACGTGCCCGGCTACCTAGAGTCAGACACTGAGACCGAGGAAACGTCAGCCGCTAAAATCAATACGGCGCGCAGGGGAAGGGCGAAGGGCACCAATACAGGCCCCACACGAGACGAGTTTTTGAAGCCCAAGCCATTAGTAGAGGAGCTGGCGGAGGTCCTGCAGAGCAGGAAATTCAAAAAGGGGCCGGCCGCTGTGGCCGCCGGAAGACTTCTCGACATCGGAAGCGATTCCGATGTCCTTGCCGGGGTCGGTGACCTTAGCGGGCTCAACGCTCAGGAGCTGAGGGCTCAGGCAGGAGGGATGCTCGCCTGCATCTTAGAGGTTGCCAAAAAATCTGGCAACCTAAAAGGCGAGTTCGTTGGTCGCCTGAAAAGGTCTGCGTCGACCCTGAGGGAGGTTGTCGACGCACTGGCCAGCAGGAGTGAGGCGGAGGAGACGCGGCGGCTGAGAGCCGAGAACAGTCGCCTGCGCCTCGAGATGGAGGCCTGCAAGGCAGAAGTGAAGGCGCTGCGTCGCGGGTTCACCGAAGCCAAAACCCAGGCGGCTGCCGCCACGTCTGCTGCTACAGTAGCAGCAGCAGCCGCTGCCGCCGAGACGCCGGCCCCCCCTGCCGTTGTACTGGGGGCAGAGTTAATGGAGGAGATGACGCGCTCCTTGACTACCACGTTCGGGCAAATGCTCAATGCCCGACTCGCTGGTATCGAGGATCGCCTCCTGCCAGCGCCGGTTCTTCGCCCGCCTCTCAGGGCGGACGCCAAGAAGGCTGCAGCAACGGTTGCGCCCCCAACCCCGAAACCAGTGCCTCGAAAGCGGGTTGGCCAGGCGTCGCAGGCTGCTGCCACGCCCTCGACTGCGGCTCCCATCGCCCCAATAACGACCGTGCCAACTGCTGTGGCCCAGGCGGAAACCTGGGTTACAGTAGTGAAAAAGGGGAAGGGCAAAGGGAAGGGCAAATCGTCCTCCTCAGCCACGCCCGCTCCCGCTCCTGTCCCAGCAGCTCGTGCCCCCCCCTCCGCCGTGAAGCCCAAAACGAAGAAGGCGAAGGCTTCCACTGCCGCCGGGCCCAAGAAGGCGAAAGCAATGAAAACCCCCAAATCCGCGGCTGTTGTGCTGACGCTGCAGCCCGAAGCCGCGGAAAAAGGGGTTACATACAAAGCCATTGTTGAGGCGGCGCAGGAGAAGGTCGATCTCCAAGGATTGGGAATCGACCGGATCCACTTCCGCCAGACGGCCACGGGAGCCAGGATGCTCGAAATTCCTGGCTCCGAAAGCAGCGACAAAGCGGACAGGCTCGCTGAGAAGCTCCGCGATGTCCTGTCCGAGGTGGCCAACGTCGCCAGGCCCGTTAAGTCCGTGCAATTGCACGTGACGGGCCTGGACGACGCCGCCACAAAGGAGAAAGTGGCGGCGGCGGTCGCCAAGAAAGGCGGCTGTGACGTACTCCACGTCAAAGCTGGAGAAATCCAAAGCTACGGCGGGAGCGGCTCCTCCCTTGTTTCCTGCCCGATTGCAGCAGCCAAAGTGTTGCTGGCACAGGGCAGGCTTTTGGTGGGGTGGAGCTCGGTGCGAGTGGTGGCACTGGCGGCGCGTCCCATGCGCTGCTTCAAGTGCATGGGACTCGGCCATACGCGCCCCCAGTGTCCCTCGTCGGCAGACAGGGGGGACCTGTGCTTCCGTTGTGGAGGCGCAGGCCACAGGGCGGCGAGCTGCCAAAGAAGGGCTCCACACTGCGCTATATGCGCCGAGACGGGGCGACCCGCCGAGCACAGGATGGGGGGACAAAACTGTGTCCCCCCAAAGACGAAGGGACAGGCCGCCAGGACCCCGGCCATCCCCCGACCGGCATCCAGAGCCGCACCTGAGGCTGCTCGCCGCGCGGTGAGCATGGAGGTTGTCACGTCCGATTGATGGATCAAGTCGGACAGCACAACCTCCTCCAGACGAACTTAAACCACTGCGTCAGGGCTCAGGATTTGCTTATGCAGTCCCTGGCGCAGTGGCGGATCGATTTGGCGGTCGCTGCGGAGCCGTACTACATTCCCCAGTCCCATCCCTACTGGGCTGGGGATTTGGACGGCTCCGTAGCCATTATTGGACGTGCCGGTGGCGGCTCCCCCCTCTCGGTGTTAGAGAGGGGTTCGGGGTACGTGGTGGCCAAGTGGGAGAGGTATGCGGTAGTGGGCGCATACTTCTCCCCCAATAGGACCGTCGCGGAGCTGGAGGTCTATCTAGACCTCCTGGCCACGGCGGTGAGAAGGCAGGCACCACGTGAGGTCCTCCTCATGGGGGACCTGAACGCCAAGGCCCAGGCCTGGGGCAACCCCTCCACTGACACTCGCGGGGAGATTGTCGTGGAGTGGGCGGTTGCCGCAGGGCTGACCCTCCTCAACAGGGGGTCGGTCCACACGTGCGTGCGACACAACGGGGGGTCCGTGGTGGACCTTTCGTTCGCCACCCCGGTGGTCGCAGCACGTGTCCAGGCCTGGAGAGTGGAGGCGGAGGTGGCGACTCTCTCGGACCACAACTACATCCGGTTCGAGATCGCCACCTCCCACCAAGGAGGGACTCGGCGCGTGGAGAGGGAGTCTTTCGCGCGCTGGGCAATTGGTCGCCTCGATGCCGAGTTGGCTGAAGAGGCGGCTATCGTCCAGACGTGGCTGGCCACCCCGGTGCACCTGGAGGTGGACATCGCGGCGGGCCACTTCCGGGAGGCGGTGACGGCCGTCTGCGACGCCGCCATGCCGAGGTCCCGACGCCGCCCCGAGCGCCGCCAAGTTTACTGGTGGTGCTCGGAGATAGAGGATCTCCGAGCGCGATGCTCGGAGACGCGCCGCCTCTACTATCACTGCAGGAGGCGGCGTCACGGCCGGACGGACGACCAGCTGCCGGCAGAGCAGCTGGCGGCCGAGCGGCTCCTGTATGGCGAGGTAAAGTTAGCCAAACAGGAGCTGAAGCTGGCCATCGGCCGGGCTAAGGCCCTCGGCTGGCATGAGGAGCTGGAGGGCCTCGACAGGGAGCCATGGGGGCGCCCGTATAAGTCTGCCCGGAATAAGTTCCGAGGCAGAGCGCCCCCTATCACCGAGTCCCTGGAGCCAGAGCTCCTGGAGAGGGTGCTGGGGGGGCTATTCCCCGACAGCGACCCCCACTACACCCCTCCACCGATGGCCACGCCGTCCTTCCAAGAGGAGGAGGACCCGGCCTCCATTCCGCCTATTTCAGAGGTGGAGATGGAGGTAGCAGTCTCTCGCCTGAGTGGCAAAAAGACTGCCCCGGGACCAGACGGGATTCCCGGGCGGGTCCTCAGGATCGCCCTTAGGGAGATGGGCGGTCAGCTTCGGGAACTGTTCGACGCGTGCCTCGCGTCGGGTCAGTTCCCGAAGCTCTGGAAGGACGGGCGATTGTGCCTGTTGCGGAAGGAAGGGCGAGACGCCGACTCGCCCGCCGCATACAGGCCAATCGTGCTGCTGGATGACACGGCGAAGCTGCTGGAGAGAATAGTAGCTTCCCGTGTCATCCGGCACCTGGGGGGAACTGGGCCTGAGCTATCAGAGGCCCAGTTCGGATTCAGAGCAGGGCGGTCGACGATAGACGCCCTGCTCTGGATCAAGGGGTGGACGCAGGACGCGGTCAGCGGGGGGGAAAAGGCGTTGGCTGTCTCGCTGGACATTGCCAACGCCTTCAACAGCCTACCGCACGGAACAATACGGGAGGCGCTCCGCTATCACGGTGTGCCCCTGTATCTGCGTAGGCTGTTGGCTGACTACCTCCAGGACCGCGAGGTCCTGGTGGAGGGACGCGACGGTCTGAGGCGACGTCGCGTGTCCTGCGGGGTTCCGCAGGGGTCGGTGTTGGGACCGCTCCTGTGGAACATTGGCTACGACTGGGTGCTCCGCGGCACGTTTCCCGCAAGTATGCGGGTTGCGTGCTACGCGGATGACACCCTAGTCGTGGTCAAGGGGAGGGACCACGGGGAGACGGTGCGGCGGGCCACGGTGGCCACGACACTCGTGGTCGGCCGCATACGTGCCCTGGGGCTGGAGGTCGCCCTCTCCAAGACCGAGGCCCTAATGTTCCATGGGCCTCGGGGGGGACCCCCTCCAGGAACGAGGATAGACCTGGACGGGGTCCTGGTCCGGGTTGGGACCCAGATGAGGTACCTGGGTCTCATCCTGGACGGGCGGTGGACTTTTGGCGCCCACTTCACTCAACTGGCCCCAAAAGTCATAGGCGCCGCTGCCGCCCTTGGGAGGCTGCTGCCCAACGTGGGCGGCCCGAACGCCACTTGTCGTCGCCTGTACTCCGGAGTGATCCGGAGTATGGCCTTGTACGGGGCACCTGTCTGGGTGGACGCCCTCGGTCGCGCCAATAAGGCCCTGCTGCGACGTCCGCAGCGGATCATCGCGACGAGGGCGATACGCGGGTACCGGACGGTGTCCTGGACGGCGGGATGCGTGTTGGCCGGTGATCCCCCCTGGGAGCTCCAAGCGGAGATCCTCGCCGAAGTTTACCACTTTGTGGCGGCGAGGAGATCCCGCGGGGAGCCTCCAGCGTGGGAGGAGGTCACGCGCATGCGACGGCGGGCGCGGGCCGCCCTGTTGAGGCGGTGGACGGAGGACCTGGCTCCACCGGTCCCTGGACAGAGGACGGTGGATGCCATTCGCCCGGTCCTCCGGAGGTGGGTAGGGCGGCGATTCGGGTCGCTGACCTTCCGATTGGTGCAGGTGCTTTCCAGACACGGATGTTTCGGAAGGTATCTGCATCACATCGCGAGACGGGAGGCGACCCCCGCCTGTCACGAGTGTGGAGCGCCAGAAGATACGGCGCTCCACACGCTGGAGGAGTGCGCCGCATGGAGTCCCGTGCGGCACGCCCTCACAGCGGTCATAGGCGCAGATCTGTCGCTGCCGAGCGTGGTTAACGCTATGCTCGGCAGCGACGGATCGTGGCAGGCGGTGGTCTCTTTCTGCGAAGCGGTGATGGCGCAGAAAGAGGCCGCGGAGCGGGCGAGGGAGGACGACGTCCTCGCGGACCCGCTCCGGCGTAGACGAACTGGGGGGAGGAGAAGGCGGTTCGGGCGCCTTCTCGCTCTTTCCTAGTGCTGTGCGGATCATCGGTGGAGAGTCGGGGGATTCTCCACTGGCTTGCACGATCCCACACGTCTGGGGGATGGCCCCAATGAGCCGGGTCATCCCTCCATTGGCCGGGGCCCGTCATCGGTGACGGGCCGGCCGCTGGGGCGAGATGGTGACTGCTAACGCTACCCCATTTCGCCCTACTAGGCGGCAGACTGCTCATCCCGGGTTTTTAGTGGGTAACCTCACTTACTACCCCCCCGAGGGGTAGTAAGGCCCTTCAGGCGAGGACTCCCACATAACCACTCCGCTCCCCCCGGGGCGGGTGGTATCCATAAAGGATTTTCCCGGGTGAAAAAAAAAAAAAAAAAAAAAAAAAAAAGGCCACATGGACGAACTAATAACCGATGGGGAAGAAAGGTTCTCGAGTGGCTACCACATTACGCCGCAAAATGTAGGTTGGTAAGCCCCCCACTAGGTGGGTGGACGACACCGTAAAAGTCACGGGTAGCCAATGATTACAGCGGCTAATAGCTGTTTTTTATAGCGTTCTATGGGGGATGCTGAACATCTTCCTCCCCTATAGAACACCATAACAAGAAGTGGACATCTTCCGGCTGATGATGATGATGAATTTAATCAACATCCATGATTTCCACAATTGAACCTATGCCTACTCTATTAGCGTGGGGGGTAGAGGGGGTTCCCATAATCTTTACGCTCGACAGACGTCTTGGAATAACAGCTCTTCGGATGGCGCTGCTGCCCACCTTTTGGTATTTTTCCATTCGTAGCCTCTTACGACTGCAATTTGAGCCTGGCGCCCCACATAGACCTTATGTATTATATCTATTAGTACAATTAATATCTAATGTATAATGAATTAAGAGAATAATAAATTAACAACTCCAACAACGATGATTAGTTCAGATTTTAAGGTTCAGATGCAAAGACGGTAAGTGGTGATAATACTGTGTCATATTCCGTACCATTTATTAAATAAAATTGGATATCCAAAGTTGGCAGCGCACAGGTGCGAGTGTCACTTCGCCTCGTACGAAACATTTTTCTCTTGCAACTTGGATCCATGTTTTTGAGAAAACAAATTGCCATATTTATGATATGAAGCTTTCTACGAGAAACGTTATATTTTACCTTATTTAAGAAATGAGTTAAGAAAATGCTTCAGTTGTATACTTAAAAAGTGTAAGTATAGGCACTTGTATAATAATGTGTATCATAAAATATAGATACCATTTCAAAAATTTCTTAACAATAATATGTTATATTTATTACTAATACTTTACTACAACTTCACCAGATGGCAAGTGACATTATAACTTATATAAGGTGAGATTTTAGAAAGACCGAAAGTGTGAACAGGCTTTCTTAACCTAGAATTACTAGCTCTGATGGATAACTGCCAGAACACACCGTTAGGTGCTGGGTGCCAGATTTTTCTACTAGGCATCTAGCCAGAGGGCCTTTGCGAAATTACCTACTATCATGTTGTATTAGCTTAGGCCCGTGGCGGGGTTCAAACCTCTTCCTTCAGCGTGACAGTCCACAGTAATACGTCACTGCTTAAAATACACCTTTCAGTATAGTTAAAGTGTACTAATTAATAGTAGCTTGTGCAACTAGTGCAGGTTGAGGCTAAAATGGGTTTTATGCACGAGTATACACACTAACTTAAAGTAATTTTCAGCAGATGAAGTAAATATTAGAGCGTGTATAGATACACTCTGATTTTTAGCTTAACTGCCTTGAAATGAAGAAAAGTTATGTAATGTAAACAGTAATATAGCTACAGATAGTTTAACTTTTTAGCGCTTCGTAGTTGTTTGTGTAGTTCTTGGTATAAACGTTACTTAGTGTTAGGGTATATAATTAGTTCGATCACTTCTTTCGATCAGATGAAGTCTAGTAGTCTGGTTGATGGCCGCGCACCGTCCCCTATGACGGTTAAAGTAACGCAATTGGAACACGAAATTTCGGCTAGAAATATCGCGAGTGGATGCCTAATCCACTCGGCCACCTGGCCGTGTGGATTAAGCATCCGGCGCCAAATCAGAGGACGCGGGTTCGATTCCCTCCGGGGGCATAACATTTTGTGCTCTAATAATTTGTACAATATGATTTTAGCTTAGGCCACTATAGTGCTTGTAAGCAATTTAGAAATACATATAATTAGGCTTTATTAAAAAATAACTGTCGACCTACGTGTCAATATTTCAGAGACAATATTTTGAGGGTATATTTGAGTTTATACATAGATGAAATATTAATTTCTTATGAACACACGGAGACGAGATTGTCCAAATACTGAATTCCCTAAGGTTTTGTCCATTCAGAGACAATGTGATGGACTACTGTGCTTAGCTGGTGGATTTTGCCATCACGTGATACCTCACGTGCTTGCAAAATCCACCAGCCAAGTCGTGGTAAGTAGCTGTGAATTGTCGCTTGCAGTTGACGTCGGTTATCAATTACCATCACGAAAGATTTCAAACTGTTGTAGCTGCTGAAAGAAACATTAAACCACAGCAGTGTTTAAGGCTCCAGCACACATTCAGTTCCTCTTGAATGACCTCCCGGATTCAGTATCAGACACGAAACTCCATTGATACATTATATTCGCGAAGGATGTGTTTGCGATCGTTACGGCTGCTCAAGTATCTACACTCGAATGCTTACCTAATTATGTAGCACGCCAAATAGCGCACTAGTCCCGCGTCATTAGGCTAGTAATAAATAAAAAAAAATTGAATTACGCACTTTAATTAATCTGGACGACGCATCAGAATCTGGATGAAAATGCAAGGCGAAACTTTACATCTCTTCATCATTTCTGGTATTCCGTTAAATCATGCGGTATACATCGAAAATAAAAGTCGCAACAAAACTTGGCTCATTCCAATGCACGAGTTAGCTGACAAGTAATTTTTTGTCAGTTTCAATCAGTTATCGAGCGGTATCAATCACATGATTAAATACGGTTATTTATTCATGTGGTATCAATATTGAATTCTGTAATCGCAGTCGCCGGCCGACCTTCACGTATATCCTCATAGTGATGATCACATCCACGTCTAAATTCTCTAAACCATGAATACACAGAGCTGCAACATGGAGCTTGATCACCAAATAACAATTGAAGAATCTGCCAACTCTCTTATTGCCGTAAGCCACAGCGAAACTTAAAATTAAAATTTATCGAGTTAAATGGATTATAATAGTGACACACACTTTTCTACAGGACGCCACAATGATTAACAAATGACAGTCTACCAAATTAAAAAGGAACATGTTTCTAGAGAGTTCCATTTTTGAATTCCATAACTGCATTTTTATTGCAAGTGGCCAGCACCAGAAACATTAAGGCCCTGTTACAGAACGTTCGGGTAAGTTCCGGTTATACTATCCAGAACATATTTATTAAACAAAACACTATCTTTGCGTTTCACAGTTATCGGTTTAGCCTATCCATCGATTAAAGCTTGAAACGCACTGCATGTTAACTGACATTTTTATCATTCAGTTATTTTATGTGTTGGTTAGCAACCCGAAACTTTATTAGGACATTCTGAAACAGGCCCTTAGTATGTCAAGTATGTAATATTTTATAGGTATATATTTTTTCAAACTCTTTTTATAACACCACAATATTCAATATCCAAGAAACTGTGACACCTGCTAAAAAAACTTGGTCCGCGAAGTAGATTATGGCCCCTAATATTTTACTCAGAATGTTAAGGTTCTTTCAAAGACGTTAAAGGTGGTTCCATTTATTTAACAGTTTGCTTCGCAATTATCCAAACAAGCCTAAGTTTACTTGTCGGGACTGTAATTAAAAGGTGTATAGACATTATTAAAATTACAGCTTCAGTCCGCTAAAATAAGTTGATATTTTTATATTAAGGTAGGTATATGTAACATTCATGTTATTTATATAGTTAAATATTGTGTTGAAATGTAAAGTAGCCATGTGGCCATGTTCCCCTGCACGTAAATTAATCAAACATTAAACAATAAAACTTACGAAAGATCTGTGTGCTCATTTCGCTCGCTACGATTTGGTACCTGGGATTAAGATCTTCTTGTTGGTATTATAGGACAGGAAGGTGGTGGCTAGCCTGCCTGGCAAGCCACCACCCTCAATTAGAGAACCTGTCGCTAAGCATCTAAGTGTGTTTCGGCAGCTGTCCTTGAGAACCAGTTCCAATTCTAGGTTATGCCTGTTCACGACGTTCAATCACATCATCACTTACCATCAAGTGTGGTTGTGGTCTGTGGTTAAAGGCTCGCCTATCAGCAACCAAAACAAGGCAACTATCTGTATCAACGCTGCTGCTTCGTGGTTCTCATAACAAATTTTACCAAGGCAGCGTGAAATGAAGATGGGAAAATTATGTAGGTAGGGAGTAATATAATACGATGAAAGGTAAAAGTGTTTACAGAGAGCAAACACATCAAGAGCCAGGCCAGTAAGTAGCAGAGATCCAAAGATAGTTGACGTGGCTTATCTCGATATCGTGAACAGTGGCGGTAAAGAGCGGAGAGCTATACATTTTAATCAAAGGAAGGAAAACACTAGGGATTAGAAAAATACATTATCTCGGGCTATAACTAGACCTGAATTTGAAAATTACTTAAAATAAGCAAAATAATGTTCACAGGTCACATTTTTGCGGACTATTTTGGCGACCTTTGGCACTTTGACAATCTAAATTGATACTAGCTTAGTCTTTAGGTATAGGTATATGAGGTAAGGCTAGATATATTTTTGTAAGACACTTTTATGTTATCTCGTTCTAAACAAATTTTAGCCGAATTATACGTTTTAGGCCGTGATATTGAGACAATAATAACTAAAACTACTCTTATCTCAATTGATAAAGCCGATAGAGCTATTTCTAGATCACTATTTCATTGTACTCATAAGATTGTAACCTGAAATAAGTAATATATATAGGTAGCTCAAGATATTATCATGCTGAATTGAGCAACAAGATTTCTTTTGATTAGCGTATAGCTTATATTAGTTTCGGTGCCTCTTTTTGGGTGTGGGCTGAAAATCAGTAGACGTAATACAGAGAGTCGTGTAACCAGACTAACAAGGTGAGTTAACGATATACGCAGGTAATTGACAGTGAATGGAGAACAAAAGGCAAAAGCTCAGAATACGATACAGACAGAGCTTAGCTCCAAATTCTGATTATAGTAACTACTTAGCTTACTAAAGGTATTTAGCATCATGAATAACGTAAACCTCCAAACAACTGCTGGAACAAAACCTGATTAAAATCATAGAAAAATAACGGTTTTGCGATTAAGTATTTAGTATAGTAGCCTCCTTCAAACGCTACACGTTCAGGTATAAAATAAATATCTAGGCGTGGTTATAGATGATACTTATAGTTTGTGCAATATATGTAATTATAATGTATTTAATTATAGCTTACAGTAAAATGTATATGTATTTTACTATGTAAGGCAAAACTATATAATATATAAATGAATAAGTGAGAATAAGTTGTACGATATTTATTAAAATTTCTCTAGATATTATTATATGTTAGAAGCAATGCGGTGGCTACGGCTTTCCACACAGAAATTCCATACATCGAAACTCGCTGCGAGCTTGAGCTTGTACCAAGTGGTGATAGAGCATGTATTGCAAATGCCCGCTTGGCTAGCTACCACCCTCAAACTGAAAATCTGTCACCCAGTACCTAACGGTGTATTCCAGCAGCTGTCCTAGCGAGCCAGTAATGCTAGGTTAAGCGTGATAACACTCTCGACCACATGCCCTGAGGTACCTAAGATTGTGGCCAGAGAGTAACCTACCATAAGCATTATCTAAGCACAACTCTAGCAAATATAACATTCCAAATTTCGAAAGAGTGCGAAATCACTCCAGGTTGACCGGGTCGTCAATTCCACTTTTGGAGTTAGTTTATCGAGGTTTCGTGTACTGCCTTATTGGATATCCTCCACCCCGCGCTGCGCCGGTATGATGCAAAGACACATTTCGGAGTTTTGCCGCCAATACTATGTGTGTTACCGTGGTCTCAGACTACGCAAGCTAAACACATAGTTTATACTTAAATTTGCACTTTTTATAAGTCTATGTATAGTATTATTATTGTAATTAGTATCATGTTGTGATAAGTAACCATTTTGCGTAGTTTTATTGATTATTAACCATTATTAACATTTTGTGGTACACTTTACTGAAAAAATATCACTCCTATAGATTTGTGTAGTAGATAGTAATATAATTAATATCTGGATGTGTTATATGTCAAAAAAAATATAATTGTATAGCCCTTAAAAAATAATATTAACAATTGTGTATTCATTGAATAGTAAGTAATTGTACTACTAACGCCACCTATTACAAAACCAAAGTGTTAACACCGCTGCAACAGAACTAAATTCAATACTCAAATACATCGTAGTTAATCTACTTAATACGAGTATTAGATGACACCACTAAAATAAGGTTGTTAAATAAACGCGAGCCCTCACAAAGCTCACCTTTTTGCTAGTTTACTAAAATTCTTTCTTGCTTATTTATATTTGAAACCATTTTTAGACTGTCCTAGGTACCTTCAATATTAATAATGTACCTAAGACAGTTGGTCCATCATGAAATATATGGTGTTATGTAGCCCTACAAAGAAGGTACCTAATCTGGAAACTTAGGATAATCCCTATAAGTTATCAGCTCAGGTGACGACGGCAAATGAACGGATATCAATGACACAACAAAACAGCTGTTTCGCGTACCTATTCTGCTCTGGTCAGTCTCTAAAAATTCTCATTATATATGACGGATCGTGAGCACGGAATGCAGCGGTTTGTATTCTTTTCAGCAGTCATCTAATAAGCAACTAGCAAGTCATGGATTCTTTACGAGGCTGGCAACACTTTGAATTGCATGGTCGCATGATCATCTCACTATGTATGCGGATGATATTATTTCGGACCTTCAATACACGACATCATTCCATAAGCACAAATCGATTTAAATAAATTATTCTCATGGTTTCAGCATAATCTGTTAACTATCAACATAAGCAAAATATGCTCTGTTTTATTCAAAGCCAGAAATAAATTAATCCATCACACATTTCACTTACAATAGATAATGTACCCTTAGATAAAAGAGAACGAAAAATATCTAGGTTTACGAATGGACAGCTATTTGACATGGAATGTTCACTTAGACCACATAAAAAGCAAGCTCAATCATGAAGACTTTTAAGATCACTCCGTAGCATAGTTCGATGTATTCCACGGAATCTGCGGTACATAGTCTACAATGCCTTAGTCAAACCACACTTGTTATACCTAATTGAAATCTAGGGTAATGCTTCTAAAACAAAACTTGCAAATATTCAAGTTACACAAAATGAAATTGTTAAAATGCTGTTCAATTATCATTACCTTAAATCAACAAATAAAATTTACAAGGATACAAAATTAATGAATATAAAGCAGTTATACATACAGAACACTTGTATTTTTATTCGTAAAACTCTTGACAAAAATGTACATTCAGATCTAAACTTTACCAAATTAAAAAAAAATAGCAAACGTAGCAGTCGTGCCAAGATATCGTACAAACTATGGTAAAAAAACTATTTCATATGAAGGAGCAAAACTTTATAATACACTACCCTCAAATATTAAAATTGAACACTCATTTAATACATTCAAAACCAAGTTTAATGAACATATTTTGGTAAATCACTTATTGTAATGTGTTAGATAAGTAGCTACCTATAGTAGTATTTTTATAATCGAACGACTTCCTTCCTAATTGTATAATGTAACTAATAATTATTGATCTCATGTACTGTGACTTAGGTATTTTTTGAGAATAAATGTCTTTAAACCCAAACCCAATTATCGATCGATTATTAAAGTCTGCGACCGTGGCTAGTCTATAGTAATTTTAAGTCATAGTCTAGTAGCTTCGAAGCTTACGTCACAAGACACTGCAGTTGACTTGGTAATCTTATACTAGCCACTGTACTAGCCGCCAAAGAGGCAACACCTAGCTAAGGAGTAAAACTTATGACAGCATAGACAGTGAATACCGTGATCAGTGTACATCAGTAATGTAAGATGATAGAAGATCCTGGAGGTGTATATTTTGAAGACGTGATATGTAATGGTAGACACGCCACAGTGATGATGAGCTGATGATGTGCTATATATATATATTATGTGTCATATCCACTATTATACCAAGAAATACATAAGAAACTACTTAAGAAGCTGTGATAAAAGCGAACAATATTTTTATCTCCTCTGTTGCCATGTTATCCTGAGAATGGGGACCGCCTCGGACGTATTCTTTTTTAGTATTAGATATATGCTTGTTCTTGCTTCCTGAAAATTAGCATTATCACCGAGAAAAACAGATAGGCAACGATTACCTATCAAAATAGATACACCTTTACCATTCGTTCGAAAATCACATCAACTGAAACTGCTTTAATCATAAAACCATCACAATTCCTAACGAAGTTTCAAGAACGATGTAGATGTTGTGTTTCTAATTAAAGTTTGCCATTTTAAGGTTGGCGTGCACGTTGCGCTTACCATACAAACGTAGTTTAGTCATATTCTAAATATTAAACTTTCGAACTTTGTTAAATTTGGATGCATATCCCCGAACCTGCACTTCTGGTTTGCTAGTTTTTCGATTTATCATTGATTTTATCCCTAAATAAGAAAATAAGTATTCATATACAAAACGATTTATCCGAATATTATTGAAAATACCTAATGTTACGGAAAACTATATAGGCTTGAAGCGCTCGTAGCGAAGTTTGCTTAGCCATTCTGAACCGATCAGCAAAGCTAAGCAACGTCCGCCTCGGTCATGAGTTGGATGGGTGACCGCTGGTGACATTACTACTGAGCGCTTCCGTGCTTCGGAGGGCACGTTAAGCCGTCGGTCTCGGTTGTTGTCTTTGGATGGCAATCGTTATAGCATGGTGGTAGGGCATGTTGCGATTGCCCGCCTGGCTAGCTACCACCCACAAGTAGAAAATCTGTCGCCACGCACCTAACCGTGTGTTCCGGCAGCTGTCCTTGAGAGCCAGTAATTCTCTAGGTTAGCCTGACAACACCTTCGACCACATCATCACTTACCATCAGGTGATCAGGTAGTGGTCAAAGGCTAACCTAAGCAAACCAGAAGCTTAGAAATGAGGCCCAGGGATAGGCACGTGAAATTTCACCGCGTTTGAAGACTTAGTATTTAAAATACGATGTAAGTTTGTGTGCAAAGCGCGACTTGTACACTTCCCTTATTTGACCAAAGTCAAATCGCTGCTATGTCCTAATACTTTTCAGTATCCAACTAACAAATAGCGCAATGAAGTATTGTGTGTAGACACTATTACGTGGTTGTTTGCGGCGTCAACTTGCATGTACATTTTTCACTACACAACAATTTACAAGTAAAAGTCATTCATTACAAATGATACATCCAGAATATGAACTATGTAGGTAGACCTGATTGGCCATATTCACGGTATTAACTGAGGTAAGGGTAGGAAATGGATTATTTCAATATTGTAGTTTATAAGCGAAATTAATACGTCTGCGATTGGATGCAAAACACGACAGAAGGGCGTCTGTCATCTGTTGGCAAGTCAGGCTTCATCCATCATACACTCTGAATGGATAGCACTCCATTAGAAATCCGAACGTTGGAATACCGATGTTGAATCAGATAATAATAGTCAACGAATGGTTACTATTAATCGTCGAAGGTACTTTATATAGTGGTTACATCGGTAAATATATCTTGTGAGTTAAAGTGATCTTTATGTTCTTGTTAAGGGCGTTTTATTTGAGACTCCATCAAATTAATTGGAACAGACTTAATTACTCTTTCTAGAAAATAATCTTGTTATGGTTTCTATCAGATTTCTCAGAATACATTAAGATTTTATGTCTAAAAGTACTCATAAATATGTTTAACGTACTCGGATAGCAGCCGTATAACAAATTATATATATTATAAATTTAGTTTGGTAATACCATATCTATATATATATATATATATATATATATATATATAACAAACAAATACAATTGTGCAATAAACAACAAATTTTGAAGCAGTGATGGCTCAGTGGCATTGGCTATGGACTGCCGCGCAGCAGGTCCATGGTTCGAATCCCGCCGCGGGCTTGAGCTTCACCGCATGGTGGAAGGGCTTTTCGCGAATGCCCGCCTGGCTAGCGACGACCCTCAAGTTGAAAATCTGTCGCCAAGCACCTAACAGTGTGTTCCGGCAGCAGTCCTTGAGAGCCAGTGTAATTACAATTACTGACTTAACAACTATCTCTCAAGATGACTGCTATAGGCAGAGGTAACCGCTTAACAACAGGTGGGCCTCGAGCTTGTTCCGTCACAATAACATTAAAAAAAAAATACAAACTTGTTCTTTCTTGAAAATTATATAAGGTATCACCAATTTTTTTGTATCTGCCTTTAGATCAGCCAAAATTCATATTCATATAAACTATAAAATGTTATGATGTAATGGGTCCATAAAATGAGAAATGATACAGATAGTTTCGAATTTAGCTCTAGAAGTTATCGGATGTTTCCAACAGCCTAACACGTTTCAGCGATGTCATAACAGACCCAAGTCGGTAATTTCTGTCGCAATATGCCAAACAATTAAGATGTTATTATTAAGCACTTCATTTCGCAAGTAATAAAACAGTACCCATGTTCAACAGGTAATAAGATACGATGACAAGGATCGCATTATCGCGCACAAGGCAAAATCCCAAAAGTGGCTTGATTTATTGCCTGAAATATCCTTGACGCAGCTTTGCTCCCAAGGAATTATGTTTTAGCCGGGTGCCTATGAGCCCTTCTCTAAATATTGTCTTGTATGCTTTATTTTTCTTTATTTCCACATCCGCAGAAAACATCCCAACAAATTATGATTCAGCCGAGACTTGACACAAAAAATAAGTTGAGATTTGTTTCAGTAAGAGAATACTTAAATTAATTTGTAATTCTATTTCTGGCGCCTCAACATAATGATGTTATTTCTTGGTAACGTTACTTAAGTCTTGAAGTAAATAATAAATAAAAGGTAAGTTAATTATATACACCATTATATTTATATTATAAGTTAGACTTTGAATAGTACTTATCTCCCCTGCGATGAAGTCGAAGATGAGAAACAGGTTAAACCAAGAATGGGAATAGGTTTCTGATGGCTTAGGTGCTTGGCGATAGGTTTCCTTCATAAGAATGATACTCGTTTAAAAAATACTCCACCACTTCGCAATCGAATTGCAATAACTAGATAAGATTTAGACATATTATACATGACAGCATATGAAATTCAATAACTTGACAAGATTTGTACATATTATAGCAGTTCATATAATATAGCCCAGCCACTAGGCCATCATGGCGTTATTCATCCAAATGAATCAAAATACATAGTAATTATTTTAACTTAGCTTTATTTCAAGTAGAAGGGTTTGTTTATAGGAAGATATAAAGCTATAATAGCAGCAGCTCCATTAGAATGCTAATGGTGTGTTGAGGCATAGATAAATGATTTGAGGAAACAGAGATTTTTAAGAAATATAACGCAATTTTACAAAAGTTATCGTCACTTCAAGAATTTTTCAAGAAGTAAACAAATACTTGTAGGTTCTATAACTCTTTGATTTTGAAAAATATAGAGCCTATGATTACTTCTTCTTCCAAAATAGATAATTCCTATCTATTTAGTCTTTGTTTATTCTCAGTCCACAATCTTCACCATATTTAGTAACAAAACAACTTTGAACGGTTTAAATCGCGTATATCATTATTTTGTCCCGACGCGACGTTTCAACACTGAAGTGACCGTTGTCACAGGGTGACGATCCACCCCCCGACGGTTCCCGCCTTGTCGTGGCGGTGGGGCTTAGTAGCCGTGGCTTGGTCACCCACGGTGAAGCGAAGAGGAACCAGGGGCCGTGCCGACTTGGGACATCGGCCGGCCGGAGGGGCCGCTCCACTGGGCTTTGCCTCTAAGTCCAGTATGGAGCGGCAAGGGTGGGTAGGCTGCGGTGCTGTATGGACAGCACCGCATCTGACGGGGAGGGGCCACGGCGGGAGAGGAGTGCCGGTATTACGGTGCGCCGCTCTCCCTACCTTCCGTGGCCACGGCGGGGCCGCCACCGTTCGATGGCGGACGCGGAGGGGCCGCAGGGGAAGAGGAGTGTCGGTATAGCGAGGCGCCGCTCTCCCTATCCTCTGCGGCCGAAGTAGCAGGCGACGGGGCTACTTATCTGACCCGTCGCAGGGGGACCTCGGGCGTCAGAAGCGGGGGTTGTCTGACGCCCATTTGCGGGCTTGGTCCCCGGGTGGTAGCGACGTGCCATGTGTTCTGGTGCGTCGTGAGGGGTAGCACCCCAGGAGGGGTCCGGCAACGGACAACCGTGGCGGGTTCGTGGTCGAGAGCTAAAGCGTCCCTGCGGCCCGCCGAGAAGCGGTATAGTTGGAACACCGTGTGTTATTTAGTCGGTAGTGGCACTTGCTGCTGTGGGAGTAGTTGGTGTCGAGCCCGACATATCCCGGCCACTTTCCCCGAGGTGGACGGGAATGCGTAAATGCATTTTTCACACGTAAATAAAAAAAAAAAAAAAAAAAAGGGTGACGATCCACGATCACTGAAAAGTGTTTAATACGTAATAATCGCGAAAATCTAAGACAACATTATCTTCACCATATTCTTTTTGAGTTTTTATAAATATATTTACTATAATATTTTAAGATGGAGTATAAACTCACTCTTAAATTTTTGAATTTACATATTAAATAATAAATTCATAAATAAACAATAAATTAATTACAATTAGCGGCCTTAAAGCGATGTCTACTAGGTAACCCTAAGGTAAAGTTGAAATAAGTAAATTGATTGGGGCGGGTGTTGTTAATATTAGGAAATGTTAAGTGTATTTACATATAATAAAAGCCTTATTTCCACACTAAATAGAGCCAGCACAAAATAATTATGTACTTCTTCCACTCAGGATATATCTGACATTTTTCCATGAATATTTTACAATGCAAATTAAGAACGTTCAATACATTTTTATGTAAATGTGTAAGTCTTAGATTGCACGAGAAACTCATGAGGAACGGGCGCATAGGGCTTATTCTATCTTATCGGGGACGCAGTAACTTGCTCTGAAAACTCCACTGGGGATATACTGTTCGAGACCGGCGAAGACAAATGTAATCGTCACGCAGCGACACTCGAAGGCAATAACTACGAGAGAATAACATGTTACAGGTAACAAGTGACTTTGTTTTATGATGCGCGATTTCTTACGGAACTAGTACCTACAAAAAAAAACTTCAATATTATTCAATGCCTTTGCCAAGATTTAAGGAATTAGGAGGAAACATTAGAAAATGCCAAATATATTTACATAAGTCTGCGGAAAGATTTCCTGATTTTGGTGACTTTGGAGATGAACTCATCTTCAGAGGGTCATGTTATGGATACAGAAAAAAAATGTACGGATGTTTTATAGCAACCCATCCGAGCTGAAGTTTATTTCATAACTGCTTGATAAATAGGTAAAAAATACTGAATTACAGATGTTTTAAAAATCTGTAATTCAAATATTTTTTTGAAAGTCAAAGTCAAAATCATTTATTCCATTTAGGCGTCTACGACGCTCTTGTGAAGGTCAATTACAAATTTTAATATTGAATGATACTACATTGTACTGCCACGTTCAGCAAACAAAAATTATAGAGCCAATGCGACAAGAACGGGCAAGAAACTCGGGCCATTCTTTTAACGTTTTTTAACAATGTGTTAAGTACATACTACATAGTAAAATCATTACAATACTTAATTTACATTACGTAGGTAGGTGTTGTAACTCATCACCGATATTGAATTTTTATATCTAACTATAGCTATTTACAGATCTCTGCGGAAAATGTTGAAAACGGTATTTTATTTCTGCTTCAGACAAACAAAAGGTCGTAAGCACCATGTTCAGCGCGCATTGAGATAGAACTTTATTAAATTCATGTTTTGTTTTATTTTCCGTTACAGGCTAATTAATCTGTATCACCTCCTTAATGTATGCAGTCCATTTCATTTTGCAATCTACATGCACCTTCAAAAATAATAACATTAAATGTTGTCATATGAACTGTACGTGATTGAGCAAGGTAATGAAATCACATGTACAATTATTTCTCATGTTCTGGTTCTAGTTGATAGGCTAGCTTAGACTATAGTTTCTAAAACTGATTGATGGTAAGTGGTTGAGAACTGACTTACAAGTACAGCTACCGAAACACCCCATTAGGTGCTTGGTAACAGAAGACATTATATTTCTAAATATTATGATTACAAGCACTACCGCGTACTAAGCGAAAATCATAAATTTGCACAAAATGTTTTATACCCGGGTGGGAATTGAACCCGCGACCTTCCGATTTCGCCCCGGATGCTTTATCAACTCAGCTACCGGGGGTACGGCTGTGTCGCCGAAATGCGGGTTCAATTCCCGCCCGGGGTAAAACATTTTGTGCTCCAATAATTTGTAAAGAAGACATTAAGATCGGGGTTGAACACATTGTGCTGTAACATAGCATATTGGCGTACGTTAATTGTGTATAGAATGTGCAGAAACAGTAGGTTCACGTGAGGCTGACCACTTGTTCATTTATCAGTCTATAAAAACGATAGCAATGTGAACAAAGGTTTTATATGATATGTTTGTAGGTTAGGTATATGGCGATCTCGTGCTCAGGATTCCGTAACTCTCAGGCGTGACCAGACTCGCCAACAGGTAAAATGTTGGAAACTTCTTTTACACTAAAATCAGCGGAAGCATGTGAACACTACGTTCTCAGAGGCATTGATATTGTACTGGAAATGATGTTGAAAAATTGTGAACATATTCTGTCCATATCAAACCTTGACTTCGTAGGTTAGATTGAATAGACCTATACTCGGCACTTCTTTCATCCGTCGTTTTTTCACTCACAATGATACATTTGTGGGGTTCGCCATTTAAGGCTATAAACTGTACATATAGCTCCATCACAATACGATGGTTAAAAAACGATAAATAAAATTTAGTTATGACTCATCGTCATGTTAGCTCAATTGGATTAGAGCATTCCCCGGCTTAAGGGGTGGATGGAATCCCTCACATGACTTAAATTTTTCCTCTGGTAAATTTATAATTTTGTATTGTACATATATTCCGTATCAACATATTTGGAGTCGTCTCACTATTGTCTAACATTAATCTCGCTACCACCACCCAAAACTTCAGTACTTTATATCAGCCTCCAGCCCTATTTTAAGTACTTTATATCAGCCTCCAGAGAACTGATCAGATCTGGAATCGCCCTCTTTTGCAACAACTTTTTGAAGAATAAATTTATCATTTTCAGTCCATCTGCTTTCAAAAACTTTCTTTTCTTAACACGAATACCATCGCATCGTTCCTAGATAGATGATAAATGATAGTGTTCCTGCATTAATAGCAAATAGATATCGTAAAAGCATTAACTTCAGTTTAGGTTAGTACGTATACGTATACCTAAATACTTTCTTTTACTATATACGCTAACCTTTGCGCTGTTAAAATAAACTATAATAATATATTTTACTCTAATATTTAACCGCCAGCGGTTTTTGTATGCTTAAGCTATCTTAGCCTTAATTCTAGGTTAGCCTGAACAACATCTTCGACCACATCATCACTTACCATCAGGTGAGATAGTGGTCAAAGGCTAACCTATCATAAATAAATAAAAAAAAACAATGATATTATTCAGACATTTTACCAAATACGTTGTGACAGCGATTGCGTGATATTTTATGATGAAACTTGGAATAATAAATGGATTCTGTGTAACATGAGAGTCATTAGCGTTGTTATAATGTTCACTATTATAAATCTAAATCCACTTTGTATGGGTAATCATATCTACCTAAACCTTAATTTAAAGAAATTATATAATAAAAGTATTACAAATTTACGAGAGGAAAAATTTAAGTCATGTGCGGTATTCAAACCCGCGTCCATCCACCCCTTTAGCCGGTATATGATCCGATTGAGCTAACATGACAATGAGTCATAACTCAATTTTTTCCTATCGTTCTTGAACCATTCTATAGGGGTGGTTAAATTCAAATTCAAAATCATTTATTCAATTTAGGCGTCTATGACACTCTTATGAAGGTCAATTACAAATTTTAATATTGAAATATTCTACATTGTACTTCCAGGTGCAGCAAAAACATTTTATAGAGCCACTGCGAGAAAAACGGGCAAGAAACTCGAGGCCATTCTTTTAAACGTCTTTTTACAATGTAAAACAATTATTACAATATTTATTTAAATTACGTAGGAGACAGGTGATAGCTTGGCAGAGGCGAAATTTTCCAAGCATTTTTGTCGTTTAAGTAATCACAAACTGTGTAGTAGGATTTCTTAATCAAAATGTTTTTCACGTGCAATTTGAATTTTCCTTCTATGAGCATATTTGGGAATTTTATTATAAAACCGCACACAATTACCTAAAAAGGACCTTTTATTTGTCTTTGCTAGTCTAAAACCTGGTACCTATAATATAAATTTAATGTAAATGTCGGCTGCTAACAAACTAGATATAAGAAAAAAATATATAACAAAACATGTACAATATAAAACAAAAAAAAAGGACTCACCCTAGTGTTAAGATTGTTACATACTAACACCCTTCCCTTCAGCAAGACGATGTATTGGAGACGACAAATAACTTATAAATTGTAATAAATTGATAACAAAAAGGAAAATCTAAAAAGAGTACGGACCCAGAGTCTGTAGTGCAAAAGATTGAATAAGTAAATAAAAAAAAAAAAACCTGGTACCGTTATTTTATATTTATTCCTTGTGTTGTAATCGTGATTGTCAGTGTTTAATTTAAATTTTCTCAATTTTTTCCGAACATAAATTATATTTTCAAATATATACAGTTAAATAACGATATAACGATAATATTTGTAATGTAATCAGCAGAACATGCGTTATTGCATATATAAAAATATTAAGAATATAAAAATATTTCAAATAAAATAACTATAGAGATATGTGTTAACGTTTCATATGTAAAGGTATTGACTAAACGGGCTTCGATGAAACGAGGTATTGTCAGATTCTTGAATAACACATTAGGATACTTTTATCCCAATTTACTGAGAAGTTTCCGAGGGTTCGTGATATTACCGGATTCCATGAAGTCGGAATCGTAGCTTGTTTTAGATGCTTATATTTAGTAGCTTTGGTCAAAACTATTGAATTATATAATTTAAACGATCATCTTTGAAATATCGGTAGTTCTTGCGAGCCCGAACGATCAGATGACAGTTGGAAGGCGAGCGTCAGTGAAGGCAAATGACAGAGCCAGTCTTTATAGATAAAGGAATTTCATGGAATAAGGTAGGTCCTCAAATAACACAATTAGGGTTATTTTGTGTCTCTAGGGAGTGCAATACACAGTACAATCAAATTCCAGGTGGAAACACGGTAGAAACAAGTTAAAGATACTTGCACTAAGAATTTTCAACGAAGCAATATGTTTAGTAAACAAGTAATTTTTCACGATGTCCCATACATATTTATTTTGATGTATTGTTTTTTTTACAATGTTTAACCATATATTATTTACCTTAGAATATAGCGTGTAAATATTAACCAGTGGGTTGATAAAATACGCTTATGTCAAATACTATTGCATAAAAATTCTGCGTTCTATTGTTGCAAAAAAAAAATTGGTAATCTTAATTTTTTATCATTGCGAGACTTCGGGTAGTTAACGAACTTTTCGATAAACGTCGAAAGATATAAAGATTTTTAAGATACTTATACGTGAACTAGAAATACAAACACCAGGCAAGGCCAAACCATCTTGATTGTACAGCTAGATGATAATAGGCTCACCCCCATGTAGTAACATGAAATGAAATATTCCGGCCGAAAATTTATTGTTTTGTCCCAAGTAGCGTAGGCGTAATATTGATAGCAATTCAATATGTTTGATGATGAGCTTGACTCTTGAAGGCTCAAGACTCAGCTTGAAGAATTAAACAACAAAAAACCAATACTAGGTACTCGTACTTAGTTAAAAACTTTACCGTTGTAATTTAGTAAACACATTAATTTTTAGTCTCTCAAAAATTGAATCCATGTGTTTGTATCGCTGATGGCTTTGTTGTTGATATAATGTTTAAGAGTTTCTAGTGACTCCTTATTTTACTGCAAAGTATATAAAACGCCACAGAAAGTATAACGAAAACATTTAGGCAAACTAAAGGCTATTGCAAGCTCACGGGTTGTCCAAATGCTCCAGCATGCTGTGCTCGCTACCAACTGTTAGTAGTACCAGTTGGCTGCGAGCCCAGCATACTGGCATTGCACAGTTGGTTTGCAATATGTACTTACTTGTATTAACCACTAATATACCTAACACTTTGTTCTTTTTCCGGATTTTGGCTTAGACATAATGTAAATAAATGGGCCAGTATTGTGAAATAATCAACTTTAGTCTTACTGGTATTTTGTTTTTATGCTAAATCTATGTAACTGAATTGAATGAATGTTTTCTTTTCATATTTTTTTTAGTTTATTCTTACGGAACAAGCTCTCGGCCCACCTGATGTTAAGCGGACTAACCTCTGCCTATAACAGATGCATTTCATCACAAGTCACGAATTGCACTGCGCTCGTCACCTTGAGCCATAGTTGTTAAGTCTCATGTGCCTGTAATCTCTTTAAATAGGCATGTATTTTTATGTCTGATAGGTCATTTTTTTATGCCTGATAGGTTAGCCTTTGACCACTATTTCACCTGATGGTAATTGATGATGTGGTCGATAATGTTGTTCAGTCTAACCTAAAATGAATGGCTCTCAAGAACAGCTGCCGGAACACACCGTTAGGTGCTTGGCGACAGATTTTTTACTTGAGGGTGGTAGCTAGCCAGGCGGGCATTTGCAGAATGTCCTACCACCATATAACGACTGCCATCTTAAGACAACAACCGTGACCGACGGCTTAACGTGCCCTCCGAAGCACGGAAAAGCGCTCAGTAGTAATGTCACCAGCGGTCACCCATCCAACTCATGACCGCGGCGGACGTTGCTTAACTTTACTGATCGGTTCATAACAGCTAAGCATACTTCGCTACGAGCGCTTCAAAATATAAACATATTATTCAAATTTTATTAGGCTGGTCACTTTTCTAGTGGCTCTATTCATGTTATGTTAGCTGACGTCGTTAAGCTTAGGCTAACGACTTTCTGATAAATTGGTTGGGTTTGTAATTGAATAAAAATATATCTACGATTTATGATTTTACCTTCACCGTGAAATAAGCCTACTTCAGTGTGATCGTGTAACCTACTATTACGTGTTGATTTAGTGATCGTAAGACAATGTTAGAAGGTACATATTATTAACTATTCTTGATGGTACGAGCAGTTCGTCTATACTATACTACTCTCGTTATACTACTTTGTCAAGAAAGTACCGACCGGGAAAGTTCAATAATAATTATACATATAATGATAGAAGAAAATTAGTAGGAAATCAGATTCCAAGCTCCCGATAGTGTGTTCTGGCGGACCTTGGATTTTAGCTCCTTTTAAAGGATAACTATGTTGACCATCTTCGGCCACATCGTCACTTACCAATTGTAAAGTTGCAGTCAATAGATACTCTATGGGCATTAAAAGAAAAAAAAATAGGAGTGCCTCCACAATTAGGCCACAGCAATAAATTGATTAGAGATGGCACTTTTAGCTACATGAACAACTCTGGGTTTGTGGCAATTCTTATCGATATTCAATATCGAAAAGAACCATTTTATTTAGCAGGTAAATTGTAAAATAAACTTTTTCAGCTTCGAACGCAAATCGGAATCAGATTTCATTAACGCTATTGAATCCATCCCGTCCGCTTTCAATGAATAAGTGCTCTCAGCAACGCGAGGCGTTCAGGATTCCGTCCGGTCAGGCCGCACTCATGTCCAAATTTAATTGAAACGGACGCAAATAGACTCACCCCGGACGATTTGACATACGCGACGAGATGCAGTAATTACCGGCATCATGGCCAGCCACCGGCCGGCACTAGAGTGACGTCTAGTGGTCAACCCGAATTCAAGTGCCTAGCTGTGTTAATCTGATAGAATCCGCCTCCCGCCCGGGATCGACAAAACAAAACTCACTCTACGTTTATTTATTACACGCGCTTGTTCCCCACAAAGACGCACAATTCACCAGATTAATATAGGCAAAGATTTTAATATAAAATCAATGACATTTAACAAGTTTGACACTTAAATTTTATGAATATCATCGTGATTCCAGTAGAGTACCTACGTATTATTTTCCACATGAAGCACGAGGGTGACATTAGATTTTGACTTAAGTTAATGTCTTCCATATTTATACGGATTTAATTACTAGTGTAAGGTTACAGTGTTCTATTTACTCCTTTTCTATATATTTAAGTCAGTGCTAGTCCACATTCATAAGTGACCGCTACAGTAGATAATTTTAATATTCTTTCCAAACAGTTTGCATCCAGGCGCTAAATAAGTCTGGCTCCCTTCCACGACCTGTAAAATATAAATCAACTATTTTCATTGATTGTAAATTATTTATCCATTGAAGAAGGATACATGCATACAGGATAACTAGTTAATGATAAAGTTATTTATTCAATTGTAGAGTGCTTTATATATAAATTATGGCAATAATGAATGTTTAATGTTAATTCTAAACATTGTTGCCATAAATACAACCGGTATACAACCGGAAACTTTATTTTTGTGTCAAACTACCAGCCTAATGAAAATATGTGCAGTATTTATAATATTCAATTCACACATTTTGTTTATTTTCATTCACAGTATTAATATATCTGTTTGATGTAACAGTAATGTACAAATAATAATAGAAATACTTTTATTTCTCATCATGAACAGTGTATGATATGACGTTGATTCATATTTTTTCAATATGAATAGTGTCATTTTATCTTTAGTAATCAGTGGGGAATTTTTTGGATTACTTTAAGTTAAAAGTTGTGCTATTGACTCAAGTACCTACGTTTTATGAATAGTAATTAGAATATCGTATTGACCATACTCGATGTAATCTCATTACATGTAGTGCAATTAGTCAATTACTTATAGTTCCCACATAGGTATACAACTATCCTAAAAGGAAGCAAACATCAGAAATATATTATAAAAGTATACCAACACAGAATGTATCAAACATCGTAATATTTTTCACACAGTTCGCGATCCCTGGTGGTGCGGCACTCCAACCAGCAATTAACAAATTTCTATTATTTAAATACAGTAGAATCATTTAGTAGCTTTCTAACGGAGGTTGTTACACTGTGCAAGTCATGTTTACAATGTTTAAGCATTGCAAATCAACGGGGCAATGCTGCCAGCATGCTGGGACGCTGCCAACTGGGAGTGGGCTGGAGCCTATAATCAATGACAGTCCAAATGGACTGCCTGTGAGTTTGCTATGACTCACGGCAATCGATATATGAATATATATATGGTTGTCTAAATGCTTTTATAGTAGTAGCTATAGTGTTGTATATAGTTCGTAGTATTTTACTTAAAAAAGGCATACCGCCGGTAAAAAAAATACATTAATACAAGAGTCAAATAAATTTATACATTAATTTAATGTTTGTTTTACATACAAGTTCAATTTAATAAAATAATGTCGGAACAATTGATAATCTATAATCAATTAAGTTTAATGAATGTTATTGTCAAAAATTATATTTATTGTCATATAACTAATTATATATATAACCTACGTACCTTTACTCTTTTAAAGTAAATACATAAATGTCAGAGTCAATTTGTTAATCTTCGACTTAATTTCGCACTTCAAGGAAAATCACATAAAAATTTGGCCTTTGTATGTGTTGCAGTGATAAAGATAGAAGAAAATTAAAATTACGTGTAACAAAACACGTTTCTTATATAGCAGTTTACGTTTAATTTTAACATGTCGGAGATTGAAAGCTTCTCGTCGTCAGGTTTAATGGCAGAGCTCTCACAACGTGGGAGTTCATTTGGATACCGTGCAAATGAGAAGACACAAATCACTTGAAATTCTTCACTTCTCTTAGTTTATTCCTAAGCTACAGTTTATCCGAGGTTTCTCCCAAAACGGCCACTGTCTTTCCCCAATGTCCATTAATGTCCAATTCAATCCTCGCTTGCAGAACTCTCTTCAAAATCTAATTATTTTCATTATTGTTCAATTTCATCATCACTGTGGCATATCTGCCACAACATATCACGTATATCGTCTTCAAAGTCTGCTGCGGCAGGAACTGCTATTATCTTTCATCACTGACTTACAATGATCACAGACTTCACGGTCAATGAATGTTGTCACAAGTTTTACTTCCTAGGTGTTGCCGCTTCGGAGACTTGTACAAGATTCAACTGCAGTGTCATATAAAACAAGCTTCGAAATCACAGTTATAGTGTTTCAAATGACTACAAACTACCAGTGATTATTGACTAGAATCACGTCAATAAATCAAAGTGTTGCCAGTCTTGTGACATAGGTTCGCTTGATGGCTTCTTGGATAAACGCTATGAAGAACCTGACCTGCTGCAGTCCGTGCACCGCTCCGACAAACATTTTGTTATTATTATTTGTTAGACATATCGCCTTGTTAGATAATCCGCCATAATAACACGTTTTCTGTGACATTTTCAACCGGCTACCTATTACGATGCCAAAAATATCCTTTTAAAGGTAACCATTAAATGGTTGTACCATTCTGGTACGGAACCCTGACAAGTGTAGTTTCTGAATAACGTGCCTGACAGATGGACGAATAGACACCTGGAGTAATACTTTAACTACGCGGCACCGAAGGCTTCAGAGATAATTTTATACATAATAAGCAAATATTTTGTTCTCAAATGCAATAATTTAATAGTACATAAATTTCACCAATTTATCATATGTGTTTCCACTCCTTTGACTACGTTGTCAGTCATGCAAATAAATGCGTATTTCATCTATAAAATCTTTAGTTCTTTTCATTGATGGCAATTGAAAGTAAATTGCATTTCACAGTCTATAAAGTACTGTTTGTCCCGGAAAACTTTGATAAATTCAATTTTCAACTGGGTAACTTCCGTGTCTGGGAGATTCGCGCTTGATACTTTTTGAATAAATTGGCCATTCAATCGATAGTTGGACTTGGTTCTACCAACATAAACTTGATAGAATTTTTTCCCACATATTGAAATCTATCGGGGATATGTACATACAAATCTCAACTTGTTAGCGTCGAAAAAATTCTTTCACACTGATACGTCCTTTTTATATTCTGTTCTGGTTCTAGAAAGCTTTATCACTGCCCGAAATATGTTTGTTCTTAACGAGAGTTGGTTTTGTTTCTGTTTCTTAATTGATCGTTATAATTATATAGATTTACCAACTTTCAATAAAAGAGGAATAATGAATAGATTCAGGCGTTACTTTGCGGAAATCCATATTTAATAATAACAAATACTTTTAAAAGTATCCTAAAAAAACATTAAATAATATTTAAATAAAACACTTAAAAAAGCATAAAATTATATATCTAGTGACAATTCCGCCTGATTTTCCTGTTATCTACGTGACGTCATAAACATCACGCAGCCTAACCGGAAGAATACCCGACTAGTTTCGCTTCTAAACGAAGCATCTTCAGGAGGTCTTGACTTACCGAGCGCACGATCGAGACTTGTCACTAGATATATAATTTTATGCTTTTTTAAGTGTTTTATTTAAATATTATTTAATGTTTTTTTAGGATACTTTTAAAAGTATTTGTTATTATTAAAAGAGGAATACATGATTTAAGTAGGTATAACCAACGTTTAACTTTTTACGTCATCATTCTATCTTGATTATTCTTTGTTTGTCGACTCTCTGACCGATATCGATGAAATTTCAATAGGATCTAGGAAGTATGCTCTGTCAATAGAGTTAGGGTCTATTGAAAGAGCATACTTATGCTCTTTCAATAGAGAATAAGTACTTCCCTGTTGATTTTATTTAAATTTCATCAATATCGGTTGATTAGTTTTAAATACTAAATTAGCTAAAAGAATTGTTTGCTACAAAACTAACAACTGGATTTAATCATTGGAGCTCTTGTCAATGTACACCAGTATTGCGATTATTAAGCGAGTGGAATCGTCCTTGTTATTCACGTCCTTAAAAAAATGCAAAATAATTAAATAAAATACGGAATCTTCTACCGAAATTAATGAAGCACTTGTAAAAGTCATGAAAATGTGACCTTGGAGATTTTGTTGAGTTTGTCAGCGTGATATCGACTACTATATATAAGTTATTTCGTATTTGTCAGTGTTGACAAAAGATTCCCAGAAATTATTATATACATTATATTGTTGAAAGACATAAAACGTAAAATAATAAATAAAGTCATAAACAGTTTATATTGCGATAATAAAGGCATATAATAAATTAAGGTTTACCATATCGAAATTTCAACCTAGCATTACCGACCCTATTTTAATGTCGGTATATACCCCTAAACTATAGCTTAAGTCTACAGAATAAATATATTTATCTTTACATATAAGAAAAACTTACGCCGAGTTTTTTTTTGGATACCAACCGTTACGTTTTTTTTTTTATTTTTTTTTTTTAATGCTTGGTAGGTTAGCCTTTGACCACTATCTCACCTGATGGTAAGTGAAGATGTGGTCGAAGTTGTTGTTCAGGCTAACCTAGAAGTACTGGCTATCAAGGACAGCTGCCGGAACACACCGTTAGGTGCTTGGTGACAGATTTTCAACTTGAGGGTGGTAGCTAGCCAGGCGGGCATTCGCAAAGTGCCCTACCACCATGTTTTTAAGGGGAACAGTGCTAATATCGTTATTTTTTGTTAATTATGTTGACAAATTCATAGATTTATTAGAAACTGTAAAAAGTGGTTCCTTTTTGTACAAAAAAATCAAAGTTAACATTATTTCAGTATAAATTTAAAATTGTCTCGGCTATATTTCTATGCCTAATAGCGATTATAGAAAGACAAAATTTGATATCTACCTATTTCATTATCGTGTTTGATTTAAAAAAAGATATGCCATTGGCTGCTCAGCTTTTTCTGTATGACGAATGCTTGAAGCAAGTTAAGTTATATATTACCTTTATTCTTTCTTCAACAACATCATCGCCTACTATCAGGTAAGATGTGTAAAACGATTAATAAACTAACGCCTTCCTGGTTCAGTGTCCAGATAGAGTTTAGAGTTCAAGCAACTCCCGAAAGTGGAATTGTAGGATTTTACAAAATCTTAGATCTTTAAAACTCACGTAGAAAAAATAGAACAATGGTCTCTTGTGGCTGAAACTTGGACTAAAAACATAAAACTTACTTTATTTTGTTAAGTGAGCAGAATAAAGTTATGACCTTAAACTTTCACCGTGGAATCTTGCATATTTTGTTCGAAGAGTTTTAGAGTACAAACCACCTAAATATTAAATGAAACAGGAAGGTGTTGTTACAAAATTAATCAACGTTGCTAGTATAATACACATTTAAAGGTTTATTACTCGTGGAAAGGTCGGGTTTGCGACGATCATAAAAAATAATATAAAGTGTGTCTTTTGAACATTCATCAAGATATTATGACCCAAAGATAATTAGAAGAGAAATAATTTTTCGAGATGTAGAAGTGGATTCCAAAGTTGTGTTCATGCCTCGGTATACACTTTTCATACTTTGAAAACCACTCGTAATATTGAATTGTCACATTCCGTGGTCAGAACATAGAAAATAAAAGCTTTGTTCTTCGTGATAAGTTGTGATTATCTTTTACTGGTTTTATGTACACTCATGGATATGAGTGTGAATTGCAAAATGTTTTTTAATGTGATTGTGGCGGAACAAGCACGAGGCCCACCTGATGTTAAACGGTAACCTCTGCCTATAACAAGTTACCTCTGCATATCACAAACGACGAACTGTACTGCGGTCATTCCCTGAGAAATACAGTTGTTATGATGAAACCTAACAATTGTATGTCTCAAAGTGACAGGCGCAGTGCCTTTAATTTTACTGGATATCAAATGACTGCTGGCGGAACAAACTGTTAGATAATAACAAATATTTTAAGAGTGTTTTAAGAAAACATGTAATTAATGCTTTAATATAAAACTTAAAAAAGTATAAAAAAATATATATCTAGTGAAAATTCCGCCTCATTTTCCTGTTAAGCCTACGTGACGTCACAAACGCCACGCAGCCAAACCGGAAGATTATTCGACTAGTTTCGTTCCTAAACGAAGCATCTTCAGGAGGTATTGACTCTACGAGCGCACGATCGAGACTATTAAATATGGATTTCCGCAATGTAACTATAATAAATTTATATAGATAAATTACAACGATATATTATTACAGTGAGCAGGCAACTTGCTTGCCTTTAGCCCGTCCATATCAGATAACAACATATAATACAAAACACGTACCTAAGGTGCCCCTACTGCCTATACCTGGGCTGAGGCCTTCAGGTGGCCTGAAAAGTGTAACATTTGCATTTTGCGAATGCTCCCAGCTTGTGAATGTCGCCATTAGTATCTAACAATGCGTTCAGGCAGCTGCCCTCGAGAGCTAGTTCCCATTCTAGGCTAAGCATGTTAACCATCTTCAACAACATCATCACTTACCATCAAGTAGGATTGTGGTTAAAAGGTAGCCTATAGGTAATAAAAAGGCGTTGATTGGGAACTCTCATTGATAAGTATACCCGCTAACAGTCTAACAAAAAAAATGTTCTTTGGCTACACTCTATAAGACTTTATCAGTATAATGACCCGCATTTGTTTTTGCGCATTGTTTTTATTTAGTCTTCTTTAACAAACATCCTAAAGGGATACGGAACAGTGCTGAATTTTTAATCGGCAACTGATCGTAAAGTTTTGAATTCCAAGGTAAAATACTAACAAAGCCGTCTTGAACGTTCCTATCTGCAGAAAGATACTGTTGTTTTATAAGCATCTATGGATTTATTTCATTGTTGTATCTACTTGGAATCCCAGCAAAACCTTTCCAAATAAAGTTAGAAACTAACTTTAAATTCCAACGAGGCAATTATTCAAATACGCAAATCAAAGTGGTACGTTCGAAACGTCAGGGGGCGCCGTTAGAGGCGACCTAAAAATAATTCAAATCGGGTGGTCCCCAATGAAGGATTAGTTTATGCGGTGAGCCCATACCCTTTAAATCTGGTGCAGGGCGGAGAGCAGGACTAATCAGCGCGGATTGTTTCCCTTCCGCCACTCTACGCCCTGAATCAAGTAAATGAGAAAACTTTCTAATTGGAATTTCAAATAGGCCTCCGTTTATCCAGACGAGAACTGTTCGCGGTTCGACGCCACCGTGCTGGCTCGCATTATAATACTGCTAGGATTAGGTAATTGATACGGCTTTTGTTGAATTAACATCGCCGCGCGCCGCGTCACCGCACCAGCTACAACACGCTCAGAAATAAATTCAAAACGTAAAGTAATATTCGTACGGCGCGCCAGAGCTTTGCTTGCTAATGAACATATTGTGATGTCAGCGTTGCGACTTGTTTTTCTGTTTATGAATAAATAAAAATGAAATGTTCAATGATATGAGATATTTATGTTCGTAAAATTAAAAATAGCCGAGATCGACTCGGTAATTAGTGTCCGCATCCGAAAACGGGACCTTAATAATGCCTCTGCTGTTTGTCCGACCGACCTTAAAAAGGCTTATATCTTTTGAAACTTAATAGGTAGTCTGTTAAAATATTCGCAGGATATGTGTTATTAGTGCAGATTGCCTAACAGTTCATGGTAATAATTACCGAAATTATAAAAAGTTTGTGGAGATCTCATTCGCAGTGTGCGAGTCCACCTCGCAAGTGGCCGTTCTATTACTGTTATGTACCCACTTTCTTAGCTGTCTGAATCTTCCATTAAAAAAAAAACTTATTTAACGGACTATTGAAAAATATGAGAATCTAAAATCGATGCGTATGCATTTCATGTACCTCTACTGAGTCACCTGATTTGAATGAGTACATTTTTTACCTTGAATAGGGGTTATTTAAAAATAATAATAAAAATAAATCAAATATTTCATCTCGGACACAAAATCCAAAGAAGTGTTAATAAATGTGTCTAAAACTATGTTACTAAATTAAAACTAAACTAAATAATATATCCATTATTTAATCCTACCCGTGACTACGCCAACCTAATGCTTTTGGATTGGGCCGTCTAGCCGGGCAGCAATCACTTGCCAAGTACTGTTGTATTTACCGTTGGAATACCACGCAGACGATGGAACATAGATGCAACCTTTTTTTTTATAATTGCATGGAATCCGTAAACTCTAGCACTCGCAAACATCCCGGATGCACTGCAATGGCGTGGCAGTCCCAACAGTATTCTAAATGCATTATTACTGCACTCTCAGGGCATTGTAAGTTTATTGTGTGTACTTAACTCACATACTGCTCGAGTAGAATGAGTGACATCAACCTCTGAAAAGTGTTAATTTCACCTCCTTAGTACACCGAGCAAATCTGCGGGCCAGTCTTATTACCTTATACTGCTAAAGCCCTACGCTCTCGTTGTAGATAGAAAATATATGTTTTTTTTATTATTTACTATTAAAAATACAAAAAATATCCCATCGGGTGTTACTATCGTGTTGATTAAAAAAGCTCATAATTATTAGAAAACACGTTTAATAGAAGCAAACTTACATGAAGCGTAGACTAATAAAAAGTGAAAAATAAATTAGGTAACATTGGAAACGATGCGACGTCCAACACTGAATAATGTGAAACACAGCGCGGAAACTTTTCGCACAGTAGCTAATTTTTAGATTTTATTTAGGTTTAGGGTTACATTTCCATTGCTATTATAGAAGAAGGCTAGAACCTATTTTATTAACCTTATTTGTTTTAAAGTTAGTATACATTTATACGAAGAATAAAAGGTTCTATTTACAGCAACTCCGCCGTATCGAAGAGTCGTCTCGAACCACATCAAGTTGAATTAAATTTAGACTTCAAGCTACTTCTTATTCAACTCTGTGGTTCATTTATTTTGTAGTTTTTATTAATTGATTTAGTGGGTAGCATGGACATTAAGTATCTATTACGATACATTTGGCAAACACCATTTTGTATTCACTCCAAAAGTTCTAACCTTTTATGTCTGATTCGAGGGTAAGCATTAGGAAACAATTCTATCGATAAAATGGGAAGCAGATTTTATTTCATCAACATTACTTTCTAGCACTGGGTTCTATACAAATGGTGTAATCAAAACTTCCTTTCTATCTATTTGTGGAGTGCTCGAAAGTTGGTCAAAGATAAAATTCAGAGGATGATGTCTCAGCAAATGAGCGTGAGCGCATGTATTAGAGGGTTCGGCGGCATTCGCGTTACATCAGAGACGTTGTAAAACTTGCCCGGCCGATGGTCGAGTAAGCTCCGCTCGAAATTGCCAATCCTCTTTCACAATGGACCGTAAAATGGTTTTCCGTTTTTGCCCGACCGACCGAAGCGCTACTCGTTGATTCACTGGACACGTAGCGCGGCGGCCTATCACTAGTTCCCGGAATTTGTGAAAATATCTCTCCCTACTTATTCCTGTACCTGCATGTTATTTTGTCACTTTGGGGAAAAATTTGTACGAGACCAAACTATACAAGTTAAAGTCGAAAAGGTTGTAAAAGTTGTTCCAACTGCCAAGGTTTGTACTAAAGATATTTGTTCACGATCCATCCTGGTAAACTACTGAATAAGTAATACTACGTAGGTAAACAATGCTTCGTGGGGTGCCGGGCTAGGATGTCAGCCCTCCATTGCTACCTGTGAGTGTCGTCAGAAGCGATTAAAGGTATATAAACTATCGGATGGTGTGCAACAGCGCCCTCTGAGGAACTGATATCTTTAACTGCGATCCCCAAGACGCCTGCCAAGCTTGGGGATTATGGCAAACCCCTCTTTGATGGGGGAGGCTGTATTCAGCAGTGGACAGTCCGGCAGATACAGTAAACCATCCCTAACCAAACCAAAAGGTATAAGTAGTACTTAGGAATTGTGATATACATTTTCAGAAATCTTCCATATTATGAAACTTAAGTCCCATATACGTCCGTAGTAAGTTTTTTTTTTTTTATGCTTGATAGGTTAGCCTTTGACCACTATCTCACCTGATGGTTAGTGATGATGTGGTCGAAGATGTTGTACAGGCTAACCTAGAATTACTGGCTCTCAAGGACAGCTGCCGGAACACATCGTTAGGTGCTTGGCGACAGATTTTCAACTTGAGGGTGGTAGCTAGCCAGGCGGGCATTCGTAAAGTGCCCTACCACCATGCTGTAACGACTGCCATCCCTTTAAGACAACAACCGGGACCGACGGCTTAACGTACCCTCCGAAGCACGGAAGCGCTCAGTAGTAATGTCACCAGCGGTCACCCATCCAACTCATGACCGCGGCGGACGTTGCTTAACTTTGCTGATCGATTCAGAATGGTTAAGCAAACTTCGCTACGAGCGTTTCAAAAAAGTAAGCATATTTAGAAGATTCGTGTGGAATTGGATTTGAAGCTTAATGAAAACTAATAAATTTGCTATCTAAAGCAAACCCGAGTATATGACATTCAATCAAAAAGGTTATGTTTGCAGAAGCACTTGCGTTTGACTTATGTGACGCGCGGTATTAGTTGTGACTATCACATAATCTGCGGTGTTAGGTTCTACAGATAGATAACGCCTACGCTTGGTGCGATCATAATGATCAATCAATCATTACTCCCGGTTTATATGAGACCGCGTAGTAAGGCGAGCGCAATATTAGATCTATTTGCGGAACGCGATAAAAAATATCCTGTAAACTATTACGGCCCATTACGGCTATTAGGGAAATCATTTTTTCATTTCTCATACTCGGAAAGTAGTGTTGATACATAAAAAGGAAATATTCGAAACATCAACCTTTAATTTCACAACAGTTCTAAATTCTCAATTAATTTTAAAAATTTACTACTCATATTATTAGTATCAATAAAAGTTTTGGAAAAACTATAATGTATGCATTCCTTAAATTCGAAAGTAAGGAGTAGAGTTAAACATATTAAGTCACCAATTCCTACTCAGACTATACTTTATCACATTACCTTGTCTGGGCATTATTCCTTTCGACTCTAGTAAACAATCTACTATTGTAACAATGTATTTAGGACCCGTACAGTCGGTTTCAATCAACTTGGTCGTTATTCGAAAATACTGATATATATTAAATTACCCAAAAGCTTGACCACCTTAAAAACAGTTTGTTCAAACTAAAACTTAAGAACTTTTTTTGATAACCATCCCTTCTACACATTAAAAGAATATAATACGACTATGTCAATGCAGCTTTATGAATTTTTGTTTCAAGAACAACCTAGGGACAAATATTCTACATATTAAAAGAATATATGTCAATGCAGCTTTTTGATGGTTTTAAAAAAAGTTCTTAAGTTTTAGTTTGAAACAAACAAACTGTATTTTAAGGTGGTCAAGCTTTTGGGTAATTTATTGTACATCAGTATTATATATACTATGCAGTTATCACGTTTGCACTTGTGTGCAAACGTGATAACTGCAAATTGTATTTAACTGTATTAAGTGCAAAATTATTATGATTATTGAATTTTTATCAATTGTTTACATAGTCATAATAAGAATTTAATATATTTAAGTAGTATAAATATGTTTTAAATGCAACTTGGACTTACCTGTAAAAATTACAAAAGAGCTAATAATTTTTTTTTATATCTTTATATTCCAATTAATTTTATGAATTATTGTCTAATTTTTGTAGGTTCTTTTTATTAATTTTTAATTTATAAAATATTATTTTAATTTAATGAGTAAAAATAATCATACTGGCATTGCATCTGTGACGCCGGTGTGACAAATGAACGTACGTTGTTAAAATTATCACAATAATTGTGTGCTTTAGGCGACACCTACAGTTTGATACCAACAACTGAACGTCTAGGGTAAGTCCCACTGTAATCAAAATGCACACCTAAAAAGATTAACTTTTTGATAGTTGATAGGCTAGCCTTTGACTACTATCTCACCTGATGGTAAGTGGTTGAAGCTGTTGTTCAGGCTAACCTATAATTACAGGCTCTCAAGGAAAGCTGCCGGAACAAACTGCTAAGTGCTTGGCGACAGATTTTCTACTTATGATGGTAACTGCCTGGAATTCGCAAAATGCCCTACCACCATGCTGTAACGACTGCCATTCTAAAACAACAACCAAGAACAACGGCTTAACGTGCTCTCCTAAGCACAGAAGCACTCAATAATAATAACACTAGCGGTCACCCATCCAGTTATGAACCCGGCGGACGTTGTTTAACTTAGCTGAACGGTTAAGAATGGCTAAGCAAACTTCGCTACGAGCGCTTCAACTTGTTAAACCTTGTCAGATTTTATTTTTAAGTTTCTTCACAACGAATGTAATCGATACCGAATTATGAATGTTTCATTTTGAATGTATCCCCATGATCTGCAACATTTTATTTATTTTATTTATTCAACGAAATCCACAGCCCTTAATATATTTACAATAAAGATCAAACTTAACTTATCATATAGACAATAACGGATTTAAATTTTTTTTTTTTTTTTTTTTTTATTGCTTATAGTTAAGCCTTTGACCACAATCTCACGTGATGGTAAGTGATGATGTGGTCGAAGGTGTTAACAGACTTAATCTAGAATGCAATTGCTAGAAAGCTTTGTATTTATATTGTAGTTAACAGACTTAACCTACAATATAAATACAAAGACAAAGTGTAAAAAGTACGCTTAATTTACAATTAGGTGTTTCCTTAGTTTTATATAATCATTTAAGTAATATAATATAATTTAAGTAACATAAACTATTTTTTTTTACTTGTGACTGTTGTGGTTGGATAATTTTTCATGCCATTCTATCAATTTGTTTCATCGTATTGAGCATAGAACTATCTTTTTGTTTTGTGCTATTTGTTGTTGCTAATCCATACATCCTATAGATAAATTGTTAATTTATTTATGCCCTTACAGAATTAGTTTGGTATATGTATTGTTATTCAACTATTTATTTTTCACCTAATTCTTCATGATTAGCAGAACTTTTGAGACTTCGATCACTATGAAATCAAATTCCTCATTCACATGTTATCATTCAGAAGTCACTTGTTATACTTACTCGTTTTTAATAAAGAATATACTTAAATGTATTCAATTTTGAGAACGAATTCCTGCTTAAAACGATATGTAAGTGCACATATACTGAGTAAACAAATAGGTAGTATTAAATAATAGAAGAGCGCAAACCGCGCTCGGTTCACAGAGCACAATGCGGGAGACGACACAAGTACATAAGCCAGTCGAACCACTGCCGGTGACAGCTACAGCCAATATCTTTGCCCCAACAGACCAATATCGGGTCTGCTATAAAAATAATGATACTTTCCAAGAACCGTGTAATAACTTCGCATTCTTTTCTCATATCAGCCTTTTGTATGTTAAACATGTGATATATATGACAAATTTGCGCAAAGTTTCTATTTTGATTGGAAATGTTATTGTGATTTTTAGCGTACCTAAGATTAATCATCAATAATTGTTGCCTTGTTATTCGAGTTGTGTAAAGACTTACTTAAAATCCAGTGGTGGGTCGATCCCCGCTTGAGTCAGTTTAGAAATAAATTCTTAGAAGCTGTCTGAGGTCCGAAAATGTGTCCGGTGGCAATTTACTTGCCCCGTATTACGGATCAAAAACAAATCTGATGAAACTTTGGTGTCCCTAACTCCTATAACATTTACAAGTGTGATTTTAAGTATGTAATTTGTGAAGTACTCTGTACTTTTGCAATTGAATAACATTAAATTTATCAAAGCAGCTTAGCCTTTGATAGACCGTGACATAACATTTCATGGATTCACTAGTGCTGAGGCCACCTCGTTGCAGATCAAGAAGCTCTGAATGGTCTAGAATTATATTTCAAGTGTAGTTCAAGGGCGCGTTTTACTAAGTACATCTCACTTTTACTGCCCTAATTTTACCAGCCAATTACAGTACTAATGCTGCTTTGGATACCTACTCTTTTTTAAAAAGAGTTTGTAAGCAGTGCTTCTTTATGACAGGCCAAGGTCGTGGGTAGGTAAACTGAAACTTTTTGGAGAGATTTTGATGGTATCGTCACAGAAAATAAATGTATCAACAATAATTTCTCAATATGTGTGATCATGAGCGATGCTCGATTCATCAAGTTATCCCTTCAGAATATTTAAGTGTCTAACTATCTGTAGCTTTTAAGCGCTAAGAAAGCTCAGAGCTGCCTTTAGATTAAAACTTTTACTTACATAACTAAAGCAGATATTTTCAATGAAAACTAGTCTGAAGTTTCTCACTGTCTTAAGCTTTATCCTACTTTGCTTAACAAAACTTAATACTAAAGTAATTTTATTGGATCGTTCCTTTCCTTCATTGCGTGACCTTTCCCCATAAAGCCAATTTCACAATGAAGACACAACCTTAGCTTTCAACAAAATGACCTGATTTGTTTCACTTTCACCAAAAAATGGGCGACACTTTTGTGATAGAGGACAGGTGCAATTGTAACTTCTACTGCACGAAGAACACGGTTTTAATTATAGTAGTGTTAATCACAAAATTCATTTGTAATTAAAAAATTGCGAAGAATATTTTTTGTCTCGTTACTCCAACTCATCCAGAGAGTACAAGGATCTACACAACTACATCTTTATAACAATGGACGATTTGTATTATTTTAGCAATCGCTTTACATAGTGTTTGTATATTATTTTATCCATATTTTAATGATTTGACAAAATATGAGTATAATGTAGGTAAGGATTAATTAGTTAAGGATTAATAAGTACCGGTTAACTGAATTCTAAATGCTACGGTTTTACATACATGCAGAACACCACTCTTTTTCAGAGTGGAGTAGTCAGAGGACGAGGATTTTTACTTGCTACTTACCTCCTATCATGGCATACATCTCTTGCTTCCTTTATTGCCGTTATTGCTTCAAAAACGGTTGTGCGTTGAGACTCATGAGCTGTATTTTATTGTACACTAGCTTTCCGGGCGCGGCTCCGCCCGCGCGTATGTCGGTTATCGTGCAAAAACATTAACCTCTTATTGCGCAGTTAGATAGAAACTATCCTATATTTTTTCCCGGGTCTCAAACTATTTCCATACCAAATTTCATTCAAATCGGTCCAGTAGTTTTGGCGTGAAAGCGTAACAGACAGACAGAGTTTCTTTCGCATTTATAATATTAGTAGGTACTAATGATTGAAACTCCTTTATAAATAACGGCTTTAAGTGATACTGCATAAAACAGTTTTTGTAGATAAAGGTACAGAATACCTACGATTGCTACGATTTGGCGGTAGCGGTATCATGCGTGATATTCACGTTCACGCAAAATAACGGCACTGTTAACATAAATTTGTATTATACCACAAGTTTGGTGTCCATTTCACAAACATCGCCTGATATATCTTTTTATACGTAGGTATTATTGATTATTTTTATTGTTCCTTTATTTTATTAAGTTTACGCAAGCTCAATCGTTTATAACTACCCTGTGTTTTTCTCTTAAAATTAGCTTTAATTGTAGTCGATTTGATAGTCAATAAAAGCTCTTTATTTTTGCATTTGGTAAACTCAAATAGTTACCTAAAGCTCGGCCTATCGAAATTACTGGAGCTGTCCCAAAAAGTCAAAAGCTACTTTTTCAGGTGTCATTAACATTATCAACTAACTCGTAGGCTGCTTAACTTTGAAAACTGCTGACTGCAAGTATAACTGTACTTGTGATAAAATAAATGTAATATAAAAGAGAACCTATAATGAAGACAAAGTTATTTAGAGATAAAGAGAAACCATAAAACTAGAATATTGCAATAGTGAAAAATATTGTTACGTATGAGCAGGAAATCTTATCGTTACTTGCTATTACAAGCATGTCGAATGATTATAACTGGTTATATATTAATGTTTTAAGACTACAATATATTTTGCTTTTGGTAGAATTTTTTAGCGGACATTGAAGGATGTAAATTGGACACTGAGAATAAAGTGCCAAATATTACTTTCAATTTGTATATTACGTAGATAAAAAAATCAGACCGTCTTAAAATAAACCTCATCCCCGTTGTGTAGTGTACTCGTAGGTGAAAAATATTGCCATATGAGTATTTCAAGCGCTTTTGAAAATATAACTAAGAACGCGGTATAGTGGTGCGTAATACGATAAGAACTTCTTTCCTATTTAAGTACTGAATAAATCCATACGGGCTAAGTCATAGTAGGCAATCGTTAGATTATATTTTTTTATTCCGTACTGTTGCCAGATATATCAAATAAGTGCGAGTAGGTTCATGCATGATTAATACGCTTTTTAAGTGTACATTATTGAATGAATAGGCAATATGTTTTAAGAGCCTCATGATACCAACTAACAAGGCAATTAAACCGACACATAAAACATAGTGGATAGTTATCAAAGATTGTCGCCCTCCATAAATACACTTTAGGGCGAAGTTAGGTGATCGTATAGCTGTTTACGTGTATAATATGGTCGGCGCGGAGGAAAAGATCGCGTATCGTAACGGAAACATTTCTGAAGTATCCCTGAACATTTGGGCGGAGTATTCGGGTCACGTTCGGGTAACAACGGGAACGAGACGAGCGCCCAGAGGTTTGTTCTGATATCGCCCGTTTTTTCACAATACCTGACCCGCTGCCCACTACAGATTCACATAGTACCTACCTAGAGACAGGTATCTTGCCTTTGCTCGACCGCAGTTTCAAGCCTTTTATTTCGAAGGCTAGGCGTCGCGCTAGCAAGTTTTATTACCTGAAATATTTAATTATGATTATCTACTGAAATACCTCTCAATTTGTTACGTTGTGAAATCACTTAATTGCCACCTAATGCAAATGAACCGGTGAAGATTAAGGTTTATTAATGCTGTTTACTCTAGTTAAGAAGGTCCGGTTTGGGATTGAAATTATGTAAACTGAATTATAGACTTTATCTCATAGAGAACAATGAACTTGATGCTATTTTTTTATGTGTAGATACGAAGCAGATAATGTACGTTAAATTAAATAACGTGATTTTAACTTTTTTATTTTTATTTGTTATGATACAAGCCTAGATAAGAAGAAATCAATCGATATCATGCTTAGTTCTTTATCTAAAACTGCAAATAAGGGAGAGATCACCCTTTTACGTCACGTTTGTCAATCGATTTCTATTACATAGATATTTTTACCAGTTCCTGATTACTTAAAGGGTCTTGACTGACGACATCTGAAACCTTGTACTTAAGTGTTATCAAAGAGGTGAGATATAGCTTTATATATTTTACACCCCTTATACTCTATTAGAAATACGTATTTTTATTGTGTGCGTACACAAATATTGCTAGTTTATATGGTGGTGTTCGCTAGTCACTTCTTTCGCGTTCCCTAGGAAACAACAGTAAATCGATACAAAAAGTATTCTGTACGTGTGTGGACGACTCATCGACATCTTTCTCTTATCCCACGCATCACAACATATTTAATAACACAAAGGATGAAACAAGAATGTATTTGTAGAAGTTTTGATTTTAGATTTGTGCTATTGTTGGTAGGATACCAAAATGGCAGAAGTATGCGCCGCAGAGAATAACCCTGTGGTTATTGGTAAAATGCTAACAACCTTGTAGGGTTGACTTCTGCTAGTTTTTATTTTATAGGGAGGACATAGATGCTGGCTACCGCCTGTGCGGTCGTCCAGCTCCACCGGGTTTTGGGCGAGGGCCTGGCCCTACAATAGCCCGGGAGGGAGAAGTGCCGAAGGCACTTCTCCCGAGACGGGCGTAGAAGGCGAAAAGCGCTTTCTACCTCCGTCTCCTGCGGACGCCGAAAACGTACCGCTATTATAGGAGGGGTTGACAGCGAGCTCAAGGGCACCACTGTGGTTCGGACCTCGGCTTGTCTCGCTGTCGAGAGACATGGGGGGGATCGGAGCAAAATGCCTCTGTGCAACTGCAGTGTTGCACAATTGGGCCCTACTGAATAATACTCTTTGACTATTTGGAGAGCAATTTATCGTGACCTTGTTTTTGCCTCGAGCTCGCCGGCGAGCTCGGTGTTTGATTGTGTGACCTCTGATTACCTCACACCTGGGGATTTTACCTCGACGACTTGCGGATAACGCTAAAGCTGCCAACGTAATGGCTGCGATGGGGTCATCCGGGTCGTCTAATACCTGCCGTGGTCGGCGACGGGGGGGTTTGAAAAATGGGATAGAAGAGGCAGTCGAGTAGTTCGATGCCTGGACAACCAATGGGTTCGGGTGGTGGGGCGCTCGATCAAAGTATCGGCGGGCGCAGTCCTTATTGAACTGCGCTAGAGAGGGAAGGTTTAAGTCGCAATGCAACTCGGTGTTCCGGATATACCACGGGGCGCCGGTTGCATTACGAAGAAAACGGTTTTGGATGACTTGAAGTTTATGAAGGTGGGCCTCACTAGCATGACTAAACACTACTGATGCGTAAGTCATGATGGGGCGGATGCAGGCAGTGTAAAGTGTCTTCTTATTACTAAGAGACATTTTACTCTCTTTGCGAAGTAGGGGACCAAGGCGACCCATTACAAAGGCCGCTCTGTTACGGACGGTTGTTATATGATCGCTAAAGGTGAGATTCCGATCAAGGGTGACTCCGAGATATTTTGTTTTACTAACCCAGGGGATGGGTTGGTCGAACAAAGTTATAGGTTGCGGGTAACGGGGGCGGCCCTTCTCAGTAAAGTACATAGCTGCACTTTTAACTGGGTTGACCGCGATGCGCCATTTACGGAACCAGTCACCGATCTCGGTGATGGCCCGTTGGAGGGCGGGAATGGACTTTCTACTGATATGCCACCCAGTGGTATAAATAGCGGTGTCATCCGCGTATTGGGCTAATAGGACGTTAGGCTGAGAGCGTGGGATGTCGCTGGTATACAGCGCGAAAAGAATGGGTGATAGCACGGAGCCCTGAGGGACTCCGGCTCTGACTGGGTGGGGGGAGGAGAGGGTGCCTTCCACGCGATAGCGAAAGCTTCTGGCTTTAAGGAAGTCTTGTAGGATGAGCACAAGACGTTCTGGCACGCCAAATTGGTATAGCTTGTAAATCAAGCCATTGTGCCAGACTTTGTCAAAAGCTTTCGCTACGTCGAGGAAGACTGCTAGCGTTGTCTGGGGTTTGGGGTACTTGTTAAAGCCCTCAATGATGTGCTCCGTGAGGCGGTGCACCTGTTGGACGCATGAGTGTCCGGGCCTGAAGCCAAACTGCTCATCTGGGATAAGGTGGTGTTCCTTAGCATGGGACTGGAGACGGTTTGCAAGTAACCGCTCGTAAAGTTTGCCTAAGGCACTGAGGAGGCTGATGGGGCGGTAACTGGTGGGGTCAGATGAGCTTTTGCCTGGTTTGTGAATGCCAATGACATTTGCACATTTCCAGGTGTCTGGGAATAAGCAGTGGCTCATAGCAGCATTGAAGATGCTGACTAGGAGATGGATGAGAGGAGGAGAGAGGGTTTTAAGAACCCTGTTGGAGATGCCATCGGCACCGGGGGATTTGCGCGGTCGGAGGGCCTTGATCAGTCTCGCCACCTCAGCGTAAGTCGCTAAGGTGATTGGTGGGAGTTCAGAGGTGACCACAGAGCTTTTACGTTCGACTTCAGCATCCACCGAATCGAGGTGAGCTTGGTCAACGTGATCTACGTTAGGGGAACACTGAGCCTCTAGGCTATCAGCTAGGCACTCAGCTTTGTCTTCGTCAAAGAACGCTGGGACTAGTGGGACTGGTCTGTATAAGGGAGGCATGTCGTTGTAGTTACTTCCTTTCATACCTCGCGCCAAGTCCCAATAAGCCTGGTGGCTTGGCACGAGGTTTGAAAGTTTGTCACCCCATTGTTGATCACGCAACTCAGACATGCGACTTTGAACCATGCGTTCAAAGTGGCGTTTCTTAGTTTTGTTCTCTTTACTGGGGTAAGAGTCGTAATGTCGGGTCACTGCTTTACTTTCCGTCACTAATCGTCTCACATCCGCTGGAATGACAAGGCGCCGGTCGTCCGGCACCATGACCTCCTTTGCGGATGCACCTACTACGGTGGAGAGGTGATTAGTGAACGAATCGATCGCAAGGGTTACGTCATCTTTAGTCAGGATGTCGTCAGGGATCTTGTCAAGGTCCGGTGAACTGATAGCCTTTAGGGCAACGCCTAATTGCTTCCAGTTCACTATCGTCTTAGTGGGGCGGGGGAGGTCTGTTGTTGGGTCGGGACCTAGTCGCAGTATAATGGGTCGGTGATCAGAGTGAAGCTCGTGAACCACTTCTATGGAGCGTAACTGGAGTGTTACGCCTCTGAGTAGTGCCATGTCAAGCAAGTCAGGTCGAAAGTCTTCCGTGTGAGGGTAGTGAGTGGGCTCAGTGGGCGCAATTATGTCAAAATTAAGTTCTGCGACTAGTTTTTCAAGTGCAATGCCTCTGGGATTGTTGACGTTACAATTCCATAGGATGTGCTTACTATTGAAGTCGCCAATCAGAAGGACGGCGCTTCCTAATGAGAACAATGCTTCTAAGTCAGCTCGGACGATCGGCTTTTGACAAGCTTGGTAACAGGACGCTATGACTATAGGTTGATGACCAGTCATAGCTAGAAGGCAACAAGATGCTTCCATATTAACAAGAGTCGGGGTAGGTAAGGGGATGCAGTGCAGGGACCTTTTGTAATAGATAAGAGTGCCTCCCCCACGGGAGTTCACTCTATCATCACGTACCGTTCTGTAATTGGCAAACCTAGGGTTCGCCTTCCCCGGTTTTAGAAGGGTTTCCTGCACGCATATAATGTCGATAAGGTGGGTGCAACAAAAGTCGTGGACAAGGTCACGTTGTCTAAAGAAACCGTTAGCGTTGAATGACGCTAACGAAACTGAGCGCGGTTTCGTGCGTGCGGTTGTACTACCCATAGTGGTTGTACTGGGGAGGGGCCTGGGGAACGAAGCGCTTAAGGGCGCTTAGTAAGTTCGCGTGTTCCAATGTGTATTGGATCACGTCCGCTGGGGATTGAGCGTATTGCATCTTGTGGAATAGCTCTTGTACCTCATTGATGTCAACCGACATAGCCAGATCGCTGACTAGGTTGATTGCCTCTTGAAGAGGGGCAGCCATCAATGGCATAGGTGGAGCTTGAGGCCGGGAAGCGGCGCGGGGAGGCGCGCGAATGGTGTTGGCGACGGGTGCCGGGAGCGCGGGGCGCGCCGGGGCCGGTGCGCGGGCAGGGGCCGCGGCGCGGGCGGGTGCGGGTGCGGGCGCGGGTGCGGGCGCGCGGGCCGGGGCGCGGGCGGTAGCGACGGTCTTAACCATACTGGGTGGTTTAGACCATGCGTTACGGGCTGGGAGCGGCGCGGGTATTACCTGTGAGGCAGGTACTACCGTTAGTTTCGGGCTTACCCGTTGGTAACGGTCGTAAGAGGGACGGGTCGGCCTATGCCTTGCCACCCTGTGGTTCACTCGTGGTGCTTTAGGGCAACCACGGTAATTCGCGGTATGCCCTTGAGCGCCGCATAACACACAGCTGGGTGGGTCCGGCGAATCCCGGGTGCGAGTGCACGCTGCTGTCGCGTGATCGCCTAGGCACTTAACGCACCTAGCGCGAGCGAAGCAGAATCGGGAGGCGTGCCCGTATAGTTGGCAGTTGTGGCACTGCGAGGGACTCCCATTCTTGTATGGGGCTTGGACATCGAGTCCTGAGAGGCCACAGACCTTTTTTAAATTAAAAATGGCCTTGCCTTCAGGAGTACGATCTAGTACTACGAGTACTAGATCGTAGGGACTGCGGTCCTTCCCGCTGTACATGCGGTGAACTGCATGTACGGGGAAGTCTTGTGCCTTCAGGTCGGCACATACCGAATCGGTATGTACCTCCTTGGGCACACCGCGGATGACCACTCGGAGGACTTTCTCCTCTTCGAGCGCATAAGTGTGAAAACTTATGCTCTCGTTGCGGAGGAGTTTTGTTAGCGCTCTGTGGTCGCTAATGGAGGAGACTTGGACTTTAATGCCCTGCTGCGTGGAGCGGGCATTAGTATAGTGGATCCCACGATCCGAAACTAAACGGGACAGCATGTCCCATTTGGTTTTGTCCTGAATGAACAGGGGCGGAGGCGGTTTTTCGCGGCGCGCGCTCGCGTCCTGAGGGGACGCGGCAGTGGTGGCCGGAGCGGAGGGAGGAGATGCGGGGCGCGGGGCGGGGGTCGGCTTCTTGCCGGAGGCGGGGGCCTTAGCGGGTGCCTTGGCGGGAGGGGCGGAAGTTGCGCAACTAGCGGCTTTAGGAGCACGCTTGCGCTTTCGATCTACGACGGTATAGCCGTCGTTATCTGAGTCCGAGTCAGTGCGTAAGGCGCGACTCGGATCTACCTCCATCTCCGCTTCGGAGTCCGAAGTGGGCTCTACAACGGCGATGGAGGGACGGGTGCTCGCTGGCCTCCCGATCGGTGAGCGCGAGCGAGACCTCTCACGGGGAGGGGCTGCCACCGTGCGTCTGTTGTCTGGGCCCGGAGCGGGCGAAAGCGGACTGTCCTCTGAGAAGGACCGGGTCAGAGGAGGGACGTTGGCCTCCGGGTTTGAAGTCCCGGAGGGAGCGATGAGAGTGTCCGTGAAGCGGGCATTCTCTTCCTCTTCTAGGAGTTGCATATGTGCAACGTATAGATCGGGGTGGCGGAGGGCGAAGGTCTGAAGGACCTGCACCTCACCGTTAGAGGGACGGGACTGCATCCTGAGGGGAATACTCAGGACGCCCTATCCAGGGTTTGAATTCCCTCACACACCTTGTGAGCTCACTGTGTGAGAGGGAGTGTGTACCTACGGTGTGCCCTAGTTGTGTACCCTCTCCGAGCTTTTTTCTCGGCGGAGAGGGGTGCTCCTAAGCGCTACTCCGGGTTTGACTAGGGGCGACCCCAAGGCCAGAATTCCGGAGCCCAGCTTGCTTCGGCTGACCCGTGAAGCGGGAAAGGCCACGGTGCAAGGTTAAACCAAAACAACAACAGTGGCCGTTGTCACCGTAGGGTGTCACACTGCGACCGCAGCAAATGGCGGATTTGATCGTTCAGACGGGTTTGGCTGACGCTACCCCACGCCTGAACGACGTCGCTTAACAGCACAAAGTGTGTTGTTACGCGACTGTTACTATGTTGTGTCGGATAGTAAAGTGGTGAAATGCGCACCGAAAAGTGCGGTCGAAGCAAGACCACCAGCCCGATATGATGTTGTTCGTCCGAAACAAGGGACTGGGTAGGTGGTAATGCCAGACGTCTTAGAGCGCCTCTGCGCGACGGCACGGCGAGCTCGTAGCTCGCGTTGCTCGGCGTTCGGCGGCTGCTCAGCTTCTGCACACAAAACAAAAACTTCGTCAGGGCTGCGTATTCCAAGGCACTGGTCTGCAACTAGCGTCGGAACGATGACCCGAGTGAGACGGCAATAGTGCGGGGACTATTGCGGTCTCACTGGGAGATACTGGCGGAGCTGTAGACAGGTGTGCACGGCGTGGCGGCACAGGTCGGAATGCATGTGACTTCTGCTAGTCCTAACAAACATTTTGATATATGTTTTTGTTGTATAGATTTTTTATTTTTTTATTTTAGTGCCTACTCCGAGCCAAGAGCGCCCGCTGCGGCCACACTGGACCACGCCGAGCTCCCAGTTAATAGAGTTTTGAATATTTATATCGAGCAAAGTAATAAAAAATTATGAAATGAGACATTACAGGCACAAGAGACTTTTAACATCAGGTGGTCCTCGTACTTATTCGGTCAAAAACAAATAAAAAATGTATCTCCAAAAGTTTGCTAGGACTAGCAGAAGTCAATCCTAAGAGATTATTAGCATTTTACTCATAGCCCTGTATATTTTGACATTACACTAGACTTTATGGTATTCCTTAAGTTCAAAATATAATATCAAATTATAATCAGGCCTTATTTTAAAATAATCTACTTTTACATAAAGAATTAGAAACGTGTAAAAATAAATTAAATTAGAATCATCACAAACATTAATTTAGAGTCTTTCCTACATTTGGAATACTGTCTGTAGCGCCAAAACTCCTTGAGTTAAAATGTTGTTTAGGAAATTAAGTTTTGCTAAGTGTCCGAAAAAAATCGTATTGCCCCTTAAAACACATTGATAACCTTCTTCAAAACCAAATCGATAGATGAACTTTATATCACCAATTGCAACATTTTGGAATAAAAGAACGGCGTCCATATGAAAATTATTATTTTACAAAACTTATTTTGTATTTTTAAAGGAGCAATTACTGTAAATGTCACGTTGCAGCTGCTTATTTCAACACCGGTTTTATTTTCGTACCGGCCGGCGACGAACTGCTTATTTGAGAACCCTTAAATATTTTTCAAAATTTGCTAGCCAGAGTTAAAGTAATAGGTAACTATTTCTCATTATTAATGTCTATGGATCATCACATTAATTTTATAAATTAAAGAGTGATGGATATGATCATGTAATTTTTGTTACTCTTTCACGCTCCACTCGAACAGATGAATCGCTTTGAATCAAACTTGGAATAGACAGTACAAGTCCTGGATGAATACTTAGAATACTTTTCGTCACTGGTGGTTGAAAACGCGGTTTGTAGTTGATATAATATGATGGGTTTTTGGCAGACACCATAACGTGATAAGATCTGTATTCATGATGTATATTTCAAAATGATTGCTTGCATTTTCAAGAACTGTTATTTTAATGTGAAATTACGGCGGAGAATGACTTGTAAAAATGAAAAATAATTCAGAGTTATTTCTAGCCCAATGTTGGTCTTTGGGTAAAAAGTTCTACACGTATCTATAAATATCTGATCTCTTATAGATGTCTGAAGTTCAACTTGTACCTAATACCGTTTACGAGCAAGACACCCGTGACTTACAGATGGATAAAAAGACAGACACAAAGACAGATATACAGCGGAGCTTCATAAATAGGGCTCCTATTTACTCTCTGGGTACGGAACCCAGGGAATATATGTATGTTTAAATCAAAGTCGACTGACGCCTCTTCTTTATAAGAATGACAGATATTATAAAGGTACTTACAGTGATCCCTAGAGATCCGTTATATTTTTATTTTACAGATAAATATGATCAAAATTGAATTGCATTTATGGAGTCTTATAATTAATTAATCGTACTTACATAGAAAAAAGTGGCTAGTTGCCGTTCTATTCTAAAATCTACAGTAGAGTTCAAGTTTAGGTAAATTTTAAAGATATTGTCATATTTAAAAAAGTATAGCTCTGATCGCGCTCAATCCAACGGGAAATTATCAGGGATCGTGGCCCGCGTGTTTTATAGTTACAAAAATACACGAAATTTGTTGAGCAGTAGACGTCTTCCGGCTGATGATAACAATTATCTATATCGAAGATGAGTAGACTTGCTGAAATTATGTATTTTAAGTATAACAGATTTTTAGCTTAAAAAAATATCTGCCGTCAATGTTTTTAGTATTTTATTAAACTGGAACAAAATAGTTTCTTAAGAGACTTAAGAAAAGTAGGTACTCATATTTTTGTAGTAGTCGCAATGACTACAGCCTGCCCGAGCGATCACAATTTACATTTTATTGTTTTACTGTATGTACCATTAACATTTACACCCTCACTAAGACGTAGTCTACAAAATGAGGTCTATCAGTACGCGCAATAATTAACTATGACGTGGCGCCTTCGTGAGTGAACAGAAATTTGTTGATACCATTACATATTCATTGTTTCCTGCTTCTTGAACAATTCGATTGTTAATTGTCCGAGCGAGAACGAAGTTCAAGCGGAGCGTCTCTACTTTAATTTACACAAAAATGCGTATGTCCAGTTGTTCTCGTCTACAGGTCGCATTTTTCAACTGATTCTCCCAAAATTATGTGTTGATTTTGCAGGATTGATAAGTTAATATTTTTTTTTGTCGACTTTGTTTTTGGAAATTTTCAAAATGACGGAGTTATGATATGATATGATATACATTATTGTTATATATACGAAATTATGGTCAGATGCCTATAAGTGATAGGTCCTCACTCTATCGTCTATACAAGAGCACACAGCACAGTCATTATCATTGTAAAAAAAATATATTTAAATTCATTTATTTCAGACATAGTAAATATAAATGTGGAGTTAGATTGTCTTCAATTCTAAGCTATGGAAGGGCAGACTCGCGAGGTTTAAAGCTCGGAGAGCCACTAGTTACTTAATTTACTACTTAATTTATTCACTTTATATTCATTCATTCTAGTCTATTATACCGCACAGTTTCCGAAACCTAATGGAAAGCATTAGCGCGTGACTAGATCTCACGCGTGATTGTTTGATTATTTATACTAACATAAGTAAGTAAAATACATAAGTAACTAGCTAGTGATTAGTGGCGTCGTGTAAGGTTGTAGCTATTCAATAGTGATTTCAGTTTGTAACTGGTGTCTTTACAGTAACGTCGTGGACGATGGGCCTTACTGTTCCACTCGTGGATCGTACCCAGGACACCTCAATATTCAAAAGCCATGCTTATACGTCGCTTTACCAAGAATATCACGAATTATTCTTTGAGAAAAGAATTTTTATTTTTAAATTATTTTAAATACCTATTGTTGAAACTCGGTGAAATTTTTGCTCGCATAAACGTATACAGTTATTTTAAATCGACTACCACAGTAAATAGGTGGAGGATCCCAAGACATTCATAACATTTTACTGGATCATCCAATCATGATGTTTTTTTTTGTTGAGCAAAATAAACCTCTAAATTAGTCCTATTTAAATTTCATCGACATCGGTTGAGTAGTTTTTAAGTCACACCCAATTACTTGAGAAGAGTAATTGCCAATAAGTCTATAAGTGGATGGAGTGACCACTAAAGTCACCGAGTGAAAATCGAAGTAAAATAAAAAAAGACTAAACGACATCTATCACAAAAAGCATAAAATAACTCGTGGATGACCATGACATTGGATGTTTTGAATCTGCATGGTACCGAAGTTATTTCATACTTTTTTTGATATTTTTTTTAAGTAGTCTTCAGACATCTTATGAAATAAATTGATTTTTCAGAAGTTTAGCAAAGTAACAATTCTGAGTTTTTTAGTCATAAACGTTGAAAACTAACTAAAATTACAGGACTAAATGTCCTGTAATTTTGAACAAAGACATTTGTTCCAGACATGAATTCTAGCCCGAGTCTCACAAGAGGCGCTGAATATTTGATGCGTAGTTTCAATGTTTCCGTTATTTATACGGGACTTTAGACACATGAACAGAGCTCAACCTTGACATTTTTTACTGGGGGTGGGGTAGCTCATATGAGAAATATTAAGGTTTAGCGATCGCCACCAGCTGACGCGGGCCGCGCGTGCCTCGACACGGAAAATGTCGTGCGACCTTCTTCACCTTCGAAAAATATGAAATATATATATTTATATGAAATATAAAAGTATTTGTCGAAACGTCACTGTACTCGCAGTCAGTTTAGTTGGTTCCACACATTCACTGTATTTGAAAAATATATTCTACCTTTATAAACAATTGGCTAATTCGCGCTACGGCGTAGACCCTCTACGTTTTTTCCACCATTGAACGTTACGTCAGAAATGTCTTTAGGTTCCATATTGTTTACATAAACCGACGCTTATGCATGAAAGGATTGATGAGTATAGATGAAGCGAAAGAGATATGTAAGGATCGTAGCAAGTGGGAATATGTGGTGTCTGCCTATCCCTACGGGAAAGAGACGTGATTTGATGTATGTATTGTTTACATAAAACATAAAGTTTATTGCATAATTTCAGTTTCATAAACGCAAATTAAATATTAAGTCACGTACAAATAACATAAAATCAGACGAGAATGATACTTAAAACCCCAAGTGCACCGGAGCGCGTGTACATATATTATGTTAAATGTTACCAAATCAAAGTAAACAGACGTGACCAAGTGCCCCACGGGGAGACAGGGTTTTGGTAAAAACATATTTCATATGACGGCGCCTGAGCTCTGGTCGTTTGTCAGCCGACGAGTCTGGTCAGGTGGCACTGCAAGCCGTCTCGAAAACGCAAGACACTTCTCTACCTGTTTGTCCAAATTCCACGGTTTTCTTTCAAAGCTTTGCTTGACACCCGCAAATTTATATTGCTGGCAATTTGTCGCGGCATCCCGTGACTAGCGGTCGCTGCCTCGATTTATGGCCGCCACGCCTACGCGTGAATTGTTTTCATTGAGACCGTGTCCGAGTGCTTATTAATTGGAAACCGAATCAGGTCTACTGTGATGTTATTGGCGTACTTATTAATTTAGACTTAGACGAGCGTTAATTAATATTCGAGTAGGTATTTAAAGTAATTAATTTAAGGTAATTGGTGATGGTTCCCAAACTATTCATTCTCGAATTGAATTATAAAATGCTTTCAACTTGTTAGATTTAAAAAACCAATAAACTTAGCTGACGTGATACAATATCCATACATAATTACAAAATCTCACATTCATAGTTTTTGTTGTAATACAAATACTAATCCCAACCCGTGGTCCGACAACAACGGACTAAGACCGAGCCCTCATCAAACCCCCGCTTATCCAGTCTGACAAAACTTTGACAACTCCGTAGTCACAAGTGCAGGCTTTACGAGCTCACGAATCATTAACTCATTGTTCTCTCGAAACTCAAAATACCTTGTTCACGTCAACGTATTGTTCCCCAAAATTATGATCGCTCCCTCGGTTATCCTGAGCCATTAGTAACATTATGTCCTCGAGTATTAGCTTAGTTACACGTGTGATATCTCTTGTATGATTTAGTTGAATACTTCGCGTGTGAACGACGTATATGTAGATAAAAAGTTGATAGGTCCCGCATTAATGTCTTCCCGTTACTGCTATCATTATATTAATGACTCGATATCACGTAAAAATGCTATCACGATTACGTCAATTGATTTTGTGGTTTATTTAATATAGCTAAGTAGGGTTCCTAATGCGAAGGCAATACGACTTTAATGCTTCAAGACTTGCAAATATGATAAATTTGATAATCGAATAAGCATTGCTATTCAAAGGGGCAATGCTGCCAGCATGCTGAGCACCCTGCCAACTGGGAGTGGGCTGGAGCATTTGGACTGCCTATGAGTCTGCTATGACTAATAGGTTGTCAAAATGCTTTTATTGTAGTAGCTGTAGTGTTGTATATAGTTCATAGTATTTTGTTTAATACAGGCATAATTTGATTACTATCTGAATACACATAAAAAATATTTTTGTGCCATAATAACATTTTGAGTTTCAAATGAGAGGTTATATTGAAGTAACATTTCTATTTATTCAAATTCAAATTTTTTATAAAAATGGTCTTATAATTTGGGTGAGCGCTGTAGTATACCATTAAGGTTATGGCCATATTTTTGCTATAATTGCCCTTGTCACTTTAATATGAATCACATTAAAAAATAATTTAGAAGTATTTGATTAAGGAATTTAATACCTATGTAATTAACTTTATTTTCAAGAAAATCTTACGTACTTAACGTAATAACCTTTAAACTTTAAACTTTACCTTAAAGCAGGTTTGTGTGCCTGCTATTTATTGTAAGATATTAGTTTTAAGGTTATCCTGACAAAGAAAATTTCATTATTTTTCAGTTAATCAAATGCCTGTTCATATACCTATCTAAAGTTTGTACTTATCTTAGTAGATGACTATTAAGGATCACTCTATATGCTATAGAAATGTTCCCTAAATAATAGAAAAACATACTATATTTTTCCAGCATTCATATTGCGTTTCTGGCAACTTATGCATTGTTTTGACCTGTTTGTTTCATTTTCTGCCTTCTACCACAAGAAAGGGTGTACATTTAGTTATTTTTATAAAACCGGCGACAAAATATAATGGCACTTAGAACCTTTTAAAAATTACGCTCCGTACATCCTTGTACTGTTGTGATGGATTTATGTGCCACAAAAGTAAACAACAAGCACTTATTTCAATTTAGAAGCATTGGCGATGGCATATACTGTACATTACTGTATAAAAAACAAAACGTACATTTTGGTACTTACAGACTTTTTTATTTACTGTATTTCTGATGACAAGCAGAGGTCCGCTAATTTATATACATTATATACAGATTATTTAGGGAACTATATATTACTAAAGTTACTAAAGTCACTAGGCAAGATGAGGCTACGTCGTCAACTAATTTATTTTATCAACTTTCTTATTTTTCAACAGAACTAAGTCTTCCGGATTTCTTTACGTATTTGAAGATCACACTGTAAAATGTAATATAATTTAATTCCAAAGAAGACTGTGCTTCGTTAAGCTTGTTTTAATTATTCACATTCTGAAAATAAAATAAAGGCTATAGCTTTTATCATTCGAATTTAAGAGTAATGAAAAACGTCTGAACCAACATTTTCTATGTTACTCGTAGTATTAAATATTTTAAGGCTACTGGTTGTTAATGGATTTGTTAAATTTTAAACTGAGGTGTTTATCTGCCACCTTCAAATGTTAAATTACAACAACCTCTAAAACGTTTGCTTACCAATGTGCAATTATTAAATTTATGACGAATTATTATTGGTGCATAATTTAACCTGAAAACGTTATTGCTAGGTACCTATAGAACATATCTTTTCACACATTTAATTACCAAATTCGGGATATATAGGCGACATCTAGAATTTACCACCGTTATTCTTTTTTTAAGAATACTTATGAAACATCAAGTTCAACTAAGATGTATGAAGGTTATGAGAAAGGTAAGCCATTTTGCGAATGCCCTACTACCCTTTAAAAATCTGTCACTAGTAACGGCGTGTGTTGAGAGCCAGTAATTCTAGGTTAACCCAAACAACATCTTCGGCTGCATCACTTTCCATTAAAAGAGATGGGGATCAAAGGCTATAAAAAATAGTTATTTTTAAGGTTGTCACCTTAAAAATAACTATTTTCTACTTTAAAAGGCACAGCTTCATTTTCACTACATCACAGTATGCAATAAAAAACTCGTTAAACCGCACCACGAGAATCCCAGATAATAAAACTCCTCACTGAGTAATGAAACTGGGGATAGACTGAAATGTCTCGGCTAATTATTTTATTGTTTATCAAATGCCTGTTCATATATCTAAGTATAGGTACCCATGGGACGGGCCGGCGGGCGTGGCGGCTACATCGCTGGACGATGGTAATCCTTAGTGCATCCATCATTCCGTAATCCAGGCTCTAGCTCACCACCGCTCAAAATGGCTATAAAGGGGCTTTAAACGATTACGTGCGTAAATGCTTCTTATTCCGTTTCATTTCGTCGTTCATTAAAATTAGTTAATGTCGTAATGTTGAAGGAGTGATTTTTATGAATTATGCCGTAATGTAATCAGCAATTTTTTACGTAAATACGAAAATCTATGTGTGCATTTTCCATCTCAGTATGATTTGTAAGCTAAATTGTAAAATATATTTATAATAATAATAATAATAAAACGTAGCTTAGGCCCTGCCCCGCTGCTGGCGGCATCCTAGTTTTAAGTTTTTTATAATATTTATTTTTTATATATGAATGTTGTAAAAGATTTGAAATTATGTTATTAAATAAATAACGTGAATAATAATAATGTTTGATTTTCCGTTGTTATTGTACCGTTCGTTTTGACGGAGCATCTTGATAAACCGTGCGTTTTACATTACAATAACGCACAAGTACGTAATGAGATACATTCTGATATTGAAATTGGTGAAATACGAGACTCTTTACGAGCAAATCTGTTATAAAATTATATTTGGAACGGCATAGTATTGATTTTGAACTTGACACAGGGTTTGAAGTTACTTAAATGCCTTTGAAACTTCTAATGAGGCTATTTTCCCATAATATCATCCAAGTTATAAAGTTTAGAAAAGTCTACACAATTCAATTCCACATATTATTGAAAAAAATGCTCCTACAGATTTAACTATGTGGAGATAAATTTGAAGAAAGAAAAATATCTAATAATGATCTCTTCTTAAAGATATGGCTACAATAATAGCAGCACTATATGAAAGTTCTCATTTCAAAGAGCATTTGTTTCAATTAAATAAATATTTATATCTTTTGAGAATTTAAGACATTTCAATCCTGGTTTACTCTGATTTTATCATATGATTTAGGACTAGGCGCTGTTGTCCGAAAGGAACCGAAAAAGCATTGTTACATAAGCCAATTGCAACCATATGCAAATAGAAGTAATCGAGCGCCGTAGAATAAAGGTATTCCATGTTTGAAATAAAAATCCTGTTAGTTTCTCACATATAGGTACCTATAAATATTATAAATGTATCCGACAAAATTAGCACGTTACGGACCCGGGTTTCGAGTATATCAGATGCTCATAATCAGAGTGACTACTTACATGGCGCAGGCGCATGCCGATGTCGTGACGAGCCCCGCGGGCGACGACGGCGGCACTTCGCACTTCGTGCACGCCGTGAACTCATTTTGAAAGCGCTAATCAGCAAGTGAGCCTAATTGCAATAATATGATTGAAGTCTGAAAGTGACAGCAAAGTGTTTCTAACAACCATCCGGGAACAGTTTACAACAATTAAAATGACCTCAGCTTGGATTACGAAATAACGGATGCATGGATAGTTCCTTAAACACATTTAAAAAATCTTTCGCATTTATCCAAAAAGTATGAAGTTTAATTATTGCAATATTACAGTTGCAACCTGCTCTGCAATCACTTAAACCGTTCAGCAGTTGATAAAGGAACTAAAGGTAATTTTACTGACGTCAATTTGAAAATGCTTGTCGAAGGCGCACTGGGATTCCTTATGATTACAATCTTATATTTATATTAACATAAAGCAACTTCCAATAAGTGCTTTCAGTTTTCAGCAGCTTTTATTTACGGCTAATTGAAAGTATTACTTTAAGTGACGTTAACACAATTCGGGGTTTGGCTGATTGCCATTCTGAATTGAGCTTTAAGTAAGGGACGTAAACTGGTTTGGTTATGATGTCCGCTGTATCCGGATCACGTGGCTAGAGGTTTGCCTACGCTCATCTACTTGTTTCTGACATTTCGTGGCTATAACTCCAGCAATAGAACTATTTGTAAGCCTCTATCTAGCTGTCACATTTTTTTTTCGTAGCTATAGAAATCATTGTGAAGTATTCATCTCGGAAAGTACTGCCACCATACCTATTTCTACCGCCAAGCAGTAGGTATAGGCTGAGGTTACAGCTTGGCAGGTGGGCTGCTTGCTTGTTTCATAATCAAATAATATAATATCTGAAGCAGTGATGGCTCAGTGGCATTGGCTATGGACTGCCGCGCAGCAGGTCCATGGTAGGAATCCTGCCACGGACTTGAGCTTCACCGCATGGTGGAAGGGCATTTTGCGAATGCCCGCCTGGCTAGTACCATTCTCAAGTAGAAAATCTGTCGCCAAGCACCTAACGGTGTGTTCCGGCAGCTGTCCTTGCGAAACAGTATTTCTAGGTTAGGCCTGTTAACGCCTTTAAACACATCATCACCTACCATCAGGTGAGATTCGGGCTATTAAACCAATAAAAAAAACGAATAACATAAGAACAATATCTACATATATGTATGTATATTCGTTTAACATAAGGAGAGCCTTGTGTGATATTCGTCACAAGAACATAAAAAAAAGTTGAAACAGAAGGTATGCGTTTATGCCTTATTTATTTCATTTATGCCTTGAAGGTAAAATAATCTTAATAAAATCCCCAATCTATGTTATTGTGTTTACATAACATAAAACGAGTGTATTCTTGCTATAACAAGAAGGCTTAAGTATAAACTTAGAGAAAGGAAATAAAACATTAAAACGCGGATTGCTTTCGTTATGTCGGTATAATTTTGGAATAATAATTTGAGGAGATACTTTAGCATTAATATATTTTTGCGTGTTGGTCTCAAATTTGTTTGATTATGTTTGATTCGGGCAGAACTAAATATATTTTCTAATTCACAATTCTGTCCCTACTTTATTGCTTCGATACTGAACCTCATACATTTAAATCTGTTCAGGCATTAAAAGTTATTGCGGAATAAAGAGACTCGCATACATAGGAACCCTATCTATACAAAAATTCAAGACAAACTCTTTCTTTAATGTTTTTATCCATTATGAAATTCGCAATACACACTACATAGGTATGATATAACTAAAACAGCTCTGTATGTATTTAAATAACAGATGCGACTTGAACATTGCACCAAAATGGAAAACAGTTGTGCTAATATAACAACAAAAAAAATATATTTGGAGCCATAAAACTATGAGCCATTTTAGATACTTTTTTGACTGAATGTATGTGTGTTGTATATAAGTTTTTTTTTTATTTATGGGTATTCGTAGTATTCAATATTTTACACGGTTGTGAGGGATTAATGTAATCGTGTACATAATTAAGTTCAATAACTTTTTAAAATAATATGAACATGCCCATGTAGCCATAGTTTATCGTCAAGAAGTAATTTTCTACATAAGTTGAGGCACACTATAATTTATATATAATATACATATCTAAGTTTCTATACAAAAATTATGTGTCACGTTGTTTGTCCGCGAAGGATTCCTAATCTACTGAACTGATTTTAAATTTGATTTGCACACCGTGTGAAATTTGATCCAAATTAAAAGATAGGATAGATTACATCTCAATTTATGGCCGTAATTACCCGTGCAAAGCCGGGGCGGGCCGCTAGTATATTATAAGAATCAAATTCCTGACATGCTGATTGACATAGAACGCACCGCCTAAACCACTGATTGCAGAGACTTGAAATTTGGAGGGTGTATTCGTCTGTATGCGTTGGGGTGTAATAAGAAAGGATTTTTTGAAAATCAACCTCTAAAGGTTTAAAAAAGGCGTGTTCAACACTTTTTTGACAGGGATAACTTAAGGTGGTGAAATTGAGGATGAAACTTTGTATGGAAAGGTCGTTTGGCCAAATTGTTTTTAGGTTTATAGAATATATGTCATGTTGACATTATTAACTGTATCTTTAGGCTTCTTTAAGATGTGCCTAAAGTATTAATTGGTTGTCTGGTTAATAGATACATAGCCTCAAATGCATCAACAGGGGAAAATATTTGTGCATATTTTTGATAACGTTTCATCCCAGCAGATTTACGTGCTGATTAATTGATACAAAACGGATTTAAGACTAATAAATATAGTTTTCATAAGTTTTTATTTCATTCTCTTAAACCCGCAAAATAGTAGGTAATGTATTGAATGTACAAGGCATGTTTCACTGTTCCAATCCCGGTTCATTGCATAACATCCCCCGGTTCATAGTATTACACATGTGGTACACAGTGAGCCAATTTCCGTTTTTAATACAAAAATTTTATTAGCTAAATATACGAATTTTGACTACATAAATTATCTTGAGATTGATAGGTATATCATATAAATCGGACCAATAATGGCTAAGTAATAAGTATTCAAAACTTTTGTGGTTCATTGATTTACACCCCAACCTACTAAAAAATGATTTTTTGAAATTCAATCCCTGAGGGGGTAAAAGTGTCAGTAGTGGCTTATTGGCCATATCGTCTTATGGTTGGCTAAGTGTAACGGAGACAATTTCATCACTGCGGTGGCGATTATATAACTTATAATACGGTATAATTATATCGATATGTTATAACACTTGACATGGGGTACTACATTTGAACTGGTAGCCGCGGGGCAAGTATATAACTATGTTTTCGAAGTGTACCAGAATGGAATACTTAATAGAAAATTTGGTACTGAAGGTCGACCTGTAAAACGATTACAATTTACAGGGCCAATTTAAATAGATTAAAAATAATTAAACAGTGACCTATTATATATGTAACGTTTTACACAGCTCCCAAAACCCGGTAACGGTTCCTGGGGGATAGTCCATGCGGGCGAAGCCGCGGGTAAAAGCTAGTAGTTATATATCTCAACGAGTTTTATCACATTTGTAAAGAAACTAGTGGTCTAGATGAGACTTTATGAAGCGCTCGTAGCCAAGTTTGCTTAGCCATTCTGAATCGATCAGCAAAGTTAAGCAACGTCCGCCGCGGTCATGACTTGGATGGGTGACCGCTGGTGACATTACTACTGAGCGCTTCCGTGCTTCGGAGGGCACGTTAAGCCGTCGGTCCCGGTTGTTGTCTTAGGATAGCAGTCGTTACAGCATGGTGGTAGGGCACTTTTATCATGGAGTGCCACCTTATCTATCGAGGCTGTTAGAGTCATACCTCAAAGACCGAGAGGTGGTGTGGGAGGGCGCTAACGGGAGGTTGGCCCGGCGTCACGTCACATGCGGAGTTCCACAGGGTTCGGTACTTTCAAATTCAAATTCAAATATATTTATTGCATGAACATGGGTGATAAAAAAGTTCTTAATTGTACAAAGTTCTCCATATTCCACCTTTATGGTATGCAAAAGTTAGTAAAATTGAAGTTATTTTAGACTTATTAGACAATATCAACATACATCATTATACATACAAATAAGATTCAGATAAATGAGATTTCTATTAAATTATTTATAATAAATGTCAAATTCAAAGTGTCAAATGTCAATTATATTTTTACACAGCAATAAGTATAGATTAAAAGATATATGTCAATTTGAATTACAGTTCTAAAACTAATTATAACGGTCATTTAAATATTCGTTAACTGTGTGATAACTTTTATTAACTAGAAAAGTAGAAAGTCTTTTCTTAAAGGTAATAACGCAATCAGAATCCAAAATCGATTTTGGTATGTGGTGAAATAGCTTCGGAGCCATACCAAGAACGCTTTTACCAAACAATGCAGTTGTATGTGGGAACTCGGTGACTTTGTTTTTATAGCGATCGCTTTTGAAAGCCTGAAACAAATTTCTATTTACATAGGTAAACAAGCTGACTTCATATATGTATAGACATGGAAGTGTTAATATCTTGAGTTGCTTAAAATGCGGTTTACAAGAGTCTGTTGTTTGTAAATGACACACGGATTGACAATTTGTGCTTTAAATATTTTTTCCCTATTCGTACAGTTACCCCAAAATGGGGCCAGTCCTGTGGAACGTCGGTTATGATTGGCTTTTGCGACAGCCGGTTCTCCCTGGGGTGGGATTACTGTGTTACGCAGACGATACCCTCGTAACCACCCGGGGAAAAACCTATGATGAAGCAGCGAGACTAGCTACAATCGGCGCAACTTTGATGGTAGACCGGATTGCCCAGCTAGGCTTGCGGGTCTCTTTGACGAAGACGGAAGCCCTACTATTTCATGGTCCACGCAGAGGGCCCCCACGAGGAGCAACCATCTCTGTGGGCGGTGAGATTATTAAGGTTCAGACCCAAATGAAGTACTTGGGTCTGGTGCTGGACGGCCGCTGCAACTTTGGGGCGCATTTTGCCCATATCGCTCCAAAATTGACAAGTGCCGCTGCAGCCCTCGGGCACTTACTGCCTAATTTGGGGGGTCCCAGTTCCACCTGCAGACGCCTGTACTCCGGAATAATCCGGAGTATGGCTCTGTATGGGGCCCCAATATGGGTCGACGCTCTCACTGCAAAGAATAGGACCCTTCTGCGGAGATCACAGAGGGTCATAGCGGTGAGAGCAATCAGAGGTTACCGCACGGTCTCATGGACGGTAGCTACACTTCTCGCGGGTGACTTTCCCTGGGAGCTTCAGGCGGAAGTGCTCGCGGAGGTGTACGAATTCCGCGTGGCTATGAGGGACAGGGGTGAACATCCCGGTCCCGAAGAGGTTGTGCGAATCAGGGAATCTGCACAAGCCGCCCTGATTCAAAGATGGGGTGAGGACCTTCAATCCCCAACAGCCGGCCTGGTGACGGTGGAGGCACTTCGTCCCCATTTCAATCCCTGGCTCTCAAGACGGCATGGCTCTCTCTCTTTCAGAATGGTGCAGGTGCTAACTGGGCATGGATGCTTCGGTGAGTACCTGCACCGGGTTGCGAGACGGGAGACTACCTCCACCTGTCATGAGTGCGGCGCGCCCGTGGATACGGCGCGTCACACCGTGGAGGAATGTGCCGCATGGGAATCCCAAAGGCGCGCTCTGACAGTGGAGGTCGGTAATGACCTTACGCTGTCGAGCCTGGTAAATTCCATGCTCGACAGCGAGCGGCGCTGGGCAGCAATGGCCTCCTTTTGTGAAGACATCATATCACAAAAGGAGGCTGCGGAGCAGGTCAGGGAGGAGAATGTACTCGCTGACCCGATCCGAAAAAAGAGACCTGGGCGGAGAAGGCGTCGCTATGCGTGCCTTCTGTCGTCACCCTAGACGAATTGCCCCATGGTGAGTATGGGGAACCACCAAAAAAAAAAAATACGGGCCAAGACAGAGTGCCTTGTAGGCTAAAATAAGATGGATAGCGTCGGTGCGGCCGTGGTAGAATGTTAGTGCGAACCCGCGCCGCCCCACACAGACGCCGAAGGCTCATGTCGCTCAAACAGAAAAACTAAATAGGTAAATAAGAATGCACCATAAAGTCAAAGTGTAGACATTTGTAATGATTGTGCTAGTATCTCAGAGAAAATAATAAGAAAGAGGGAGTCTAATGAAAATCAAAAATGAAGCATCAATTACAAAATTACAAATTTATGAGAGAAAAAATTATAGTCATGTGCGGGACTCGAACCCGCGTCCATCCACCCCTTTAGCCGGGGTATGCTCTAACCAATTGAGCTAACATGACACAATGACTCATAACTGTAATTCTTGCTCTCATTCTTCAACCATCGTAATGGGATGGAGCGACATCTATAGTCCAACTTGCGTTGTACTACAAACAAGACCAATTTTGCAATTGGTTTTAAACTTGTAATGTTTTTTCTCTCATAAATTTGTAATTTTGTAATGTAATTCGCTTAGCAGGCGTTATTGCAAACTTAACAATGAAGCATCAAATTCGGCCAATTTTGTCCTCATTCACGATAGACCATCACACGCTATGCACGTCACACATTACATAATAAATAAAATAAAAACCATCTTGAGTATTAAAACACACGTAAGTATTGAATATAATGTACTTTTTTAAATGTTAAACAACGCAATTTAGGTTATAATTTCGAATAAAAATGTAAACAAAAGTGTTGCCAGACATACATATTAGATTGTTTGCAAAAGTGTGCAGATTTCAAAAGTCGGTGTACGTATCACTACTTATAAAGTTATATACTTTAAATAAACAAGCTAATGTTTATTAGTGAAATCTTAGAAGCTATTGTAACTTTTGATTTTCTTTAGACTCCCCTTTTCTTACTTATTGCTCTGAGTTAGGGATGTTCAAACAAAAAAAGGATCGATATTTTTTTCGATATAATATATCGTAGTGTTGTATCGATACTTTGCAATATATCGCAGAAACACATATCGATATTTTCGATATATCGTAGAAAAAGTTTTTCGTGTTTAATTAATTTAGCTAGTCTATAATATTAAATATTTGACAGATTGATATAAGTAAAAACAGCTAGGGTAAAGAAACAAATCAACTTTATTTTTTTAATTCGCAATATTTTTTTCTCTACACCCAATTCGTGATATTACTTTTTAAATACGTTGCCAACTAATTATTTATTTATTTATATTGATACACAAAACAGAATACAATCACTAAAAGAAGACATATGATATAGGTTAACATTTACGAGCCGGACTATATTCCTAAATATGTGTACACATTATGATTAGATTTAGATTATAATTAGCAGTATGCACTCAAATTATACTGTTAAAAGTTAATAGAAAATGATAAAATTAAAGTGGTGTTAGCAACGTTTACGATCAATTTGCCATAAAACAACTTTGCCAACGTCCCTTTTGAAAATGTAAAGTTTTGGTCAAACATGTCAAGTGAGCTATGGTGTTGTATCGGTTGACTAATATCGATTTATGTATCGATATACATATCGGAAGCGATATATCGTGTTCATATATCGATATTTTTTGTAATATCGATATATATCGTGCACTCCTACTCTGAATTCACGATAGGCCTTCGCACATTACACACGTCACACAACGGAATAAATAAACTAAAAATGCTCACTTGCGTGTTAAAACACTGCAAAAACTGAACATATTCAGTGAAGAAAAAGTTATCTGGAATTACTTTTCACACGTAAGTTGAATTTAAAGTACTTTCTGCTTATTCCGTCAAAAAAATATACAAACACACAAAAAAACGGCACCTGCGGCGAAACAATACCATATACGTAACCTAGCACGCCTTTGGTCAATTATTTATTATCCTGGAGAACGTAAAGTCTAGAACATCTTAAAAAACATTGCCAAATATATTAAACAAAAATTGTGAAGATTGTGCAATATTATAATAATATTGCACAATATAAATAATATTATGTTGTTGCGAAGTATTCTTCACGAACAGATTTTGCTGTATATTTGTATCTTCTAAAATTTTTCTCCCATAAATCCTACAATTTAGTTATTTTTGCTTACATATGGCAACACTTCTCTCGCACACATCTATAAAAGTGTGGCTTCAGTTTGATGTTTTACGAGCCTCCGTCTTTTCTTCTATTTTGTCAGAGGCTAGTATATGTAAAAACTTTTCTGTGTGTATGTGTGTGAGGGGAAATAAGTCCAAGTTAGAATAATGATTATTGACCGAGCGAGAACTTAGTTACAGCGAAGCGTCTCTGCTTCAACTTAGACAAATATGCTTTCATGTGTCCCTAAAATCATTTGCATGTATGTAAGCTAGAGAATACATATCATTTTAATCCTTATGCCTTGTTTCTTAACTTTGTTTAATTGTACTTTTGGTGTGGTAAATACTTCGTTCGGTCTACTCCGATCTCTGAGGTTGTATGCATACCGCGGTATATTTTCTTTGTTATCGTTGATTTCTAACATGCAATTATAAATTAACATGAATATATATTCGTATTATTGACAAATATTTTCGTCCATATGTATGTTTTCTTAATCCAAAGATTAATCTTGCGGCCTTTTTAAGGGTTCTTAGCACCTTAATAATATCCACCCCGTAGCCCCATACAGTAATCAAATATCGTATAATAGTGTATATATGCGTAATACACTGACAATAACTTGTTCATCTATTACAGTTCTCAATTTAACTAGTGCCTAATTAACACTTACTATAACTACTACTATAAGTACTTTATGTATGGGATTATGGTCTATAGTGTACCCAAAGAAAACTATTTATGTTCATGCAAGATTCTTTAGAATACCTTTGCACGAATGATATTGCATAACAATACTTTTTCTGCATTGTTAATATAATCCCATTCGCATTGAACCAAAGTTTAAGAATGTTTTATGCTTTCAAAAGTTGTATTTCTATTTTCTTGAAGATATTGTTCTTTACTCCAAGATGAGTGTCGTTGGTAAGTAAATCCAATCAGGCATGGAATGGACGAGATCGTTATTATTTATAAGGAATAAGACAGGTAGACCATAGCCATAGATCAATAACTGTGGCTATGGTCATATGAAGCAATAGCTTTAACCAGTGGCAATCCACTGGGTAAGGCTATTGCCTCCTATGTCTCGGTGGCCATTATTGCTAAAATAACCGCTATTTTTGACCAGTTTTTCTTATAGTTAGACTATTATTGAAGGGTAAAACTATATTAGGATGAATATCATTTATTTCACGCAGACCATTTAAACGATCTGAGCAGCTTGAACTAAAGCCCGATTAACATTTCCACGAATAGATACAGAAGGGAGTTAAAAATTCAAACAGTCGTTAGTTGACGGCTAAGTGGTAAGTACGAGTCCATACGTGGGCGAGCGAGTTAAACTTACAGCGGCAATTCTGCGACGAAAACAATGCATGTACCTTAAGTCGCAGGTTTTTTTTTGCTACTTCGGCAATACGACTCCATTTAACACGCTAGCCAGAGTTGACGGGGATGTAGGAGACGTAGGAGAGGGGAAGCTACTTCGCACTGTATTCGCCGAAAATTAGGACCATGGTATAATAAAATGAACCAATACCTACCTTACTGAAGGTACATGCAGCGTCCGGCGACGGCGACTAGCTTTAGTCTATTGTCATATTGGGCAACGTTCCAAACCTCAAAAAAGGACCCGGATTCCAAAAATCGAAAATAAAGCTGGACATTCACTATGTTACAACTGTTACACGACGCACTCGCTGTATCCCATTCATGCAACAGTTGTTACATGCCGCACTCACTTGCTATTTGGAGCACTCTCTTCGCACGAATCGATACGCGCATAACTAGGACAAGTTAACTTACTGTTGTGTAGATCAGATCGCTACTGTACTTATTATTGTGTAAATAGACTTTAGCAGTAGGTAGGCAGTATTTAGTAGATTTAGATCAATAGGACGAACCTATACAAATTTTATCAGTAGTTAACATGTGATATCATTAATTAAAGTGTTTGTTTGATAAAGATTCTCGCCGAAATAAAATATTTCTTACAATTTTAATAGCATTTAATTGTACAATAAGTTGAATATACATATTAAAATAAGAGTATTTGTTCGTACACTAATACTTTAAATAATATTTAAATAATAATAACACAAAATAACTATAGTATATTACGTAATATCTAAAACAAACAATTCAGCATAGATTTTATGAAAAATAAATCGCAAATTCTTTGCTTGTGCAAATACATTTCAAAAAAAACTTAAACAGCCACACTAGACAAAAAATATTCAAACAAAGTTTACCACATATATGTAGCAAGAAAGACTCAAAACATCCTTCTGTAATAAAATTCAGATTTAAATTGATATCGGCCTCAAGACTGTGGACTTATTTGCAGTCTGGGGGTTGATGACAATTTATGTTAGGCATGCATGCTGACTATTACATCACTTCTGGAGAACAGGTACAATAATATAATACAATGCCTTATTACCTGTAATATACAATACTTTAACAACGGCATGTTATATTACAACTGCTGAACACGACTCTTTCCAATAAACATAATAATAGTTGCAAATGATTATTGTTACATGAATATAAAACTATGCTTGTTTTGGTCAAAAAGGTTGTGAACAAGATTTCAATTGAATCGGCCACACAATGTTTATTGTTTTTAACAGGCCTAATCACTAAAACTAATACACAATGGAAATGGATGTCTATTTACAAAAATTGTCTCTAATTTTTATTTCCTGGAAGACGTACTTAATCCTTATCAGAAATAAACGTTTTTATTATTATTATTCCATTTCGATACTATTTGATGTAGGTGTGACACTTTTACGATTATGACCACTATTTGAGCGTCTTATTGTTCTAACGTGGCCAAACACAATATTTCCTAAATATGCTGCAAGCATGACAACTAAGCAGATTGCAATGAAATAAAATAAAACTTTTGTCTCATTTGTGACTTGTAGTGATTTGTCTAATTTTTCTATAGCATCTTTTATTGATAAAACTAGAGGGCTGATGTCAGCAATAGGGTTATCTGAAATGTGAGGTACACTTGTGGAATCACTATTGAAATTGTTATTGTTTGTAATAGATTGACACGATATCCCATTAACATTTTCTGAATGATAATTTAAAGTTTTTGCAGTGACAATTTTATTAAATTTTTCAGCCAACGTTGATCTTTTTAATTCCGCGAGTATTTTACATGATATTTTATTACCTCCTACACTTAGCACGGATATTTCAGATTTTAAAAAGTCTACAAAATTCAAATTAGTAATTATGTTATCGTCCAAAAATAGTTTTTCGATGTCCGAACTTTGTAATAATTTAATATCAAAATTTAAAAGCACGTTACTTGAAAGATTAAGTTCTTTTAACATTTCAGTGCCATCAAAAACACCAAATTGAATGGATGGTAAGTTATTTTTAAATAAATTAAGTTTCATGAGGTTTTTTAAGTACAAAAATGATCCTGGTTGTATATTAACAATCTTATTGAAACTTAAATCTAGACTAACGAGTGAATGCATGCTACCTAAAGAATCTTTGTCTAAAAATATTATATCATTCATACTTAGATTTAAATAGCTCACATCCTTGACATTAAAGATGTAGACTTTATTTATATTAGCTATACCACAAGATGGCATATCTAAAACTTCAACGGTCAAACTTAAATTTTTAAAAGATACATTTGTTTTAATATTTTTCAATGAGAGTCTGTACAATGTTGTCAAATTTTGAAACGGATTACCTATAATATTCATTCTAGTATTCGAAGACAAATCAAGGTACATTAATTTATTTAAGTTATTGAAGTCATTTGAATTCAATTGTTTTAAAGCATTGTTACCTATATATAATTTTCTTAATAAATGAAGCTCAGAAAATGTTTCACGTGATATATTTGCTATTAAGTTGTTGTTCAGATAGATTTCTTGGATTTTATAAATAGTCGTACTATTTACATGAAACGAACGAAGCTGATTATTTGACAATATAAGAACTTCTAAAGAACCAGTTCCCATGAAGGCGTTGTATTCTATTTTCGTCAACTGACCAGATGAAGAATTAATATGAGTAAGAGCCATTAATTTTGCAAATGAATTATTTTTGTATGTAACCGTTTTTGTTGCTGACATATCAATATTTTGTAATGATACTAACCCGTCAAAAATCTCACTGTGTAAAGTATTAACAAAATTACTATGAGTGAATTTTAATACCTCAATATTTGATAATCTGGAAAAAGATTTAGGTTCAACTTCAGTGATCTCATTATACGCCAAGTCTAATTCTGTTAAAGAAACTAAATTGAAGAATAAGTTTCCCCTGATTTTTTTAATCTTATTATGGTGCGCATATAATTTTACAAGATTTTGTAATGTATCACTTTTAAAATTCATTTCATCTAGTTTATTATGTGATATATCCAGAGTTTTTAATAATGGAAGATAGGAAAATGCTAAGTAAGATATATTTGATATTGCGTTTGAACTGAGATTAAGATTAACCAAATCAATCATGTCTTTAAAAGCTTCATCTTGTATATCACTTATGTTACCACCACTTAAGTCGAGTTCTTTGACATTGATACCTGTAAAACTATCTCTCTCAATGGTTCCTCTAAGAGGGTTATTTTTAATACTAAATTCAGTAATATGCTTTTCTGTAAAACTATTAGCTTCTATGGATTGAATTTGGTTATTCATGAGAAAAAGGGAGTTGAGGTTTTTATTATTACTAAATAACTGTTTAGATATCATTGTAATTTTATTATAGCTCAAATCTAATACATTGAGTTTGGTCAAACTTTTTAAGGCATTACTTTCAACAGTATATATATTGTTACAACTAGCATTAAGTATCTCAAGATTAGTTAGAGAACTAAAATTGTAATCAAGCAGTTTAGTTAAATTATTATTTGATATTGACAGGTTTTGTAAGTTTATAAACCTGGCGAATGCGTTACCCACTTCAAACACTCTATTGTGCGAAATATCTAATGATTTTAACAGCACAATACCTTCAAACGTAAGTACACCAATGCTGCCGATCATGTTATGAGACAAGTCTAAATGCTGCAATTGAATGAAACCTGATACGAAATAATTCGGTATTATTTTTATAAAATTGCTACTTAAATCTAGTGTTTGGATACTAAATGAACGAGTAAATGATAATCCATCCTCTAAAGCGACGTCTATGTTACTAATAATATTATGAGCTAAAATAATTTCACTTAGCATCGACATCGATGAAAAGTTATTTAAGTTAATTGAGCTGATTTTGGTGCCTGACACAAGAATCTTTTTTAGCTTTGTCATTTGGTATACACTTTCAGGCATTGTTATTAAATCTCCATTTTTCATTGTCAATTGTACTATGTGTTCCACGTTGGCATTAAATAAATCTTTTTCACGAGGGTCTAAAACGGTAATCATTAAATCATATCTATCATCGTAAGTAACTGTCTCTTCCATGCTATGATATTCATCGTCATAGTTATTATTTCCTTGCTCTACATGTCGTATACAGCTCCATTCGGACACGTCAAATTCTACGTAACCGTGGCAATCTACTTGTGCTCTGCACACTTCTCCAATCTCTCGGGGTTGTGTCATCATTTGACATGGATCACCATTTACCGGAAAGACCATAAAAGTGAGCGTTGCCAGGAACCCTGAAAAGTAAATATCTGAATTGCAGGTAAATTAGTTGGAAGTATTTTTATCCATATACATAAAACTTTCAGTGATAAAGTAATGCGGATTTAAACTAAATTTTGCATTATGATTGACTAACTTACAAACTTGTTATTAAAAACTTATAATACCAATATAATTGATTATCTAAATGACAATGGAATCTATGAATTATAACTTCAATACATTTACTTATTTATTAATTCTTTATTGACATTTATTTAATCACTGATATTTCTTTTTATTCTGTTTATCGATGGTTTTTTATTACTCTTAACATGACACAGATCTATATATAAAAAAAAATTATCATCACTTTGTCCTCTGTATTAATTTGCATGCCAATGCAAGGATGTATAATATGGTGCGTTTTAAATCATAAATGTCATAACATGTATTACCTACATCTTGCAAATGAAATCTTTGACTTTGAAGACATTTGGGCATATCCCTGTGATGTCATAGCCGTCCGGTGATGTAATAGCCGTTATTGGTATACCCAAAAATAACTCAAAAACTGAGCGCAAAAACGTGTGTTTAAGTTACTCGTATTATCTAATAACGCCGTCAGAGATTAGTGAATTATAATGAAAACGCTTCAGAATTGAAGCATTTAATCTGTGGATTTTTTATGTACACCAATATTATATTCTATGTTTTGATAGCTGTCAAAGAAACTGTTATTGTACTAGTATATTTGGTTTTGATAAAATATTACAGTGATTGCAGCGTGTTAAAAATTATAATATTTATCCTTTTTTATGGGATTGGAAGGCAAACGTGCAGGCGGCTCACCTGGTGGTAAGTGATCACCGTCACCCACAAATATCCGCAACACCAGAGATCTATATATATACATACATACATAACATCACGCCTCTTTCCCGTAGGCAGAGACCACAGATTTCCACTTGCTACGATCCTTGCAAATCTCTTTCGTTCCATCTACAGTCATCAATCCTTTCTATATATATATTTATATTACTATATATATATCTAGGTAATTTTTTCAAATTGATAGGCGATGGTGCGTTTCTAGTGTATAATATATGGACCTTAAAGTGGATTTTAAAATGCATTCACACATACACGGTAAATTATTTTCAAGGGACATGCCTTTTTTTATTATTAATTAAAGTTACGAACTGCATTTATAAGCAAAGCCAATAAAACGCTACCGTCAGTGAAATTAATAATGCTTTGGATTTTATTGAATTTGTTATTATAATTAGTTAGATTCAAAATACTCACATAATCTGTTCAAAAATGGAAAAGCCATGACTTCAAAATGCTACAAGTTAACTACTGATTTAAAAAAATAATTATATCATAACTTCTGTTAACCAGCATTCGTTGATCCATTTCTGACGCGCAATGAGAAGTGTCATTGAGCTTCAATAAGTCTATTTTAATGTTATCATTGTTTGCATGTTAATGGTACAGTCGAAGTTAAAAGTTCATAAAAAACAAAATGACTTGAATATAATGTTGTCTTAGGTTTTCGCGATTGTTACACATAGTAATTAAATAACTTTAAACGGTTTAAATCGGGACAAAATAATGACAAATATATATACGCGATTTAAACCGTTTAAAGTTGTTTAATTACTATGACTTGAATATGTTAATGGTAACTGTTTAATTTTTAAATTTTACCTTATGCATAAAAAAAAAAAATACTATGAACTATATACAACACTACAGCTACTACAATAAAAGCATTTAGACACCTATAAGTCATAGCAGACTCATAGGCAGTCCAAATGCTCCAGCCCACTCCCAGTTGGCAGCGTGCCCAGCATGCTGGCAGCATTGCCCCGTTGAATTGCAATGCTTATTCGTTGAGCCAAATATGTGCCAGCATTTTGATCACGCGTCGCATCGACCAAGCGCTCAGATAGGTTTTGGAAAATACGATGAGCTCCCGGTCCCCACGGACCCAACGTCTCTACACCAAACGGCTCAAATATGTAACCCATACCGAGGTTAGCATATTTGCGCCGCTTGAGTCGCTCAGCCGAAGTAGCCGCAGCGCCAGCCCTCACGTTGGTTTCAGAAAGATGTGACGGCGCTAAAGTGTCCACGCACGTAGCGTCCCACACTAAGGGCCGTCCTAACTTCCACGGAACCAGAGTCATGCCGTCAGGTCTTTTACCATCGTCACGCATCAGACCATTCGGTTCGAGAATAGCTGGAACATTGGCGCTGGTAAAAGCCCGGCGAATGATATCGTTAAGGCTGGCGTGGCGGGAAATTCGACCAGCACTTCGAGAGCAGGAGAGGCCATGGTGACCGAGTTGATCAAATGCAGTACCACACTGGCAGTGATGTGCAACACAACACCTTGCACCCAAGCGTAAGCTAATAGCTAGACGAAAAGCGGATGGATCTATAAGGCTACCAGTTTTGTAAGAAGGAATGGCCTGTAACCAAAGACCGGATTCCCACACAGAAACAGCGAGAATACGAGCACGATCTGCGATGCTAGAACACGTATTTAAAAGATCTTTCCGTGTTAGCTCGCATAGAGGCCGATCCCACTGTTTCTGAGATGACAACATTTTTGGGAATTCAGTATTTGGACAAGCCAGTCTCCATGTGTTTTTGGCCTCAGCCAGATATGCTACATCGAAAGAGCCTAAAGATCGTGCAAGAATTTTTTCTACTAATTTGTGTGTACTGTGTACAGAAGACAAAAAAGCTGGTAATGCCACACTAGAAATTTTGCGTATCCCTATGCCCCCCAACCTCACAGGGAGGGAAGCTTGCACCCAAGCCCTATCATCCATCTCAACATTCAAAACCGACACTAACGTATCTTTTACTAAGTTGTCTAAGCTTAACAAAAGCTCACTGTGTTGCCACAGCTGACAACATCTTAAATAGTATGTAAATTTAGGAACGAAAAGGCAAAATCTTATAATTGTAAAAGCCATATGGGCGTTAATTTTGGATAATCTGCTAGAAGCATTTCTAAACTTTTGAATTTGTTCTTCGACAAATGGTGATAAAGATTCGTTAAGAATCGGAATATAAAATAATATAAAATAATATTAATATTTTTCTACTAATTTTATATTAGGCGCAAGTAAGTTGAATTTTTCAATAATCGAAACTTTATCCGGACAAGTATCACAAACAAAAAGTTCACATTTAGAAAAATTTAGTTCAAGGCCAATAACACGAAAATCGTCTATAAGTACTCGCAAGTCATCCAAAACCGTGTTCGCATCGCCTCCTAAGGTTCCGTCATCCAAATACCAAACGTTAAGTTTTGATTGGAGACGTTGAATTATTGAGTGGATCGCAAGGCTAAAAATGGCTGGTCCCAGAGGATCACCCTGTTGACATCCTACGGAAGATAAAATAACGTTATTTTGGTATGTTAATTTTGACGGTTTGCCGTAGCATTGCCAAAGAAAAGTTTATAATTCCTGAATTTTATCTTTCACTTCAGTCAAAAGAGTGCCTCTATCTAAAGAGTTGAATGCATTTTTAACATCCACCTTCAAAAGCACATCTCCACAATTTTGATCAAGAAATGTGCGAAGTGAATGTACAGCAGCCTCACAGCCACCCTGTGAACCAAAACCGAGTTGCAGTGGTTGAAAAAGATTACTTAAAAAAGCAACCTTTTTCCTACAACCGCATTTGGCTGTGAGGCGACGATAAGTGGTGCCTACTGCTATAGGCCTAATACCACCATCTTTTTTATTTAGGGCACATAAATTCGCACCGTACAGAATTTCGGTAATTTCATTGTTGACCTGACCCGACAACATCAAATTAACCAAAGCCGTCACATCCCTTAAAAGTGTCTCGCCTACCTCACCAGAACTAAAAGATAAAATATCTTTTAAGTGCTGAGGCGTGAGGCCATCAAGGCCACCGGCTGAACCACTTAAAAAAGATGCCACGGCTGCAGAAACATCCTGTGGGGTCACCTCAACAATGTCTTGTATAGGAGATTCGGGAAGGTGGAGACCTGCAGTTGCAGGCGGATGCTTTTCAATTAGGGAATTCAACGTATCAGATGTAAAAGGAGCGATTGTATCACTCGAAAACAAGATGCGTGCCGCGTTTTTAATATCACCATCAGTAATTTTGTTTTCTACTATTTTAATAGTAGCTGAATCGAAATTATTTGTTTTTGTATTCCGCCGCAGAGGCGGAATGATTATAGTTGTGCCAAAAGATTGCTCTTCCCGTGCCCTGTATTTCACGCAGTTTTCCTTTACTCTAGTAGTAAGTGATTTTTTGTTAGACGGATCAAAATTCACGTGAAATACGTGGTACGGGAATGCTAGAAGATGCTCCCAGGCTTGCGTAGTATTAGTAGCCAAAACGTTTTTAATGGAACAAGATAAAGATTGGGCAACAGAAATTCTTGCACCCCGAGGTATGCGTTTTAATACAGGAATGTTATTTTTGTACGAGCTTAAAACCTCCCAAAACGGTTTGGAAGGCGTAGCAGGGCTCGCAACACTGTTACTACTTACGTTTTGATTATTAATTGGTGCCGAAAGGGGAATTTCTATTTGTTTATGACACCTTGTTTGGTGAATTTTGAGGCCTTTATGACCTTTGAAATAACGAGCCTGGGGGCACTGCGGACACAACATCTGGCTATCTTGCGATACAAAGATCCCCGTTACAGCATTCATAGTTGGGGCACAAAGCATTGTTTACAAAATAAAGCAAAGCTTATCTTAGAATCTCTAGTGTGACGTCTCAACCCGGATGAAGGCTCGCGTCAACACCGTCGTCGTAGTGCGCGTGCCGGTGTCGCAGGCAGCGTTGCCATGGAAACAAAAATAACTGATTAGAAATTAGCTCGACAAGAAATGTCAAAAAGCTATTGAATAAATAAGCTAATGAAACTAACTACAGAGGCCCAAACGAGCCCCACAAACAATACCTCGCAAAATTCCACTAGGAAGAATGCGGGTGATGGGCAGAAAATGCCTATCTACTATCTGAAAATAAAATTAATTATTTTTTGAAGATAAATCTGAAATTTACTGACCTGTCACGTTGATTGTCAAGTTGTTTTTTTCATGTTTTTTTTTGTTTTTTTCATGCATAAAATACATAAGTTAAGCATAAAATCAACATTGGTTGGGAAATCTCATATTCGCCCCAACTTCACCAGTTAAAAAAATTTGCCGTATCCACATATCCTCGACTTATAAATCATTTGGCGGTTTGTCTTCCCAGCGCTATCAGAGTATCAGCTCGTCGTAGCCGTGCTGTTGGCGCATGGTAAGGTCCTCAAGATGAGGTGTCTTCACATAATCAGGAATGAAGCCCTGCAGACACTTAGTAAAGATTAGAAGTTTCGTATTTTCTTTTATATTTTCATCGCGTTACCACAGTCGACAAGTTTTCCTCTAGCCGTAGATCCAGCAAGGCAAGGCACGGGGTTGTCCGGCGCCCAGCATATTTCTGCGTTTACCGTAATAGCTGATTCTCTGTCATAATAATACTTTTGATATACGGCTGTTCGAAAAAATAACCGTTCGTAAGGATAACTATCAGTTTTGACGTTAAAGGAACAGGGTATAGGGCACAGCTATGAACGTTTAGGTAGTTGATTTTTGAAGAATCAATTGTATTTTCTACATAATACCTAACATAAGGACATAGGACATGTAAATAGATTTGGCGTAGTTTTACAACTGGCCACCTTTCGAACCTTACTCTCGTTCGGCACTCTCAACATTTGCCTAATTAGTTTGCAAAGGTGGTAATGATCCAGTAGAAGTTGTATGTCCTGTGTTCGCAACGTCCTTCTGAAACAATCTCCAATGGGAGGATTAAATAATTTGCTGAAGACTTCATTATGTTGTGAACTGTACCTACTATAGAGCTTCTGTTAGATACGAAGAGCCATGGTGTTACCAGTATGATAATGTTGTTTTCTAAAACTGGTAAAATATATTTATTCTGGCAACACTGACTTGGTAAACCCCCCGGTTAAGAATTCAGCGATAAAATTTAGAACAGAAACAATTATTGTGTATGTTTATTTTCGATAAGAGAATAAATAAACTCATATCTACTCAGACGATATTATGTTAGGTAGGTACGAGTACAATGGAAACAATTCATGCTTGACAAATAGTGTGATAAAGACCTTGTGTCGATGTGGGCCAACCATAAGGCAAAACATATGAGATACTGGATTCAGAATACCTTTAACCTACCAAAAACTGTTTGCTGAGTATAAACTGTCGATGGTACAATCGTGGATTGGAGTACTCCGGCGGGCAGGGATCCATCCCATACTGGACCTTCATGCGAATAGAATTGGCCTTAGATACGTATACGGTTACTAGTTGGTCGAAAGCTGGTGGCTCATTTTGAGTTCTATCACCGTAAAACTCAAGTGTATTTCAAAACTGTCTTAGAGAGCCAGTTCCAAGTAAACTTATCTACCAGGTGGTAGGTCTCTTCTTTAGTAAGAATCCGTTTAAGAGGGTACCACCGCACTGTCAGATAATCTGCCTCGAAACAGTATAGTCGTAAAGGGCACTGTAGCAAGTGAAATTACTGGGCGAACAAGACGTAAGAATGAAAAGAGTGACGAGCGCAATGCAGTGCAATACGAGAACGGTGGCACTGCACCTGTAATGATAGTGATACGCTTACCATGAGGTGGGCGTTCTTAGACCACATTAAATTCACAAATTAGTGAGAGTGTAGACAAACGTTAGACTTACGATGAAGTGGTCTTTGAAAATGTGAGACTGAGGGCGTAGGGCGGTAAGACCTCGCTTAGCATGCGAGTGAGCGAAACAGGCCTATGCAATATTTAACTAGTGTGAGCGATGTTTTTTATATATTTATATAAAAAGAGCTTTTTAAAGACGGAAAAAATGTTGTTGGTTGCGACTCAATAATAAGAAATAAAATTTGTATTGATATAATTTACTATAAGCATAAGACACTTGATTGAGGGAAGTATTAGAGCTGTATTCATGATATTATTCTATCAAGAAAAATATAATTGGATCAGGCATATGTAGTATATGTCATATCATCTAGAATATTAAATATTTTATTTATATCTGTAAGGCGTATATTTTTCATCACAAGTCACGAATTGCACTGCACCCGTCCTCTTGAGACATAGTTGTTAAGTCTCATGTGCCTGTAATTTCACTTGTAGCTAGCCAGGCGGGCAATCTGGTCAAATCAAATACAGGTTCCTCTACATACTGTAAAAGTATACTATCGCCCACGCTATATGAAATTCTGCGATATTACAAAATAAAATACACTAGCGAGTATTACTTTAATTTTTTTTAAATTCTTGTTCATCTACCTCAATCTCACTAAAAAACGTAGGTACACGCAAGGAATCCGATACGGCGATACTTACGTGTACCAGTTACTAAAACAATTATACTTAAATCATATTTATTAATATTATTCTTACCTATATACTTACTTATAATCATGAAGGCCTTCGACAATGCATGGTGGCCCACTCTAAAACATCATTCATCAAATCTCTACGAGATGTTATGCTCATACCGCAGTGACCCAAAGATCCAGGTAAACGTGGGGGAAGCCACCAAAGGTTGCGTCCATGGATCCATTAAAGGTCAAACTTTTTAGAACATAATACTAGACTCGTTGCTGTAGAAACTGGATAGCGAGCACGTAATAGTCAAGCATTCGCTGATGTTGCGTACGCACTGAGGGAAATATAATCTGGTATATATTCCTCGACTATATACCCGAATTAAGTTCCTTGAGCTTGAAAGGTACTGTATCAGCCGGATCGTTCACTGCTGAACACATCCTCCCCTATGCAGGGGGTATTTGCCATAATCCCCACGCTTGGCAGGCGGCTTGGGGATCGCAGTGTAAGATGGCAGTTCTTAAGAAGGCGCTGCTGCCCACCTTCCAGTATTTTTCCCTAAGTCGCCTTTTACGACATCCACGGGATGATATGGAGAGGAGCAATTTTTACCCGTCACCCCACGGGCGACTCTAACCCGGCACCCCACTAGCGAAAGGTACGAAAATTTCCAAAACCCTCCCGAACACCTTCTTCCAGATGCACACTCAGGAAGAAAAGGAGGCTCCGTAGCCTTTACAAGCCAGGGCTACGGAGAGGGAAGGGGATCAGGTGTCCTTACCATCAAAGAAGCGCAGGGACTGACTGTCGGTAGTCGCTATCAAGACCAAGAGCAGCATGAAGCTGCAAGAGAGTGTCACGCACGCAGTCGTTATAGCATTCACGGCATACTGGGACCTTCACATACAGTACTACGCAGATGACGAAGAAGACGCCATGGGACGGTTCGTTAGAAAGGCGATAGTTGCGACACCAAAAGCCATCCATGATTACAACTTCAAAATGACGATCAAAAATCGAAACAGCGTGTTGAAATGTGACGTGGGAGAATGATCAATGACCCAAAAAAAATTGTGTTAAGTAATTAATAATTATTTTATTATTATCTCAAATTATAAATCTGTTTCATAACTGTATTCTGTTGGCATGGATAATGCCAAAGCGATCATGTTCACATAAGGGTGTTGTCTAGCAGCGGAGTTGTGTGTCAAGTCGCCATCATCCCTCAAAAATGGTTGAAGAAGGCGATGACTAGCACATGCGTCAACTTGTGAATGGGTGCTGCTCTGGATATTGTGGATGCTAATGACTTTACCGGAATAAAAATAGCCTTTCTTTTAATATTGTTCCCCCATAGAATATTGTATGTTTTCTATTTTATATAAAAATATCATACCTAATTGAAAATAGTCATGGACCCTAGAGTCTCTGAATGATGTAGATTTAAAAAAATACAACATAAAGGTAATTTTTGAATATACTGTTTGCAAGATACTCTTTGATTCATTCAAATAGCCGCGATTGGAATAAATGAGCGCGAAATACGCTCACGTCTACGAGTTGATGCTATTTTGAAATTTTCTTGATACCGTTTTTTTAATCTCAAGTAATTCGTGATTATAATTGTGTGAAGTAGTGTCTAAAAATGATTTCAAGCTCAGAAATGGAAATAGATCAGACTCCGCAAGGCATAGTAGAAGAGGCAGAAAGCGCTCAATTAAGAGTTAAGTTTATTATCTTATATTTCACTTTTAATTTTCTTACGAATGTATTGAAAAACGTTCGTAAAGGTTATTGTAAACTCGGTAGTATGGTTTGATGCAAGCATAGTCCTCTCAATTTATTCGCATTTGAAGTAAAAATCTGAGTTTATAACTCGTGCATAAAACCTTTGGCAAGCTAATCGAATAAAATGACTCGTTCTATAAACTCGTTGTACAATCTACTATTTTATTTCTCATACTCGTTAAGTTCTAGTTTAAGTACCTATGCCCAGTGTAAGCGGACTAGTTTGAAGCACAAGTGCATTAAAATTATTATTTTATATTGTTCAAAGAGTTACAGTTTGTAACATATATTTCATGGGAAGTTTGCTTGGGTCATTCATAATACACATAGATCAGGGGTATTATAAAAGACCCATTCATAAATTATGTCAAAACAATGACCCTCAAAATAAAACATTGTTCAAATATCGGGTTGCATTTCATTATTTTGGAGATATTATTAGTATTTATTTCATTTACTCGCACATTCAGGTGAAAATCTGAGTGTATAAGTAACTCCTGCATAAAACCCATTTTAGTCAATCATTGTACAATTTACTATTAGCTTCATGTATATAATATATATCTAAATCATTTATTCACGCCCGAATTAGTATCAAAAATATTTTGACTAAACTCGACGTTTCGATCAAGTTGCATTGATCGACACTTGGCTGGCGTATTTTACTTGAATTAATTTGGTATTAACAATATTGGTGATAAAAATAAATGTTTTAATACTTATTATATTATACTAATTTATTATATATATATTAGTACTTATAATATTATAAATAGTCACATTTTCAACAGACTTCATAATAAGAGGAGGTTCTCTATTCGACTTTATTTTGTGTGTGTGTGTGAGAGAGAGAGAGAGAGAGAGAGAGAGAGAGAGAGAGAGAGAGAGAGTTACCTCATAACTCATTATAGAGTATTTACTGATTTTGATGATTTTCTTACATTCAAAAGCTGGTGCTTGTCACGTGGTCCCATTTAAATTTGAGTGAGATCTAACGAGTAGTATTTGATTTATCCCTAATAATGCGTATTTTATGTTTGAAGTCGGTTGTTTTGGTTAAACATTTTTGATATTTAACGTAACAGACATATCTTTTGAAGCAGTGATGCCTCAGTGGCATTGACTATAGACTGCCACGCAGCAGGTCCATGATTCGAATCCCGCCGCGGGCTTGAGCCGCACCGCATGGTGGAAGGACATTTTGCGAATGCCCGCCTGGCTAGCGACCACCCTCAAGTAGAAAATCTGTCGCCAAGCACCTAACGGTGTGTTCCGGCATCACCTACCATCAGGTGAGACTGTAGTCAGAGGCTTACCCACCAATAAAAAAAGGAACTTGCAAAAAATATACCTACCTCATGGCATTTTAGTGCCTCCAAGAAGTATTCATGGTTCCTGTATTTTCATAATAACTAATAACCAGGCGATAGAATTTTAATGGTGAAATAATACAACTGGGAATCTGCTCGGTGCTTTAGCTATTCTAATGGCTTGGTCGAATACCCATCTCATTACTTACCTTACCATACATTACCTCGCATAGTGTCCCAATTCCACCTTAGTCCATATCACAGCTCATCAATGCCCTTCATTATTTTATATAAATTATATTTCAGTAGAAACAGTTTCAAGGATCAAATATCTCGGCTGTTGCCTATAATATATCGATAATAGTCTTCGTTCGCAAAAGTAAACACAAGTAGACGTTCTAGGTAGACCTGTCTGAAAATTAATATTTACATTTACCTACCGCGTTTTAGTCCTCCCTGGTACAATTATAATAATACCACAATATATCCATTACCTCTCCTCAAACAGTTTGCAAAGGTATTGTTACGACGGTTTACATGACATGGCATATGAAAACAAAAACAAATTTCTTATGTTACAGTTCATTTAAACTCAATACGTATATGTGTTAAAATTAATACAGTAAATTATCTTTATTTTTTTTGTCTTTAATCCATAATAATCACACGCGTAAACAATTCGGACTTGCCCAATCTCCCATGCGCTCAAGGGCAGCAAGTGTTCGCGGAAGTTTCGTCAAGGAGGGCATTGATGCCCTCCTTATTTATTTATTTATTTAATGGAAAACCAACAGCTTTTTACGCTAAACATATACAATAAACTAGCACTAGAAAGCCAATTACAGGTTCTCACGAATAGATTGTGTGCATAACTAATATAAACACTTTCATTAACTTAACATAAACACTTAGATAAATAGGTAACAATAGGGCATGTGCTGGTTTACGACCACGGTTTGAAGAATTTGCTGCTCAGCTGTCGCCTTGCTGAGGAAGCGCTGGTGCAAAAGAGGTCAAGGTCAAAATGCTTGCTTAGCTCATTAACTAGCTAGACTAGGCTAGCTCCTTGCTAGACCTGAATTGGATGTGTTTGCTGATGAATGGAAAATGATCCTGTTGGGATGCCTGCAGTTCTGCGAGACGAACGCATGATAATGCATTGGACCTAATTAATTATTATTAAGGGTGGTGTTGGGTTTCTAGAGTGGTGTTGGGTTTCTCGTCCGGAAGTCCCTTGTTAACAACGTTGTAAAAGTCGAAAGTGTGTCGAGTAGGGTAGCGTACCTTATACTCAGAATCACCAAACAGTATCCGCTGAAGGTCATACAGGTTTACGCACCGAGCACGACACGCTCAGATGATGAAGTAGAGGCTATGTATGAGGAGATATCTGAAGCCATACATTCCTCCGAAATTTACGTCACCGTTGTTATGGGGGACTTCAACGCTAAGTTGGGCACACGGAATGGCGATGAGTTGAGACTGGGGCCATTTGGATATGGACAGCGGAACCAGAGGGGCCAGCGGCTGGTCGACTTCATGGAGAAGGAGGGACTCTTTGCGATGAACTCCTTTTTCAAGAAGTGACCATCCAGGAAGTGGACGTGGATAAGCCCCGATGGTTCAACAAAAAATGAGATCGAGGTTATCATGACGACCAAGAAGCAAATATTCGATGATGTCTCTGTGATCTGGAACTGGAAAGAATTCGGCATCAACATCTATGGCGAATACATCACTCACCTTCGTTTCGCCGATGACATAGTCATAATGGCAGAATCGCTTGAGGAACTCAGTACAGTGCTCAGCGACCTCAGTAGAGTTTCCCAGCAGTTGGGTCTTAAAATGAACATGGATAAGACGAAAATTATGTCTAATGTCCATGTTGCACCCGTACCAGTCGTTGTTGGGAACGATACGCTCGAAGTTGTTGACCATTACATTTACCTGGGACACACTGTCCAGTTAGGTAGGTCCAACTTCGACAAAGAGGTCGCCCGAAGAATCCAACTCGGATGGGCAGCGTTCGGGAAGTTACGCGACTTCTTCTCCTTGAACATCCCGCAGAGCCTGAAGACTAAAGTCTTCAACCAGTGTGTGTTGCCAGTGATGACGTATGGCACTGAAACGTGGTCCTTAACTGTGGCCCTTATGGACAAGCTCAGAGTCACTCAACGAGCTATGGAGAGAGCTATGCTCGGAGTTTCTTTGCGCGATAAAATCCGGAACGTGGATATTCGCCAAAGAACCAAAGTCACCGACATTGCTCTCAGAATTTGCAAGTTGAAGTGGCAATGGGCGGGCCACATTGCTCGACGAACTGATAACCGATGGGGAAGAAAGGTTCTCGAGTGGTTACCACACTACACCGAAAGACGTAGAGTTGGTAGGCCCCCCACAGTGGACCATCCGGCTGATGATGAATTATTATTATTTATATTATAATTCATTAATATTATTATTATTATTTCACTGTATCATATAAATTTAATTGACCTTATGATTATTGTATTATATCTATATATTAATTTGACATAAATATATAAATGCTCAAATATTGTGACATCTAATTTTTTTTAAAAAGTTCTTTGTGGAATCTTTTGTCTTATGTTTTTTTTCCTTTATATTGACTACTAGCTTTCCGGGCGCGGCTCCGCCCGCGCGTGTGTCGGTTATCACGCGAAAACATTAACCTCTTTTTGCGCAGTCGGATAAAAACTATCCTATGTTTTTTCCCGGGTCTCAAACTATCTCCATACCAAATTTCATTCAATTCGGTCCAGTAGTTTTGGCGTGAAAGCGTAACAGACAGACAGACAGACAGACAGAGTTACTTTCGCATTTATAATATTAGTACTGATACTTATTTGAAATTCTACTGTTCTTATTTTTTTTCTACTGTTTATTATGTATTTGTTCTTCTAGCGTTTAATATGTATTTGATTTAATTTATGTTTCCAATACGTATATAATTTATGTACTTATTGTTATTATTTTTTGTTTCATTAATGCTAATGGTTAATCCGTATTAATTGAAATAAATAATTTCAAAAAAATAATCTGGGAATATTGAACTTTTGCCTTCTTTGGACCATGGCCAGTCGGGCACCATCATTGAACCATGTTGCCATAAATGGACTTCGAGAAATTTGTTCTAGCGGTCCTGTTAAAGCAACTTATTATAATAACCGAACAATCCTATTGAAAATACAACATTCAAAAACTGATAATACTCATTTAAGTACTTACATACAATAGTCATCAGTACTAATATGATAAATGCGAAAGTAACTCTGTCTGTCTGTCTGTAACGCTTTCATGCCAAAACTACTGGACCGATTTGAATGAAATTTGGTATGGAAATAGTTTGAGACCCGGGAAAAAACATACGATATTTTTTATCCAACTGCGCAAAAAGAGGTTAATGTTTTTGCGCGATAACCGACATACGCGCGGGCGGAGCCGCGCCCGGAAAGCTAGTATGAAATATATTTGGATTTTCATTTTGGTATATTAATTAAGGTAATTGAATCACATTTTATACCATAATGATGAGATAACAATTATATATGCTAAATGAGCACAGTGCAGTACCTAATATATAACTGCGTTGTTTTCATCTTTGATTGACATGTACGATAACGAAGTCAATTCTTAGCCGCTTTGTGCTTATCGACTCGTCTTCCGTAATACTTGTACTATCTTAACATCGTCAGGTATACCTACCAAAAATGTAATGGCAAAAAAAGGAAACTGTGTTTTTTCTACTATTAGTAAATTAAAATGTTATTGGAATGAGACAGTTTTTTTTTTATACCAAAACCATTGGACCAGTCCATTGGTGAATATTTAAGATATTATATGAATGTAAAGATATGTATGGTGGGCACAATACTGATAAAGAAAAGAATCGTTCGTTAAGACAAAAATGAATCGTTTCGACGGGTAAATGTATTGCTATTGTTTGCACAGTTTGGGAATTATATTGGGGGTCCAATAAAAGCGCTGGTCCAGCAGCGGTCGCAATCTTCCAGACCTTTATAAAGGAATTTAAATACTTAGATATCAATAATGAATAGATACAGGCGTTACTTTGCGGAAATCCATATTTGATAATAACAAATATTTTTTAAATATTTTAAGAAAACATCAAATTAATATTTTAATAAATGCTTTATTTATTAATAAATAATTTATTAAAATATTAATTTGATGTTTTCTTAAAATATTTAAAAAATATTTGTTATTATTACTTAGATATCATTGTGAAATAGACATTTCAATTCAAATCTTATTGTAGCCTATTGCGGTATGCGTACGAATCCGTGTTACCTCATAGATATATAATTAAGTAAAGTATTTAATAAATTTTGAATGAGTAAGTTCTATTATATATTATTTTATCTATTAATAATGCACTTCCAGCAATAGTTATTTAGCAAATCTGGATAAAAAGTATCGTCTACGCAAACCTTTAGTTAGATCATTTATCAACTGATGAACGGTTCAAGTATTAATATTTAATATTGCAATAATCACACTTCACACTTGTACTTTATATGCTTTCTATAAAGGTTTTCGGTGTATACATAGTTTTGGCCACTCGTCATAGTTTTACAGATTTTGGTAGCATTTCGTGCATACAGTGAACTAAGCAGATGGACTACGACTGAATCCATAAAATATCGTACCCTGGAATAGATATAATACCCAGGGTACGATATTTTATGGATTCAGTCGTTAAATCAGTTGATAAATTATCTAACTAAAGGATTTGAAGCGCTCGTAGTGAAGTTTGCATAGCCTTTCTTAACCGAACAGCTAAGTTAAGCAACGTCCATCGCGGTCATGATTTGGGTGGGTGACCGCTACCGACATTACTACTAAGCGTTTCCGTGCTTCGGAGGGCACGTTAAGACGTCGGTATTGGTTGTGGTCTTACGATGGCAGTCGATATAACATGGTGGTAGGGCATTTTCCGAATGCCCGCCTGGCCAGCTACCACCTTCAAGTAGAAAATCTGTCGCCAATCACCGAACGGTGTGTTCCAGCAGCTGTCCTTGAGAGCCAGTAATTCTAGATTAGCCTGAACAACATCATCGACCACATCATCACTTATCATCAGGTGAGATAGTGGTCAAAGGCTAGCCTATCAGCAATAAAAAAATAAGAAATTTCACTGACGTGAATTTACTATTGAATATTCTCATCGAACGCGTTCCGTATTCTGAGGTCATTTCTATCAAAACATATTAATACTTATTCAAATTAACATTTCTTGAGTAACTTCCGAGCTTTAATTCACGGCTAATTGAAAGTGTTGCTTTCAGTGACGTTTTCACGAGTCGGGGTTTTGCTAATTGCGATTCTGAATAGAGTTCTGAGTAAGGGACGTAAACTGGTTTGGTTATGATGTCCGCTGTATCCGGATCACGTACACGGCTCCCGGAGGCTCCTCTCTGAGCTCATCTACTTGTTTTTGACATTTCGTGGCTATAACTCAAGCAATAGAACTATTAGTTAACCTCCAGCTGTCTGTCGCTATTATTTATTTAAGTAGGTCAAAGCGTTTTGAATTTCTGGGTTAATCGTCATTAAAATACTTTTCTTTTTCGCTCTTACGAAATATTTTTTATTGTTTACAAAAAATACTAATATGTACCCCTTACAGAGGGGAAGGTACAAAATATTAAAAACTAAGAAATTTTAGACCGTATAGACTCTTATAAGAATTGTATAAATAAAATAAGGAAGTCGCAAAGGGGGTTTTTGAGTTGGTTACTTCGATTATATAGTGCAATAAGAAGTACTTAAATTTTATAGGAAGTAGTTTATATGAACATCAATAGTTTCTTTCAATTTTAATATTAAGCTTGAGTCTATTTGAGAAAATGCAATAGAATATTATTCTTCTACAAAAAATTTTTGGAAAAGACCCCTTGTATTATATTCTCTTGGACAGTTCCAACTTTAAAAGATGTTTATAAAATGTAAATGTTATTAAAAAAAAACATAATATTTTATTACCTAGCAGTGTGTTCCGGTAGCTTTCCTTGAAATTCAGTAATTCTAGGTTAGCCTGAACTACATCTTAGATTTAGGTTTAAAGAATTTTATTCTCAATTAAGACAATAGGTAGTCATTTACATAAGAACATAGTTTAACTTAAAAATATAAGCACGTTCGTCGTCACAACAAGATAAGTATTAAATTTAATTACAAATAATAAATCTTAGATAACATTTTAAAAGTTTCATAAAGTAGTTTGTAATTATAGTTAAAATAACGAGAATAAGATTATAAACACTACAATATTTGAAACTCCTGTAATACATATTTTTTAGGACTGATTGTTCACTACTATGATTAGTCTGTGGTAATTAAGGATTTGCCAAGTTCTTTTTTAAATTTGTTAAACGAGTTTTTACATGTTTTATATGTGTGGGTAGTTTATTAAAATACATCTTAGACCACATCATCACTTGCCATCGGGTGAGATAGTGGTCAAAGGCTTTTTTTACAACCGTTACATACTGATAGTCTTGAAAACAGTAGGTAGGTATATGAAAAAAAATGTGTTGAGACATATCTTTTAAAGTTATTATTCCTCAGACACGAACAGGGAGATTCGGAAAGTTCTCACTTGATATGTATTCCCCGAAGAAACGCGTGGATGTAGGTACTTTTGCAGACTGAGCGAGCTTTCAGACGTGCTTCTATCGTATACCAAAACTATAAGACTTCTACTAAACTGTAACTGTGGTACTTGTTGTGAGAAACTTCTCGTTGTTTTGTAATAACCACGTTTGTGTTTGGTTTTGTCTCAGTCGTATTATAGATAAGACCTTTTTGCAAATGCTCGCCCGGCTAGCTTTGAGTACGAAGGCCTAAAATGAATTTGTATGCTATTAAGACTAGAGTGAATGTAAAATCACCATAAGTGAAATAATTAATATATATACTCGTATATAGTAGTTTAACCATGTTTTTTCGTGTGTTGATAGTTTAAACTTTTATTATGTGTTAGTGAAGCATTATTATAATTTATATTTAAGGAAGAAGCCATTTTATCACCAATAAAAAAAGTTCTGCAACATTAGGACAATAGTCTAATCTTTGACCACTACCTCTCTTGATGGTAAGTGATTATGTGGTCAAAGATGTTGTTCAGGGTAATCTAGAATTACTGGCTCTCAAGGACAGCTGCCGGAACAAACAGTTAGGTGCTCGGTGACAGATTTTCTACTTGAGGGTGATAGCTAGCCAGGTGGGCATACGTAAAATGTCCTACCACCATGTTTATATACTTGACTATATATATAACGATATAATTATACTAGTAAAATCTCGTCCCTAGATTGACCGTCAATTTTAGTCTATTATTTAGTTTCCTACTTTAAATTGCAAGTTTCCAGCCACAGCGCATTATAGTAGAATTGTGTTATGTGCAAGGATAGAAACTAAATGTATTTCATTTGTGCTTTGGAGCCCAACATTATCGTAATATAATCCCCAGTCTGTGAGTATTATTGTGTCTACATAACGTCAAACGAGTGTATTCTTGCTATAACAAGGAGGCTTAAGTATAAACTTAGAGAAAGGAAATAAAACATTAAAACTCGGATTGCTTTCGGTTGTTATGTCGGTATAATTTTGGAATAATAAGCAGCTTTAAAACTAAGTTTCGCGTGTTACGTACTGCTGTAACCGAGAAGAGACTTTTGCGGCATTTTATTTTGCGTGTTGGGCTGAAATCGGTTTTATTATGTTTTATGCGACTAAAACTTTAATATTCTGTAACCCTAAAGCAAAATGGGTGTTTTCAATCTGACTAATAAATCTGAACTCCACTTTTATCTTATATATTCCCTAGACCTATATTCAAGTTGTTATTATACATATATATATATATGAGTTAGTTCACCACATAGCTTGATAGTTTTAGCGCCTAGTGACAGATTAGTTAAGAATATTGTGTGCAAAGAAGTTTTGTAGGCCCTAATTTTTTACACACGCTAAACAAAAGTTAACCGCTAAAGCTAAACCTAATTCATAATAATACTTCTTAACGCGAGCGAAGCCGCGGGCAAAAGCTAGCCGTCCAATATAATCCGCTAGATATATTGTCTATGCACTATGCACAAAAATGGTTAATTCAAAGTTCTCTCCCAAATAACTCAATGTAGATGGCGCTGGCATACAGAAATTCGTATATTTTAAACTGAAAATTTACTACTCTTATATAGCCTGCATCTCAAAATCTTAGCGGATGCATACGTCATAGTAGCTTTATGCATGCAAAGTCTCAGCCCGATCGGTTTAAAATTGACAAAGTTTCATACAAACTTTCATCCCCTGTTTTATCCCCTTGGGGGTAGAATTAATCAAAATCCTTTCTTAGCGGATGCCTACGTCATAATATCTACCTGCATGCCAAATTTCAGCCTGATCCGTCCAGTGTTTTGGGCTGTGCGTTGATAGATCACTATGTCAGTCAGTCAGTCACCTTTGAGTTATATATATTTAGATATAAGTCATATCTAAATATATATAACTCATATTTAATTGTAGTCTCTAAAGTATGCCAATATATATCTAAAATTATTGCAGGTACCTTATGGATATGGTAGTAATTATTTTACGAAATTATAAAATATAAGGGGTTTACAAATCGATAAATACATTTCTATTAAATATTATCTCTCTTTTTAAAGATATTATATTTTAATTATAATCTAATTTAGCGTGGCGTTTCAAAATACAATAAGTATAAGTCAAAATCATTTATTCAATTTAGGCGTTTACGGTGTTCTTATGACGCCATAGAAAAAATAAGAGGAATTATTACTAGATATGTGTCTATATTTTTAATGTTTTATAACATATCAATTGAATGTTTTCTTCAAAGGTTTTTTAAATTTATTCAATCTACTAATTATATTTAAGAAAATACGTAAAAAAACCATTTGTTGTATGGTAACCCTCTATAAACCTTTAATAAACATTATTTTTGTTTTTTATATATTAAGGTTAGCCTTTAGTCATCTATTGGTAATTGTTCGTTGGTTCATAGGTTACATATCATAGATTGTAGGTGTTGTCTAATAATTAAAAAATTATACGGGGGTATAACTTTTAGGCTTTTTGAGGTGATGAGTACAAACATGGCATCTGTGTTAAATTGCAAACTGGCGGAATTGTTTATAGTAACAAAACATTTTATTGGTGCTGATCAAGAAAATAGTATCTATTTTGGAATGCAAGATGGCGGACGCAAGTTTTTAAATAACATGATATGGGTGGCAATTTAATTTTTTTTTGGGTGCTGATTACAAACATGACATTTAATAAATGACCTCCATAGTTTATTTAATACACAAAACTACTTTTTTGTTTGTCTATGACATTATTACAAGTAAGACATCAAACATTTCGTATTTAAACTGTGTATTAGTTACATCACAGTAAAACTGACAACCCTAGAATGTGGGTAGAATCTTGTGGCGTCGGCTTTTACACAAACAGCGAAGGCGTTTTACTATGTATCATTCTTACACGGTGAATGTGATATAATATAGGAATGAAAAAGATTTTTACCATGATAGTGCACATGTACCTACCTATTATCACAATATTGTGCACATGGTACCGGCTTCGACAAGTTATTTCTCACTTTTAAGTGTTGAAGTCGATTCCATTAGTTGGTAAAACAGAAGGAGACCACTGCCCGCCTCGATCTCTCTCCGCCAAGCATGGTGTTTACAACGCTCGCCAGAGAGAGATCTCTTCCTGAGGGCTGAAAGCGTGTGCCGCTGTGGGCCCCATGTGGCACACACCTCCAGCGTATGGAGCGCCGTTACTTCCAGCGCCCCACACTCGTGGCAGGCTGGGGTTACCTCCCGTCTCGCGATCTGGTGCAGGTACTTTACGAAACATCCGTGTCCAGAAAGCACCTGCACCAATCAGAATGTCAGCGACCTAGCCGGCCGCTTCACCCACCTCCGAAGACCCTTGCTACTTACGGGATTAATAATTGTCATTCACTGTCAACGACAATCATCAACATAGGAAAATATTTTTCAGTTATTGGAGTGTAACTCAAAAATGGCTTGACAGATTTAGATAAAATTTAAATGGGACCAAACTGCAAACAAATATTTTTCAAATAAAAAAGAATTATCATAATCGGTTCACCCCGTCAAAAGTTCTAAGGTAACAAATATAAAAAAAAACAGACGTGTATAGCCTATGTCATTCACTGAAAAAATGATTAAAATCGATCCAGTACTTTTGATTTATTCATTACTGCCCGTGGCCCGCACGCGTTAAATTTAGAGTAAAACTATTCTTCTTTCCTTACACCATGAAGATTTCCTGCTATTTTTGGAATATCTAAATTCATACACAACATTTTTACTTATTTACTTTTTACATTTTTACCTATTTATTTTAATTTTACAAAAATTAGGTAATATATTACAGAATAAATACCAAATATTATATACAACGTTCACAGCTTTCTTGTCATTAGACAATACAAACATGTCTTCTCTAGAGTTTACTCTTGAAAGAGCGACATGCAGTTGGCCATGTGAAAGAGATGTCTTTACCGGAAACTGTAAGCGTTTAAATTGGAATGGTAAATACGATGGTATCAGAGGAATTCGGGGAATCAATACATCTTCTCCGGTACCACATCCTGTGAGTATTGTGCACTTTATTATGAAAGTTTTTAGTATTCTGATCGATGTTTAATCGTGGCTCATCTAGAGCTATATTTTGTAAAAGTCTCGTTTGATCGTATGATGTTTCTCTTGTGTAATCGGCACTGTTAGTTACATTTGAGTTAATAATATTAGCTGACATCGGCAGCCCAAAATTCTTGATCGATTTACCCGAAAGTTTGCACTACTTTGTTCAATTCAAATAATGCTTTGTCAAATATTTTTTGATCATATTGTACATCATCTGATTTTAAATCTCGCCGTCGCTGAATCAGAATATCACTGGTACACATATTTTCTTGAAATTTATTCCATAGATTAACAGAATCTGTTACATGACGAAACGCTACTATGACGGCAAATACCAAAAAATCTTACTGCCCCGGCCGACCGGAACCGCCGCCGCAAACACTACGTCCCGCAATTTTTAAATGTGTAATATTTTCTAAAACATTAATTTAAATCATATGCTGTAAAGGGCCATATAGATAGTGGAGTTTTCTGTAGACCTCTTCAATGTGTACTATACTTAGTACATTATTTTGTTAATCTCGCAGGGTTCAGCCTGCGTTTGCAATGTAAGCGGAAAAAATGACATTCTACCCCGGCATCCTAGAAAGCTAAATGAAGACTTACGAAATCGAATATCTGATGCCAGGATATTGAATGAAATTCAGTAGGTTTCGGTACATTTTGAGCTGACAAAGAGAAACTTAAGCAAATTTTGTTATAAAGTCAGAATTTACTTAGAAGTCGAAGATGCTCGTAAGATTTCCTTCCTGGTGGCTTGGCTTGACATCTGCTAAACAATACATGTTTAATGGGTGAACCGATTTTAATAATCCTTTTTTTATTTGAAAGCTATGCTTGTCGTTTGATCCCATTTAAATTTCATTAAAATTGCCATCTAGCCGTTTTTGAGTTCCACTCCAATAACTGAAAAAAATGTCCTATCTCGATGATATAGTCGTTGACATTGAATGAAGAACGATCCAGTATGTAGCAAGGGTCACTAAAAAGAGTGAAAAAATATTTTTTGCCAAAAAATGGAACCCATTTCCATTCACCATTCGCAAAATATTGTGATAATAGGTACTGTTGAACTATCATGGTACCGACTTCAACAAGTTATTTTACACTTTTGACGTAGAAGTCGGTTCCAATTTTTGGTTAAAAATATTTTACAAGATGTTTCGACTCGTTAAACTAACTAAGTAGATATTTAACTCGCCATAAAAGATTGTATACTAACGTTACACTTTGACGTAAATAGCGATTGAACAAATTTTATAAAATGTAAACTAAAATATGCTTGATTGTGAATGCCGTCTTCGGCAAATAAGCTCCGAATTGAAGTACTCTGTTAATTTCGGAACGAATTTTAAACATTTTTCAGGAGCCCTAATTTGTAATTGTAATTTGGGGCAAAGGGTTTTTGAAGTTGAGGAAAATGTGACAATGTTACGATTAAAAAACATTTTCGAAGAAATTGTTCAGTGATATTTTGAGAAGGTCTTGAAACGCGATTACCGAATCTTCTGCCATATCGTAAAAAGGAATTTAGCGATTGATAAACGCAGCAAAATAAAAATAACGTTGCATAGGAAACTGTTTAGATAAGCTAGCTTATAAGGCATTTATAGGGTGAGTATCAAAGGGGTTTTTTTATTCTCGATAGGTTAGCCTTTGACCACTAACCCACCTGATGGTATCTGACCATCCATCTCTATAGAGCACTATATAGACTGAATATTAATAAATATGGATTTCCGCAAAGTACCTAACGCCTGAATCTATTCATTATGATGTAAGTAGAACGTTGTGTTTACGATGACACAACCCGATAATTCTAACTTTGTTATTTTTGCATTAACGCCTGCTAAGCGAATAAGCTTACAATATTACAACGACATGAATAATTGAAATACGAGCGGAATTCGAGCCCGCGACCATCCATCTCTATAGCGCACTATCTAGACTGAATATTATTAAATATGGATTTCCGCAAAGTACCTAACGCCTGAATCTATTCATTATGATGTAGAACGTTGTGTTTACGATGACACAACCCGATAATTCTAACTTTGTTATTTTTGCATTAACGCCTGCTAAGCGAATAAGCTTACAATATTACAACTCAATGAATAATTGAAACATGAGCGGAATTCGAACCCGTGACCATCCATCCTGAAAGTCAGGATATGCTCTGACCAATCAAATATCGAATTAATAATTCAATACCTTCTAAATATTGAACCTAGAAATTGTCTGCAAGACATATTAATAAGCTAATCTAAACAGCTTCCAATTAGTTATTTTTATTTTACTGCCATCTTTAATCACTAAATTCCTTTTTACGAAATGGCGGCAAGATAGGTTATCGCGCACGCGTTTTTCTTTCCACAGTACGCCTTACAGTATTTTCTCACTAAACATCTCGTACGTAGTAAATTGATTTGTGGGAACCAAAGTGAGCTCACAACCTTCTCAAAATATCGCCAAACACTTTCTTTGAAATGTTTGTGATCGTAACTTTGTCAGATTTTCCTCAACTTCAAAGACCTTTTGCTCCAAATCACAATTACAAATTCCGGCTCTTGAAAAATGTTTAAAAAGCATTCCAAAATTAACAGCGTAGTTCCATTTGGATCTTCACTTTTTAGATGACAATATACGAGTATATATATATCCTTAATGTAAAATACCATCATCACCCGAGGGGTGCCGGGTTAAAATTGCACCTATATATCATCCCATGGGGGTCGTAAGAGGCCACTAAGGGAAAAATACTGGAAGGTGGGCAGCAGCGCCTTCTGAAGAACTGCCAACTTACACTGCGATCCCCAAGCCGCCTGCCAACCGTGGGGATTATGGCACCTACCCCCTTAATAGGGGAGGCTGTGTTCAGCAGTGGACGATCTGCCTGATACAGTACAGTACAGTATATACGAGTATATATATATTTTGCTGTGCATCTCCGATTTTTTATATAAGTATATAATATAAATATATGAAATAAACAATCATCAAATTAAAATCGCTGCGTCAGTGTGCTATTAGTAAAGGCTCAGAATCATTATTAATTAACGAGTAAAACCATCATGAAAAATATTTTTCTCGGATTCTAGACCCCATTTGTGAGCCCAATCCTAACCCACCAATTGGGTATTGAAATGGAGAGCTTTAAAAAAGATTTGATTAATATATACCTACTCGTATAACTCGCAGTTTTAATTTCAATGGAACAATAAATCTCTTAACATAAATTTGCACGCGGATGTTTTACTGTTTTAATTAATTTATACTTGTTTTTAATATTTATTTTTCTCTTTCTAGTGATATAAACTAACGCTAACAAGGTTATTCACTCGCCTAAAATAATTTTTATTGCCAAAAAAACCAAATACCATTAATATTGAGAAATGCGAGTACATTTTTGAGCTATTTGACTATAACTGAGAAACTACTCAATGATTTTTAAAGAAATGTATATGAGACTACCTCGAAGGTATCCCTTTTCAATTAATTTTGACAATCGGTCCACAAATGGGAGAAATCGGTGAACATACATTAAAAATTCACTTTTTTGGCAGGCACGACTTGCAAAAAAAATTTAATAATTATTTTTAAACCGCGGTTTAAAAATAATTTAACTCGGGTGCACCATTTTAATAATAATCTTTTAACTCATATTGTTGGTCATACTGGTTTTAACGGAAGTACAAATTTTGATCATAATTGTCTACCTTAGTGAAAATCCCTTCGAGGAAATTCTGACTTTATAATTTTTTACACTCATTTCAACAACTCGGAACTGTTACCTAGCTTCACATGATTTCCCTGAAAATTTTTATTGAAAATGAATATAATACAAATATATGTATTCATTTTCGTCAGTCTAAATTAAGCTTGCAATACAGCTCTTACACAACATAAATTCCTATAATAATAATTATTAAAATGCCTTCCCTTAGAAAACTATCGCGAGTTTTGGCCATTACAACTAAATAGTTATAGAAACTAAATATTTTAGTTATATTAAAATGCCTTTGAAGTATTTTTCACCATATTCATGAACTTTTTACAAAATAGATTCAGTTGGATACAGACGTGATTATTTAGAATTTCTTATTTTATTATGTATACAATTACTGAGGTACATTGCCTACCATGTAGCACCCAGGCATGTCACTTAAATTACCAAAGTCAAACTTTTTTAATTGGTGATAGATTATCTTTTGAACACTTATTCACCTGTTGGTGGGTAAACGCCGACCTAGTTGAAACATATTGTGGCAGGCTTAACCTACTGTTAGAACCTACCTGAATGAGAAGGCGTTATAATAGCCATCGTGTAACTGAAAAATTACTGACTGATTCTTGATGCCAAGCTACCGTTATTTTAGCCTTGTCGTACTCGTAGGTGTACAAAACATTTTTAACAAAAAATGGATCCGACTTCAACACCCAAAAGTGTGAAATAACTTGTCGAAGTCGGTACCATGCGCACAATATTGTGATAATGGGTACTTTTAAACCATCATAGTACCGACTTCAACAAGTTATTTCACACTTTTGGGTGTTGAAGTCGGTTCCATTTTATGTTAAAAAATGTTTTTTAATCTGTTTTGTTAAAAATTGTTTGTCAATCTTTTTAGTGTTACTCAAAAACGGCTGGACCGATTTTGATAAAATTTAAAATGGGACCAAGCGACAAGCATCAGTTTCAAACAAAAAAATAATTTTCAAAATCGGTCAAGAGTTTACAAAGTCAAGATATCTGAGGTAACAATCATAAAAAAACAGACGAATTGAGAACCTCCTCCTTTTTTGGAAGTCGGTTAAAAAAACAAACTAGAACCGACGAAAATCCAATAGGAATGTAATAATAGACCGTACGCTCAGACTATGGCGACTTTTTAGATCCATACTGAATACGGTTTTGATTTAAGATTTTATTTTGTTAATGCAGACTCACTTCATGAGAATAAAGATGAATAGGGCCACCGCGCTTCGAGTCGAATTAGTTCTAAAATTCCACTTTACATATTTCATGTTTCACTTAACCATAAATTGCTCTAGGATTTTGTGAAAGTATTTTAAGCTTTCCCCTATACAAACAAAATAAAACCAATTTACACGCAAAAATAAATCCCGGCAAAGTATCTTCTCAGTTACAGCAGTAAGTTACACGCGAAACTAAGTTTTAAAGCTGCTTATTATTCCAAAATTATACCGACATAACAACCGAAAGCAATCCGAGTTTTAATGTTTTATTTCCTTTCTCTAAGTTTATACTTAAGCCTCCTTGTTATAGCAAGAATACTCTCGTTTTATGTTATGTAGACACGATAACATAGACTAGGGATTTTATGACGATAATGTAAGGCTTCACGGCACAAATGAAGAACATTTGCTTTCTATAAATAAGCATAGCACAATCTGACAATGAAACGACTGGGAATGGATTGATGAAATCAATATAAGAGTGCTGACTGATCGACCTAAAACTTTAGCCATCCGCGTGAGGGTACGTGGGTTGTGCTCAGTGCTGTAATGGTATCGAAATGTAGCAATAGAAAAGAAAAATATATCGTAACCTCAAAAGTTTTTTTGAGTCTGCAATGGTCTTCGATTAATTATTTCTACAATAATATTGTTTTTGACAAGGCTCTTTTCATCTTTCTTCTTTATTTTGACTAGGTATGTGGTGTAAGGTTAGGTAGTAAACACTCTCGAGCGAGTGCCGATTTTTGTCAGTATACCAGATAGTTAATTCTAAATTGTTGCAAAAGGATATTATTGTTGAAAATAGTGACTATAAAATATGAGACAAAAGCAAACAATACAAAGAAGATTTTCACAACAAGTAGCTACCTCTATTACAATTTAGTCTCATAGTTTCGGTATACGAAAGAAGCACGTCTGAAAACTCGCTCAGTCTGCAAAAGTACCTACATCCACGCGTTTCTTCGGGGAATACATATCAAGTGAGAACTTTCCGAATCTCCCTGTTCGTGCCTGAGGAATAATAACTTTTGAAGATATGTCTCTACAGATCATTAGTTCATATAAGTGTTTACATGACAATCATAATGTTATGGTTTAAGACAACTGTTGGGAGTTATTACTTCCAAATAATAATTGTGTAGGTTAAGCTTCTCGAATCTTGGTAAACATTTCATTCAGATTCAGATTATAGTCTACAGAAATTAATGAAGCTCTTTCCATACAAACCTAGTTTCGTTATATTTTAAATACCAATCAAATTCGTTGAAATTTTGTATGCATGTTCGTGAGCCTAAAATCTGCGCAGCTGGTTTGCTGTTTTTTTTTTAAATTATTTAAGTTTATCTCTTAACGTGAAAATAAGAATTCATATAAAAACGATTTTTCCAATTATGTAAAAAACGTATTTTACAGAAATCTGTCAACGCAGAAGCATAGATATTAGACTCGAGTACATGCCTGCAATATTTCACCGAGTTCAAACGCTTGGTATTAAAAATATGACGTAACTATACGTTTGTACCAAATGGGCTATGAAGATACCAGCCTTAACTGAATAAACGTAAAACCACCTCTTTCAAAGGTTTCAACTATTAATGTTTAGCTTTAAACGAAATATTTTTTTGGGGTAAACATTTTGTGTGGAGGATCATAATGTCTCGCTCTCTGTATACATAACTTTTATCTCTTTAACTTCTAAACTGTAGTCGTGTCCTGTCAAGGATTGCGCCAGTTTCGGTCGATATAAGTGTAATTCGACTACGGTCGGCAAGTTTCGCGTCTACCCACATTCCTCTGGTCTTTTCCATTAATATTATATGTGACCTTTAAATCCAGTTACTAGGTACATGAAATGGCCTTTACAACACATAAATATTATATGCTTCTTTTAAATTTAGCTTTATACAACAGCGAAACTAAAATGAAAATATTATGATATTCCGTTTTTTTTTTTGGAAAATCGTGATAAATATTTTATAATTGTATCAGATATTCTTATATTGTTTTATGTTATTATAATCCTGATCGTACGAGTTTTGCTTCAATATAAAAGACAATAACAAAATATTACTGAAATAGTACCTACTTTGAAAATATAATGAAAAACCGCGGGTGTTAGCTTCTGTTTTTTTTTTCTAAAACTATGATTTCAATAATGTAGACTTTTGTTTTTGTATCATTAGTGACTTATTAACTATACACAAAAACAGCTTCCTAGGATAATTAGTTAATGTGTGGGAATAAGATTATTAACTTACGAATTCCCGTTTCCGCACCAAAACGTCTAAAATCACCGAATTAATTATATCGGCGTTTGCTTTATAAGCATCGGGCTTATAGAAGAGCAACATTTTTAGAATAGGCCTATATAACTTGAGCCCGTGATAGTCAGCCGACGTCAGACGGCTATAATTAAACTTATGGCCATAACGGGTAGCCAACAGTTGATGTTTTTATTTAATAAAAATAAAGTTTAGAAACTTTATGAAGTTTTGTACATTTTTAATATAATATTTTGTTTATATTTGCCATTTTTTATATTTTTATGAATTTTGAAATGTTTATTTTGCCCTCCCAGCTGCAACTCTGATTGATGGATATTCCGAAAGGAATTTTAATGACGGCTCCAAGGAAAATGTCAAACACATTGACCTACTTAAATAAATATTTGCAGAGAGGTTTACAAATAGTTCTATGGCTGGAGTTATGGCCACGAAATGTCAAAAACAAGTAGATGTGCGTAGGCGAGCTCCCGGGAGCCGTGTACGTGATCCGGATACAGCGGACATCATAACCAAACCAGTTTACGTCCCTTACTCAGAACTCTATTCAGAATCGCAATTAGCAAAACCCCGACTCGTGAAAACGTCACTGAAAGCAACACTTTCAATTAGCCGTGAATTAAAGCTCGGAAGTTACTCAATTTTAATTTGAATATTAATTTATGTTTTAATAGAAACGAAAATCGCGGAGCGCGTTCGGCGAGAATGTTCAATAGCAAATTCACGTCAGTAAATTGCCTTTCATTTATCAACTGATGAACGGTTCAAGCGATTGCAGAGCAGGTTCGAAATTTTATATCGCGATAATCACACTTCACACCTATGTTATCAATGCGAAAGGTTTTATTGCCACTCCCATCCCTTTCAGTTGAATTGATTTATATGAAATATTGGACATATTTTCCTTAGATCCTAGATTAGAAGAAACGCTACTTTTTATCTTGAATTGTGAGTAGATCTAATAAACCGCGATAAAACCGACTTCTGCGTTGGCGGAAGCTATTAAGTACCTATTATAGCTAGATGGTTGTCAAAATAAGCGATAAGACTCAGACAAAATGAGTTAAATAATTTAGCATTAATATACAATCATGAATTAATTTCACAATTTTGAAATAAGTACAATGATGGTGTGTATATGTAAGCTATATTGAAATTTTAATTGAAAAATCTTTTTGAATACCCCAACACATTTTTTTTTTTTTTTTTTAGGGAGGACATAGATGCTGGCTACCGCCTGTGCGGTCGTCCAGCTCCACCGGGTTTTGGGCGAGGGCCTGGCCCTACAATAGCCCGGGAGGGAGAAGTGCCGAAGGCACTTCTCCCGAGACGGGCGTAGAAGGCGAAAAGCGCTTTCTACCTCCGTCTCCTGCGGACGCCGAAAACGTACCGCTACTATAGGAGGGGTTGACAGCGAGCTCAAGGGCACCACTGTGGTTCGGACCTCGGCTTGTCTCGCTGCCGAGAGACATGGGGGGGATCGGAGCAAAATGCCTCTGTGCAACTGCAGTGTTGCACAATTGGGCCCTACTGAATAATACTCTTTGACTATTTGGAGAGCAATTTATCGTGACCTTGTTTTTGCCTCGAGCTCGCCGGCGAGCTCGGTGTTTGATTGTGTGACCTCTGATTACCTCACACCTGGGGATTTTACCTCGACGACTTGCGGATAACGCTAAAGCTGCCAACGTAATGGCTGCGATGGGGTCATCCGGGTCGTCTAATACCTGCCGTGGTCGGCGACGGGGGGGTTTGAAAAATGGGATAGAAGAGGCAGTCGAGTAGTTCGATGCCTGGACAACCAATGGGTTCGGGTGGTGGGGCGCTCGATCAAAGTATCGGCGGGCGCAGTCCTTATTGAACTGCGCTAAAGAGGGAAGGTTTAAGTCGCAATGCAACTCGGTGTTCCGGATATACCACGGGGCGCCGGTTGCATTACGAAGAAAACGGTTTTGGATGACTTGAAGTTTATGAAGGTGGGCCTCACTAGCATGACTAAACACTACTGATGCGTAAGTCATGATGGGGCGGATGCAGGCAGTGTAAAGTGTCTTCTTATTACTAAGAGACATTTTACTCTCTTTGCGAAGTAGGGGACCAAGGCGACCCATTACAAAGGCCGCTCTGTTACGGACGGTTGTTATATGATCGCTAAAGGTGAGATTCCGATCAAGGGTGACTCCGAGATATTTTGTTTTACTAACCCAGGGGATGGGTTGGTCGAACAAAGTTATAGGTTGCGGGTAACGGGGGCGGCCCTTCTCAGTAAAGTACATAGCTGCACTTTTAACTGGGTTGACCGCGATGCGCCATTTACGGAACCAGTCACCGATCTCGGTGATGGCCCGTTGGAGGGCGGGAATGGACTTTCTACTGATATGCCACCCAGTGGTATAAATAGCGGTATCATCCGCGTATTGGGCTAATAGGACGTTAGGCTGAGAGCGTGGGATGTCGCTGGTATACAGCGCGAAAAGAATGGGTGATAGCACGGAGCCCTGAGGGACTCCGGCTCTGACTGGGTGGGGGGAGGAGAGGGTGCCTTCCACGCGATAGCGAAAGCTTCTGGCTTTAAGGAAGTCTTGTAGGATGAGCACAAGACGTTCTGGCACGCCAAATTGGTATAGCTTGTAAATCAAGCCATTGTGCCAGACTTTGTCAAAAGCTTTCGCTACGTCGAGGAAGACTGCTAGCGTTGTCTGGGGTTTGGGGTACTTGTTAAAGCCCTCAATGATGTGCTCCGTGAGGCGGTGCACCTGTTGGACGCATGAGTGTCCGGGTCTGAAGCCAAACTGCTCATCTGGGATAAGGTGGTGTTCCTTAGCATGGGACTGGAGACGGTTTGCAAGTAACCGCTCGTAAAGTTTGCCTAAGGCACTGAGGAGGCTGATGGGGCGGTAACTGGTGGGGTCAGATGAGCTTTTGCCTGGTTTGTGAATGCCAATGACATTTGCACATTTCCAGGTGTCTGGGAATAAGCAGTGGCTCATAGCAGCATTGAAGATGCTGACTAGGAGATGGATGAGAGGAGGAGAGAGGGTTTTAAGAACCCTGTTGGAGATGCCATCGGCACCGGGGGATTTGCGCGGTCGGAGGGCCTTGATCAGTCTCGCCACCTCAGCGTAAGTCGCTAAGGTGATTGGTGGGAGTTCAGAGGTGACCACAGAGCTTTTACGTTCGACTTCAGCATCCACCGAATCGAGGTGAGCTTGGTCAACGTGATCTACGTTAGGGGAACACTGAGCCTCTAGGCTATCAGCTAGGCACTCAGCTTTGTCTTCGTCAAAGAACGCTGGGACTAGTGGGACTGGTCTGTATAAGGGAGGCATGTCGTTGTAGTTACTTCCTTTCATACCTCGCGCCAAGTCCCAATAAGCCTGGTGGCTTGGCACGAGGTTTGAAAGTTTGTCACCCCATTGTTGATCACGCAACTCAGACATGCGACTTTGAACCATGCGTTCAAAGTGGCGTTTCTTAGTTTTGTTCTCTTTACTGGGGTAAGAGTCGTAATGTCGGGTCACTGCTTTACTTTCCGTCACTAATCGTCTCACATCCGCTGGAATGACAAGGCGCCGGTCGTCCGGCACCATGACCTCCTTTGCGGATGCACCTACTACGGTGGAGAGGTGATTAGTGAACGAATCGATCGCAAGAGTTACGTCATCTTTAGTCAGGATGTCGTCAGGGATCTTGTCAAGGTCCGGTGAACTGATAGCTTTTAGGGCAACGCCTAATTGCTTCCAGTTCACTATCGTCTTAGTGGGGCGGGGGAGGTCTGTTGTTGGGTCGGGACCTAGTCGCAGTATAATGGGTCGGTGGTCAGAGTGAAGCTCGTGAACCACTTCTATGGAGCGTAACTGGAGTGTTACGCCTCTGAGTAGTGCCATGTCAAGCAAGTCAGGTCGAAAGTCTTCCGTGTGAGGGTAGTGAGTGGGCTCAGTGGGCGCAATTATGTCAAAATTAAGTTCTGCGACTAGTTTTTCAAGTGCAATGCCTCTGGGATTGTTGACGTTACAATTCCATAGGATGTGCTTACTATTGAAGTCGCCAATCAGAAGGACGGCGCTTCCTAATGAGAACAATGCTTCTAAGTCAGCTCGGACGATCGGCTTTTGACAAGCTTGGTAACAGGACGCTATGACTATAGGTTGATGACCAGTCATAGCTAGAAGGCAACAAGATGCTTCCATATTAACAAGAGTCGGGGTAGGTAAGGGGATGCAGTGCAGGGACCTTTTGTAATAGATAAGAGTGCCTCCCCCACGGGAGTTCACTCTATCATCACGTACCGTTCTGTAATTGGCAAACCTAGGGTTCGCCTTCCCCGGTTTTAGAAGGGTTTCCTGCACGCATATAATGTCGATAAGGTGGGTGCAACAAAAGTCGTGGACAAGGTCACGTTGTCTAAAGAAACCGTTAGCGTTGAATGACGCTAACGAAACTGAGCGCGGTTTCGTGCGTGCGGTTGTACTACCCATAGTGGTTGTACTGGGGAGGGGCCTGGGGAACGAAGCGCTTAAGGGCGCTTAGTAAGTTCGCGTGTTCCAATGTGTATTGGATCACGTCCGCTGGGGATTGAGCGTATTGCATCTTGTGGAATAGCTCTTGTACCTCATTGATGTCAACCGACATAGCCAGATCGCTGACTAGGTTGATTGCCTCTTGAAGAGGGGCAGCCATCAATGGCATAGGTGGAGCTTGTGGCCGGGAAGCGGCGCGGGGAGGCGCGCGAATGGTGTTGGCGACGGGTGCCGGGAGCGCGGGGCGAGCCGGGGCCGGTGCGCGGGCAGGGGCCGCGGCGCGGGCGGGTGCGGGTGCGGGCGCGGGTGCGGGCGCGCGGGCCGGGGCGCGGGCGGTAGCGACGGTCTTAACCATACTGGGTGGTTTAGACCATGCGTTACGGGCTGGGAGCGGCGCGGGTATTACCTGTGAGGCAGGTACTACCGTTAGTTTAGGGCTTACCCGTTGGTAACGGTCGTAAGAGGGACGGGTCGGCCTATGCCTTGCCACCCTGTGGTTCACTCGTGGTGCTTTAGGGCAACCACGGTAATTCGCGGTATGCCCTTGAGCACCGCATAAAACACAGCTGGGTGGGTCCGGTGAATCCCGGGTGCGAGTGCACGCTGCTGTCGCGTGATCGCCTAGGCACTTAACGCACCTAGCGCGAGCGAAGCAGAAACGGGAGGCGTGCCCGTATAGTTGGCAGTTATGGCACTGCGAGGGACTCCCATTTTTGTATGGGGCTTGGACATCGAGTCCTGAGAGGCCACAGACCTTTTTTAAATTAAAAATGGCCTTGCCTTCAGGTGTACGATCTAGTACTACGAGTACTAGATCGTAGGGACTGCGGTCCTTCCCGCTGTACATGCGGTGAACTGCATGTACGGGGAAGTCTTGTGCCTTCAGGTCGGCACATACCGAATCGGTATGTACCTCCTTGGGCACACCGCGGATGACCACTCGGAGGACTTTCTCCTCTTCGAGCGCATAAGTGTGAAAACTTATGCTCTCTTTACGGAGGAGCTTTGTTAGCGCTCTGTGGTCGCTAATGGTGGACACTTGAACTTTAATGCCCTGCTGCGTGGAGCGGGCATTAGTGTAATGGATCCCACGATCCGAAACTAAACGGGACAGCATGTCCCATTTGGTTTTGTCCTGAATGAACAGGGGTGGAGGCGGTTTTTCGCGGCGCGCGCTCGCGTCCTGAGGGGACGCGGCAGTAGTGGCCGGAGCGGAGGGAGGAGACGCGGGGCGCGGGGCGGGGGTCGGCTTCTTGCCGGAGGCGGGGGCCTTAGCGGGTGCCTTGGCGGGAGGGGCGGAAGTTGCGCAACTAGCGGCTTTAGGAGCACGCTTGCGTTTGCGGTCAACGACGGTATAGCCGTCGTTATCGGAGTCCGAGTCAGTGCGTAAGGCGCGACTCGGATCTACTTCCATCTCCGTTTCGGAGTCCGAAGTGGGCTCGACAACGGCGATGGAGGGACGGGTGCTCGCTGGCCTCCCGATCGGTGAGCGCGAGCGAGACCTCTCACGGGGAGGGGCTGCCACCGTGCGTCTATTGTCCGGGCCCGGGGCGGGCGAAAGCGGGCTGTCCTCTGAGAAGGACCGGGTCAGAGGAGGGACGTTGGCCTCCGGGATTGAAGTCCCGGAGGGAGCAATAAGAGTGTCCGTGAGGCGGGCACTCGCTTCCTCTTCGAGGAGTTGCATATGAGCAACATACAGATCGGGGTGGCGGAGGGCGAAGGTCTGAAGGACCTGCACCTCACCGTTAGAGGGACGGGACTGCATCCTGAGGGGAATACTCAGGACGCCCTATCCAGGGTTTGAATTCCCTCACACACCTTGTGAGCTCACTGTGTGAGAGGGAGTGTGTACCTACGGTGTGCCCTATTTGTGTACCCTCTCCGAGCTTTTTTCTCGGCGGAGAGGGGTGCTCCTAAGCGCTACTCCGGGTTTGACTAGGGGCGACCCCAAGGCCAGAATTCCGGAGCCCAGCTTGCTTCGGCTGACCCGTGAAGCGGGAAAGGCCACGGTGCAAGGTTAAACCAAAACAACAACAGTGGCCGTTGTCACCGTAGGGTGTCACACTGCGACCGCAGCAAATGGCGGATTTGATCGTTCAGACGGGTTTGGCTGACGCTACCCCACGCCTGAACGACGTCGCTTAACAGCACAAAGTGTGTTGTTACGCGACTGTTACTATGTTGTGTCGGATAGTAAAGTGGTGAAATGCGCACCGAAAAGTGCGGTCGAAGCAAGACCACCAGCCCGATATGATGTTGTTCGTTCGAAACAAGGGACTGGGTAGGTGGTAATGCCAGACGTCTTAGAGCGCCTCTGCGCGACGGCACGGCGGGCTCGTAGCTCGCGTTGCTCGGCGTTCGGCGGCTGCTCAGCTTCTGCACACAAAACAAAAACTTCGTCAGGACTGCGTATTCCAAGGCACTGGTCTGCAACTAGCGTCGGAACGATGACCCGAGTGAGACGGCAATAGTGCGGGGACTATTGCGGTCTCACTGGGAGATACTGGCGGAGCTGTAGACAGGTGTGCACGGCGTGGCGGCACAGGTCGGAATGTCGAATTGATTGACCCCAACACATATTTAACCCCGTTATATAGTAGTGTTAGCTGTGTTACCGGGTAACAGCTACTTCCCATTACTAATAATAATTACTACAAGCTAATACCAAATTCGTGTGATTAATAAGAATTACAAAAAGTTTTAATAAATATTACTGAAATTGTGTGCATATTCTGCAAAAGTCACACACCGGTGATCGATTTGCAACGCATTTCTCTGCTACACGAACTTCAGGAGGCGTTGACTTAATCAGATAACGAGAACAATAGGATTTCATATATAAAATTGACGATATTGCTCTATTACCGAGAATCAACAACACCTTAAATTATTGCTTTTACACGAAGCCTTGCCTAAAGCCGTAAGGTTACGACTTTAAATAAGGCTTGGTTTTTTTATATACTTTGTTACTACCTATATTTCGGTTTCCGCAAAGGAACGCCTTAAAGAGGGAGACGTGTGTGAAGGTGAGTGTGTATGAAGGTAGGGTTTGTGTGTGTTTATGCGTAGAAAGGTGGTTAGGGTATTAACATATTTAATTATTTTTAGGCGCACTGAAAACAATCTGAATTTTAATACACTTTATAATGCAACGAAACTTGAGTAAGTACTTCTGTATTTTCATATTTCATTGTCTTGTAACTAGGTCATGCCAACGCGTCAGCACTCTCTCTTTGAGAGATTGCTATCCTGCGGTATTAGTTCTTATTATTATTAATTATTGCTTGGAAGACCTAAAATGTGGTCACAGAGATCTATTTGCTTTTGCCAACCAAGAAGGATATGGAAAGGTTTTAGGCAATAATGGGCTTCGATAAAGAATGATGGAAGTTGTGCACGCAATTCGTGTTAATGTAAGTGTGGTATGGGGAGTAAGGAGATTGAAATTGCAATTCTAAAATCTTATAACACAGAAGTATAATATGTAACTGTTATATCCCCAAACGATTGCCAGGCCTCATACGATTTCTTCCCAACCAGTTCTCATGGCCAGATCTCACCGGCAAATAGCTCCCGGGGTAGTATCCTCTATTTGTGCTGTCTTTAATTCTACCAAACCCCCTTACAATTGAGCAATTGACTCACCCTCCAGGTGCGCGGTACCGTCACGTCTACAGATTGTTTGTCTTCTTTCTGAGTCAATTTCTCACAAAGTAATAAGGATCAATACTTGACCGTTACGTGGTCTATCTGAAATTACTGCATAAGAATGATATGCAATATTCGTAATTAAAACAAGAACTGATGACACTTAGAATATTTTCGAGTAATCGTACAACAAACTAATATGCATTATTAGGGATGTATAACAAAAATTTCTATATTCTCACATGATAGTAAGTAAACATGTGGTCGAAAATCGGAGAAGACTCATGTAGAATTGGAATCGCCTCGCAAGTATACGTCACGCTTACACAAATTACGATAAAAATATAGGCGAGCACTCAAAATGCTTCACCAGCCTTCGGCTAAAGTAATTGCATACTCAGATTGAAGCTACCGCATGAAGCAGCATGAAATCATGCCCACGGTAGGATTCGAAGACATTCCTATATACCTCACGATCACCAGTCGAGTCTCATAAACTCTTGGCTATATACAGCCTTTTGAAGCGCTCGTAGCGAAGTTTGCTTAGCCGTTCTTAAACGATCAGCTAAGTTAAGCAACGTCCGCCGCAGTCAGGAGTGGGATGGGTGACCGCTAGTGACATTACTACTGAGCCCTTCCGCGCTTCGGAGGGCACATTCAGCCGTCGGTCCCGATTGTTGTCTTACGATGGCAGTCGTTAAAGCATGGTGGTAGGGCATTTTGCGAATGCCCGCCCGGCTAGCTACCACTCTCAAGTAGAAAATTGTCGCCAAGCACTTAAAGGTGTGTTTTGGCAGCTGTCCTTGAGAGCCAGAAATTTTAGGCTAGCCTGAACAACATCTTCGAACTCGTCATCGCTTACCATCAGGTGAGATAGTGGTCAAAGGCTAGCCTGTCAGCTATAAAAAAAGCATCTTGAAAAATATTCTGCTTTTGTATAACTTTATTGAACATAATAATCTTAATTAAAATTATAACAAAGAAAAACCGACTACAAACATAAAATAGGCATTATTAATGGCTAACGAGAAGTACTGATACATCTCATTAGCTCTCACTCAAATTTAAATGGGACCACAAGACACAAACATACACAAAAAAAACACATTCGAATTGAGAATCTCCTCCTTTTGTAAAATCGGTTAAAAACACTAAACTAAGCCAAATTTAGGCCAAGACTAAATGATTTTAAGTCGAAGACATCGGCATCGAGAGAGCAACATTAAATTTATAACATTAACATTATAATTGGGCCTAAATCGAAAAATAGTTTTTGTCAAATATATGGGTAAAGCTTGATAATATGGTGTTTCTGTTGTACCTACTTAACATGAGTTAACAACTATCATATCAATAGGTACTCACAGTAACGGCTCAGTTTATCGTCAATAAAATGGCCATTGTTTTTGGTGTAAATAAAGTTATCTGAACGGATGCACGGGTGCTATCATTTTAACTGTGTATAGATATTTATTCCTGATGACAATATACGACTTCTTTATTTTCTCGCTGAATCTGTAACAGGGTAATTACTAAGTCAGTGTTGCCACAACAGATTTTGTTTGTCAGAAACAACATTTATTTACTAGTAACACAATGATTCATCGTATCTACTTACCGGATACTTATTTAGTAGTACAGTTCCCTACTTAATTAATTTAAATTTTCAGATCTTCAGTTTTAATTTAAATCCTTGCATAACGATTTTTTATTGATTGTGGCGTAAAACGCGCGGCCTACCTGTTGCTATCAGATGCATTTCATCACAATTGACGAACTGCACTGCACCCGTCACCCTGAGACATATTTGTATCATGTGCAAGTAATTTTATATCAAAAATAATGACCCGAATGAGCAGCATGCCTCTACTTACGCATTTAGCTCGGCGTGTTAGTAACAAACTAATCGTAATAAGCCAAGGGCTTCCAACAAGAATGCTGACAGAAGGTTGGGACAGAGAGGCAGCCGGCTTCAAAACTAAAGCCTTACCTTTTTACACCATGTTATTCTGCTGTTTAGAGAAAAAGAACACAAATGACATAAGAGCTCTTACCACGTTCCGCAGAGGGAACGGGCAGCTAGGCTCGGAAGTGAGAGATTGTGGTAGGCGGTGGTCTCCGAAGTAGTGATGGTGCACAAAGCTTTCACGGCCCTCACGTCTGTAAGGCAGTATTAGCAAACAAGGAAGCCCACCGAAATGCACCACAGCTCAGTAAGCCCAGGCCTACCACTGGTGCAAGATAGTGGATGTGTGTACAGCGACCCCACTCCATCCAGTCCTACTTCGGCGCAGGACTGCTAACAAGGTTTAGTGAGTTCCGAGTCCCACATGCTAATTCTGCCACCCCTAGACTGAAAGTCCAATCTCTGGACCCCGCGCGGTGCCATCACCCCACTGGATCGACGTAATATGGTCACATCGTGGCACCGTAGCCTATGGAGGCTTGATGATGCCTCGTTGATCGCCAGAACGTGATGAAGGGATAGTACAAAACTCGTAAACTAGCTGTTTTCTACAAAATTACCATTGCTCGGTATGTGAAGACACCTTATCGAGAGGAACTTAATCCACACCGTCACCTCGCCAACAACGGCGAGCCGTATGCGTGGAAGACAAGCCACCAGATGCTCTGGAGCTTGCGCCGGTTTGCGGCGATTTGAATGCTTGCCGCACTAGGTGGGGTTTGCAATAATGCCCACGCTTGACAGGAGTCTTTGGAATCCCTATTGCGATTCCCAAGCTATATTTTATTGTTATAGCAGATGTTCAGAATACGCAGTTGCCCATCTTCTAGTATTTTCCCTTTTCGCCTCATATATCTCTCAATGAAAGATGTGGGATACATTATAGATGTATCCCACATCTAGAGAAGAAGAGAATACATTAAAGGTTTTCCTACGGCGTTTATATTTTTATCTAAAACGACTAACAAATATCTAAATAGGATAAAAGACATAAGTAGGAGTATGCTGGTCAAGGAACTTACTCGTAAGATCTCTGAACCATTTTCTTACATAGTGTATATAACGAAACTATAAATATTTGTTGTAATTTACCTTGAGTGTTATGAATTTCGTACTTCGACTGTACCATCAACCCGCAAACAGATAAGTCCAAATAGACATTGAAAGGACTCATTTTGCTACAGACAGTATGGATCAACGCTGATTCACGGTGACAAGTGGAGTGTTACATTTTTTTTTAATATCAGTATTTAAACAGTATTTTACTGATTGTATCTTGAAAATCTTTAACTGCAATGGCTTTTTCAATCTGGACGATATGTGAGTATTTTTTTTAACCGGCTGTATGCCTTTATTAACAAAATACTACGAACTGTAGATATACAACACTACAGCTACTACAATAAAAGCATTTCGAAAACCTATTAGTCATTGTAGACTCACAGCCAGTCCAAACGCTCCAGCCCACTACCAGTATCATTGAAAAAGTAGGTACTAAGTATTTAGTAGTAGTTTTTACCACTGTGAGTATTTTGAATGTACTTAGATAATATACGAGTACCATGATTCATAAAATCTGTTTGGCGATTAATTTTGATGGTCACCGCACTGGGTTTTACCGACTTCCGAAGTAAAGAAGTAGCTTTAAATCGAAAGTATTTTTTGCACGACCACAAAATCTTTTTCACGAAGTCATTCGATATTTATGTACAAATTTTTATTTTGATGGTTAGAATATACATTCAAATTGGTCCCATTTCTCTTTCATTAACTTCGTTCAAGCAGTGTTTCAGTGATATTGAAAAACAAGTATTTGTGAATATCTATTGAAGCAGTGATAGCCCAGTGGCATTGGCTATGGACTGCCGCGCAGCAGGTCCATGGTTCTAATCCCGCCCCGGGCTTGAGCTTCACCGCATGGTGGAAGGGCATTTTGCGGATGCCCGCCTATGGCTAGCTACCGCCCTCAAGTAGAAAACCTGATGCGAAGCGCCTAACGGTGTGTTCCGGCAGCTGTCCTTGATATCCAGTAATTTTAGGTTAAATCTGTTAATACCTTCGACCACATCATCACTAACTATCAAGTGAGAATGTGGTCAAAGGCAGTTAAGTCTTTCAGCAATCAGCAATAATAACAAATGTATATGATTTGATAATATCAACTATTCCCGATGGCGACTATTAGTGTGGGCGTATTGGACATTAGATCCCGTACGCTAAAAGTGTGTAACCTATCACTGAAAAGAGTTAAAACCAGATATACTTATGAAACTGAAAAATATAAAGAAAACGAAACCGTCTTTCAACACTGTATAAAATACAAATATAAAATAAAAACACAAGTATAAAATAATTTGAAGTCCGTACCATGCTCATACACAAACACTGATCTTATATTATCAGGGTCCGACTTCCATAGTTGATTTCACACTTTTCATGCAGTGTTGGAACTCGGTTCCATTTTTTTTTATATATTCAACGTCATATTTTCATGATTCTCTTGCTTAAAATACATGTTCACCATAGACAAGAGTTGCAATTACCATTAAATCATCTAGCTTTTTTATGTTATTGTGCCCGAACTAGCGCGAGGCCCACCTGATGTTAAGCGGACTAACTAACCTATAACAGATGCATTTCATTGAGATACAGTTGTTAAGTCTCATGTGCCTGTAATTTTTCTGACTCTCAAGGACTGCTGCCGAAACACACTGTTAGGTGCTTGGCGACAGATTTTCTACTTAATATGCTAATACTTTTTTCAGTTGGCTTGAGTAACTTTATAACTATTATATTTGACCGATGTAGATGTTTTGTATGGAATTAACTTGGATTAACTCTACCCAACAATTAAGAATCGTCAAAATCAATTCATCATTGGCAATGTAATGGCATTACAAACATACAAACGAAAAAGAAAACATACAGGCGAATTGAAAAAATCCTCCTCTGTTTTGGTAGTCGATTAAAAATTATAAATAACTTGTGGAAATCGGGAATGTGAAAGTGTGAGCTCAGAATATTTGAATCGTGGTACCAAATTTCTATTATTTATTTCACATTTTTAAGTATTTTTTTTGTTTTTTACTATTCTTACTCAGAAATGATTCATGGCAGTCGGTACAACATGATGGGGTGGAAAATTTTGCGAATGTTGGTCTGGCCTGCTAACACCCTCAGTAGAATATTTGTCACCAAGCACCTAATGGAAAATGAAATGAAATATATTTATTCACGACATCTTGTTACATAACATCAAATTAACACACATATTAGAAATTTACAAAAAAATAAGCATTGAACATGTAACATTAGGTGGATATTAATTTAATGCTACCCGTCATAAATTGGAACCATCTCAACATATGCTAGTTATAAACCAGCGCTGGTCTTCCGATGGAGCCAGTGTTGACGTCACCGAAGCATAACGTCTACAATCTAATGGTGTACAATCTAGTCTAAAGGTGTGTTCCAGTTGCTATTAATTCTGGGTTATGCCTTTTGGGGGATAAGCGTGGAGGCGTGCGCGTCGCATCCCCTGCCAGTCCTTTCGAGGGCTGCAACTCCACTTAAAATCTCCGTGGTGGTAGGACTTCATTGAGGTCCGCCTGGATTGTTACCACCCACCTGCTAAAGAGTGCTGCCAAATGTCTACGTTGATAGCGTAGACGTGTTCCAGCACTATTGTAGGTGAACCAGCCCCCCCTAATTCGCCCCTTGTGGCCTACACCGCTAACTCTCCCGAGACCGTTGATTGCATAAAAAGGACCCAGTAGACGTGATGAACATGACGGGAGCCAGGGAGACCCGGTGAAACGGTTGTCCGCTGGCCGCCCGCGAGTCAGTAGGGGACCCAAACCCGTGGATCACTTTTTAAACTCCGCCACGGGAGGCTGTCCCGCCAGCTCGCGCATAATCCTGCGTGGTGGCTGTCGTGCCGGAGTAGGAGACCGGAGTGGAACCCGGCAGGCACCCGCAGGGGGGACCGGGCCCCTTCCGTCTCCCGTGTCAATCAATCACTCGTTCCGTCCCTCTATTGGGTTTCTAGTTGCCTTTTTTTGTCTTTTGGATTGAAGCGGTGTATGCGACAACGTCCCTCTTACTTTATCCACACCATGGCCAAGTCTACTAAGAGCAAACGTTGTTCAGCGGCTTTCCATTCCAAACTACGTGTGGACCACTGCAATATTAGAGGCTTGCACGCCAATCTCAATGCCGTCCACCTCCATCTTGAAACGGCAAAGCCTGCCCTGCTCTTTTTGACGGAGACACAAATATTTTCACCCCCGGACGCATCCTACCTCTCATACCCTGGCTACACGCTTGAGCATAAGTTCTTGCCTCGTGCTGGGGTATGCTTGTATGTGCGAGAAGATATTTGTTGCCGCCGTCTTAAAGGCCTGGAGGATAAGGACCTGTCGCTACTATGGACTCGCGTAGACTATGGTGGTCAAACGCGGATCTACGCCTGTCTTTATAGGTCCCATAGCGGAGACCGGGAGACTACTCGCCTGTTCGATTGTGTGGCTTCAGGGGCTGATAAGGTTCTTGAGCAATACGTTTCTGCAGAATTGATAATTCTTGGCGACTTTAATAGCCACCACTCCGAGTGGTTGGGATCGTCCAAGACTGACCATGCGGGGCGTGCTGCTTATGACCTCGCTATGGCTTATGGACTCTCTCAAATGGTGTCAGGACCGACCAGAGTTCCCGACATTGACAGCCACACTCCCTCATTGCTGGACCTTCTGCTGACCTCCAATCCGGACGGATATCAGGTCTCCGTCGAGGCACCTTTAGGTGGGTCCGACCATTGCCTGGTACGCTCCGAGGTGCCAACCCTAAGCCGCATCCGTCCCCCTCCACCTGGGAAACGCACCGTATGGCACTACGGGTCAGCCGATTGGGATGGGTTACGAGAGTTTTATTCCTCTTACCCCTGGAGGCAGCTCTGCTTCTCGACCTGCGATCTCGATGCTTGCGCCGACTCCGTCGCAGACGTTGTGCTGCAGGGCATGGAATGTTATATTCCGAACTCTGCAGTGCGCGTTGGCGGTAGAAGTCGCCCCTGGTTTAATAAGCCCTGTGCAGTAGCTTCCAAGTGTAAGCTTGACGCTTATAAGGCTTGGGCTACGGCGCTTGCATCGCAGGATCCTAAGTGCCCCGTTTTAAAAAAGAAGCTGAACGCTGCTTCAAGGTCTTGCAAGAGGGAAGTAGCCGAAGCCAAAAAGCTTCATGTGAACAGGATTGGTGACAAGTTGATGAGCTTCCCTTCAGGCGGTAAGAAGTTCTGGTCACTTGCCAAAGCTGCCGAGGGGAACTTCTGCCAATCATCACTTCCAGCACTTCGTAAGCCGGATGACAGTTTGGCCCACAGCGCAAAAGAGAAAGCAGATCTCCTTGGCATTCTCTTTGCCTCGAACTCGACTCTCGACGATGGGGATGCGGCACCGCCAGTTATACCGCAGTGCGAGAGTTCCATGCCGGATGTACGCATCTTTCAGAGAGCAGTACGGAAAGAACTCCTATCCCTTGATGTGCGAAAGTCGAGCGGGCCGGACGGTATCCCGGCTGTTGTTTTAAAAAAGTGCGCACCAGAGTTGTCCCCGGTTTTAACGCGCCTGTTTCTGTTCTCCTACACTTCGGGCTGTGTGCCATCATCGTGGAAGGTAGCTCTTGTTCACCCGATCCCTAAGAAAGGCGATCGCACGGACCCCTCTAACTACTGGCCCATTGCAATAACCTCTCTGCTCTCCAAAGTTATGGAACGAGTTATAAACTCCCAGCTTCTTGGATACCTGGAGGAACACCGGTTGATCAGCGATCGACAATATGGATTTCGTCAAGGCCGATCAACCGGTGATCTTTTAGCTTATCTTACGCATCGATGGGCCGAAGCTGTTGAGAGTAGAGGAGAAGCGTTGGCGGTAAGCTTAGACATCTCCAAGGCCTTCGATCGGGTGTAGCACAGGGCGCTTCTTTCCAAACTACCATCATATGGCATATCCTCGGGGCTGTGCACATGGATATCCAGCTTTCTTTCCGGGCGAACTATTAAGGTCGTTGTGGACGGATCTTGTTCAGATGCCATGCCCATCAATGCTGGAGTCCCCCAGGGTTCTGTGTTGTCGCCTACGCTATTCATCCTGCATATCAACGACATGTTACGAATCGGTGAGATTCATTGCTATGCGGATGATAGTACGGTCAGCGCACAGTACTCTGGTCGTGTTAGTGCCCCGCACTCTGAGGTGTTGGAAAGCAGAAACAGACTTGTGTCCGAGATTGAACATTCCCTTGCCAGAATCTCGGAGTGGGGAAATTTTAACCTCGTTAAATTCAATCCCACTAAGACACAAGTCTGCGCGTTCTCAGCAAAAAAAGCTCCTTTTGCCATCACTCCGCACTTTCAGGACATTCCCCTGAACATCTCTGAGAGCATGGAGATCCTTGGTATCAGCATTTCTAGCGAGGTTCAGTTTAGGGGTCATTTGCAGGCTAAAGCGAAACTCGCTTCAATGAAGCTCGGTGTGCTTAACAAGGCGAAGCGGTACTTTACACCTAGTCAGCGGCTTTTACTCTACAAAGCACAAGTGCGGCCCCACGTAGAGTACTGCTCCCACCTTTGGAATGGCGCACCGAAATACCAGCTTCAGCCTCTTGACTCCCTACAGCGACGAGCCGCTAGAATAGTCGACGATCCTAAGCTCTCCGACAGGCTGGATCCACTCAGTCTCCGCAGAGATGTAGGTTCCCTATGTGTTTTTTACCGAGTGTTTTTTGGGGAATGTTCCGACGAGCTTTTTAACCTTATTCCTGCGTCGAAATTTTACCACCGCACATCTCGACACCGTCAAAAGTCCCATCCCCACATCCAGCAAGTATGGACATCACACACTGTTCGCTTTTGTCGCTCCTTTCTTCCGCGTACTTGTGGGATGTGGAACGACCTACCTCCGGAGGTTTTTCCGCGAGGCTACGACATGGACCATTTTAAAAGGGGCATCTACAAATTCCTCTCTGGGCAGGCAACGCATCGGCAGCGCATCTAGTGTTGCAGATGTCCATAGGCGGCGGTTACGTTTACCATTAGGCGGGCCGTCTGCTTGTTTGTCACCCATAATATAAAAAAAAAAAAAAAAAAACCTTTGACGACATCATCATATTTTAACATCAGGTAAAATATGGATCATAATAAGAGTGAAACCGTCTAATAATTATTGTATTCTATTATTTCGGGTGTTTTAACATGAAAAGTTGACAAACAAAATAACAAATACAAAAATTCGCATTTGTAAGATCTCTATCTCTTAAAATTGTGCTATTTCTTGGGAACTAATCTTATCACAAAGATAAAAAGTATATCCGACTTTATCTTTATGCAAAAACCACGTCGTTGCTGCATTAAGGGGGCGATTTCCTGATTTTCAGCTTGATTTTAGCAGCTTCCGAGATCGGTGACTGGTTGCGAAAATGGTGCATCGCGGTCAATCTAGTTAAAAGCACAGCTATGTGCTTTACTGAGAAAACCCGCCCTCGCTATCCGAAACCATTAACTCTGTTCGATGAACAAATTCCCTGGGTGAGAACGACTAAATACCTCGGAGTCACCCTTGATCGGCATCTCACCTTCGACGATCCTATTGAAACCGTCAGAAACACGGCGGCCATTGTAATGGGTCGCCTAGGTCCCTTAATTCGTAAAGAAAGTAAAATGTCTCTTAGTAATAAGAAGACACTTTACACTGCTTGTATACGCCTCATCATGACTTACGCATCAGTAGTGTTTAGTCATTCTAGTGAGGCCCACCTTCATAAACTTCAAGTCATCGGAACAGCGAGTTGCATTGCGACCTAAACCTTCCTTCTTTAGCGCAGTTCAATAAGGACTGCGCCCGCCGACACTTTGATCGAGCGCCCCACTACCCAAACCCTCTGGTTGTCCAGGCAGCGAACTATTCGACTGCTTCCTCCGATCCACATTTTCAACCCCCCCGTCGCCGACCACGGCAGGTATTGGACGACCCGGATGACCCATCGCAGCCATTACGTTGGTAGCTTTAGTGCACAGATTACTCCCTCTAGATTCCGCAAACAAGACGGAGGTCGCGCGCCATTAGCTTATTAACGTCCGTTGATTTATCATCATTGTATCCTAATATTATCATTATCTAAGGATGTGACAGCTGTCAAATTGCCTGACAATTTAGGATAAATATGCTTATTACTTATTAGTGATTCCACAAGTAAGATATTTTGTATCTTAGGCGTTTGTTAGATAATAGCTTTTATTACCGTTATTATTACTCTCGCGCGGTGTTATTAGTTGATACAATTAATGTAAGTTTCTGCGCTCAGTTTTTTGTTGTTTTGGCTTCACCACACAAAGTAAAATGACCGAAGTTAACCGTTCTAAATCATTATGAGATAATATTTTAACTCCGGGTTATTTTTTTTTAATTTACTATCCCCCACTCTTCTAACGAACGAAAATGAAAATAAACAAAAGAATTTACTTTGACTTTTTTTTTACTTTTAGGGGTCGTGGTTATGCTTGCTTTCAAAACCGATCCGGTGGATTGCGTTCCATGCAACCTGACGGCACTACCCCGAGGGTTGGCATCGGTCTGCAGTGCGCAACTAGATTGTGAAAAATACGTGGAAATCGACGTGTCTGGATGGAGCTGTATACGACATGTGGAGCAAAGATCTAATTATAATTATGGCTATCATAGAATTGATGAGGTAGTAACTTATGATGATAACTACAATTTGATGATTAACGTCTTAGATCCTCGTGAAAAGGATTTATTTAATGTTAATGTTGGAAATTTCTATAAATTAACTTTGAAAAATGGGGAATTAATAACAATTCCTGAAAAAGTGTACCAAATGACAAAGCTGGATAAAATTTTTGTATCAGGCACCAAAATCAGCTCAATTAACTTAAATAACTTTTTACCAATGTCGCTCCTAGTTGAAGTTATTTTAGCTCATAATATGATCAGTAACATAGATACGGCTGAAGAGAATGGAGCAGTATACACTCATTTAAGTAATGTCGAAGCACTCGATTTAAGTAACAACTTTATAACAAAATTACCTGATAACTTCGTGTCACGTTTTAATCAGTTGCAACGTTTAGACCTGTCTTTCAATATGATCGGCAGTATTGGTTTACTTACGTTTGAGGGTATTGTGCAGTTGAAATCATTAGATATATCACACAACAGACTGCTTGAAATCGGAAACGCATTTGCCAGGTTTATAAACTTACAAAAATTGTCAATATCAAACAATAATGTAACAAAACTCCTTGATTACAACTTTGGTTCACTAACAAATCTTGATACACTAAATGCAAGTTATAATAGTATAAATATTATTGAAAATAATGCATTCCAAAGTTTGGCCAAACTCAATATATTGGATTTAAGCTATAATAAAATTATAATGATATCTAAACAGTTACTCAGTAATAATTTAAACCTTTCCGCACTTTTTTTCATGAACAATGAAATTGAATCCATAGAAGCTAATAGTTTTAAAGATAAGCATATTAATGAATTTAGTATTAACAATAACCATCTCAAAGGAATTATTGAAAGAAATACTTTTAGAGGTATCAACGTAAAAGAACTCGATTTAAGTGGGGGTTACATTAGTGATATCCAAGATAAAGCTTTTACGGACATAACTGATTTGAATAGTCTTAATTTTAGTTCAAATGCAATTTCAAATATATCTTCCTTGGCATTCTCCTCCCTTGAATCATTAAAGATGCTGGATCTATCACATAATAAACTAGACGAACTAAATTTCAATAGTGATAGTCTAGGAAATCTTACGAAGTTATATGTACATCATAATAAAATTTTAAAAATCAGTAAACACTTCTTTGACAATTTATTGTCTTTAACAGAACTTGATTTGGCGTACAATGAGATCAAAGAAATTGAATCTAAGTCTTTTTTTAAATTAACAAATATTCAGATAATTAAATTCAGTAACAGCTATTTTGTTAATACTTTAAACAGTGAGGTTTTTGAAGGAATGACATCGTTACATAAGATTGATATGTCAGAAACAAGAACGGTGACATACAAAAATTGTTCATTTATGGGATTGCCGGCCCTTACTCATATCAATTCCTCATCTGGACAGTTGACGGAAATAGAGTATAACGCTTTTATAGGAACTGGTTCTATAGAGGTTCTTATATTGTCTTATAATCAGCTACATTCATTTCACGTCAATAGTTCAACTATTTCTAAAATCCAAGAAATCTATCTAAACAATAACATAATTACAAATATATCAAGCGAAACCTTTTCTGAGCTTCATTTACTAAGAAAGTTATACCTAGGTAACAATGCTATAAGTCAATTGGGTTCGAATGACTTCAAGCACTTAAAGGCATTGTTGTATCTTGATCTATCTTCAAACACACGGATGAATATTATTGGTAATCCTTTTCAAAATTTTTCAAAATTGTACAGTCTCTCATTGAAAAATATTAAAACAAATTTTTCTTTTCAAAATTCTAGTGCAGCCATTGAAATATTAGATATGCCATCTTGTGGTATAACTAATTTAAATAAAGTATATATCTTCAATGTGAGGGAAGTGAGCTATTTAAATCTTAGTATGAATGAAATAATATCTCTAGATAAAGATTCTTTGGGAAAAATGGTTTCACTCGTAAGTCTAGATTTAAGTTTCAATAAGATTTTATATATACAGCCTGGTTCATTTTTACACATAAAAAATCTAATGAAGCTTTATTTGTTTGAAAATAACTTACCATCCATTCAGTTTGGCGTATTTGATGGCACTGAAATATTAAAAGAACTCGATCTTTCGAGTAACGTGCTTTTAAATTTTGATATCAAAGTGATACCAAGTTCCGTCATCGAAAAGATATTTTTGGATGACAATATTATAACAACTTTACCTTTTGAAGACTTTTTAAAATCTGAAGTATCCGTGCTTAGTGTAGGAGGTAATCAAATTGCATGCAAGGTCCTCGCGGAATTAAAAAATTCAAAGTTAGCTGAAAAATTTAATAAAATCGTCACTGCAAAGAATATAAATTATCACTTGCAAAATGTCAATGGGATATCGTGTCAAACTTCAGCAAACAATAACAATTTCAATAGTGTTATAACAAATGAAACTCACATTTCAGACAATCCTAGTTTTTATATCAGCCCTCTTGTTTTATCAATAAAAACTGCTATACAAAAATTAGACAATACATTACAAGTCATAAGTGAAAATACAAAGAAAACGGAAGAACTAAGAAATGAGTCGAAAAATATAGCAAATACATTTGCAAAATTGATAGAATCAAGTAATAAAAGTCAGATAACGAGCAATAGCTATCTAAGTAATTTAATTAACATCACGGACGAAATAAAACTGAATCTAATAAATAATATAAAAAACAAAAGTGACTTGAAATCATATGACTTACCCAGTATAGCAACTACTCGTATCACCGAAGATCAAAACATGCGTATATTTCGAACAATGCTGAAACAGGAGACTGATGCAATCAGAGAAGAATTCAAAAATACATTTGGTAACAAAGGAACTGAAATGCCCATTCACGATTATCTCGTGAACCATAATTCAGATTCTACGACTGACACAAAAGTTTTATTTTACTTCATAGCAATCTGCTTAGCAGTCATGCTAGCAGCGTATGTAGGAAATATTGTGTTTAGTCACATTACAAAGATAAGACGCTCTCATAATATAACTAGCAGTCTCTCACCTATTAATAATAGTATCGAAATGGAATGATGATTTTATCCATCATGTATGTGGATAAAATCATCATTCACATAGGTTTAAATTGGTATTATTAGTTTTATATTGGAAGTCGTAAGAAGCGAAGAAAGGAAAAACCAGGCGGTAGACAGCACCGCCTTCTGAAGAGCTGCTATCTTGTAATACTATCCCCAAAACGCTCCCCAAGCATTGTTGCTATGGCAATAAATATATGAATATTAAATAAATAGAATAAAATGATGTGTGGATATAAAATTTAAAATAAAATTATGTTGGCATTCACATAATATAACAATGCAGAAATATGAATGTGTAAATTAACCCTGCTGACGTTTTCAAACTATCTTGATTATTGTAGTTTATTTTTCTCGTTTGTTTTGTATGTAACCTTAGCTTACATTCTTTTTTATTTATAACTGGCAAATCAACATATTATTTGAAATCAGTGTTACATTATGTGCATAATAATTCTACTGTAAAAGCATTAAATATTAATTTTACATTAACGTCTGCAAGTAGCCACCTAATTCAACAACAAATATTTTCTTTAGCTTGTTGTGCTTCTTTGAATTAATAAGTTATATATACTTAATTAAACAATATACAAATAATTTAGTTCTGTCTTATTTTGTAGTTAACTATTTTATATTTGATTTTATGTTTTGTTTCATAGAGCACTACACAAATTATGTGATATTCTGTTTTTTGTATTTTTTATAAAGTTATATAAATTCAATGTGTGTACACAAAGTTTCATAAGGCTGTAATTATTGCATAATTAAATTTAATCATTTCGTCAGTAGCATTTTATTACTTGGAACATTCGCTATACCATCAATTCTTCATGAATCCTTCTTAATTAAAATGTGTAGTGAAGTTCTCGTAGCGAAGTTTGCTTAACCGTTCTTAACCGATCAGTTAAGTAAAACAACGTCCGCTGCGAAAATGACTTGGATGGGTGACCGTTAGTGACATTACTATTGAGCGCTTCCCGAACTACGGAGGGCACGTTAAGCCGTCGGTTCTTCTCTTAAGATGGCAGTCGTTTTAATATGGTGGTAGGGCATTTTACAAATACCGGCCTGGCTAGCTAACACCTTCAAGTAGAAAATCTGTCGTAAAGCTCCTAACGGTGTCGTGCAGCAGCTGTCCTTTAGAGCCAGTAATTCTGAGGTAGCATGAACAACATCTTCAACTACATCAACGCTTACCATCGGATGAGCTAGTGGTCAAAGGCTAGCCTATCAGGAATAAAAAAGAAAAAATAATGTAGTGGCTGCTGATGAAACTAGGGTAAGCTGCTAATTTCAATTTATACAACGTCTGTTACTACAATGTAAAGCTGCTCAGATCATTCAAACGGTATGCATAAATGAGTGATGTTGTTTTAATTCATAAACAAGCATTTGGCTGATGCCTTACCTGATGGAAAACGATGAAGCGGTCGAGACGATGGATCATGCTTGCCTAGTAGATACTTATTCACTCTGTATTTGGAGACTCCGAGAATGTATCCATCGGGAAATGGAGACGCTGGTAGGGTGTTCCATACTTCAGCCGTACCCATGAAGTTGGATTTAACGTGCTTCGTGCGTATTTCAGTAATTTCAACCTTATACGGATGACGTATTTGTGTGCGTCCTGTTATCTGACAGAAAGGAGATGATAAGGTTGTGCAGATACTGTAGATTGATTGCACAATCTCCGAAGTAGCTTCCCGCTTGTGAAATACTGATAAGCTTACAACTTTGGACCTATGTTCGGGACTGCCGTGCCGCAGATCCACGATTCGATACCCTCCACCGGCTTGATCTTCACCGCATGGTGGAAGGGTATTTTGCGAATGCTCTCCTCGTTATAACTAACACCTTCAAGTAGAAAATCTGTGATCATGCACTTAAACGGTGTGTTCCAGTAGCAGTCTTTAAGAGCCAGTAAAATTACAGGCAAATGAGTCATAACAACTGTATGTCTCAGAATGACGGGCGCATTCCGGTTCGTATCTTATGGCGAAATTCATATGGGCAGAGGATACCGCTTTACATCTTAAACAACTATGAGTCCAAAATCAGGCTTGTTTCATCTCAATATCAAAAAAATAATTAAGAGTACTGAACTATAAGATGGAATATTATTAGCAAGACTGTCACTGATATCAAGATACATAATGGTGAGCTGTTCAATGGCCTCGCTCCAGATATGAGTTGCATACTCAAGAAGGTTCCCAGTTGACCGGTTGCGAAACCCGCACTATCTGTCACTGAGTATATCATTTGCTTCTAGGTATGCCCGGAGTCTATTTAAATACTTTTACAAAGTATTAAAATGATTGATTAGTCTGTAGTTAGCAGAGGCAGCAGGTCGCGCATTTGCAAGCTTCCATAATTTTCGGATTTTTCCAGTCTGTTGAGAAAGGCGGAAGAGACGTGAACCAACACAGGTATTCACTATTTCAGGACTATGGCGGGATCCCCTCTTTACCACTTGGCCTTGTTCATGACCTTGTAGAATAGTGACCTAGCTACAAGCGCAATAAAGTGTTTTTTGCAGCTACAGACGTGAGTTTCCAAATATAAAATATGATCTTTAATGAAATGTCTTAGCATCTGTACGATTGGCATTTTTTTTAACTAAGAGGTGGTCTGGCTACATGTTCACCATCGATAACGTGGGACTACAACATATCCGGAGAAACTTAGGTGTGTATTTCTACACCTCCGGCTTTACGAACGGATATAGGTAAAGTTATTATGATATGTTTAAATTATGAGCAATGTACAGTCATTCGACAAAATATCACGGGGCTGCCGATGCCACCCACGGTGTGTTATTCCTAAATCTAAATTTGCCCTGCTTTACATCCTGTCATCGCACAATTTATAGTACCTACTTATGTTACCGGATTTCCTTGTAACTAGGCGACGTTTGTTCACGAAAAGCGTGTAGCGTAAGACAAACGCGGTCGTTAATATGTCCAAGTATTTCGGTGCGGGTTAGCTGTGGTACATCATTAAGGTTAAGACTAAATGGGACAGCGTTATAGAAACGGTTGTGCAATCCATCACGCGTAAGCGGGCCCCGACAGAGCACTTAGCCACTGTCCGCCGCCGACGGACGCGGCGCTCGCCAACATCCGCCTTGCGCTGCTGACGCTACACCTATACTGTAGTGGATATTGCAACACAGTTGTATCACTTACAAAAGATATCAGATATCGATATCTTCAAACCTTTACTTCAATAAGTTGACAGCAAAATGATATATCTGTACAATACTACGATGACAGTAAACTATATTATGTTTTCAGGTTTATTTATGTCCAGTTTTAGTCAATATCGGTCCTGCGCTGCCGACGCTACTTCATGTGTTGTGAAAACTACAACACAGTTATATTGCTTCTATTGCAAAGGTTTCAATTATCGAAACCTACTACAATCTATACAATTATATACAAAGCCTATCAACCAACTACAACAACATACTAGAATTCTTTCTATAAAATGGTTCATCACTTTACTTACAGGACAACAAGATGCTTCGTATTTGGCTCTCTTTCGTTCATTGGCTCTAAAATTCCTAGTTGCAAGTTATAGTTTAACCTTTCACTACTAACTCACCTGATGGTAAGTGATGATGTGGTCGAAGTTGTTGTTCAAGCTAACCTAGAATTACTGACTCTCCTCTCTAGGACAGCTGCCGGAACACACCGTTAGGTGCTTGGCGACAGATTTTCTACTTGAACCCTCAAGGTACGTAGCCAGGCGGGCTATATATTTCTGTAACAACACATCACATTCACAGCCAGAAGACGTCCACCGTTGAACAAAGCCACCATGGGGTTGCCATAATCCTCACGCTTGGACGGAAGTTCAACTATAGCTCCAATAAGAAGATATTACACAATTTTAGCCTTATTAAAAAAAAATTAAGTAATGGTGTCGTTTGACGCTGGCTTAAAGTATACCCACCTGAAATTAAAAAAAATAGTTATATATTTTAAAACATAATAATAGTGTAGCATACTGAAAAAGGCCATGGGGTGCCAGGTTAGAATCACTCCCCCATTTCTATCTGTGGGTATCGTAAGAGGCGAATAAAGGTAAAATACTGGAAGATGGGTAGCATCAGGGCCTTCTGAGGAATTGATATCTTTAACTGCGATCCCCAAGACGCCTGCCAAGCGTGGGGATTATGGCAAACAATAACAGTAGACAATCAGGCTGATACAGTACAGTACAACACTGAAAAATATTGAAATCTTCCCTCATATTGGTGATAATAAAACGTATAATACGACATTAAGTAAGTGACTCGCAAGATTTTTATAAACACCCTCACTTTTAACTCTCTTTTAAATAAATGGGGTGTACTTGTATATATCTACTTATTATTATGCTCTACAATTAAGTATGCGTTATTTATAGCAGCTGCAGTGTAGAGAGCTCAATCACGGTTTTACAGATACATTGTGCATACTGTGTAACGACCGCTCCAATCCACAAAGGAAAATATTTCAGTTCCATACGTTTTTCCGGAAAAAGGCTTTTACACGAATGGTTCATTATTCTAACCGAAATGAACGTTTTAACAATTGTGCTGTCATCACAACGCAAGCCTGCAGGTAATTGACGCCCAAATAATATTATGCTCGATACAAAAGAATAAAATATAGTAATATGAAAAGGGAGGACTGTTACGTAGTAATACGTGCCTCTATATCAATTCTACAGATATAATATTCCCAGGTGGGTACATTTTGTTTTAAATCGTTCCGCCGGTCGGTAAAATTCGTTGTAAAGTTACTAAGCATTATCTGACCTCTCCGAATCTCAAACCACAATTAAAATTGACGGTTTTCTCAAAAAGCCGCAATAAGCCTTCAAGTACTTAATACTTATACCCTATCACACATCTTATAGTTTCAATGCTTATATACCGACGTAGAAATCTAATGCCTCCTTCCAATCGTGCTATGGCTGATGAAATAATATTGATTCCTAAAGCAATTTATAGTTCAGTAAGTGTACCAATTTATGGGCGTATAGACTATCGTATATTTCTAAACTCAAATGTTTGTAGACAACCTCAACTATTTATATAGGTACCGAAGTAATATTATATCAACCCTCAAAGGTTCACGAACGGAAGTTAGAAATTCTCTTGGATAGTGTAGAATGGCCTTCAACTAGCCGAATCGAATAATTAAAGGGCGTTATTTTGGCATCTATTTCTTTACTAACGGTATGTCTTTTTCTCAAAACACTATACAAACGAAAGAATTTCGGCGACTTAAATATCAAGCAGTCTAAATACTATAGCCTACTACTATAGTAGGCAGCGTGCCCAACATGCTGGCTGCATTGTCCCTTCAGATTTCAATGCTCATTCATGACAATTTGACATATTTTATAAAATGTTGATTGATTGGACTGTTAATGTAATGGGGGGTTTGCCATAATCCCCACGCTTGGCAGGATCGCAGTTCCTTAGAAGGCGCTGCTTTCGGCCTTTTGGTATTTTACCCTTTGTCGCCTCTTACGACACCCACAGGTAGCAAAGGGGGAGGTGACATTCTAACACTCCACAGGGTATTTAAGTACCTCAGAGGAAATACCAATGACAATGAGTAATGAATGGTAGCACATAGATTAAAAACAAAAAAGCATTATCAACTTGTAGGAATGGAAAGCACATATAGGTACCTAGCACGTATGTTTTCTAAGAGTATTCGTAGCCACTTGACCTTTGAACTAAATTGAAAGGTTCAATATTACTGGGCCAAATATAAGCCACACTGTAAAAAAGATTAATATTTAACTACGACCATTTATTTTATACGGGAAAGCCATAATGATGTTTTTTCTACGTGTATAACTGCTTACTACTACAGGGAAATACAGGCGTGATATATGATATACTATATGTACTAAAAAATGTCTATAAAATTTAATATGCAACAGAAAGTTTTGTTTGACGGAATCGTTATTGCCTTGCTTATTACTTACAGCAAACACTCACAACGCTATATTGCTATTAAACTTTATACTACCTACAACTTTCTGTGTAACGTGATATTACAAAAGCTCTCGTGAAATGTCAGTTAAAATGTCTCAACATTATTTTACTCAATACTAAAGTACTAGTATTAAATATTTAAAGTAATTAAAATAGATAGTTTGATATATTTAAGTATACAAATTTGTAAAATGAGCTAAGTTGGTAAAAAATTCTAAAAGACTCTCTAGTGAAACATTTATATTTATTTAATACTTTAATGCACAAAAAACATAATGTACAGAAGTAGGACTTAATGCTATGACATTATCTACCAGTCATCCAGCGATTGTGGTTAAGATGGCGTATGTGCATCAAGCGGTGAATAAATAGGTCAAGTTAAGTATGCTAAATAGAAAACTACAAGAAGTACAGATGAACAATCTGATACAAGTTGCTGTGATAAACGTCACTACATGTAGTAAATAAAATGCATAATATAATATAATATAAAATATGATAATAAATAATAATAATAATAGATAAATATATTTTTTTTAATTTTGATATAAGTTGCTGTACAAATGAACCGATATATATCTAATGCATTAGATATAATTTTGCCGGTCAGGTTGCCGCCTTGATGTGGTTGTAACTACAACCACATCAAGGACCTGACGAGGAAATTTTACTTAAATAAAACTCGTGAACTAACTTTTTAAAAGTAGCTTTGGAGAGTGATTTTCTGATACTGACCGGGAGTTGATTCCATAACCTCACTGCCATAACAATGAAAGATTTGTCCATGAAAGATGTAGTATGGGAAAGCGTAGCAAAAAGCAAGGAATCAGCAGAATGTAGGTTTAGATTTAAATAATTCATCAGTATATCTCGTAGATGCTTGTCTAATTTTACTTTTCTCTCGAGTATATTTCCTTGTGTGATAAATTTGAATCCGTGGGATGAGCTCAGGATCGGGACAATAGGTACATTCTTTGCAGCATATCATACTATTGCACGCTACCAACTGGTACCTAGTGGGCTGGAGATGGTTTGCGATGCCTAGAACCCTGTAATGTCTAATAGGATACTCAACAACTCTTTCAACTCTCATTGTTGTTTTAATTTACTATTTTTAAATTACATATAATTGAATTAAATTTTGGAGACATTCACTTCTATATTTTTATAGGTATGTAATAAAAACATTTCTTTTAATTTTCTTATAAATGTTCAGAATGTTCAGTTGGCTCATCGCTATAAACTTAAGAGTATTTTAGTGTTTTTTATGTTTTTCTTTTGAAGCAGTGATAGCTCAGTGGCTTTGGCTATGGACTGCCGCGCAGCAGGTCCATGGTTCGAATCCTGCCACGGGCTTGAGCTTCACCGCATGGTGGAAGGGCATTTTGTGAATGCCCGCCTGGCTAGCGACCACCCTCAAGTAGAAAAATCTGACGCCAAGCACCTAACGGCGGTGTGTTCCGGCAGCTGTCCTTGAGAGCCAGAGTAATTCTAGGTTAAGCCTGTTAACACCTTCGACCACATCATCACTTACCATCACGTGAGATTGTGGTCAAAGGCTTACATATCAGCAATAAAAAAAAAAAAAATATTTAGCTAATTCCTTGAATATGTCGCTTTTTATGTTCATGAGACCGCACGCAATTTGTAGAAATGTATATTTACAGTACAGTTATCTCTAATCGATAAATGAAATCTTATATACCAGTCATTATTTTAAATAAATTTAATGAATTATACGCATAATATTTTGACATTTCCTTCATCAATTAGTTATAATAACTACACTGATAACTAAACACCTTCGACCACATCATCACTTACCATCACGTGAGATTGTGGTCAAAGGCTTACATATCAGCAATAAAAAAAATAAAAAAAAAATATTTAGCTAATTCCTTGAATATATCGCTTTTTATGTTCATGAGACCGCACGCAATTTGTAGAAATGTATATTTACAGTACAGTTATCTCTAATCGATAAATGAAATTATATACCAGTCATTATTTTAAATAAATTTAATGAATTATACGCATAATATTTTGACATTTCCTTCATCAATTAGTTATAATAACTACACTGATAACTAACAACAATGATAAATATTATATCATACTCAAAACTTCTATTACAAAAGCAAGTTTATAACCGAACGAAATTTTAATAATCACTCGTATCCTTATTCAAAAATGGAATCTGCGGATATATTATTCGTGTCCCTAGACTGCTCCGAGGGATGGTTTACTCTTGTGGGAGAAATGTTCAATATTAACAGATTAACTCGGCTGGGGATTCAGGTTCATAAAAATAAATTCCAATATCTCCCTCGTTGCTCTCATAACTCGCAAGAAACGGCTCTCTCTGGAAAGTTTAAGGCGGACGATTTGAGAATAAAAATTGCATTTATACTATGTTAAATTAAGTTTTTATTGAGAAATTTACGGGGGGCAGGAAAACAGTAGCACGGTTCGAGTAACGTAGGAAGTAGGTACTAATAAATAAAGTCCCATCGTAAATGAAAAGGTTCACTGGTTTTGAAGATAAAATATTTTTTAATTCTGTATAATGTCTCTGTTACGAAATTTATGAATACGTAAATGAGTGCGCGTTTAGGGTCTCAACATAGTTTAAGTAATTTGTTCTATTCTAAAAGCAATACTTCTATTGCTTAGAAAAAGTCCATAGAAAATAACGTATTATAATACATCAATTTAATATCCATGTCATGTTTCTGCTTCAAAATTCTCACTCAGTACTATAGCTCAACTGGAAGAGCATATTGTCACGGTTATAGGGATGGTCGCGGGTTCGAACCCCACACGTAGAGGTTTTTGCTTCAGTTAGAATTTTGTCAACTTATTCGCGTCTATACAAACATTTCAATGTTAGAATTATCGGGTTGCGTAATCGTAGACGATTTTAAAGCTAACAGAAAATTTTTGTACCTCAAAATGGAAACGAGTTGTGAAATAACTTGTTGAATTCGGTACCATGGTGGTTCAAAGTACCTATTATCACAATATTGTGTGCGTGGTAACGACTTCGACTAGTAATTTCACTCTTTTGAGTGTTAAAGTCGATTTTGGAATAAAAATAAAAAATCAGCCTTTTTAGTGACCATTGCTATTTACGGGATCGATTGTCATACACTGTCAATATCATCATATGTATGAAAAACACTTTTCAGTTATCGGAGTACAACTCAAAAATGGATAGACCGATTTTGGTGTAATTGAAATAGGACCACAAGGAAAGCACCAGTTTTCAAATGAGAATCATCAAATTCGGTTCATACAGTCGAAAATTATAGTTTACTGCCTTTAAATCGCGCCAATAGAGCTGACTCATCGATCAAAGTTTTTATTCGCTAGATGAATTTTTTAGACTGTAAATAAATAATTACTTTACAAATCGTTTACAATTTTTTAAGAATTATTTTATTTGTATTAATGATTTATGTAATTGATTTATAATCAACAAAGTGCATAGTACAAAAAGTATACATAATTGTGTTTTGTAGCTGTATATAAACTTTTTATTTTTAATTATCATATGATTTGACTTGTAAACTAATGTTTATTAATAAATTACTATGACTATGAGGTAACAAACATAAAAAAACAGTCGAATTGATATTTTTGAAGTCGGTTAAAATGAGTCTTGTTTGTAGTTCAATTCAGTTTGTCTGCAGATGTCGCTCCGTCCCCTTAAGACGGTTAAACTGTAGGAACAAAATGATAAATTTGAGCCATGACTCACTTACTACGATAACTCAATTAGAAGTGCATGTCCCAGCTTTTGGGACGGATGGCCGTGGGACTGAATCCACCTCGTATTTTATTTTTTTCCCATCGTTCTACTATTCTTCGCTTATCATGCATTAATAAAAAAAAGTTACAATGTTAGAATGAATATCCACATTTTATCTTATGAACATGCTATATCAGGACACGCTTGGAAACAAACCCATCAACATTCTCATAAACATAACTTATCAACATTATTACTTTGTAAGTCCATGAAGATTACGCGCATACGTAGAATGAATTATTGTGTTACTTTTTATATTATGTGTGTAATAACCGGCTGTGCTCATGCGTATTGGTCCAGATCGTCGATTTCAAAAGATTTTGGACATTACCCTTCACCAGGAGAGTTCGTGCGTCTAAATTTCGGCGACGACTCCCCTCAACTAGGTCCAGCGAAGGCCATAGGATATGCCTGAGATCGTCAATCTCTACCAATATATGTACCTATATCCGATTTGATTAAAATGTATCATATTCACAAGAACTTTCAAACCAAGATAGACCTTTATGTTGTTAGAAAAAACATATTTAATAGAACTCAGATTCATGGTACATAAATTGGTTAAGGAGAAACCCCCATAACTGAAACTCATGCTTAGGTCCTAACACATTGGCACTGAATTAACTCTGTTAGTGGGACGAAGCAAACCTCTGTAATACAGGGTTATTGGTAAAATGCTAACAACCTCTTAGGGTTGACTTCTGCTAGTCCTAACAAACATTTTGAGTTTTTTTTTTTTGAATGTTTTTTTTATTATTATTTTATTTTTTTGTGTTTTTAATAAGTAAGTAAGTAATCATTCATTTAAAAGATTGAGATACAACAAAGAGTACATACAGTTAAAGGATTACAAATGCAATTTCACTTATAAATATTATGAAGGTACTTATGTTCTAAATTCTAATTGGCAGCGGGCCCCAAACTAGGCTGGACCTGTATCTTGGTGACCCTTAAGATAGATATATACGTAGGATGTGACGCGCGCAAGGATAATATTTACTTATAATAAGTACACTAATAGCTATATACTAAGATGAACATAATGTGAATAATTCTGGTTATGATAGGAAGGAAATTGAAGTACGTGGCCCATCTGATGTTAAAAGTCTCTTGTGCCTGTAATGTATTATTTCATATTTTTTATTACTTCGTTGGACGTAAATATTCAAAACTCTATTCAAAGGGAGCACGGCGCGGTCCAGTGTTGCCGCGGTGGACGATCTTTGCTCGGAGTTAGGCATTAAAACAGAAATAAAATATATTAAAAAAATCAAAAAGTTATTTTATGTTTTCAAAACAAAAACAAAATTCTCTAAATGTTTGTTAGGACTAGCAGAAGTCAACCCTAAGAGCTTATTAGTATTTTACCAATAACCATGTTAATGAGATTCGTTCTTTTGATTCATCAGGTACCTCTATAACTGAGACAGCTAGTGAATTTTATATGCGATACGATGTTATCTCAGTTAACTCTGTAACTGAGATAACATCGTATTGTTTGTTTACTTGTTCTTATTCTATCCGCAAATTCCGCACTTAACTACGTAAGGAATAAAATTTTGATCCTGAATGACCTTCAGTTTTAGTTTTGCATTGCTGTCATACGGATGTTTATTTGAAAAATGTCAAAACGAAGGCTAAAATCTTTATCAGCAACTACGTGAAATAGTTAATATCAGTTTACGAAAGTGGAAAGACACGCGATGAAGTCTGTCGAATTTAATGTGCCAATGTTTACTCTTTGTAGAATAATTCAGAATAAAGGTAAAATTCAATCACAATGTTCTGAAGGAGAAGGAAAACTAAAAGGTGTACTTTTTCAGAATATCCTGAACTTTTACAGTGTTTGCTAAGATAACACGTTATTTTATTTAAAAATCACACCTCTATAACCGAAATAACCTGTATTCTGATCTCTATTAATGGAACCCTCTGTAAATGTGACAGATATTTATTTATACCTGCTGGACATAGAGATATAAATTGCTTTCTCTTTTCTGTGTGCCTGGATATCTGAGACACTGGGTAAGTGGAATACCTCTATAAGAGAAACCAAGTAGAAAATCTGACGCCAAGCACCTAACGGTGTTCCGGCAGCAGTCATTGAGAGCCAGTGAAACTACGAGCACGTGAGACTTAAAAACTATGTCTCAAGGTTACGGGCGCAGTTGCAATTCGTGACTTGTGACGAAATACATCTTTTATAGGCAGAGGTTCGTCCGCTTAACATCAGGTGGGCCTCGAGCTTGTTCAGTCAAAATAAAATAAAAAAAAGTGTTAGTACAGCCTACTATTTCGATTAAAATGTCTCATACTCACAAGAACTTTCAAACTAAGATAGTCCTTTGTGTTGTTAGAAAAAAATATTTAACAGAACTCAGATTCACGACGAATACGATGTGAATATGATGAAGCTCCTGTTTGTAAAATAATCAGATATTACTACCCCTTTACCCGTAAAGAAAGTGATGAAAGTGATAACGGTGATGTTGATAAAAAGTACCCTGTTTCTAGTACCTAAACGAGTATAACATTCCAAGTTTCATCCAAATCGGTTTAGCTGTTTCAGCGTAAAGGAGACATCACATTCTCTCATAAATTATTCGCATTTATAATGTTGTGTGATTATTATATATGAGAACACGGGTGTTTGAGCGTGAATTTGAATTTGAATTTGAACCCGTGTTTTCATATATAATATTCATAAATATGAGCGTAAGTTTTTATAATATAATAGTGTGATTATATTATGTTACTGATTTTTAGAGTTTAGTTCATACAAAACAGGGTTCAGACACAAGAAAGAGTTTATTTGGCGCTAACTTCCTTGTTTTGTCCCTTTTCAACGATAACGTGACACCGAACACTTCATCCGTCGATCAAAATCTCGTAAAGGAAACACAATGGTCTATTTATTTTTACCACTAGAGTGACCCGCCTGTGACTCTGTCTCCGTACAATTTGGTTATTTCATACTATCCATATAGGCATCTAATTGGGATAAATGTTTCCTTAAATATGCGAGTGGAAGTTTTTTACAACTTTTATATTTCTTTCATGTAAGTTAAGTTTTATTTTTCAAGAGCGGCCCTTTTTTATAAAATTATTTTTTTATATAAATAGCTGATTTTGTACAAATTTGTAAAATAATATACCTACAACATCTCAAGCACCAGTTTTCGAAAATAAAAAATCATCAAATTAGATACAGACTGTTCAGAGATATAATGGTAACAAACACAAAAAAATACAGTTGAATTGAGAATCTCTTCCTGTTTTGAAGGTTCATATATTCTGCTGTGTGATTTATTCTTTTAATTCCTGTTGTGCGTTGATGTACCTAGATTATGTGCCACAAAACAGAACTTGCAAAACGCGTCGCGCGGGTCTGTTTTACCATACCCAGAAGAGAACACGTCACGCCTTTTCTAGTCATAACCTAGACTGAATATGAAGACTACACGATTACTTCACCTAGCTTACCTGACTCAGAAAGTTACTAGGAGACAAAAGCCCAAATATTTTTTTGAAATTTTACATCGACGAAGGACATTATATACATAAATCCTCCTCGTTAACACTCGCTGAAAACACTGATTATTGTTTGTAGATATTTGTTATACACACTTCTTTGCGTTTCTTTGCTTCAAACACCGAGCGTCAAAAGTGTGGAATAATCTTTCTCCGCCTTTGAGACAAAAATAAACCCAAATAGTTTGAAAAAAAGTCATAGTTTGAAAAAAAGTCATAGTTTGAAAAAAAAGTCATAATTAATGACGGATAGCACGAGTTCGAATCCCGCCCATGACTATAATTTTTCCTCTCGTTATTTTGTAATGTAATCCGAGAAACATAAAAAAATAAAAATATTAAAATTATGAACTTAATTATTCACTGAAGCTTTATTATTCATTTATTATATCACTAGCTTTCCGGGCGCGGCTCCGCCCGCGCGTTTGTCGGTTATCGCGCAAAAACATTAACCTCTTTTTGCGCAGTTGGATAAAAACTATCCTATGTTTTTCAGACAGACAGACAGACAGAGTTATTTTCGCATTTATAATATTAGTACTGATTAATTTTGCGTTTGCAAGATGCGTGGGAATTGAGTAGGTAGGTAAGTAAAGAATGTTGCTGCCTACTTCTTGGCGATCCCCCATCCGGTTTTTACAGTACCTCTGGGAAGAAAAGGAGTGATGAAATGATTCGCTGTATTGTGTGCTACAGAAAAATAATATTCAAATGAATGGGTCATGAATAGCACCGTTTTTACTTTATAAGATAAACGTACCTATTTAATTTTATGTTTTAGAGTTTAAAAGCTAAATAATTACAGCAATAAGGTAGATTAGTCTTTATATGATTTTTTTTGGTGCGACACTAACGCCAAACGTCGCAAATATCAACCACTGCTTGTAAGAACGCAATATCATGTTTCATTTTGGCTCATGTTAAACATACTACCGACAGATTTATTTCAAAGAAAATGTATTAGACTACAGAAAATTTCACTTTCAGTTTATCATTATCTCACTCTCTTTCACTCGATTTATATACAGTGTAGGAATTTATTAAGGCATAAATAAAACCTCATTCGCGTGAGATATATTTTGGAGTTTACGGTGGGCATGTACATTTGCAATTCATACCCAGTGCAATTAAAACTAAGTAACGGCTAAGAATTCCTTACTGCGAGTATTTTAATTGTCGGTGCTAGAAAGTTTCTTGAAATTTCTTATTCCTAACAACATATATCTCTTTATTATCATTATAAGTCCAAACAGATAGAAGGATTCCGCTGTTGAATAAGGCATCTTCATTTGGAACACCATAGTTTGTACCTATTCAGTTGTCTTAAAAAAACAACAGGACACACACACATATATATTATTTGAAATATAATATTAATTTATTTACACAATGACTTATAAGTACCCGCAACTCACTGTTGCTACTAATTTGGGCAGAGGTTCCATACCTGAAGGGTATACTTATACTGAATTGGGCGACACCTGGAGTTATCTTAAAACACTAATATTCTGAGCGTTTAACTTTTGGAAGCCACCGTTTAAATAGTTTTGAGGGCGATTCGAGTCCAGGTGTAACAATATTTATCTCATCATATCACCACAGTTGCAGTGGTATATAGACCCTAATATATCTAGGTTCTGTGATATCACTATCAATTGCAAACTGCAAAAATTTCTTTATCTGTCAAAAGCCAAATAGACAATGGGCAATGGGGCACATTCAAAAGTGGGATAAATGATACATTTTGCAAGAAAAATCTATACTTAGTCAATAAATAGACACATAAAAAGTAATAAACGCCAGACATTTTCTAAAACGTTTTTGCAGCACAGTCGTATATATGTAGGTATGTTATAAAATATGTGGTGAGCAAAATCCATCGGAAGATTGATTTATGCTATCTAAAAGTATTTAGTTTGGCAATAAATAGTAACTTGACTATATACATAGTTGATAGTTTTTACCAATTCATCATTCCATGAAAGTAAATTCTATCAAGATATCCATTTGACCAAAGCCATTTTGTATTCCCTCGATTCAAAGCACGGAAAAATGTTTTTGCTTTGTACGTGTACGAGTATAATGCAGATAACCCGCAAAGAATGGGAGGGTTTCGGGTGCGGGTCGAGAAGGGGGGGGCAGGGAGTCGCTGCTCAGGCCTAATGGCTCTGTCGCAAGTCAACAAGCCGACGTGCTCAGCGTCCCCAATTAACACGTACCCGAAGAAAATAAACACTAACGATCGACTTTTCCAATATTTAAATTTTCTATTTTGCCTAACACTGCGCCGCCGCGCCGCCCACTCGCACCCGTCATACATTCAAAGCTCGACTGCTATTTTTTAACTGACCCTTAAATGTCAGTGGAAATATGATCGTGTGACGAACGTTTTCAATCTACGGGGCTTTTTTCTCGTTTTGATTTGATACGGTTTGTACTGGCTTCGCTGTAGGTGTGTATAGCGGTAGTTTACAACATACTGTTATAGATATGTCCATTTGAATTCTAGAAGTACATAGACATAAACTGAAGCAGTTTAGAAATAAAGCAGGTCTCTGATCATAAAAAAAATAGTAGATACAACCACCTAATTTTTAAGGTTTTGTACTTCCGCTAAGCAAGTGGAACCCTTTAAGAATCACTCATAGGTTTGTCTGTTTGCTATCTTTCGCAGCTTATTTTAATTGAATCAATCATAGCCGAGCGGTAATGGCTATGGAGCGCCCAGCCGCAGGTTCATGGTTCATTCCCGACCGGCTTGAGCTTCACCGCACGGTGCAAGGGCATTTGCCTGTATAGCGCAAGTAACCCTCAAGTAGAAAATCTGTCACTAAGCACCTTACAGTGTGTTCCCGCAGCAGTCCTTGAAAGCCAATAAAATAAGAGGCTTAATAAGACTTAACCGCTGAAGATTGGCTGTGAGTATTTCATATGTTAAATATAAATTTCTACTGTTATAAATTAGATGCTGATATGTACCTAATGGTTAACAACTGTATGACTCAGGGTGACTGGCGTAGTGCAGTTCGTACTTATGACGAAATGCATCTGATAGGTAGAACTTATCGCTGGGTCTAGTGGTTGTTCCGCATTATATATATTTTAGGTGACCCAATATTGAACGTATAATCTTAATAAAGAAATTAAGTATTATGTATTCAAATTTAATCGTATTAAGTAAGTATAGGACAAATGAAAGTATACATATTTGCACTAACGCAAGTTTAGCATATATCAATGATAGTTTTTATCGCTAATGGTTTTCTCGACAAATACTCAGGCACTCATGGATAAAATGTTTGGTCCAAAATTGAAAATAAATTATTTCAAGATAGATAAAGTTTACGTTCCGAAAGATACTGCCGACTGAACAGCAAGCTGCAAGTGTCGCACCTGGCGCTGTGCTTCCGTAACAGTACCTTGCAGCTTCCGCGGCATTCGAAACGCATATCATAGAAATACATACAAAACTAGCAGTGCCGTTGTGGTCAACTGCATGCAGCCTTCCTCCAGAAACATCCTATTTTCAATAATATTAATTTGGCCTCGTGAAAGCTGAAAAACTACAAACCAAATTGCAATACTAATGTAACTATGAACTATCGGCTGTTGTGAGCCTAGCCGTAGCCGGAATAGTTATGTGCCTCGTTCAGTTGGATGCTGATCCGTTGAGCTAAATTATAACACTCTAATAAGCTTTCCAAAGATCCGTCTTTGTCAGGTTTCGAAATCATGTAACGAAATACCACCATAAAACATAATTTATACTCCATAGCTTAGTTAGTCTTTCTAAAGAACTTGTGAATATATTTAAGCTATGTAATCAAATACTTACTAGTATAAGAATTCTTTTGTTTTAGAAAAGTTTGCATTTAATACTTAAATAAATATTATAATGTTGAAAGTGATCAGCTATACGAATCCCCCCAAGAATATTCTTTTAATTTTATTTTTATCAGCATTGTGCCTTTATTGATCTAGTCTGTTTTCTAAAATACCTACCTACCAATGTCACACCATGTTCACATTATACATGAAAGTGTATTGGGACCCATTCTACGATACAATTCGGTTCTAAGTAAGTGCTAAACTTAACTAAAACACATGCATCCGACATCAGGAAATCTGCTTACAAGGATATCAATTAATTTGGGCGTTGTGTTTTTCCACACGTTCAACGAAATTTCAAAAGGATTTTACCAATTAAAGAAATGTTAAGTACATTATTAATCATCATCATCAGCCGGAAGACGTCCACTGTTGAACAAAGTCCTCCCCCATAGAGCGCCACAAAGAACGGCTATTAACCGCTTGTAACCATTGGCTACCAGGGGCATCCACGATGTCGTCAGTCCACCTAGTGGGGGGCCTGCCAACTCTCTTCCGGGGATTCTTAGCACCCCCTGCTCCACCGTTGCCTGGCCTGCTACCAGGGTCAGGAATGATAGAGCTGCCGGGGACTGGGGGCCGAATCATTTTTGTGCTAATCATTTTTAGGGGGTGTTTTGACATAATCCCCACGTTTGGCAGGCGTCTTGGGAATCGCAGTTATTGGTGTAAATTTCTCAGAGGGCGCTGCTGCCCACCTTCCGGTATTTTTCCCTTAGTCGCCTTTTACGACACCCACGGGAAGAGATGGGGGGGTGACATTCTAGCCCGGCACCCCACGGGCGTAATAAATAATAATTCTTACATTATTAATAAGAATTATTATTTATTGTTATGCTGTAGGTCCGTATCCAGCATCACTTTATTTGTAACAAAGCGCTTGAAGTGCAAATGAGCTATAGTAAAAACGACGAAGTTAAAATGAAACCAATATACATATTAAAAACCTCAAACATAAAAGAGGCAGCAAACAGCAACTTTTATTGATTATTTTCCACTTTCCTATCATAGAGCGCTACAGGAAATCTACTTTTGCACTCCATTAAGGAAGCAATCGAGTGTTCGATTCAAACTTTTCTTTGTTAAAGTTTAAGTGTAAATATCGGTTTATATTTCTTAACATCTTTAGTTTTGTTCTGCGTAGTTTTGTACCAATAACATTTTATAGTATTACAAAATTACAAATTTACGAAAGGAAAAATGTCATGTGCGGGATACGAACCCGCGTCCATCCACCCCTTTAGCCGGTATTTAATAGTATACTTATTTTGATGTTGTTGATATGATTATAGGAGTACTATTATTGCTGACTGACCTCCCTATAATGGAATGTTTTACCTAAAATGCCGAGCAAATTAAGTACCTTTTATTGAGTAGAAAACCTGATCCGCTTGTATTTTATACTCAATATACTTATACCTGTATATCAATTCTAAATGTATTCTTAAAGAGCAAAAGACGTTTTCATTCGCAACAGGAAATATAACAGATGGATCTTGGTTTCCGTCCCATTGTTACGTTCGGAGATTAGCTGGTGTCTAAAGCTTGAATGCAACTCGGGTGCTATAGAAAAGGCAACTTGGAACAAAAAGAACTCCTAATTACTTAGTCCAACGAGAGAACTCTACTTTTGAACTATTCATTATATCGAATAAAAATAACTCGTTACGCGGGTATATCGCAGCAAAGGTGTTTTACAGATATTTAGGTTTCTAGTAACAGAGGATAATACAATGCTATTATAGTCCGGACAGATTGCTGCCGGAAAAACCAATAACACTTGGTAGTCACGAGGTACGGATCTGGGACTCCGCAATTTCCACGTCACGCCCATACCTTTACACGAACTGTTTTTAATGGTTATTGAAGTTTATCCCTTTTCTAGCCACACAAGCTTGTATATTTAATTAGTCGTGGACATGAAAATCTATTTGCCACGCACACGAACTTGAGACAAGAGATGGAGAGATGGTTCTGCGTGGCAATGCATTGCATTTGTGTTATTAAGCCAACAAAACATACCTTTATGGGCTGAATGACGAAGCTGTGACTTTCCGTCCAAACGTGTAAGTTACTTGTTAGTGTACTGTTGACTGCCACACCACCAAAATTAATATTGAATCATTGGAAATTTGCGAAATATAAGTTCTTTGTTTAATCTAGTACCTGTCACCATAAATAAGTACGATCCAAATGAAACAAAATTAAATGTGAGCGTAATGCCTATTATTTTCTGCCGCCAGCCACAATATAAGTAATCTATGTTACGTTTTTACGGACTGGAAGATTTATGTCGTCGAATTAATTTGTAGAGTCAGTTTTAGGTACTACCTGCCTACTTACTTTAATGTACGAATAAGTGCGCCATTTTGTATCCCTTAATAGATGACTGGTATTCTATCAGGTCTTAGCGATAGGTATAGGCGACCGCCATAAAATAAAGCCGAAGCCAAAACCGGGTTTTATTGTAACCAAAAAAAAATTACCCATAAGCGATATATGTAACATTAATTTATATCTATGATTGTAAGTTCTTTTTGTATGTATGTTTATTTTGTTTATTTGTGAACCACTTTTTGTACCGGATATATCTCTCGGAAAACATTCGCCCGAGTGGAGATAAAAAAACGCAGCGCATGCTCATGTAAGTGATCGGTAACGCTGCATAATACTGAGCCCCTTTTGTCTTATGACTGTCATTTTTGTTTTGAATTGTATTATTCTATTAAAAAAGAATTATGTAATTAGTACTATTATAAATGCGAAAGTAACTCTGTCTGTCTGTTACGCTTTCACGCCAAAACTACTGAACCGATTTGAATGAAATTTGGTATGGAAATAGTTTGAAACCCGGGAAAAAACATAGAATAGTTTTTATCCAACTGCGCAAAATGATGTTAATGTTTTTGCGCGATAACCAACATACGCGCGGGCGGAGCCGCGCTCGGAAAGCTAGTAAGGTAATAGATGGATATTCTACTTATATTATTTTATTTATTTATTTTATAACCATAGGAAAATGATGAAAATATGGAATATTAGTTTCTTTCTGAACCTGCTCCAGGTTCTCAACTGGACTGTATGTTTGTTACGTTATTTGTATCTTTGTTACACATTTACTCCTCCAATTGACTGCTGACATACAACTGACTTTGACGATTCATTTTTGTTGAGTAGAGTTGATCTCATTTAAATTTCATCAAAATCGGTCGTTTTTGGTTATAGTGAAAAATTTACTTGCTTACCTGGACACTTTAATGGTAATTGTATGTGTTTTCGATCGTGAAACTGTATTTTAGGTGAATAAATGATCTTGTAAAAAGTATGCATCAATAAACGAATAAAAGAAAATTTAATACAAAACGGAACCGACTCCTAAAACGAACAAGTATTAATAACTTGTGGATGTCGGATCGTGCATGATAAAATAATGCCAGTATTTTGAAAAATACAAGGTATCGATTTTACAAGTTTTTTTATACCTTTTATAGTTGAAAGTCTGTTCCGATTTTTCAAACATTAGTTTAATGTAACAGTACCTACTCTATTATGAATCTTATCCACCTTCATCCATCCTAACTCCATCTTAATGCTAGAAAGGATCCAAACAATGTTATGACTCGGAAAACTTACTGTCGTTATCATAATTTTTTTACCAACTTGCTACGTAAACTTAAGTTTGAGTATAATAATAAAGAACTTCAACGAAATAAAAATAATGCGAAAAATATGGCAGTCTATTAAAAATATAAGTAATCTTCCACAAAGCAAACTAGAACCTACTGAGCTTAGT